>CAOLHI010000350.1:1200000-1800000 GCA_948474755.1 Ctenosaura bakeri | reverse complement strand
AGGTGCTACAACTTTTCCCAGTTACCATCCACCTTAACTGTGAGTGCAGTAAGAAAAAGATAATCTCAGAAGAGAATCTTGATGCTTGAGCAGTCTTTTAGGTTATGTAAGGCTTTTAAGATTTAATTGTTCCATGCTAAAGAATGTTATGTTAAGACATTAACACCTGGATGCTTTTTCAACTGTAGACAAAATTCCACTTTCTGGCTTTTCTTCCAAACAGTATCTGTCACTTAAACATGGAAGATGATGTTCATGACAGAAATATCAGTGATTTTATGATTTTCTGCGGTTCTTACAATTATTAAGGTTCACGGGAATAAAACTATACATTTCTAATGATACAACAGACTATCTCTTGTGGTAAACCCTATGTCTTAGAAGCAGCAATTATTTTGTTCTGGTTTGTGTTTTTATATTTCACTAGCATATTTACCTGGCGTTGCCCAGGGTTTTTATTTTCCTCTTAAGAACTCACCAGACTGTCTTATCCATTTCCTGTAACTTTGCTCCATATTTCCCAATGCAATCTGTATTCAGGGTTATTTACATACAGTGTTTGGGTTCCTGTCCTCCTCCTTGCTGCTAGGCCTCATGTCCATAGCAGCCAGCCTATTTCTGTACCTATAACTTATCCCCATATTGCCCAATCCAACCTGTATTCGTAGTTGTTAACATACAGAGGCTGGGTTCCTGTGGGAATGCACTGTCCTCCTCCTTGCTGCTAGGCATTGTCTCCATAGCAACCGGCCTATTCCAGTACCTGTAACTTTTCCCCATAGTCTCCAATCCAATCTATGTTCTCTGGTGACATTGATGTACTGGCTTTTGATTTTTTTTTGCTTTCTGTTGAATTTGTGCAATAGCTTTATGTTTTTCTGGGAGCATTTTTTGTTTTGAATTTCAATTTTAAGATTCCTCACGTATGGAACCCATACAATCTACTGTGTGAGGCAAAAAAAAGCCTCATAACTATGTTGTGTATGTCACTTTAATTCTTCTCACAGTATGCCTCCCAAAATTTGTGGCATCCTTATTGATGGTAGGCCTCATCTCCATAGCAACCGGCCTGAGGCCCAAGAGCTCTCGACTGAGAATTCTAAAGGCCCCGCGCTAAACTGCCAACCCCAGGATTCTGTAGATCTTCACAGCCAGACAATCATGTGAAGTCTTCTCACCTCACACAGCCAATCATATGAGGTCTTCACCTGCCGGACGCAGACAAACACGCAGACAAACATTGACTTTTATATAGTAGATTAACTTGCATTACGGAGGTGGTCTAAAACAAATTACCAAAAATAACATCAATTTCTCTTCATCAAACTGTACCCCTCATGGAATTTGTTCACTAACAATGAATACCAGAAAGAAACTCTTTGATAAAAAGAATACTTCTTTAACTCTTAAGTATTTTTAACTTTTCTGCCTCTTTTCGCTGGGCTGCTGGAAAGGAGGAATCTCAGGGAGTTTTCTGCTTTGTATCCTGACTCTTTGCTTTGTTGTTGGTTTCTGGTTCACCGTTATGTACAAATGCATCTGGTGTGGTATAATTGCTAGACTTGGACCAGGAAGACGTAGTTTTCAGTTTGTGGCCAGCTGTGAAACTTTCGGATTTTAGCTTCGGACTGAGAAAAAGTCACTGACTTAACCAACTTAACCCACAGCACTACAGTGAAGATATGTCACCATCAGCTACTTGGATTAAAGACAGAGCTACTATTAACAAATCAGTGTCTGCTTTGTCACTAATTATTGCATAATTTCTTCAAGCAGAACTTTAACACATATTGGAATACGGTATTAACAAACAAATAAGATATTTAAGTACTATTAGTATGTTGTGTTTACAAGGACTGCTTGGGACATTCATATGTCCCCCCATTTGTTGTGACACCTGCAGATGGGTTGCTTATGAGAAGGAACGATATAAAGGCCGGCAATACCTGTTAGAAGAGGGAGAATATGAAGACTGGCAGTCATGGAGTGGAATGAATAGCACACCACTCTCTTTTCGATTTTTGCAAGGTGTAAGTACTTTTCTCCCTTTCAACTGCTTAATCTTAACTGCTTAATTTTTCCATTTCTATAAATTAAACATAGATTAAGAAATAAGTTGAAATACTACTTTTTCCAGTGGAGAGGAGGAACATCCTGCAATATGGGTTGGTTCCACCTTCTCCTGATAGTCAGGAAGTTGTTTTGAGGAATTCCGCTGGGGGAACAAACCCCTCCATGTGGTTAATGTTAGTTCCTGCCTTGCTCTAATGAGCACACTTTCAGCTGTCTCCAGTTGCGCTCACTCTCTATTTTCTCTGGCTTTCTGGCCTTCTTCACCTTTATTTTCTTCACTTTACTCTCCGCTTGCCTTCCTTCTTACCCCACCCCCCTTTTGGCAATGCCTTTTTGCTCTTCAATCTCTCCTCCTCCCCCACTTTTTTCCCCTGCCTCTTCCAGACCTGTTGTCTCAGAGAAGATCCAGCATCCTGACCCAGATTGGCTCCAGATTCATGTGTGGCTATTGAAATGCACATGCTCCAGAGACAGGGATACTCTGACAAGGTAGTGAGTACCACACAGTCTTCAACAGTACATTCTACCAGTGAAGTATGCGAGCATATCTTCCAGATATTCAGAAGGTGGCATAGGTGCAAGAAGCAAGACTACTACCAGTTTTCTGTACCTCTGCTCTTAGAGTTCCTTCAAGAGGGGATAGCTAGGGGCCTGAAACCAAAAAGTCAACAGGTAGATGAGTGCGTTCACTTCCATTCTTCCTTCAGGGAAGGGTAACAAGCTATCTGCAGACCCGTGTCTGCAGATTCATAAGGGGGTTATTCCTCTTGGTTGGGTAGCATTTGACAGGTTCCTGTCATATGACCTGCACACTGTGCTCAAATTGCTTACAGTACCTCCCTTCGAACCAATTAGAGAGGCTAGTTAAGCATTTGACATAGAAGGTACTCCTGTTAACATCTATCGTATCAGCATGCAGAGTCTCTACACTGGGCACCCAGTCAGCAAAAAGGGAGCTGTGTAAATAAGACCAGACTGAATCTAGCTGCACCTAGACACTTCCTTCTGCTCACTGCTTCCACAGTGAGCAGGAGGTAGTATTGCCATCCTTCTGTCCGAGGCCATCAAAACCACTGGAGAACATAGGGCATGCCTTGGATGTCAGGCAGGCAATCAAGGTGTACCAGAAGAGGGCAGCCAGTTTCTGGAAGATGGATTCCCTGTTCATGTCCTTCAGTTATCACTCACAGGGGAAAAAGATGTCTTCATTCATGCTTAGCAGATGGATTAGGGATTGCATCATGAACTGCTATAAGATGATGGGAGTTCTAGTACTGGGACCAGTTTAGGAGCACTCTACATGGAGTGCAGCCACCTCAGGAGCTTTTTGTGACCAACACACCACTGATCAAGATTTGCAGGGTGGCTGCATGAAAGATGATATCTACCTTTGTTAAGCATTATGTACTGGATGTCTTGCACTTAGCTGAAGATGCCTTTGGCAACAACTCCTTCGGTAGGTGATAGATCATTGAGAGATCTCTTGAACCCAGCCCAGCTGTGAAGGCAGTTATTGTACCTCCCATACTGGAAGATGCTTCTCTCCACTAGAAAAAGAACCATTTATCTTATCAGTGAGACAGTCCTTTTTAGTGGAAGAGATAACAAACATCCTCTCCACCCTGGGTTGGCAGCTGACATTCAGGAAAAGGTTGGTCCATAGTTAGCCCTGGATTGGAATGGAATGCAGAATACCTATGTGTCATATACCTGTGGGGTGGACTGGCAGCCTCCTTCCTTCCTTGTTCGACTGTTACTGTTGTTTTTTCCTGTTTCTTCTACAATTTTAAAAAGAAGTGAGAAGTATGAGTACCGTTATTACCTGAGAAAGTGTTAAAACCTGTTTACTAGGTGAATAGGTTAAGAGTTCACTTAACTAGGCGCTTCCCAGAGCTTCATAGCTGTAACAAGACTGACCACATGGACAGGGTTGCTACCCCTAGATAGCTCTCTAAAAATAACTTCCTTTGTTTCTGCGTATCGGAAGACGGTAGAGACTAACTCATACTGCAGATTGCTTTTCCCCTCTCTCACTGGAAAGAACCATCTCACAGGTAAGAGATGGTTTGTTAATGAGTTTTAGTTTAGCTTGGCCTATAAGTTAGAAGCTATCTGCTTTTAACTGCTAATATTTATTTATTATTCCATTATTTACTATTATTGTTTCATGATGTTTTGTTACACACCCTCGCAAAGGTTTGCCTTAAAAAACATTTTATAAATTTTTAAAATTAACAACCTTTTCCCCCAAAAGTTGGAAACTTCAATTTGCATTCCTGTCTATATTTGAGCATGCATTGGGATCTGTATTCAGGGTGAATATAACTGATAACAATGCACAATAGACAGATTATGCATCTAAGTATCAATTCAGATTAATTCAAATATTAATTAATTCAGATACATATATGCAGTTTCACATGCAATTGTAGAAGCCTGATTCTGCACATAGTTCCCTTCTCTGTATCACAGTGCAGGACTTCATCTTTCTGTGGATTGAAATGGGTCATAAAATTTAAAGTGGAAAAGTATGAGTGAGTTGTCATCAGAAATGAAAGTTCTTTCCTTAGAAACGAATTTCTGAGTGCCTTGGATGCAGTGTCAGCAGCCATCCCAGGAAAAACAGAGGTTAATATTTGGCATATTCCTAAGAGAAAGGAGTTATTTATGCTGTGCATGGTTTTTTTTGTTGTTTTTTTTTGAGAGTCAGTTTAACATTCCAATTTTTCTTGTAAAGCATGAAAGGATATGAGTTCAAGAATTAAACCTGGCCTGCTGCAGATTTCAAAGACAAAGCACCTGTGTTTCAGGGCTGTTAATGCAGTTATTTTTCTGTATGATAAAATAAAACAGTAGTACCAGCATTGCTCATTTGTGCTTAGACCCATAACGTCAAGTCTATTTAGCTTGACCAATAACGTCAAGTCTATTTATTATTTTTTAAATAACTGCAGTTTTAATGTTGTGGCTGCTAGATTCATGTAAAGGAAGAAGAATGCCATAAAATAGTTTAAGAACAGAAAATTTCCATCCAGCTACAGAGCTTTTGAATAAAAGCTGTTTCAAAAAATGTGTAGTGTCAAAATCAAGGGTGGGTGCTATGTAGATGGAAACAGCATTGTGAAGGATTTATTTCTCCATGATATAACTGCATTTTTTAAAATTTTCGTTTATTTATTTATTGAATTTATGTCCCATCTTTCTCCCAAGATGCAATTCAAGATAACTTAAATAGTTCAAAAAGATCAAGCTAAAACATTAATTTACAAAAGTGAGAAAATAATTAGACAATATTATTTAAAAAATGAGTAAAAATAGTTAAAAACATTTAAAACATATTTAAAACATAATTTCCAGTAAGCATTTCTTTAAAAAAGCACATCACTTTACAGACATAATTAAAATTTAGAAGGCCTTCATTATATTTGCTGCAGTTTATTCTAATGAGAGAAAGCGAGGCATGCAGCTCTCTAGGATTCGAGGGGTAGCAATGGAACTTCTCAGCCCTCAACAGTTTGCCACTCCTGTTGTGTGTAGATCAAGAATTCATCAGGAACCTGACGAAACAATCCGCCTTACTCCAAAACAGCTTTAAATCTACATTATGTACTTGAAGAATTCTGGTTATGTATGATAAGTAACAACACTGTATCGGATATAAACTTGCATCAGATGCTTTTTAATCTTCACTTTTAAATTCCAGAATTTTATGGAGTCTGGAGTAACACTTTTTGAAACTGATGAGGAAAATGGAAAATTGCTGGATATTGTCAATGAAGAAATTCCTGATTTGGAAATGGCTGGGTATGGCCTAGTGACAAGATCAATTAATGTGAAGAGTGGAGTGTAAGTTCTATTTCAGATCTTTGTGCAGTGTCAGACAGTCAACTTTGTATGTGTTAGCTTTCTTCTCAGTTTTCCTCCTTTGCTTAACATTCTAGAGCAGCAGTGCACAGTTGTGATAGGTGTGCGTGTCAGTTATCATCCCTGCAATAGACTGTAGCACACTGATGCAAATTAAACTTGTTTGTGTTTAGAGGTCTTCATGTTTTTGAAGGGGTTGGGAGTAGTTTCTGTATTTCAAATGTGGTTATAATAAAGTTGGGTACTAAATAATCTGACATAAAGGATAAACGTGTAAACTACGCCTGAATGAACATTTAAACTTTTTAAACTTTAAAAAATCAGTTGCATCAAGAAACTAGATTTTCTCTCTGATAGCAATAACATATATAACCAAGTTCAGCAAAATATTTAATAACATATTATTCACTATGTCAGTTCATTTGGCCACAGATTTACATTTGTGGTAAATGTTGCCTTCCTTTGTATCTGTAGTGGAATTCAATTTGGGAAGGTCAAGGTCAGACAAAGAATGGTCTTGGAGGTAACACAGAAGTGTTAGTGAAATATTTGTCTCCATGATATCTAACCGGAATAGAATTCTGGGAAACAAATGCTATACTCTAATAGGACTCCTTTCCTCGGTTCTGTGATTTTCTGTGTCTGCTACTTCAAAAGAAGACACACCACCTATAAGACTTCAAACATCCTCAGGCCAAAGGCATAGGCCTGATGTCAACCAATCATTGGAGCTGTAGTGAACAGGGGTAATTTCCTTTTTCTTCTAGACGCCAATAGGGACATAATGATCCATAAGGAGATGCCTGTTTTAAATCCAGATCAGAATAACAATTAAAAATTGTTAGTATATATTTTTGCTACCTGCTGTGTGGGTTTGTTCCTCAGGATTATTATTCTGTGTCACATCTAGGTGGGTTGCATATCAGCAGAAGTACTTCTGTGGAGAACAATATATATTGGAGAAAGGGAAATATAAGTGTTTTTTTGACTGGGGAGGATCTAGTGAAACTATCATGTCAATCCGTCCCATTAAACTGGTGAGTTATCACAATGAATATAGAACATACTGTCAGCTTAAAATTATTTTTTGAAATAATGTACATAAAATAAACAAAAAATGAGCCTTTTTTTTCCTTGTTAAAGAAGTCTACCTATTGCTCTCTATGCCAGCAATGTTGAGGCTGTCCCATGCAATGCAGAGCGTCATTCTGCCTTACGTAGAATTCTGGTTTCCTGTTCTTTCCTCTTTGTTATATATTTTGCTTGTTGCTATGTAAGACTGGAGAAATACCTATATCTAATGGAGATGCTTTAAAGAGAAAAACGTAGAATGCTTTTGATCAAAAGTCATTTAAAAAAGCAATTTGATATAGAATTTGCAAAATTTCAAATCCTATAGTAATTTATTATTAAAACAGTGCCTAAAGGCATATAAAGCTCTCTACCTTTGTATCATTAGTCATTTTTGTTCAGCCAAAGAAAAGCATTTGAATGGGACACTGTTCAAATTAACTTCCTTGTAGATGAGTAAACTAAACAAAATAACCTAAATATGCCATGTACATTTTATGCATATCTACAAGGTTCATTGTACTTGTTTAAGCATGCAGGCAAAAAGTGACTGTAATGAAAAAGAATTAAGTATAATAGCTGATGGTGCAACATGCCATATCAACTAGTTTGGAGCCTATATGGGGAATGAGGATGCTTTATCTTGCAGATCCTCTAGCATTCCCAGACATGCCTCACAGAACACTCTGTTCCTGGCTTCATGTGTATGGAGAACATCTGGTGGATCAGCAGCAATAGTAGAGCTCTTATTGTCTTCAGAAAACCTTAATGAGAAATGAGAATTTCAGGGGGGAAATCCTCAGCATCCAGCTGCCTTCTCTTGGGAGTCAGGATTTATTCTCTTAACGATGTACTCATATATATATCATGTAAAAAAAATTCTCCTTTTTTCAGGAGCCACTAGGAAGTCATGAGCCCAAGCACTGGGTAAGTTCTTATAAGAACATATTTTTTGATATAAAATTCCCCATTAAAAGGTGATATTGTTTATTTTTTACTTAGCGGTATGCAGTGTTATAAGCTTAAACTAGGTATGATTTCAGACCTGTTAAAAGCAGTGAGGTTCAAGCTAGCCATGACTCACTGTAGGTATCTGGGTTAAAACAGTCAGTCTTCTTGGAGGATATTACTTGCACATTGTTGCTTTCTTCTTGGGTATGACTTCATAGTATGTTTTGAAAATCACTTTGGAGGGTTTTTTTCTCCACAAAATAGCTTCTTTTGAAAAATTATCTTACTTTCTACATGTATCTCCTGCGTTGGTGCATGGTAAACATTAACATTTATAAACATGAATCATAAGGATAGGGTAGAACATAAGCATAAATGAGGGCAAAAGTAAAAGTTGACAAGTCATAAACCTCAGTGGCTTTAGGTAATAAAGTAGTGACCTTACTTTATTAATAGGAGGTTTCACTGTTGTATTGTTTTTACAATAGCATCCTTTTGTCTCCTCCTTCCAAAGGAATTCTTGCTCCAGCACACTTGTATACAGTGTTCTATAAACTCTCAAATACTCCTCACTTTTTCATGTTTTTTGAGAAACTTACAAGTTCTCTTTCAGATGATCACTTGCTTATAGGTTTATCTTGTATTGTTTTCTTAATTTATTTGTCATTTCTTTAACTATATTGATCATATTTAAATTCTGTTCTTGAGATGAGAATTAAAGTGCTGTTGGTGAGATTTTTAACAAAATATGCAGTTTAGCTAAAATTTATTCTTTTGAAAAAGGAAAATGTGGATGAGTCTTGCCATGTGCATAAAATTTTCATTATTTCTAGGCATGTCTTATGTTTCTTCTATATTTTTCTCATATATATATATATATATATCTTATATACTGCATGCTGTATATATTTGCTCCCCAGGTATAGTTGGATTGCAATGCCTAGCCAGCATAGCCATAATGAGGAATCTTGGGATTTATGAACTGTAACAACATCTGGAAGACTACACATTTCCCACCTCCTGCTTTAAACTACTGTTGGGCATGCACATACTTGTTATTACACACAGTTACTTGATCAGATAACAACTGACAGTGGGGAAATACTGTTTTCCTAAGTACAATTTTTAAATTTAAATGTCAGCATAATAGGGCGATATTTCCTTTGACAAAAATTCCTGCTGTAAGGTATACATTTGTTTTCAAGCAACTAACTGCCTGTTAATTTATTTTTTTTCAAAATGTTGTTTCTTTGTAGCTTAAAGCTTTCAGTAACACACATTTCAAGGGATCATGTATGGATTTTACAACAGAAGTTGCTGAGTTTGCTTCATTCTCACCTTGTTCTTTTAAGGTTCTGCGAGGATGGTGAGTTGATTCATCATTTTTAAAGCAGCTTAGAAAACCATTTTAATTTATTTTTATTCACAGGCTTCATAGTTTTATCACCGTATTTGTTTTTGACTGTCTTGAATGTCATCTCACTTTTATGATGGGAAAGTGCTGTTGACTTCTATATGGAAACATATGCCATTGCTGTAGACTGAAATCAGTTTGAGAACAGTTGAGAGTTCATAATCTTTACTACTAGAGTTAAACTGTCTGCATCATATTGTAGCCTGGTATTGGCACACAAAGTGACCATACAAAAGCTGGAGCCCAAGATCCCAACTCCAGTGCCACCTGTCTCTAGAATGGGCTGTGGGGCCTCTTCTAAATTTTGCCATGTTGCCACTCCACTCAGCATTGACAAGAATGCATTGAAGGACTGAATTTCATGTGAGTGGTGTGCGTGTATGAGTGAAATTGAGGAGGGGGAGAAGAAAGACCATCCTCATGAATGAGGACCATTTTGCAGATTTTTGAATGTAGTCATTTCAGTTTTTTCCTCTGGAAGCTGATAGTGCACTATCTTTGATAGCCCAAGGAGCAGAACTTGATGTTTCTTCAGTGCCAAGTCAGATCTGTGAAAAGCTTGAAACTGTTCACATCAAGCCAGAGCTGCTGGTTTAGTATGGCAAATGCTGCTTGCAGCAGTACTCCTTGTTGGACATTCCCACCAGCCTGGAAAGAACTTGCCAGGGAAGTCAGTGTGGAAAGATAACAAAACTCTATTTGGAACTTCTCCAACAGTGGAGGAGATAGAGATGTCATCTTGATTTGGGCTACAATTCTCAGCACATGCTATAGAGAATAATCTCCCACTGAGATCAGAGGGATTTCCTTCAGAGTAATCTTGTTTATGAATACATAACATAGCTCCTTCTACCAGGACACCTAAGTTTGGCTTTCAAATTAGGTGACCACTGCTGGATGAAATTCATTTAACCAGGTAGCTCAAAACAGACAAGCATACTGCAACAACAACCTATCCCATCTTTCTTCGGCCGTTAATTTGAGAGTTTTAAATTTATCTGTTCTTCGTTGTATGCAAAAGGCAGTCACAGGCTGCCTGAATTCAGGCAGGTCTGCCTATGATCCTACAGATAACAGTGCAATCCTGTGAGTAAATGTCATTGAATATACCAGTGCTTCCATAAAATTCAGCTGTAGGTTAGTGTCACAGCTATCTTTCTAAGGCATTGAGGGCTTAAGACCATGCACTGCAGCTACATGGGCTCTCTGCGTAACCTGTACTAAAAGTGCTTTCTCTGCCTCTGTTTGCCAGTGGGTCCAAGAATAGCAGGACCAATTGAGGGAACCATCAAGGATTCTTTGCCTAGGGAGACCTCTCAAGCCTGGAGCCAGCTCTGATTATAATGTATTTGTTTTCTGTTTTTCTGTTTTCTGTTTCATTCTCTTCCCTCACAATGAATTTTCCCCACACATATTGTATTTTGAGGAAAACGTGACCTGTTAAAACACTCAATTCTTTTTTCTTGGGTTTGTCTTTTCAGTTGGTTGCTGCATTACCAAGGGGACTCTGATTATGATCAATGTGTGCTAGAAGAAGACCTCTACACTGACCTTGTTTCTTGTGGCTGTCCAGCAGCTGCAATCAAGTCCCTTAAACCTGTTGAATATGTAAGAACAATATTAAATGTTTTGTTTTCCTAATCAGCTGTATTTAGAAATCAGTAAAATTCCAGAAATGCATATTCAGAGATAATAATTAGCAGAGAAATTATCACTTTGATACCCCAATTTTTGATGTTGGGACATACATGTGCAGTCATTTGAAAGAATGTAAGTACTTTGTAAAAAGACTTTTTGATCATTGACTAAAAAAAAAAAGGCAGTCCAACAGAATTTGACATAGCGGAGAGCTAGAGTAGCATCAGTTGTGTGGCCAGATCGCAGATCTAGTGAAGCTCATAAAGCAGCTACCTGTATTTAGAGCCTGACTCATGGCATTTGTACTTTGTGCATTCATAACATGAAGAAAATGCTGACCTGTGGAGGGATGTGGGTGGGTTGCTATTTTAAACTGAACTGGTTTGTCTAGCTATATAAACACTTTGTGAGAATTCCTTGTATTGTAAATAGGCAGCAGTTAAAAATAAGACTGGACTCATTGTTGACTTAGGCTCCATCTGACCCAATGGCTGAAAGTATTATCAACAAAACAGAAACCCCATAATTTTTGCTACTGTGTTGCTTATCTTGGTGTGATGGGGGAGCATTCAGAACTTACTCTTAAAAAGTGTGTACCATTATAGTTCTAAAGCCCTCTTACCTAAAAAGTGGGGGCTTTGAGGTCCATTTGCAATCCCAGCATCTCCTTAGAATTTGGGTAATTTTAGCTCAATAGAGGCCTTCAAGAGGATCTTTTTACCTGTGTGTACCAGTACTAACTGTAGAGAGGGCTCTAGTTAAAAGTTAAACAGTTTCTTATTTGGATTATAGAATCATAGAGTTGGAAGAGACCACATCCAGTCCAACCCCCTGCTATGCAGGAACACACATCAAAGCATTCCCAACAGATGGCCATCCAACCACTGTTTAAAAACCTCCAAAGAAGGTGACTCCACCACACTATGAGGGAGCATATTCCACTACCAGACAGCTCTGACCATCAAAGCACACAAGAAATCAGACACTCTCAAGAAGCATACAAGGCTATTGGAAAGTGAGATGTGAAAGACTGGATAGAGAAAGAGATTGGGTGAAAAGTGATAGTTACCAGTTCTGCAGAAGAAGGTCAAAGTGGAGTGGCTCTGACAGTGTCTGAGGGTAGCAAGAATGAACAGAGGCCTGGGTACTGTGTATTACATCCAAATACTACAATTTTCTGGGGCTGAAGCTGGGGTTTATATACACTATTTCCTACCCTGAAGGAGGGTATGTGGGTACTCTCTCACTGAGTTGACAAAGGAATCCAGAATGTGCTTGACTGCCTTAGCTCTAGGTGACAAAACGTTGATGGTAGTCATGACAATCTCTTAATGTCTGGTAGAGCAGAGGGTCTAGCGAGGATTTCCGTAGGGCAGGATCACAGTTTGGCACCTGATTGTTTCACCTAGGCTGTTTTGCCCTCTATTGTATTCAGGTGTGCACGTAGCCTGAGGTCTTGAAAGGATTATCACAAACCCATTAACATTGTATTTTCCCACCTAATCCTTTCTAAACTTATGACCTGACCATGTCTGAGATCACCTGACCTGGCAACATACTTCTGGCAAGTGTGCTTTCAAACATGTTTTTTCTACCATAAATATGTTCAGTTATAAAAATAGCACATCCTGCAGAATGAGGATGTAGAGTATGGTAACAGACCTGCAAAGGTAGCTGCTACCTTTAGTGATAGGCCACTTCTGCACTACATTGTTATAGTGCTATTATAACATCCTATGGAATCTAGGGATTCACAGTTTAGAGAGGGGCATTTAGAATTCTCAGCCAGGAAGCTCTTTGGCCTCAGTAAACTACAAACCTCAGAATTCCACAGGATCTTGAGAATGGAATAATGGAATAATAGCACTATAACAGTGTAGTGTGGAACTGGCCATAGTGTAGTGTAGTGATATTCATCCTCCTCCGTTTGGTAAGTCCACACACCTATAACTGTAAAACTAACTGAAATGATACAGTTACATCATCAAAAGAATGGTTACCTTTCATTTAATTAAAGTTGTAGTATAGAAGCACAATAATTATTGAAAACAGGGATTTATTGCAAGTCACTGTAAATAGATGGACAGAACAAAACCTCCATGCTTTCTTAGAATACACCTAAGGCACTTTAAAATGCAGTAGTGCAAACCCCCTGTAGTGTGCACAAACCTGTGTCTTGTAGACTTTCCTAAAGTCTTGGACAGGTTAAGCAGCAGTATTAACATTGAAATGTGTGTAGTCCATTTGAATCCCTCAATACAGTGCTGTTAATCAGAGTCACTGGGAAGGATATCACTGGGAAGTGGCAACCATATTTACTTTCTGCTGTTGCTTCTTTCAGTGACAGTGAGGGGGCAATCAAAGAGACCTAGCCAAGCAGGTACAGCTGCTTAAATTAGGCTGTATGGGTTTCTTTCTGAAGAATGTTGCTCTTTTCCTTGGGCACTAAGAGTAGCTCTAAGCAACTACAGTGGGCCCCGTGGGGCCCTGGGAACAAATTAAAAGAATTTCTTCATTTTTACAACTACCACCCCAGTGTTTCACTCAGCATTGAGTAGGTTGTTTCCATTAGGTGGCCTTTCCCATTGCCACTCATATTATGAGGAGCAGCTGCAGCAAACAAGGGACCAAGTTCTAATCCCTCTTCAATGTACCTGAGGTAGCATCCTCCAGAGCCTCACTGTGTGGGGAAAACTGAAGGAGATTAAAACATTGGCACTTCTCCTACAACCATGCTGCATAGGCACTCACTTGGTACCAAGCAGCAAGGGGATTTTTTATTTTAAAAAAAAGGCATTCCCCCAGTGCACAGTCATGCATCTGTGCTAATGGGCCCTGCAGTGGCCAGCTACATTTGCCCCACTGGGTTAGTACTACTTCTGATTCAGTTTCATGCTTCTTACAAGAGGTGCTGATGAGGTTGGTTGACAGGTTAAGTTATCTCTGTAGACGCTTCTGGTGTATCCCCTCCCTGATATTAATTACGCATACCCATCCCAGTTTCAGATTATTTTAGTGATCTGCATCATATGGAACAATAGTTTGCCCAAGCAAGAAGCAATTGTCCAGCAAAATTTTCTCATGGTCACTGTGACTCTTATTTATCTTCCTTTGCAACCTGTACCAGTACAGTTTGTATCTTTATATTGAAAGATGGCTGGATTTTCCTGACATCCTACTAGAAAAAAATATTGTTATCAAATGATTCATCATAACAGGAGCAAGTAAAGTTTAATACAGAAATAAAGACCAGTTGTATGGCATTGCAGTGTGAACGTTCTTGCTTGTTTAATTCAATGGCCTTGGTCAATAATGGGTAATATAAAATGGATAACAATAAACACGTTAAAAGTTTTCCTGAATACCTGCCATAGTAACAGGCAATAATGGATAATACCTGACCAAAGCAGTTTCAGACCTTCTGTTTAGGGCATAGCTGAAGTGTTGATATGGGCTGCAGTACAAATATTCATACTTTAATGCTCTCTTTAATACTCTGTTTACTGCTATGCTTAACAGCTCTTCAGTGCATAAAGTACAGATTCTCTCTTCAGCACCACACTAATATTACTGTCTCCTTAAAATGTTTTGAAATAATAGTGTATAGCTTTCATAGATGAATAGACTAGTTCTTCTGATCTTGTCGCCTGCCTATTCATAGTTGTCTATTCCCCTTGGGAAAGCATCAGATAAAGAGACTGGTTACTTTGAAAGAATCAGGCTTTCACTCTCTTCATTCCTGATGTGCCCCTGGAGTACACATAATTCTTCCTGCTTCCTTGAAAAGAAAACGTTTTGGGAGGCCTTGTGTTTGTTTTCCTATGTCAGTTAACTCTTACTAAATTCACAGTGCAAAAATCCAACTAATTTGAAACTGTCAGGGAGATTCAGGGGTTTTAATGAAAGGAAATAAAGATATTTATACCAAGGTGGACTTGTCCAGATTTTACTTCCAAAGAACATTCAAGGTTGTCAGTATGGTGTGTAGTAGTTTGAGTCTTGGACTATCGCGCTGGAGATGAGGGCTTGATTGCCCTGGAATCCATGGAAACCCACTGGTTGACTTTGGTGTCTCCTACAGACTCAGCCCCAGGAAACTACACTATGGCCAGTTCCACACTACACTGTTATAGTGCTATTATTCCATGATAGATTTGTCTTAGAGTCACAATAAGTGAGAAATGACTTGAGGGGACAAACAAAAATGCTTTTCTGTTTTAGGTTTAGGAAACTTTGGGAGATAGTCATCCAAACATTGAGTATATAATAATGGGAAGCACTTGATCTTCTTCTGTGTGCAATTGTTTTGAGGTGAGGTTTACACATCCCTCTGATTCTCATCTTTGAAGTAAATTTCTGTGTAGCCCTTTTTTTTACATGTAAAAGCAAAAGAAACTGGAAACATGTAGTAAGTCACATGTAACATACACAGTTAATAGCTGCTTCCACATGATACCTTTCTCACATTAGTGGTACATCTCAGATCACTTCTGAGTACTCAGTAGAGTTGTATTAAAAATTAAGGATGGATTGCAAAGGCTTTAACCGTATGAACAGTCTCCTTTGTATGAGGTCAGTAGTATTATCTGTGAAATTAACAGATCAGAAAAAATGGCTAAGTTGCTCTTGTGCCTTTGGCATCAGCTTGGTAAGCAGGAATTAACAGAAAAGGTTTTACATAGCATAGAAGTAAGCATTATCACCTGCCAGTCATGTAGCAGTTGAAGATGTAGGGAAAATGGCTAGGTTAAAACATGGCATCCCTAGTTATCTGGTAGTTTAAGTTCTGCACTGGCAGCTCTAGTTATTTGGAATATTAAAGTCTCCAATGGACATAATGTCTGGTTTGTCAGAACTTCTGCACTATATGTTGGGGATGGAAATCCTGTTTTCCTCAAGAGGTTGAACTACAGCTCCTATTATCCATCACTATATTGACTGGAATGGATGGGCATTGGAATCCAACATGTGGATAGCCTCCAATTCCCCATCCCCATGGCACATGAGATAGTTGCACCCACAAAATAAAAACAGTATTTCCTAATCTGTTATACGGATGTTAATACTTCCAGAAACTTTGCATAGTCATACCTTCTCTCTCATCAAGTTCTGCAAAGTATTTTCATAGTCCTCCCAAGTGTCACCCTAAACATTGACATCATAAGTGAGATTTTCTTACTATTCTTTTTTTATGTGAGGCAGAGGACTTGTAATACAAGAGGTTGCATTAAAAGAATTATCCATGTTTCATTCCTCTTGAAAATAATTTTTTTCCAGAGGAAAATTACATAAGTATAATTTTTGACACCTTTCTCACAGGAAGTTATCATTGTGGAATAAAGGAATGTCATCTGAAGTCAAATTCCTTAGAAAATTTGGTTATTGATATGTTTGCTTTCAGTGTGCTTAACTGGTATATTTAGATTTATAGTCAGAATCCATTGGGCCCTGCCCTCATGTATCTCACCTTGCTGGCATGTACATTTTCTCTATAATTGCACTTCCAAGAGAAATCCAGATCCTCTAGAATGTCTGTCCAGTCCATGTATCTTATGGTGCAGTTCTGTGCATGCTCAACTCAGAAGTAAGGTCCACTCTTGGGCTGATAGGAGGAGCAATCCACAACACATGGGTTGTATCCCTCGTGCGCCAGCCGATGCAGGAGCCGTCCACGTGCCATTTGAAAACAACCGTTAACTGCTTCTTGTCCCCCTCTGTTCAGTTCCTTTTTCTCCTGCGACCAGCTGGTTGCATTTAGGTCCGATTCTTTCAAAGGACAATAATACGAATCGACTGGGATAATGTCAGGGAAGGAATTGGTACCACAAGTTTCTGCCTTAATCTGAAGCACCGCAATAGCGCAGACTTCAGATAAAGAAATAAATCAACTGGTCCAGAAAACCGCTTCTCAGCAGGTCGTGGATGAGGATGCTTTAAAGGCAAAACAGCATACCATCCAGAAAACCGCTTTTCAGCGGGTCACGGACGAGGTGACCTCCAATGGAAATCAGGTTACCGTCCAGAAAACCTCAACTTTGCGGGTCACGAACGAGGAGGCTGGCAGGGCTGGAAAAGGCAAGCCGCAAAACATGCCTGAGGATGAACACTTGGTGGACTTAAGGAGAGTGAGAGCGAAGTGGAGGAAATAAGATCAGTATCTGAAGGGGCAAAGCCCAAAAATATTAAGGAGAAGGATAAAGCAGAGAAGAAAGGGAGGAAAGATAAGTCCAAAGGGAAAAAGAAGCTCCCAAAAGGTTCCAGTGGTTGGAAGGTACTTACCACCAACGGTTCGGGCTGCCATCTTGATTTGGGGCCTTCGACAGTGATGCAGCGCAGTTCCTCCAGGGTCTCAGGGGCCTCTGAGGCAAGTGCAAGGGGCAGAGCGTCGGCTCATGTGGCTTTCTCAGCTCGCCCAATCAAAAGTGCCACAGTGGCTCCAGCGAGCGAGCAGGGGTCCACCATTTCAGAACACAGGGCTACTGAGTCGGAGGCATCAGCCCAAGACTACGGCCTGCCACCGGAGGTTAAACAATTCCTTTTGGAATGGATGAGAGCAGCGCCCACTCAGGCCAGAGAGAACGACACATCAGTATGTGAGTCCCAGTGGGGTCTAGGAACTGTGCCTATACAGCGTCCCAGTAATGAATTCTTGGGAAACATGCAGCAAATGATTAGTGAGACCATTCGGGCTCAAGTACAAAGCATTTTATCAGCGCAGCTGCCTCCAATCAATTTTAATCCAATGAATTACAATCTAAATGACACGCAAAATCAATTCATGATATGCCACCTGCTTAATTTATTTAAGTCAAAAGGATTGACTCAATTTCCCATGATTTCTCAAATGAATTCACAAAGCAAACCGGCAGAACAAGCGGCTGCAGCGGATGATTTTAACCAGCCACCAACCAAAAGAAGGCGAATGGAACAGGGAGAAAGTGAGAAGCACATTAGTAAAACTGGCAGTGGCAAAATTAGTTCTTCCACAAAAATTACACAGATGGAGAAGAATCATAGAAAGGAGAAAGGAGCACATGTAGAGTTGATGGTTAATGAGGTGGAGTTACAGGAGGAAAACTTAGACATGAAGGAAAAGGAATTCATCTGCTCAGATGAGGAAGAGGAGCAGGTGGATTCGGAGAGGTTGTTTGATGCACAGTTGTTTCGAAGCACGTTGAAGAGAGTGTTATGGACATTAGGTCTGGAACTGAACAAAGAAACAGATATTCAGAGCAATAAAGAAAATAAATTAGCTTCTGTAATTAGAAAGAAGGAGGCAAGGGGCGTAGAGCTTCCTATGCCAGAGTTTTTTAAAGAGGTAATAATGAGTGAGTGGTCTGCACAATGGTCAACTAAGAGATTACTGACTTATTCTCAGAAGTTATACTCTTTTGTAAAGTCTGAGTATTTCCTTAAGGTGCCTCCTGTGGACGCCCCGATTGCAGGATTGGTGTCGGGAACCATTGCTCCCAAAGAGGGCGACACATAACTAAAGGAGATAGATGAGAGGAGGGCAGAGACCTCCCTAAGAAAGGTGCATGAGGCAGCATCCCTAGCTATAAAGGCATCAGTAGCTGCCTCTATTTTTGCGCGAGCTGGAGTGCTCTGGACTCAGGATATTCTGGATAACCAGGATTTGAGTCTGCAGGAGTTAATGAAAGCTGTGGATAGAGTGCAGAGGGTGCTAAAATATGTAGCAGATACTGCACATGATGCTACCATGTTTGCAGCAAGAAATATAAATTTGTTAACAATTGTGAGGTGCTCCTTATGGCTAAAGCACTGGGAGGTGGACCAGAAGTCTCGCAATAACCTGGCCTTCATTCCTTTTCAGGGGGAGCTCCTATTTGGGGCTACAGCATTAAAGAAGGTCTTGGTGGAGACCAAGGAAAAGAAACAGGTAATGCCCACCTTGCAGAAGAAGAAGGTTGATAAAAGAGCTTACAAAGGTTCAAACTACTCCTTTTGTGGAGGTAAATCTTACGGATTCTGGGCTAGGGGGTTTGAGTACAGATCTAGTAGATTCCAGTGGAACAGACAAAGAAGTCAGTTCGGCAGACAAGGTCAATATTCAAGACAGGGACAAGGCAGGCTTGGAAATAATTCCAAGCGAGGTAAGCCTCAATATTGACTATCAACACCAGGCAGTGGGAGGAAGACTTCTCTCTTTTGGTCAAAGATGGTCTCAGATAACATCGGATCGTTGGGTTCTACAGGTAGTGACCCAGGGTTACAAAATATGTTTCCATACGAGACCGAAAGACAGATTTCTTCGATCCCCAGTAGCAAAGGGAAAAAGCAAGCAGCATATAGTTCTAAAAGAGATTCTTCACCTACTGCAAATAGGGGCAATCGAAAAAGTCCCAAAGGATCAGGAATTTATGGGGGTTTACTCGACATTTTTTGTAGTCCCCAAACCCAATGGCAAATACAGACCAGTTTTGAATTTAAGGTACCTAAATACCTTCATGGAATACAGGAGGATCTAAATGGAGACCCTGCAGACAATAAAGGAGAACTTAGTCTTAGGGGATTACATGACCTCCATAGACCTAAAGGAGGCTTATTTGCATATTCCCATGAGCAGGGAGGACAAAAGGTACCGGAGGTTCAGTTACCAGGACAACCATTTCCAATTCAGAGCACCGCCATTTGGTTTGGCATCAGCACCTCGGGTGTTCACGAAGGTACTGATTCCACTGATAGCATTCCTCAGAGTTCAGGGGGTTCAGCTTTACCCTTATTTAGATGATATACTCTTGAAAGCTGCCTCAGAGAGCAGGCTAAGGAGGGATGTGCAGTTAACCATTCAAACGTTGAGGAGATACGGGTTTCTTCTCAACCTTGGAAAGTGTGTTAATGCTGGTCAGAGTGCTTACACACTTGGGAGCGAGGATAGACACCTCGAAGGGGAGAATATACCTATCCCAGGTCAGGTTAGTCAAGTTGAGGCAGGAAACGGCAGAACTGCTGGCATGCAAGTCAGTGGATCTTATGTGACTGGCAAGGCTGCTAGGAATTTTGGTTTCTTCAACACAGCTTGTGCAGTGGGGAAGTTGCCATGTGAAATCTCTGCAAAGGCTACTAATGCCACATCAATCTGCAATAGCAGTAAAGAAACATTACCGAGTGCCTCTGACAGCGCAAGTTCAGGAGGAACTCTCCTGATGGCTGAAGGAGAAAAAGATAGCGTCAGGGATCCCCATTCATGTTTCCAATGTGGTCAATGTGACAACGGATGCCAGCCTCAGTGGCTGGGGTGCTCACTGCGAGGGGCACTCAGTTCAAGGCATGTGGACATACCTATACAAGCAGCACAATATAAACTATCTAGAGTTGAAAGCCATTCGCCTGGCGCTGCACCGTTTTCAACACCTGGTGAGGCTTCGCCATGTGAAGATCTTCACAGACAATATGACAGCCAAAGCTTACATTTGCAAACAGGGTGGACTGCATTCAATACCACTGGTGGTAGAATCAACCAGGTTGTTCCGGTGGGCAGAGAGAAATCTGAGCTCACTCACGGTGGTACACGTGAAAGGGGTGATGAATATGTAGGCGGGTTATTTGAGCAGGAATTGGCTGCACCGGGGAGAATGGTCTCTCAATGTGGAGGTGTTCAACACCTTAACCACTGTTTTTGGTCAGCAACTAGTGGACTTGTTCGCTTCTGCTGGGAACGCCAAATTAGAAAGATATTTTTCAATAGATGGAAGCAGAGGTGCAGAGGCACACGATGCTCTGTCAGTGCTGCAGCCACCAGGTCTGCTCTGTGCATTCCCACCAATATGGATCTTGCAGAGGGTTCTGATGAAGGTCTGTTTAGAAAAAGCAACAGTTGCTACTGGCCAAGAAGGCCATGGTTTCCAATGCTGCTGCAAATGGCTCAGGCACCTCCATGGAAGTTACCACTAAGGGAGGACCTACTCACACAGGGGCCAGTGTGCCATCCAGACCCCAGGTGGTTGAGTCTGGCAGCATGGAGATTGAACAGAGATTTCTGATGTGTCAAGGATATGACCTTTCCAAATCCTTTGTCCGGCACCAGAACTGCTTTTGTTCTCACCTGGCTTGCCATAGCCAAGAGGCACAAACTCCCCTATAAAAACCCCTCACTTTCAAACGGTCTTCGGATCACTTTGGACTGCCATCCCGCGTTGCTGCCAGTTGTCTAAGGGACTCCCCTCAGCTCCCGACACTGAGCTTTCTCCCCCGGAACCCCTCTTCTCTCCAGGACTACGAGACAGGTCATATTGCCTTTCCCGAACAAACCTCCGTTTCTATTTCTCAGCTAGTTAGTTTATGTTTTGTCCTTCATGTTTTTGTCTTTAATAAAGAATTGTCTGTTATTTGGAAAACCTTGTCTAGCTGCTCTCTGACCCGCCGCTGTATACATTGGGTTTAAGATCCTTGCAAAGTTACCCTGCCTCTCGCTAGCTAAAAGAGTGTTCCAGCTAATTTTCCCCAATTTGGTATTTTATTTGGAAATCTGGGTGCCCCTCCTGGGACCCCCCAAAACACAGAGTAACATTTCGACCCCTCCTTCCTGCCAAAGTGTGTGTCATCAACATCTCATCCAGAGGTGATACGTTTGCCAACTTTCTGCCCAAAGCCAGTGCACACTCTGGAAAAGAAGTGGCACACGTTGGATGTAAGGAGAGTAGTAAAGGCTTACATTAAAAGGACAAAGGCTTCCAGGAGGTCAGATGCATTGCTACTGTCTTTTCAGCCAAAGACTTTGGGTCAGAGAGCCAGCAATTCAGTTATTGCTGGGTGGATTAAGTCATGCATTTACTTTTGTTATGACTATGCTAAAAAGCCGCGACCAGAAAATGTGTGGCTTCATTCCACCAGATCAATGGCAACATCTGTGGCATATGCAACATCCTGTTCCGTAGAGGATGTGTGTGATGCAGCAGGCTGGAAAGAGTCTTCCACTTTCATTAGGCACTACAAGTTGGACAAGTATAAGTCAGCGCAAGCAGCGTTTGGCTGTCAAGTGCTGCAGGCTGTGCTTTAAGACTGCACCCACCCAAAGAACAGCTTGGGAAGGTCCCATGTATTGTGGATTGCTCCTCCTGTCAGCCCGAGAATGAAGAGTTCGTACTTACGTGAACGGTCATTCTGGGATGACAGGAGGAGCAATTCACGCCCACCCTTTAGGCCTAGTTTTAAAGTAGAGGTCAGGGGTGGAGGAAATGAGAGAAAGACATGAAAGAAAAAAAAAGAGGAGGTGCGGAAAGAAGAACAGAATGACCTAATGGTCTGGATGCGCTAGGGAACTGAACTGAATGGAGGGGGACAAGGAGCAGTTAACGGTTGTTTTCAAATGGCACGTGGACGGCTCCTGCATTGACTGGCGCACGAGGGATACAACCCATGTGTTGTGGATTGCTCCTCCTGTCATCCCAGAATGACCGTTCACGTAAGTACCAACTCTTCATTCTCTTCAAAAGGGCTTACTTCCAAGTAAGTGAACTTAGAGTGGCTGCCACAACTTCTTGTTTATAGATTTCTCATCCAGCTCTGTCCAAAGACACCTTCACTGTCATGTAGAATCTTAATCACCTAGACCAAAGGTATTGCTAAAATGGTTGAGCATGGTCTGTGTTAGATAATTTTAAAACAACAATGAGACTTCTTGTGAATATGCAAACAGGGATGTGCAAGGGACAGGGAAACCACCTTAATTTTATCAGCACAGGTGTTACCTGTCTTATTCTTTCTTATAGGTGTTTGCTGAGCCTTTCATCAGCCTTTTTGCTTTGGAGAATTGTGAAGGCAGAGAACTGCATTTGCAAGAAGCTGTCAGTTCAGTTTTAAATAAAGATCTTCATTTCCTTACCCAGTCTGTTTGGGTGAGAAATGGACTGTAAGTATCATGACTTCTAGTATCATATTAAGAATGTTGTTCCTTATATTTACAACTTTTTGATTCTTTTTATCTTGTCCTGCATTGTTTGGTCCAAGGGCGATAATGTTCCCAGATTTGCCCAAAATGATGCTAGTGACCAGTATTGTATGACATTCTTCTGAGTCACTCTGGTCCTACCAACTGGTAACTGAGGAATTTCCTCAGCTTTCTCAGATTTGCTGTTTGTAAACCATGCCTAGAGGATTTAAATCTATTGAGACCCATAATGAAATGGACATTATGGGTGACAAAGCTGTGAAAAACAGACATGGGATGTTTAGTTAAAAGAGAATTTTATATGTAAATCCAGTTTCCAGTAAGATGCATTATAATAGTTTTTGTGTAGTACATTGGTAATAAGGATATATATTACCTGTTAGTAGATATGATTAAGCAATAATTTCTGACAGTTTTCTTAAACAATAGCTAGAAATAGGAAGATTCTGGTAAGGCCTGTCACCAACATGGAAACAGGTGACAACTAATCCAGGGCATATTTGAGAAAGGAAAGGTGAAATTTCTCTAAATGTATGAATCTCTTTAGAACAGTAAGTGACAGTTAAAGAAATTGATAATGAAGCTTATAGTATGCAACATGCTAGATAGCTTAGAGGCTTTGTTCTAGACTTTGCTTGGTTTGACAATGCCTAATTCACCATCTCTTACATTCATTTCCAAGATAATGGTGTTGCTGAAAGCCAATTTAACTAGGTCCATTTCCTCTGAACTGGATGATCTTCATGTACCACTTCACATATCTCAGCAATATATTATCTAGATCAAAGTATGGCAAATATTATGACCACTGTAGGTCATTTAGCAAAATAATATATTATTTCTTTTGCCACTTTAAATGTTGTTAATATTTCATCTTTTAAATATAATGCTTTCACTGAAGTTTATATTGATAAATAAAGTATATTTTCAGTATTGGTGTAAGTATTGCTTCAGCAAGGACCATGTTATGTTTGTAAACCCTTTTTCAATTCTTATGGAAAATACCAATTTCAGATCAGTTCTGTATGTCTCAGTCACCACAAACTTCATATTACTTTGTCTTAGAAAAAATTACTTGACCAATAGAATTTAAAAACTATTAACAATCTGATTTCATTTGAATGGCTTTTATTTTCCATGTTTGTACAGTGACCTTTTAAAAGTCATTGATTACATAATAACATTTCCATGATAAAGAACTTCATACTGCTATAATTTTTACCAAGGTTCTTGTATTTATGTGTGTATATGAGTATACTGAAAGTATGTGCACATCTCTATATACACATACCTATTATTTGTATGCTCCAAAGACTCTCAAGATACCATGCACTGAGAGAGTAGAAGTGTAGGTCTATTAAATGTTGCAAGCAAGACAGAACAAGCAAAAAATGCATGAATAAACTGCAGAGTTAGATTAAACAATTTTAGTTGCAAAACAGGAAGTACACAAAAAGGGAGGAAGAAGGGGGAGAAAAAACGTGACAGTACCTTAAGACTGGTTTTTTTTTTCCTGCATGAGCTTTCATGGATATAAACTCACTTCTTTGGTTGCAGTAGTGAACAATATTAAGAGCTCAAGTATAAAACGTATTTTATTTTTATTACTATTATCATCATCACCATAATCTTATTACTGTCCTACTGTGCCTTGAAGATGTTCTTCTAAGTTACTGATGTAATCTGACACTCAGTATTGATTTTTTCAGAGGGAGGGTTCCATTGCCTTCCTCTGGGCCTGAGAGAGTGTGACTTGCCGAGGGTCACCCAGTAGGTTTCCAAGGCCAAGTGGGGATTAGAATCCTGGTCTTCAGAGTCTTGGTCCACTGCTGAAACCACTACAGCATGCTGGCTCTTATCGTGGCATTAAGTATATTACTAAATATTACATCTTGGCATTAAGTACATTGCTAAAAGGGGTGATATTACTGTATTTAATTTGTATTCCATTTTAAACCAGGTGGATTGCCTATGAAGGTTGCAGTTTCTTAGGGAAACAAATTCTTCTCACACCCAGCAAGATTTCAAACTGGGCTGAATTTAGTGGCTGGAAAGTAATTGGTTCCCTTCGCCCTATAAAGCAGGTAATGTAATAAAAGTTACAATTAAATCTCTTTTTTATAGAAGGAATATGAGTATGTAATTTTAAACTGCAGGAATTCTTAGAAGGTATGGATGTTTGTTTGTTTTTTGTCCCCTCGCTGAATAGACCTTAGACCAGGTCCAAATCTAGCACGCAAGGCTTCCATTTTCTATCAGATGTGGAAATGTGTACGTGCCATGATGCAGAACTAGAGGTCTTCAGAGGAAAAAAGTTAAATTTATTGCTATGAATTTTAAAGAGGGTATATTTCTCCATGAAGCATGAGATAATTATTCCTTCTTTTTCAGCCAGCAGTGTACTTCAGAATAAAAAACAGGTCCCAAGACAAATACCTGACAGTTGCTGGGAATATAATGGATGCAA
Source organism: Ctenosaura bakeri (assembly GCA_948474755.1). Taxonomy (NCBI): domain Eukaryota; kingdom Metazoa; phylum Chordata; class Lepidosauria; order Squamata; family Iguanidae; genus Ctenosaura; species Ctenosaura bakeri. The sequence goes on along the minus strand of CAOLHI010000350.1, from coordinate 1,774,611 downwards.
GAGCCTCATCAGTATGTCTTTCCCCATTAAATAGCAAGAATACACAGATCTGGTACTACAGCTGTGGCCTTATCAAATCAAAGGTACTTTGCTTAGCTTCAGAAACTACAGTCCCTTGTTCTTCCTCCCAAGTCTCATTAAGGCTGGCTACTGGTTCTGCTGTGCTCTCAGAGACCAAGAGAATGTGATCTGCAGTAGATGAACGTTATGAGGGGAAAGGGTACTTAACCCTTCCTCTCCCCGTCCTTTCCTGCCAGCTTGCTTCTTTGCCAGTCCAGAAGCAAAAATGATGTTTCTATTACCTTCACAAGTTAAAGTTTCTAGTTTGTACAAATATGGCTTTAAAGTGCAACTGAGATGCATTCTAAAAGCAAATGTATTCTAAAAGCAGTCCTGTATTCCTGTATAAAAAGTCCTGTATTCTAAAAGCAACTAAAAAGCACTTTGTGTCATTTTGGTAAAAGTTGTTTCTTGTTTATCAACTTTGATAGGCAAATTATTTGACTTCTGTATCCTTGTGAGATATTTTAGTGCTGAATGTGATACATTCATTTGCATGAATGTCTCTAAAATGTTGCTCCAGTGAGTTTTACATCAAGGAGTATTGTAACTTGTATCAGATATCCAAGCAGTGTCTATCATACATCAGTAAAGAGAAAAATACCTCAGCCATTGTAATTAGTAGAGAGAGCTCAAGGGCAGAGCTGTGGGGGTCTCCCTTTTAGGGTCAAGTGCCTCCCCTATCTCAGCTCATCAACAGTAATTAATCTGTACGTCTTGGCACTTTAAAGGGACCATTTGGAATGTGCCTTATATGGATGTGTAGATGGAGGAATTTAGCAAAGTGATAAGCTATATAATGATTTTACCTTTCCTGTGATCAGGAACAATCTAGAAACTTCTCTTACTGTGCATCAAGTTGAGCCTAGTAGACTCACTGATGGGTTCAAGGATGCATTTGCCTTCCCTGAACAGTGGTAGTCTAAAGGCAATTTTAGTAACATGTAAAAAGTCAAAGGCATTATCTAAATTTGTATATGCAAACAACTTTTATTCACAAAACATAATTGCCATTTTTAAACTGTGCATTTTAGGAAATGCACTACCAGAAGCAATTGATTCATTTTATTTTATGGCAGGGTTAGACAGGGTTTATGGTTTACTTTATGGCAGGGTTTACTTTATGGCAGAGTTAGGAATTATGTGGCTGGCTTTGCAGATGTTGGACAACAGCTCCCAGCAGTCTTGGCCAGTACAACAAATGGTGAAGAGTGGTGGGATATTGTTCAGTAATGTCTGGAGGGCCATAAGTTCCCCTCCCCTGCTTTAAGGTAAGGCCAAACCTACTGTAACACAAGTGATCAAGCACAGGCCAATGTTTGTAGGGCATACTCACGCTTATGCTCGTATCCTGCTCATATTTGTTTCCATGCTTTAGGCAAAATATCCTGTTTTTAAACTGAGCACTAATGAGAGTGATACTCTGTTCTCAATGAGTCATGGCATCTGTATTCTAACTGTAATTTCCTATAGACATCTTTCTCTGGAAACATACATACTCAGGCAAATGAAAAGATTGTTTTCACCCCTGTACATCTAGGTTAACGATGCTTGCCTTGATGTCATTGGTGGCAGAGATACACCAGGAGCCAAAGTAGCTTTGTGGGTACAACATGGAAAAGCAAGGCAGAAGTGGACATATAACAAGGATGGGACTATCAGTTCATACCTCAGTCATCAGCTTGTTCTTGATATCAAAGGTACAAAAATGCACCTCATTGTTTCAGGATATTGCTTTACATGTCTTTTGAAGCTGGCATAGAAATTTATGCCATCACATAGGGGTGTTGCTTTTACAACCCTTAAACTACTTGTAGTCTTAGGTGAAATCAAGCATCACTGGAAGGAATCATTTAGGAAGTGCAAGAGACGATAAGTTCATAGTAAAAGTCCATTTCCTGAAGAGAAGCTGAATAGGCTTGAGTAGGCACTGGAATCCTTCACTCACCCTATCCAGTTATGTGGGCAGCTTAAATATTATAATGTTGCCATGCATTACAAGTAATAGCTGTAGCTGCCATAGACATCCAGATGAGACCATCATTTGATAATATACAATCAGTCAATTTCCTTGTGAGTCCTACCCTTTAGGAAAAGTGGTGGTTTTTTGTTTTTGATTTGTTTTTTCTGTAGCCAGCATACAGGCTTCCTTGGGTTAGGGGACTGGTCAAATTGGTTAAAAAGCAGAAACCATGTAAGGAATGTGAGGGAATTGTAGAGGCTGACTTGGAATGGACCATGTGCATGTGCTACTCGCAAAGTCTCAGTCAGCTTGGCACTTTTCCCCATCTCAGCTCATTTTGCAAAAAGAATACACACATGGAAGCAATCCCAAGTGAGCCTCCATAGGCAAAAAGGCAAGAACTGATGAAGTCCGCCATTTTAGCACTTGCAAATTACAAACAAGTTTCATTAATTTGACAAGGGGCCCACTCTTTCTGTAGGCAAGACTTGGGACCATACGTGCACGTGCAGCCAGTCCCAGGTGAGCCGCAATGGGCAAGAACTGATGAGAGAGTGGACCACCCCACTGAATTAATGGAACATGTCTGTAATTTGCAAGCATTAAAACAGCAGAACGTCAAAAAACAAGTCGACAAAAAAGAGGAGATGCGTGTACTTGGAAGCCTTTCCAAAACTGCCAGTGTAGATAGTTTGGACTGTAATTCCCATCATTCCTGAACACTCATTTTACTGGTTAGGGCTAATGGGAGTTCTCACCCAAGTCCTCTGAAGGACCCCATGTTGGGAAAGGCTCAAGTTCTGCTTTAGCTTTTTGGAGAAAAACTAGATGAATTTATGCATATTAGGACAACCCCTGCCTGTGCCATGCTGATTTAGTGTTTGTATTTGATTCCATATTCTCATAATACATGATTTCTACCTTATATATGCTGTAATAGGCTAGGATGACCTGATAAAGCCTGCTATACCTTTAGCTGAAGTTTCTTAAACCTATCCATAAATTAAAGTTTACAGTAGGTTCCATTCACTTGTATGCTGGAATTTGATCTTCAAAGGAGGGAAAAAATATGAGGCAAAGTTGTAAAGCCAGCTGTTAATCCCAACCAGAGTAGATCTATTCAATGAAATTTAATATAAATATTGATTTCACAATGTCTCGTTAATTAAGTGGGTGTACTTGAGTTGCGACTTAACAATTGGCTTTAGAGCAAAAACAAAAGGAGGCTTCTAAGCAACATTTGCTCTTCCTGACCTTTAAATTGTGGGACTTCATTTTCCTATTCACAACATAACACAGAACTAGTTTATAACAAGAGACCATGGCCTGAATCCTGTTAGCCTCAGCTATAGATGTATTGGTTGAATTGTTAAATGGGTGAGCCAACATGAAAGTCCTATTGATTCAGTGGGTTTACTCTAGTTGAGAAAAACAGGAGTTTAGCCAGTGTAGTTATTGTCACTAGCTTACCAACGCTGTAATTTTAAGATATTTTAAAACTATGTCATTTTACAAGTACCACATGTATAAATGCTAGTAATTAAATGAGTCTGTATTAACCATGACCCTCTCAAACTTCTGTTTCAGGAGGATATTATTATGACAGGAACCACATCATTGTAAACCAAATAAACACCAACAAATGTTCACAGAAATGGGACTTCGAAATACTGTGAATCAGTCTCACTGCTATAAAGACGTAAAAACATGGCCCACTGTTGGCTGAAAACACTTTTGAAAGAACTACTGAAGTCACACAGCACTGGTACATGTTGCAGCATCTACCTGAATTTTCCAGGCAGAAAATCAAAAATTGTCAAATGTTTCAAGTATGTAAAATAGGCCATGAAAAGCTAATCCTGTATTACCCAATGTAGGGTATATGTTCACAGGTGCAAACAGAGCAGTATCCTATACAGCAGTCATAATTAAGCAACAGCTGATACCAGATGTGATTTAACTAATTCTGTGTTCCTATAAAAATGCTTTATTTCTCTAACCCTTTACTTTATCATTCAAGAACTAGCGAGAATTTTGACCTACAATGCATCTTCTGTTAGCTACAGGTTTTATGCTGTCAGTGGAAGCTTGTTCATTATTGCTGTATTTTATCAGTGTATCTCACTTTTAAAGAAAATTATGATTTGAATCCTTTGAGTATATATGACAGCAGAAAAAGGCTGCAGGTTCATGGCTGAGAAGTAAAGTAGAAGTCATTGTCATGGGAAGGAAAGCTCCCTGTCACAAGTAGCTTATTTCTGCATTGTCCAACCTTTGGGTAAATAAACAAAAACAAGGTGTTCTGAGAAGGCAAGCTTGAAAACTTGCCAGTCTCTGGTGATTTTACAAACTATCCTTTCCAGAACAACCTATCATCTTAGGACCCAGCTGGAAGTCAGGCATTGCAAAAATAGGCTGCTCAGAACCAACAGCTTTCTCCCGCCGCCAACAGCAACAACTTCTCCTGCCTTCCCTCACCCTGCAAAAAGTGTAACTGCTAGTGTAACAGACTGTTATGTTAGTGTAGCAGACCAACAAGATTTCAGTTCATGAGTGCTTAGCCTCTGTTTTTGTAACTGTACATCATAGTCACTATACTTTTTGGTTTGTATCTAATACTCAAAATGGACTATGAGAATTGCAAGACAAAATGTGCTCAAGCCATATTCCACATAGTTCTTACTCTGTAAAACAATTCAAGTCAAATTTAGAATATAAATTATTTTTAAGAGAACAGGCTGGATTCATTATCTCAACTAAAAAGGAACAAATTTATCTGAACACTTGAGCACTTAAGGCCATATTTGATCAAGAGTTGTAGAATACCTCCATATTTCAAATGTTAGAGTTGTTCTTATGTTTTAAATAGCGGCCCCAACAACTTATTCACAACACCAGTTATTCTGTGTAAATTAGTCCAAATTGGATAGAAGTGTGGGTGCTTAATTTTTTGCCTAATATTGTTTTCCCAACCTAAGTCACACTCACATTGGCAAAACCAATTAAGGATGGACAGAGGCTTTCAATAAAGAAAATGGAAGGGAGGATGAAACGTCCAGGTCTCTTTTACAATAGACAGTTGTAGCACTATGATTCCACTTTTAATTGTTATGGCTCCATCTTATGGTATCCTGAAATTTGCAATTCAGTGAGACTTCAGAGCTCTCTGGTAGAGAATTCTCAAGGAACTACACATCCCAGAATCCCATAAGATTATGCCATGGCAAGTAAAACGAGATCAGAATGCTGTAATTGTTTTGTGTGAAAAAGACTCCACAATCACCACCTGGCTACAGTTGCTTTAAAACCAAAAATATGTTGAGGATGGGTGTCAGATTCCCCATGTTAGTGTGTATGTGTATGCCTCAGTTAACAGGGTGTATTTGGTGATCACTGCAGCTGTTATTTGGGTAGACAAATGTTGGAAGGCTAAGGGGGCTGCAGTTCTTGCCCTCAGGAAAAGAAATCAATAAAAGGCCCCCAAATAACCTCTAGAGCTAGTAGGGGCATTTTTACCATGTTTTTAAGCCATGGGGAGACTTTTTTTTAGCAGTAAGTGAGCAGAAATCACTTCCTGTTTCAAAAAAGGCCTTTCCTGAGGTCAGAATGGCCTCCAGAACCTTTATAGGATATGAGGCAGGGGGAATTTGATGCCTGAAGGTTGCACACAGCCCTTTGTGCTGCCCAGTGCCCAGCCTACCCTAGACTTGCATATGCTAGCTCTTGTAAGATGCAGCCCTACACTCACTTACCTGAGAGTAAGCCTTATTAAGCTCAATAAGATCTGAAAGTCAATAATGTAGGATTACACTTAACTTTGACTGGATGGTGTTGAGTAAGTTATTAAATTCAAAGTATTAAAACTAGCCAGAAACTCTACCTCTTCCCAGCCTCACTGATTTCTCAGCTTTATGTTCACTGCACGCAAGATAGGCATTGTTTACAACTCAGAAGTAATTTGTGTTAACAAGACATTAGTTTGCAAAGTCAGTATTAAAGACATTCAGGCCATCCCAACACATCATGCATGGCAATTCAGATATGCAAGAACAAAACCCTTTACAAAGTTCAAAATTCTGTTGCAAACTGAACTTTTGTGATATTTAATCAGACTTAAAGGGTTTCATGTATACAACATAATGGAAAAGAAAACGACATGCTCAGGAGCTGTTTGCACAGGTGGTTTTCCAAGCATGTGGACATACAAATTTAGAAACGGGGTCATTTTAGAACCCCAAACACACTCAGAACACTTGTGTTCAGAATTACAAAAGGTATGGTTTTAGTAGATGTATTTTTGGAATCAAATGAAATCAAGACTGATTAGCTAAAACCAAAAAGTATGATACTTGATTTCTTATCTTTTTTTAAAAAAAAAAAGCTGCACAGATTCTCACCATAAAAATATTAAAACTAGAAAAACCTCTATTTTTATACAGATATGGCTTTATTAATATATTTATGAAAATCTACTTAAGGGCTTGATCTACAACTCAGCTACTTTATGCCAACAACCACAGAATAGCAAACTCCATCTGTCCATGAATTTTGGAGATAGAAGGCACACAGGACCACTATCTGGTTTGGACCAGCTGGTAATTTGGATAGGAAAATATGAACTTGTGGTTCCATTGCTGCAATAGCGCCCATCAATAAAAGCAGCTATGTAGTGTCCAGATCCTGAAATAAACTAGATGTTCACAGAGGTGCAGTGGATTGCACCCTAATAGCACTTTAAATTGTAAAATAAACCATGTATTTACTTTTTTTGCATTTGTATTATGTAACTAGAGTCCTTAAATGTATTTTCATCAGAAGCACTTATTTAATAAATGTTTTTCTGTAATGTTACCATAACAGACTCTTGAATGCATTTAATAGTACAAGTCCACTTTCACCTCTATAAAATTCAGTCAGCTACAAAAAAGGTGATCTCAGCTGGTGCATCAGTATTATGTAAGAGTGCAATTCAGTGTTACTGCTCTGGGAAAAGAACCTGAGAGTAGGCTCCAATGAACTCAATGGAAATTACATCTGGGTACCAGGTGCTGTAGGCTATATTTCGTAGGAAGGAACTGACACAGCCCCCTCTAAGTATTCCTTGCCTAAGAAATCCCTATGAAATACATGAAAGTTGCTGCAAGTTAACTTTAAGAAATATACACAACACTTGTGCTTTAGATTGCACTGTAAAGCTACAAGTATAAGCACAGTTACTATGGTGTTAAGGCCAGTTAAACAAAATGGGCTTTATTTTGGATCGGACAGGCATAGATCCCACATGTGAAGGACTGACAAAAGCTAGGACAGACAACTTGTGATTCAGGTGCTGTTAGACTGCAACTGCCATTAGCCCCTGACAAAAGAGCCAGTAGTGATTAGGTGGCACTGTAGTCAAAACAACAGCTACAGATCCACAAGTTGCCCCTTCCTACCAGAAGACTTAACAGCACCGTGTTTGTTCCTGCTTCAATCCCTGTACCCAGTAGATAGTAAATGAGAAACATGTGCTGAACTCTGCCTGTGAGGAGTCATTGCTAACACCAATTACTGTTGTTGTTGTGTGGCTTCAAGTAGTTTCCAAACTATAGCATCCCTAAGGTTGTAACAGGGTTTTCTTGGCAAGATTTGTTAAGAGGAATGTTGCCTTTGTCTTTCTCTGAGTGTGACTAGCCCAAGATCACCCAGTGAGTTCCCACAGCTGAGCATGGATTTGCACTGGGATTCAATCCCTAGTCTCCAGAGTTGTAGTCTCAACACTCAAACCATGCTGGCTAGGTCATGCCTATCCTCTGGCTTCTGGCAATCCTTCACATGTAACAGCTATGCTAATTTGATCCAAAGTACAATCAGCCCTTCACATTTGCGGGTTTGATTTTCACAGATTTGATTATTTGGGAGTTTCTTGAACCCCTGCCCCTCCCCGCCTCAAGTGCTGCTTTTCTGGGGGAATCTCTCTCAGTGGTTCCATCAGGCCACGCTGCCCTTTAAAAATCCACCTCTTATCCTTGTCCTCCTCCACTCGCTGCTGCCTGGCCAGTCAAGGATTGATTGCAGCCCAATTTCTCAGCACCACAAATCTTCTCTCTTCCCCCGTCTGCAACACTCAAGGAAGGAGGTAGGAGAAAGGAAGTACAGGGCGACCATGCCAACCCCACCTTCCCTCTCTTTTCCCTGACCTGGTTTGGACACTGGGTGCCCACTCTCCCTGCCGTGCTGTGCTCCCTTTACCTCTCTATATTTTGATATTTGCAATTTATCCTCTTTTGTGAAGGTCTTGTGCCCCTGACCCTCACGAATGTGGAGGGCCAACTGTAAATCCCAATGTGTTTAACTGGCCTTAACACCATAGTAACTACTTACCATTGCAGCATTATAGTGCAGTCCAAGGCTACTGGTGCTCATATATATCACTAACTTGCATTGGGCAGCTGGGGAGACAGACAGCATTTTAATGACCCCATGGAACAGTTTCCAGGGAAAAGCACATAATCACAATAGCAACTGAATCATTTTCCTGTAGCAAGGGTGAGCAGAGTGCAGTGTGGGGGCACATGCCACCCTCGAGAGCCAGTTTTGGGTTCCTTCAGGGTTCAAAAATGTATTTTTTGCTCCCAAATAATCTATAGGGGGTGTGTGGGACATTTCCACATCTGAAGCCTGCTTCAAATCCTCAGGAATTAAGACAAATTTTTGGGGAAAAAACAAGTACCACATACTGGCTAGTTCCATATACCATGTACCATGAAGCAGTACTTACATAAAATCATAATTTCATCAAGAATTGCTGAGGCTTTCAGTTCTACAGGCTGTATTACTACTGCAATTTAAGCAGAGGGGTTTTGCTGTGGCCAGGAAAATCCCTTGTTTTAACATACAGATATAGTCATCAGTTATACCAGGCAAAGCCTCCTGTGTGCATTTCGCAAAATAAAACTTTCACCAGAATCCTCTTGGGGTCTTCTGTCATCACAAGTGGACTTGCATCTGAGGGAATTAGAACTGCACAGCTGCCTAACATCCACATCCAGTAGAGGGCTGCTATTACATAACTACATAAGAGAGCTAGCCAACTGTCTGATATGCACTGGGTGCTTTTGCCGGTGTCCCATTACATACCTTCACAATGCAATAAATGGGTTGCTTAGCACCTCTGCTACGTAGCTAGGTATACATACAGTTATATAACATAACAGGTCATACAGGATTCAAGTAAATACTTCCTAGGTGCACTTTTATTTCTCAGCCCTTACAAAAAATCTTGAGCGTATCTTGATTTTCAGACTATTCCATCCACTTTTTTCATGATCTTACTGTTATGTACAAGAATTATGTAAATAAAGAGTCTTTCTGTGCACCAGAGATAATAGTTTGCTCTTTGTGCGCAACAGCAGATTTTTTTACTTTGGCTACATCATGCCTTAAGAGATTCAAGCATGTACTTTACTCTTTCACTAGGGAAGACAATTTAATTTTGGCTGGCTTGTGCCTTCATATTACTTCAATTAGGCATTCACTCCACAGGGATATCACCAAGTTCTCTTTTTCTGTATCTGAAGATAGACTCAGTTCCTCGACACAAACAGTATCACAACTCCAAATTTGCTTCAGTGCATCCATATAGGAAAGAGGAAATCGTAACCCGGAAGTCTTTATTAAAAAAAAGAAAGAAGGACTGCATGTTAGAGACCAAACTGAAACAAATACCAGACAATTTTTAGACTACTTTATATACACCAGTACATACCTCACCCACTAATTAGTATTCCTGTGTAGATGAACACTATCTCATTATAACTCACTACGTACAAGTGTTGAAATTCCAAGTATGTTCTGGTTCCAATAAAGCTTTTTTCTCTACTAAACCAGTGTCTGCTGTCAGTAATGGGCTCAATGAGAGTGAATAAACTGAATCTTAACCCAGACAAGGTAGAGGTGCTCCCAGTCAGAAGGAAGGCACCTCAGGGAAGAGGGATTCAGCCTATGATGGATGTGGTTACATTCCCCTGAAATCTCAGGTTCAGAACTAATTATCCTAGTTATATATGTATGACAGTCAAGCCATTTACTGAGCACAAGCATGTTAAATCCCACCTGTTCACTGGAGTTTACTGGTTATTAAGTGGGTTCAGGATTGTACTCCAAGTGTCTTAAGCTATTTGAGAAAGAAACACACTGTGGGGTAGATGGCAGCCATACGTTGGCAACTTGCCTCCTTGTATTTTTATACTGCTTCTACTGTCTGCCAGCCAGGATACCCAATGGACAAGAGATAATGGAAACTGTAGTCCAAGCATCTGGAGGGTCACAAGTTGCTTACCCTTTTTTCTAGATACATATGCAGAACTGGGCTTTTAAAGTTGTGCCATCACTAGTGGTGGAAACAAGTTTTGTGTACAGAGAACATTACTTGAAGATCTTCAAACATAGAAGCATTTAAAAAAACAAAAAACACCTGAATACACATCTCTACTTTGTAGACCACACACAAAAACTTGCTGAGTTATAGGACTAATGGCTATCTAACATAACCAACACGTGTAAGAAGTTTTGTCACCATGTTTTTATTACACAAATTCACCTTGTTTTCCCATTTTGAAAGATAAATGGGGTGTGAAAAACAGTAACAACTAGCTGAAGTGAAACATTAACACAATGCAACTAGAGGCTTAAATACTTCAGATTCACTTCAGCTCTCAAGGCTAGCACTGCCTACCAAAGACAATGCCTCTGTGTTCCAAGAAAATGGACAATTCACAGTGCACAGTGTGAAACACACATTCTTCTTCTCAAGCATGGAGGAAAAAGACCACTGTCTTATCAGAAGGAACTGGAGTGCATTTATTAAAAAGAAATTACCTTAGCTCACCCTTACACAACAACCAAAACGATATCAGAATTCACTTTTCCCTAGCACCCCTCCACACCATTTAGTGGCCTTTGAAAAGTAGGGCAGGGCCAGAAAAGAACATTTTTATGTACTTATAATGAGGGGCAGAATAGAAAAGGCATCCCCTTTGCATCCACAACATAGTTATTTTACCCTTTCCTTCTGATCCATACCTGGACTGGGTTGTAGTCCAATTGCTAGCAACAGTCTGAGACTAAAACAACCACTAGGCTATCCAGGGGTTAAACACAACCTTGCTGTCTATGGACAATGGCAGGTTTGTACAGGGATTGCCTTCAGCAAAGCAGAGGTTTTGTTGTAAGAGCAAACTGGCAAATCTTAAGTAAACAAGTCTGAAACAAGCCAACCTCACATGTTTATTTTCCAATTTACTTATTTAATAGTTAGTGAGACACACTTCTTCAGAAAATATTCAGATGATCAACAGTATAAGCATTTTATCACAGAAAAGAAATCTGTTTTGTGGCAGCCAATGGCTTTGATGTCAGCAAGGAAGTGAATCAGCTGTAGGTGTTATTCCAAAATTTAAAACAGCTGCCTAATGGATTGAAACTATTTTGAAATCCAGCCCCTTGAACAGCAACTTCAGACAAGAACCCTGGTGGATTTACCACCCACACTGAGCTCAGAACCACCAGCTGCCGCTAATAAACCACATACAGCAGACAGCTGTTAACTACTGTATGATGGGTGAAGAGAACCTCTCAAATCAGAGGTCGTAACAGTTGCTACAAGGAAACATGGTGGCAGTGCTGCTTTAAACCCTACTTATGATCCTTCTACAACAGGGAAGGGAATCACAAGGTCTCCAAATGTTGTAGGAATACAGTTTCCCATACTCTCTACCATTGGCTCTGTTGGGCTAGGCCGACTGGGAGGTGGAGTCTATTGATATCTGGAAAATCAAATTATTTTCCCTCTAACATAGAAGCATCTAGGTAGCCACTGTTAAACAATGGATACTGAGCTAGATGGGTCCTTGATCTGATCTGGGGAAAAACCCCATAGTCCTGAAGGCAGCACACATGACAGAAGATGACAGCATGACAAAAAGATGTTGTGTATGGAGGCAGTTTGGATGAGGGAACTGAGTTTTTAAAATGAGGAGGTGCTTCAGGACATCATTAAAAGGATCTAATGTATGAATGAAAAACAAACCTCTGATATTCCTTCCTCATTAGTATTCTCTTCCCCCATCATATGGATTTCCCTCTTGTTCTTTAAGCAGTGATACACAAACACCATTTCTTCAAGTGAGTTATCCTGAGGAAATGAAAAAGAAGCGTAATGTTGCATGTTATCTAGCAGCCAACATGAAACCATTTCAGCATAAAAACTATTTCCCTCCTTCAGAACCAGGCAACTTCAGAAGCCTCACCATTTATTTATCCCACTCTAAAGAAGTTAATTTTGGGGTTATGTCTCTTATCAGAATAAAATAAAATGCCTGTGTTCAACACCAACACAAGCTGCTGTTATTTTTATTTGCTTATGTGCACACACCAGAGCCAGCATGGTGTAGTAGTTTGAATGTTAGACTTGGTCTGGAGACCAAGGCTCAATCTCCTGTTCAGCCATGGAAACTCCACAGAGTGACTTTGGATGTGTCACATATTTCCAACCCCAGTTAAACCTGTGATAGAGTTGCTGTAAGTCAGAAACAGCTTGAAGGCACACAACAATGATGTGCATGCACGGGTACACACAAGCAATTTTTTAGGAAAAAAAAGTTACTGAGCCTAGATTTCCTGTCCTGCAATTCTTTCATCTTTCAAAGGAGAGCAACAATATCACTATAATGTCATGAGCAGTGCCAGTCACATGCTGTGGGATGCAACTAAGCAGCCTAAAAATAGAACGCAGGCAGTATTACAACACAGAAAGTCCTAATAAAAAGCAAGACTTTACAGGCACTTCCTCTGTACTCACCAAAAGGCCTCGTTCTGGTTCCATTGTAATTATTGTATAGTCTTTAAAACGTAATCTAACTGTGCTGCTTAACGTCGGTAGTGCTCCATCTAAACAAGGAAAGATAGCCACACTACTGTGAAAAAAGGAGCAGACAATCCACCTTTAATGCTTTTATCTCTCAACTAAGAAATGTTCAAGTATCACTGCAGCTGCCGAATTTGAGAATTCCAAATTCCTTCTCGCTCAAGTGGTTCGTCTTAAGTGTTAATGCTTGAAATGGGACTCCCCGAAAGTCACAGTGACTAATCATTTAGAAAAAATTCAATCATTCACAAGTTCCCCTCCCCCAACTAAAATTTAAAAAGCACACTCCAAGGAGGAGAATTCTGCAGAAATGTAACATCAGTTCTGGCTATCTGAACCATTAACTACACACTGATCCCTCTATGGCAAAACAAATTGTTCTATGTTACTAATAAATTTGTTATTTTATACATCTATGGTACAACTTATTTCCCCACTCTTACAAAAAACACCTAGTAAACTTTAATGTCACCTGGAGCCAAAGAGTCAAAGGCAGTCCCCAGGAAAGGAGGTAATCTGTTCATAATAAAATCTTTTTTCATGTCAGATGACTTCAGTTCCTTGCCATTATCTAAACGGTCTGCAACGCATCTCAGAAAGCCACTTAATTGCCTTGATGAATCGGACAAATCCACATTCTAAACAAAGGAAACAGTAAGAATCCATGTTTACAAAAATGTAGTTTATTTGATAAGGCAATCTAAATTTCTTCAGGCATTAGATGCTGGCTTCCAACTGACTCAGCTGAGGCAGATTTTTAAAAGAGGATTATTGCAGTAATGAGCAAAAATTCTTTTTGAACCCTTCCCACAGGATGAGAAAGGCAAAGCTAACCAAGCTACAGGGATCCACCACCACAATAGGCAATTCTAGACCACATTAATTTGGGTTTAGTTTTCTTTGTTTATAAATCCTTAAAATTTGTCTTTATCTAACTGTACTCAATGTCTAGAGCACTAGCTCTGGGGTCTTCCTAGCCATTATAGTCCACCCTTCCTCTAAGGCCACTTCCACCCTACACTGTTATAATGCTATTATTCCACTTTCAACATCCTATGGAATTCTGGGGTTTGTCATTTACTAAGGCCAAAGAGCTCTCTGGCAGAGAATGCTTAATGTCCCTCCCTAAACTGCAAACCCCAGGATTCCACAGATGTTGAAAGTGGAATAATAGCACTATAACAGTGTAGGGCAGAAATGGCCTAAGAAATTATAATTTACACCATCTTCAATTGTATCATACCTTTTTCTGATGACTGACTGTGGCTTCTATTTAAAACAATCCTTTCTATTTTATAATCCTACCATAAATAGATCAAGCTTGAAAAACAGTTGTGCCAATGAAGAAAAATGTGGAGACACTTCGAGCAGTGTACTGGTTTCTCTCACAGGACACTGAAGAACCACACAATACACAAGATCTGCTACTAAGGACAGAGCTGGCATCTCTTCCAGATCACCATTTTGGAACTACCAGAGGACAGCTACAGATGTGCTCAGTACTTAACATTGAGACTATTAGAACTCTTCTTCTGGGAGCAGCTACATCTTAGTGTCATGTTTTTTACTGCCACATCATTACCATCATTAACTGCCTTGGAATACTCTTCCGAAACTCTATGTCTTCTTTTGCCATATCCAAAATAAGCCCAGGAATCACATCCAAGAAGAAATCTCTCCAAGAGCTGGCAGGCAGAAGACAAATCAAAGCCATTAATGAAAATTCAGTCTAGAGCAATATTTCTTGCTGAAGATACAGCACATAAGAACTAGCTTTCAGAGTGAAGCCAAATACTCACCTAGCACAATATCCTATCTAATCCAAATAAATTTGAACTATGAAAGTTTTTGGGTCACTGAATCATACAGTGTGTGCAATCATATTACAGATTACTCGTAGTAGTCTAATGTTTCAGCAGATCCTCAGAAAGTCTATATATACTCAGAAATTGAAGTCTGAAGTTTGCACCAACTGCAGCTTCAAAGTCATCTTTAAGGGCAACTCATATAGAAAGTACTGCACCAGGAATCAACCCTGGAAGTTTTAAAAACATGGATCAGCATGACAGTGTCCTGGTTCCAGCGTCCTAGTTCTCCAAGAGAGGGAACAACTTACACAGCACTTTCTCCCTAAAAAACCACAACAACCTGCTCTGAAAAAAAAGACAGGGCTGCAAGATGGCAATTTAGGCTGTAAATCTGCCAAAAATCTCTCTATTGATCATCCATATTTTTAAATCCTCTGGAATAGAGAAAAAACATGAAAAGCTACTCTTGGTCTGCTCATATGAACAAGAGCCAACATGGTGTAGTGGTCTGAGTACTGAACTACAGCCACTTCCACACCACACTGTGATTCCGTGATGTCCCAGTATCATCCCAGCAGTGCCGCTGCCAGGATGGGAGTGGAAACCCAGCACTCCCCTCTACACCCAGCCAGGTGCCAGCAGATGGGTAGCACTTGGAACATGCTCCTTTCTTCCTTCCTTCCTTCCTCTTTCTGTGCTGCACTGAGGAAAGAACTTGATAGTGCTTCCACTCTTTCCGCACAGCTGCTGGTAACGTGAATGTTGCACAAAGGGAGGCCATTACCAGATTTTTTTTCTGGTAATGGTATATACTGTACGATCGCAATGGTTGGGGATGTGTCAGGAGTGGGACTGCAACAATGTCATGTGACGGCACATGTTTTGGACTGGCTTCAATGTGTCCCCATGCCATCACATGGAAATCGCCTAAGAATCTGGGAGATGAAGGTTCAAATTCCCACTTATCCTCTCGGCAAATCACAATCTTCAGCCTCAGAGGAAGTTAATGGAAAACCTCCTTCTGAACAAATATTGCTGAGAAAGACTCATGATAGATTTGCCGTAGGATTGCCAAAAATCAGAAAAAAACTGAAAGCACACAGCAACAACCACAAGACTTAACACTATTTCACTCAAAGCAAAATATTTTAGCTTGCAGATTCATTTCGTTCACAGTCAATGGCAAGACACTTATGCTAAAAACATAAGGTGGGGTACTTACTGGTTCTGATAGGTGCTGATAGTCACATGGGTAGAATGAGACACACCAGGTGGTGTGGCAGCTTGATGGATAGTCCCTCTTGGAAAATATAACAAGTCTCCTTGCTGGACAAAAAGGTTATTTTGAAAGTTTAATGACAGACCGCTCTGCTTACAAAAGGAGTAAAAATAGGCACCCTTCTAAAAACACAAAACATCGAGTGTACAATTGTGTCATGCCACAGAATGTTTCCAATTTTATGCTGAGCAGTACTGAACAGAAGCAGTTCAGTTATTATCTTAATCCTAAGCTATATTGTTCAAATAATATATTATAACACATTATTGTACCTTTAATATGAAGTCATGGGTTGGAGTCCCAATTTTGTCTTCAGGTTCAGCACTGTATTGTTGAGCTAAATAAACAGTAGGCTTGTAGAGCTGCCAGTGCTTCTCTCCTTCAAGCTGCAAGATAAACACCTGCAAAGAAGATAACCCAGTAATGCCCCACAGTTCATTGGACCTTAACCTAACTTTACAGAGACATAAATAACAGCTGAACTTCAGTTAAGCTATCTCCTTGTAACACTGAGAGTAGCAGGCTTTATTCAAAACAGAATCCCCCTGACACATGTACCCAAATCATCCTTTACATAGACAGTAATGATTTTTATGAGTAATAGATAGAGATGAACACAATATTCAAAGACTCTAAGAGGGGGAGATGAAAAAAGGACTCCAATGTTGTCAGGAAACCCCAACACAGAGAATCCTCCTATAGCCACATTTTCCTTCTCTCACCCTCAAATCCTCCAACAGATTCAGAGGACTACTCATGCCTCCCCAATCCAGATTCATCTTTCTCCTGTCCCTCCTCTGGTCCATGGAGACATCCATGTCATGGCTGGGGGGACAACATGAGGCAGCTGAAGCTTGTCACTAGTTATGTTCTGATAACTGGTGCATGACAATGCAGACATCTTCCAGGACTTTGCAAAGTCCTCCAGAGAATGACATCACTGCTGGGTACTACCTATTGGAACAAAGCACACGACAATCCTCAGCTGTCCCCACTCTCACCCCAGCCATTAAATGTCCTTGTGAGGAGAGAGGTAAGTTTGGTGGAATGGCTTTCTCCCTTCTTCCTGCAAGGACTTCTTGAAGTGCTGCACACTTTCCTGCAGTAGTGAGAAAACAGATTATTTGCAGTCTCCTACAGGGATGAACAATTTAAACATGCACATCCCTATTAACAGATTCATATGGTGAGTGCTACTCCTGAAAAGGAGAGCCAATATGGTGTAGTGATCTGACTGCTGGACTACAATTCTAAAAGAGACCAGGGTTTGAAACCCCACTCAGCCACAGAAACCAACTAGGTGACCCTGGGCAGGTCACACACTCTCCACCTCAGAGGAAGGCAAAGGCAAACCTCTGTCTGAACAAATCTTGCCAATAAAACACTGTGTTAGGGCTGCCTTAGGGTCACCATCAGTGAGAAATGACTTGAAAGTGAAAAGCAACAACCACCTCCTGAAAAAGCTCATGACCATGAACCTTTTGTGAGAGCTCTTACCTCAACATCATCATAGTGTGGAGGCAGGCCTTGGGACCCTGGAGGAGTTATGTAAATATTAGAGCCAACCAATGAACCAAAGTAGCATTCCAATTTCTCCTGGATTCTCCAGAGCTCATCCTTTTAAAGGGGATGGAAGGGGGACGAGAGAAAGAAAGAAAGAAAGAAAGAAAGAAAGAAAGAAAGAAAGAAAGAGATTTCGTTAGTATGACAAGGCAGCTGTCTTTTCTCCTCCCAGTCCCTCCATCTATCATGTTTACATTCTACTCTTCCGAATACACATCTCAACCCAAACATGATTTCCAGTTATGATGTACAGGATAGCTTCAAGTTCAAGGAACTGAGCTTAGAAATTTCAAAAGTTTTATTCAGGAACATTGAAGAACCAACACTTCTTAGTGGTGCCAAGATGAAGAATATTGGTTTTGCAGCGCTATATAAACCATTACATTTCAAAATTACCATGCCCTAAAATCCCACTTGACGGTTTAACCCAAGCAACACATTTCCCAGGCTTTCTGTACCCCTCCCATTTTCCCGTTCTGCTTGTCAACAGTCTGACTTTGCATACTGTGCCTGTTTACTCTTTTATCACAATTAGTTACTATAACTTTTCTATCTTCCCAACTCACCAAGCCATCAATGGACCCATTATCCTCACCTACACAGGAGAACAAACAAGTACTAAAACAAAGTCAACGACCTAAAAACATGGCAGGGAGAACTCAACCGACCTAACACCAGGTGAGAAAAGAGTCAACCAACAAAAAGAGTGCAACATCCACTAAGAAGTGTTGCACTAATATATACATCTGTGGTACTATGTGAACACACATCAGCAAACTAGGCTCCGCATGGTAAAAAATGAGAGTGCAAAAGATGCCAATGTGACTTTTTCTTCAAACCAGCTGAAATCTGCCATCAACCATTTCAAATCTACACAACCAGATTCTGCATTGCCAAGGCCTGCAACCCTCAACCTAATTTCAAACATACAGTGGTAGTCACATTTCACCACAACAGTCTATGAAGAAATATTACATTACTACTCAATACAGATTAATTCCTATTTCCATGAGTTTATAGTCAAGCAGTAGACATATACTAAGTAGGACTGATATAAACACATGATACAAAAATCAAGCAACCCATAGCTTCTCATTCAGTTTAGAAGTCTCCCTGTGCATCTTTCAATCCAGGTCAGCAACAGTTGCATGTTGCATTAAACCCAGACAGAGAACAAGCATATGCAATTCCACAGCCTGTTCCCTAAATCCTTTTTAATTGTATGTCTGGGTCAATCCAAGCTTACAATTGCAAAAACAACCACAAGCTATGGAAAACCACTGGATCCTACCTTAAATCTCTGGGGCTGGTGAAATTGTATTGTTGCCTTTTTCTGATCAAAGTCCTTCTTCAGCTGTGCATAGCTGACTTTGCCATCTTTGTTAAAAACCTTCTTTTTCCCATTAATACACTTGCAGATGTTAATGTCCTTTCCATAATATAAACCATGCTTGACTATACCTTCCAAGTCAGTTAACTGAAACAGCGATTGATAGTAGGATGCCACAGCAGGGTCATCTCTATGGAGTACCAATGGCTTTTTCTCCCAGTATTCTCTAAAAAATTCATCTTGCCTGATAGGCGAAATCAAACCCTCAAATACATTTTGTGAATGGTCACACTTCCCAAGCAAAGGGCATGGAGTTTCCACTTTGGCTTGTTTGCATGGTAAATGTTGTTCCTTCTCAGTTTCAGACCGTCTCTCTACTTTCTTGGACATAATCCTGTATAAATACAAAAAGAAATTAACAGTGTCATCCTATGCATTTTTGTGCAAAATAATCCCTATCCAAGGTCAGTTAGACTCACTGTTAAGTGTGTATAGTTCTGAAGCCTATTTAAGGAATATCTAATTGAACCCAGTGACACTAACACCTGTGTAAACTTGTTTAGGATCAGGCTGCATAATGTCAATATACTAAAGCTGCATTCCTACACCTACTGTAGTGTTTAAGTGTTAGACTGGGACTTGGGAGACTAGTCCCAACTGAGCCATGAAACTTACTGGATGACATCAGACCAGTCATTCTTTCCCGCAAGGCTGCTGTGAGAATCAAGAGAAGAATCATGGGCTCATCACTACTTCAGGCCCACTGGAGAAAAGGTGGAATTCAAATGTACATAAATGACATGCAGCACTTCAAAGTGTAATGGTCTGAGTGTTGGACTACAACCCCAGAGACCAGGGTTCAGGTCCCCACTCAGCATGGAAACTCACTGAGTGACCTTGGACATGACACACACAATCAGCCCTAGAAAACCCCAAGACAACATCTCCTTAGGGTTCCCATTAGTTGGAAATAACTGAAGGCACACAACAATTACAACTAAGCCCCATTCATTTCAGTGATATACAAGTACATCCTGCCTGATATTGGAAGCTAAGCAAAGTCAGTCCTGGTTAGTAGTCAGATGGGTGAGTTCCAACAAATACCAGGTGCCATAGGCTATATTTCAGAGGAAGGAACTGGCAAAGCTATCTCTGAGTATTCCTTGCGTAAGAAAATCTTATGAAAAATCCATGGCACCATCATAAGTAGACAAGTGACTTGATGGCACATGCTTTCATAAACATTACAGAGATAACACTACACAACTATAATCCAAAGCACAGAAATGCTTCAATTGAGGCATTAAATAGGAATGTTTGAGGCTGAAGTGCAAGTCATCATCACTTCACCAGTTAAGTTAGAATTACCTCATACGAACTAATTAAAAGTATCAAAGGGGACAGGGAGTTAGGAAAAACATAAGAAAACAAACTCAGGGAAGGATATGTTCCCTTCTGATCATTCTCCAGACAAAAAAGTGTACTGAATGTTAAGACACTGTGCGATGCCCACGTGTGAGTGAATTAGCCTCAAGCTCTCAGTTTGCCTTCTAGCTTTGAGAGAGGCAGGAATATGTGGGAATGTGAACCTCATCTCAGCAGATGAAAGTCACCTCAGCTCTTTAAGCCTCCATTATCAGATTGCATGCATGTTCATTTTAAGATAAAGCTTTTAAAATGCTGCTCTGCCTGGCTTCCCAAGATCCCATGACATTTTCTGTGACAATGGTAATTGCCTGATGTCCTCAATCCACCTTCCCATTCTCTCTGCTGGGAATACACTGCCTGCCTGTAAGGCAGCTGGTTTCAGCTTTAACAATGCCAGAAACACACACACACACACACACCATATAAAGTATTTTGAAAGCGCTTTTTTTTTTAAAAAAAAGGCACCACAGACAATATAAGGGCAAAAAGATGTGACGGGCACGTCACAATCACGCCATTTAACAACCAGTGCAACCCTCTGGGCAAGGAAGGTAATTCATAAAACATTAGTGCTCCTTCCTGTCGGTTACATCTTAAACTAAATATTTTAATGGTTACCACTTTATGCCCCCCTGCGTTTCAAACTACTCAAGGGCTGCAGGAGAGCAGAGCTAACAAGAACAGGCAGATGCCTGGTAACATGGGGAGGCAAGAGCAAGAATTAGTTCTTCACATACATTTGAGAGTTGTCAGATCAAAACTGAAATGGTAAAGGTATGCATCACTGGTACACAGTACTGTATTTCAAAATGGGATGTTTCATTGTTGTCTAGTGAGCATCAATCTTTCAAAATAACTCTTTGCAACAGCATTTACTTTTGGCATTTCTATGGCATTTTCAGAACTGGTTTATTTATTCATTCAGTGTATTTACATCCCACCTTATATCTCACCCCTCATGCAACTAAGGTAGCTACAGAGGCATTTTCATCTATGCACTGACAAGGAATGACTACGCTCAATCACACGTTCAGCCTTCAGACCAGGCACTTGTGTATGTAGTTTTTTTTACAATCACCCTGGAAGCTGCATTACTGCTCCGTACTACAAACAGGAAAGCCTGTCTGCCAGAGGCAAAACAAGCAACAAGTTCAACCTTGAGTCGAATCTGGGAACCAGTGAAAACAAAACGCCATGCCTTTATATCTGTAGGTTCATCACAGGTTTTGAAAGTCAAACTTCTGAATGGAAATCTCAATCACTGCTTAAAGTGAAGTGAATCGACTGCATCCACGGATATAAAAGAAGCAAAGTTAGTCTGCAAGGTCTTTGCTGGAACAGAAGAGCGTTGCTCTCACACTCTGCAGCCCTGGCCTGCAAAAAGAGGAGACTTGTCTCACCCTCTAGACCGAAGATTTCCCCGGTTTTGCACCATACCCCAGATAATGTGGGGCGCCAAAAAGTATATTCCACCTTAGGCCATTTCCGCACTAGCCTGTTATAGTGCGATGATTCCACTTTCAACATCCTCTGGAATCCTGGGGTTTGGAGTTTAGGGAGGGGCATTTAGAATTCCCAGCCAGAGAGCTCTTGGGCCTCAGTGAACTACAAACCCCATAATTCCACAGGAAGTTGAAAGTGGAATAAGAGCACTGTAACAGTATAGTGCAGAAATGGTCTCTGTTAAAGTGCTATCACTCCACTTTCAACATCCTATGGAATCCTGGGGTTTGCAGTTTAGGGAGGGGCCTCAAAGGAAGAGCCTCAAAGGCCCCTCCCTAAACGGCAAACCCCAGGATTCCATAGGATGTTGAAAGTGGAGTGATAGCGCTTTAACAGTCTAGTGCAGAAATGGCCCCAGAGGGCGCTGGATCGGCTGTTGCCCTCAGTTCTTACAACCAGGGTTCAGAGGGCGCGTCCTACATTCTCACAGCCCTGCTCTGCTCTGCGGAGGAAAAGAGCGCTCCAAAGGGCCGGGCCGGGGAAGCCACGTTGCCAGCATGGCGTGTTACCTTCTAGGGGAGGACTCTGAGTTTACGGCGGGGGGGGGCGGTAAAGGTAGTTACTGAGGGCCCGGCCCCAAAACCAAGCGAGCGGGGTGGGGAGGCGCAGACCCTTTAGAGGGGCGCGGGGGCCCGCTAGAGCGCTCTGGGCAATCCGCCGACTGCCGGTGGCTCCTCCGCGCCCATTTTGATACCGACCTGCCGCCGCTTCAGCGCTTCCTGGGCGCTGGGGAGAAGGACACATGGGCTGCAGCGGGAGCCAAAGGGCGGCCCCGGCGCGGATTTCCTGTGCGGAGGAGGAGCCGCTGACGCCGTCTCCCTTCCCCCTCTTCTTCCCGCCGCCGGCCCTGCGTTCGCTCCTATTGCGCGGACTTGTTGCATCTGCCCGCCTACCGAAGGGGCGAGGCGGGCGGGGCAGGAAAGCCTTTGGGAGGCGGGGGGGGCGGTGGTTGAAGCGCCGTTGGGGTCGGAGGGCTCTGGGGCGCTCGCGGGGGCTCCGTGACGGGGCAGAAGCGCAACAGGTGGAAGGAATCCCGCCCTTGTCCCTCCCTCAGGGTGAAAAATCGCCTGAGGGGGAATTGCCGCCGGCCACGCCGCTCCTGAAGCAACGGTGCGCGGCTTTGGCCCCCAGATGTTTTCGGACTGCATTTCCCATGATCCCTCAGAAGTGGGCGTGTGGACGAGGGCTGATAGGAGTTGTAGGCCAAACACATCTGGCTCCCCAGACTTGTTCCACTCCTGCATTAAGGAAACAAGGGAAGAAGGAGGGAAATAGCTTTAGCCCTGGGCGGATAATGTGGGGAACTCCAAAATGTTGTTGGATTGCAGTTCCCAGCAGCCCTGGCAAACATTGCCACAGGAACAGTTAGGGGAACCCCTGGAGGGCTACAGAGGCCAAAGAGTGGTGGGAATTTTCCCCCTCTGCCTTCCAAAACAGTTTATCTTTTCAAATGAGACATCTTGCAGTTTCCAAACCAGGTTCAATTTTCCACCCCCAGGACTACAGGATTATTATAGGCCTAGGTCAAATCAGTGTTTATAGCCATTAAAAAAGTGGGGCAATCATAGAATCATAGAAATGTAGAGTTGGAAGAGACCACATGGGCCATCCAGTCCAACCCCCTGCCATGCAGGAACACCCTCAAATCAATCCCGACAGATGGCCATCAAGCCTCTGCTTAAAAACCTCCAAGGAAGGAGACTCCACTACACTCCGAGGCAGCAGATTCCACTGCCGGACAGCCCTGACTGTCAGGAAGTTCTTCCTGAGGTTCAGGTGGAATCTCCTTTCCTGCAGCTTGAATCCATTGCTCCTTGTCCTGGTCTCTGGAGCAACAGAAAACAAGCCCTCTCCTTCCTCTACGTGGCATCCCTTCAAATATTTAAACATGGCTATCATGTCCCCTCTTAACCTCCTCTTCTGCAGACTAAACATACCCAGCTCTCTAAGTCATTTTGGTTAGTTTTGGTTTCTGCACTATATGGGTTTCATTGTGCCGTAATTATCACTGGAAAGGGGTTTGCAGCAAGTGGTGTACCATTGGGGGGGGGGAGCAACATAAGGGCATTTCTCCTTAAATAGGAAATATTCCCTGCACAGTGAAATGTGCCTTCGGTCCCCAAAGTTTGCACATTGTGGAGAACAAGACATTACAAAAAAAATAAAAATAAACCAAGAACTCTTAAATTTACTGTTTGAGTAAATGGTCATTTTGCCTACCCATTTTGTTTGGATGCGTAAACTGTGTTTCTAGATGTGTGACTGAAGTTTTACTGCAATACTAGAAAAAAAGGTTGAAGGAAGATTTCCTGAGGGTGGTAAAATAGTTATTTGAGGGGGATATGCCCTCATCTCTGGTTTGTGAGAGTATCTCACAGGCTGAAAAGTCCAAGTCTGATCTCCAGGGAATCCCTTTTAATTTGTAGCATGGATTGGAAACAGTTTGAGCTTGACAAGCAAGAGAGATTTTATTTTATTTAATTTTATATAAAGAAGCCATGCCATGGAATGTTTTTAGATGTTGTTAGGAGGTAGTGCAGCAATATGTTTATCTAGATGTTTTCTTTTTCTAGTAAATTAAATGAGGCCTGTCAAGATTTGGGTCAGAACGGAGTAAAGGTCAACGGTATTAAAAATTAACATAAAAGACATCTGACTGTGAATTTTCTTAGCATGCGTTGAAGTGATTTAAATCATTTCCAATTTGATTTTGAGTGTGTTCTTTATGATTGCAAATCTGAGTACTCTGCCTTCTTGCAGGTTGCAGCACATGGGCATTTTAAATTAGAAATTCAGAACTGGTTTATCAGAAGTTGTATTAAATATTTGTATTATTAAAACTGCTCATCCTGAGTGATTTGTGATATGCTTTACATTAGCTGCATCATAGTTTTGCTGACCAGCTTCTAATATAATCCACCCATCAGGGCATAAGGGCCAAGAAAATTTGAAAAATAATTCAGAGGCATATTATGGTAATAATGATATTTTTTAACATAGAAAAAGCTATCAAAATATTTTAAGGAGAATCAGGATCTAAACAATAGTCAGTACAAGTACCTGAAACTTCCCTAACAGTCTGTAGCAAAACTGCAAGTTTCATCTTTTATTAGGGAAATTCCTATGATTAAGTTATAGCTGGAGATTCATCTGGGGTGGAGCTGTTTTGAGAAAGGCATCTTTGGTTAAGGAAAATCATATGACTAGGAAATAAAGTTGGAAACAATATTGAGGGATGGAAGCCATTTTGGCTAACACATACCCTGCATATAAAAATGAAGCTGACGTCTTGTTGGCATCTTACATATTTATTTATTTATTTATTATTTATTTTTAAATATTTAATTTTAAGAAAATTGGCCGAGGCATGTCTGTAATGTATTTAACTGAAGTTTACAAAATCACAGTTGCTCATGCGCTGTCATTGTGCATTACTGCATATTTCATGTTGTGCTTGTGCATCACACATTGTTGTACACCGTGCATTTATTTATGCACAATGTGCATTTAATTTACAATATCACAATTCTGTAACAAGATGGCATAGTGCAACTGATGAATAACTATAAAGTTACATTATGATCTTTGATGTAGGAACTCAGTGATAATGTGAGAAAAACAGTACAGACTGTAACTGCTGTATGGTACAGAGGAAAGGAGAATTATGAGTTCTGAAAAACAGTTGGGAAAATTCTTTGTGAAGCTGACATGGATGCAATCAGTTTTGCTACAAGAGTGTTTCAGCTGTCTGCCTCCTCCTAGACTCAATCTGTAAACTCTGTAAATTCAAAAACATTGTAACAGGTTACAAGTTTATAGTTTCATCGTTAAAAGGAAACCAAGCTTAGATAGTCTCTGCACTCTAGACATGTCTCTGCATTCCTTGGGTAAGTTGAGCAAGTGTAAAAATGTTTAGTCAACCCATGGCACTCTAATGCTCTTTTCTAAGCCTTTCTTGCACAATTCCTCCTAATTGTCATAAAAGAGAAAAATATACACCCCCAAAAAATGACTTCTTAAAAAAAACTTTATTTTAACCTGCTACTGGCCATATAATTCAGCAAATATTTCCATATCAAATTGCAAAATTATAAAATGTAAATCAAAAAATTGGCAAACTACAAACCATTTTCTCTAAAGTAGTGCCTTTACAATGAGAGGGAGTGCTCTGGTGTTTATGATATGGTGCCTGTAACCACGAATAAATAAAAAAGCCATAACTGATTTGTGAAAACTTATGTTTGTTGGTTGGTTGTTAGTTGTTTTTTTCCAGAACAAATAGAATTAATACCCTATAAAGGATCTTTGACTCTCTTTTCAATCAGAACTCCAGTGTAGTTTTCACAGAGGTGTCAAAACAAAGGCAGAGGTTCACACAAGTCACAACATCTTCTGTACAAGTGGAATTCAAATGATCTGGAATTAGGAACTGATGCTCTTTTGTTTCCAGTTCTTATGTTAGATGACTAGAGCCTCCTTCACAACTTTTTTAAAAGTAGTAAGCTATCTCTAAAGGACATTAAGCCAACTTGTATCCTAATAGGGGAGTGGACCTGGCTTTCTCCCTCTGGCCAAAAATAGCTGGGTGTGTGAGAGAGATTTAGCATGGGAAAACTGCCAGATGAAAATGTATTAAACAGCTTCTATGTCTCCTTGTCAGTCTTCACTCAAAGTCATCATTTCCCAAGCCCTTACTGTTTAGAGGAAGAAAATAAATGCAATTGTGGGCCGCATCTAGTGCAGTCCTAGGGAAACTTGAATGGTAATATAGCCCACTGAAACTACTGAGGATTATTTTTCAGTACATATGAATAGGATTAGGTTATAAAGGTACTGGTTTTGGCTGACAGCATTTAAAAAAACACATCTGGAACTAATTTAAATGATCTTGCATGAATTAACAGCATAATCCATTTGGACCAATTAGCACTTACTTACGTTTCACATATCCTCACCAGAATTTCTTCCCTATTGTAACTCTGAGGAGATGGGAACCTTCATTTAAAACAGTTGCTCTTTAGTCATTCCATAATGAGCTAAATGACTGAACAGAATGGCAGCCACACCAGGCCTAATCCTATGGGTCCACTGATGTCCATGTATAAAAATCCAGGGCCAAATCAGATTTGATGCAGCATTCTTCTGGCTACAAATCAGATTTGTAACCAGAAGAATGCTCCTTGTTTTAAAAATGATCAATAGAAAGAGTGGGAAGAAGTGATTATACTGGGATGAATATGAAGGACCAACAACAATTTTCTGTTGCCAGTTTCCTGATCTGAGATGCTCCACACATACTTGGACCTTGTAGGCCAAGTAGCAGCTCTAGAGAGGAATCCAGATCAGCAATGTAACATGGGAGGGAATGTTAGCACCTCTTTTACAATGTTGTGAGCCCAGTCTGGGTCATCTGTTATATTAATCTATTTTTAAAGATACTCAAGAGATCCATTGTTAGGATTTCCAGCATCAGATGTGAGTTTGATCCTTGTCAGCTTCCTTCTTAACTACAGTATGTCTTTATATACACATAACAAGTGGAATTTCCTCCTTGGCAATAACCCAAAGAGCAAAGCTTTTCATACAGAAATACTTTGGTAATGCAGTATACTAATGAAGAGTCTTGTTTTGAGAGAAAAATCCTGCTTGTCTGGATCACTAAAAGGGGCAGGGAGATGAGTAAACAGAGGAGGAAGGATAAGCTATGGCATGCTTCAAACCTATTAATGGCCATTTTTAGCAGCTTTAAAATTGTTCTGTAAACTAAGCAGCATCATGGAAAGTCCCACAACTGCCAGTCCTGCAAGTGATAAAGAGGAAGTGTCATGGTGCTACTGTGCAAGTCAGTTAAAATCACTTGAGAAATAAAAGTACAGCAAGTACATTAAAAGCTCAAGTGTTACTGGGTCTTAGTTAATAGTTTTTGTTCATTCAGGAGGGGAAATTGTCTGTTTGTTCATTACCAGAATATCTTCTTCAGAGTCTGAAATCTCACATATTGATGTGTTTCTTGTATGTTGATTATGGCTTGCACATACATAACAGTCTGTATGCTTCTGATGATGCTTCTGATGTACTTACATGAAAAACCTTATAGTTCTTTTCATTCATATATACAAACCCCAGTAAAAAAAGTTGAATACAATATATACAGTAGGAAATATAATCCTTGAGTATGTGTCAATGACATGATTGTTCTGCAAAATTATTCTGCCCACATTCCCTCGCAAGGATCTTTTCCTTTTTATGCGAGTTGTATCTAGATTAGCAACACTGGGTGCTCGGTCCCGTGTTGAGCTCTCTGTGGAATTAACTGAAAAGGTGGTCAGGTCGATGTCGGTGTCCGTGTCATGATAGCAACCATCAAATGCCATTGCTTGCACTGCATCGATGTTATACAAAGCAGCCTAGGAGCAAAACATATTATTAGTTGAATAAGATGACGGAAAACCTGAAACTTACTTAAGAATTCTTGTAACTTGAGAACCAGAGCCATTCAATTGTATCTTAGTACATAATTGAAGAGAAAAATGTTTCCCTCTTTAGAAAAGACTACCACAGTTCAAGAAGGATATTGACAAGCTGGAACATGTTTAGAGGATAATGATCAAAATGGTAAAAAGCCTGGAAACCATGCCCTCTGCGGAGCGGCTTAGGGATCTGTGGATGTTTAGCCTGAAGAAGAAAAGGTAAAGAGATGACATGACAGCCATGTTTAAATATTTGCAGGGATGTCACATGGAATCATAGAATCATAGAGTAAGAAGAGACCACAGGGACCATCCAGTCCAACCTCCTGCTATGCAGGAACACACATCAAAGCATTCCCAACAGATGGCCATCCAGCCTCTGCTTAAAAACCTCCAAGGAAGAAGACTCCACCACACTCCGAGGCAGCATATTCCACTACCGGACAGCTCACACAGCAAGAGCCAGAGAATGTCCTAAGCAGAGCTGATGCAAACAAATCCAAAAGGCAAGTCCAATTCATAATCAAAACAGGCAGACTTTCCAGGTAGTCCAGATGCAAGAGACCAGCATAGGGTTTCACAACCAAACAGACCAGTTACTGACCCTGGAAGGAAGGGCCAGCTGAAACCCTTTTATCTATTGATGCTGTTACCACAAGTTGCCCCTTCATTAGGGCTTGCTTGCTACTTAAACACACTGAGCAGCACAGCCTCTCCCTCTGCTGGCATCTCTCTTGCAGGGTAAGTGTTTCTGTTATCTCATCCTCTATTTGTTCCCCTTACTCAGCCCCCTGTTGTTGTCCATTATCTTCTTCTTCTGGGCAAGCTTCTGGGGAAACTTCTGCCTTGCACTCGGAATCCTCCTCCTCGCTGTCAGGGTCTCCGAGGCAAGGCATGACAGTCAGGAAGTTCTTCCTGAGGTTCAGGTGGAATCTCCTTTCCTGCAGCTTGAATCCATTGCTCCTTGTCCTAGTCTCTGAAGCAGCGGAAAACAAGCTCGCTCCCTCCTCAATATGACATCCCTTCAAATATTTAAACATGGCTATCATGTCTCCTCTTAACCTTCTTTTCTGCAGACTAAACATACCCAGCTCCCTAAGCCGTTCCTCAGAGGGCATGGCTTCTAGACCCTTCACCATTTTGGTCGCCCTCCTCTGGACTTGCTCCAGCTTGCCGATATCCTTCTTGAACTGAGATGCCCAGAACTAGACACAGTATTCCAAATGAAGTGTAACCAATGCCGAATAGAGTGGTACAATTACCTCCCTCGATCTAGACACCATACTTCTATTGATGCAACCAAGAATCGCGTTGGCCTTCTTGGCTGCCGCATCACACTGCTGACTCATGTTCAGCCTGTGATCTACCAAGACTCCTAGATTCCTTTTATACATAATGTTATCCAGCCACATGTCCCCCATCCTATATTTGTGCATTCCATTTTTTTTTTTTTTGCCTAAGTGTACGACCCTACATTTGTCTCTGTTGAAATTCATTTTGTTCACTTTGGCCCAGCTCTCCAATCTGTTAAGGTCATTTTGAATTTTGATCCTGTCCTCTGGCGTATTAGCAATCCCTCCCAATTCAGTGGTATCTCAATTTGGAAGATTGGGTTAGCTTATTTTCTGCTGCTCCAGTACACAGAGTAATGGATTCAAACTGCAGGAAAAGAGATTCCACTTAAACATTAGAAAGAACTTCCTGATTGCAAGAGAAGTTTGACAGGGGAATACACTGCTACCTGGGAATGTAGTGAAATATCCTTCTTTGGAAGTTTTTAAACAGAAGCTGGATGGCCATCTGTTGGGAGTGCTTTGACTGTGTATTCCGGCATAGCAGGGAGGTGGACTCAATGGCCCTTGTGGTCTCTTCCAACACTATGATTCTATGAATACAATAGAGTCCTGGTTATCTGACCCAAACAGGCGGCCGCAGCGTCGGATAACCGAAAGGGTCGGATTACCTGGACGCCCGCGGCAGCTGCCATTTTGGGGGCGTGTCGGGGTGGGCCTGGGGGAGTGTTGGGGCGTGTCTGGGCGTGTCTGGGCATGGAAATGCCCACGGCCACGCCCCCAGGCCATCGCAACGTCGGTTAATCCGGATGGTCAAATAACCGAGCGTTGGATAAACGGGACTCTACTGTATGTGGTAATTTTGATGTAACAAACTGACATGGTTATGTCCCCTGGAAATTACAATCTTAAACTAGTCTAATCTTTCATTCAAATTATAGGCATAATTATGACTATAAAACAGGGCTTTTTAAATGGTGTGTTGTGACGCATTAGTGTATCACCTTCACGTGTTGGTGTGTCACTTCCTCAGCTGAGAAAGCACCCCCCCCCGAGCCTGGCCCGCTGCTGTCACTCTCGTTGGGGCTTTTCCCTGGCAAGAATGACGGCAGGGGACAGAACTGAGTAGAAGGGGGCAGCCTTTCTCCCTGCCATCGCTCTCATTGGGGCCTTTTCCCAGCAAGAGCAATGGCAGCGATCAGGACTGGGTAGGAGGGGGCTGCTTTTCCCCACCCTAAATAGGCCTCTGAGTACTGCTCATGCCTGATCAGTTGAAAAGAGTTGAAGTGAATATGAAAAGGTGTGGGAGCTCTGTAGGTGTGTACCACAAGCGATTGCTCTTTATCACAGAGAGTGGGGTGCTGTTATTTTCTTATTTAGTTACTTACACTGCAGTTGAATTACCCCTGAAATGGATATTTCTGATTAAGAAACAAAAAGCTGGTGAAGATGACATTTGTAATGAACAAAATGTAGCAGCTGTAGAGGAAATTGCTCAAGAATCAAGTGCTAAACAGTCTGTATTAGTACATAAGTCAGTTTAACCTCCAGTTTACTAGTAAAAGTGAATTACTGTGTCACAAAATAATGCATGTCTAAAAAGTAGGTCACCAACATGAAAAGTTTGGAAAGGAATTAAAGCAGAACCTTTGGAAACGGGAATGTAACTTGAGAGGGTTTACTCTAAGTATAACTACATTTGGTACCAATTCATACAAACTATGGCCATTTATGCACTAGCCTGTTATAGTGCTATGATTCCACTTTCAACATCCTATGGAATCCGGCTGGCCCCTCTCGAACTGCAAACCCCAGGATTCCATAGGATGTTGAAAGTGGAATCATAGCGCTCTAACAGGCTAGTGCGGAAATGGCCTGTGTATCTTTTCTTAAGAAAACAAGTGAAGAGAAATAATTACTAACTGCTTCCTTTTCAAGTAGAAAAGAAGGGGAAAGATCCATGAATGTATATAAAAAGTTACTTCTCATCTGTCATCTATCTAAAACATAACAAACAAGCAACCAACAGTTGCTTACACTAGACTTAGAAATGTTCTTTTGCTGCAGAAGTACCCCAGATGGTCTTTCTTTCATTTGTCACCGTTATGTTCACGTTTGCCCCTGTTTTGTCATATTTACTCACAGTGATTGTAGCATTCTGTCTTCTTTCTCCTTAATAAAATATATATTTTTAAAAAAAGATCAGAAAGGGATGAATGGAAGATGGTGGCTCAATGCTACAAAAGCCAAAAATACATCTTTGAGGATTAGTCTGAAGTACTAAAGAGTATAAAGTAGCAGCCTGTTGGGAAATGAGTTAGCTGAGAGGATGCTGAGGGGCCTGCACTCAAAATGGATAGCTTGTGTAAACTGTAAAAATTGTATGTGTTAAGTGGGCAGCCCTGTCAGTATCAAATAATTCACTAGACTATGGCCGTTTCCACACTACACTGTTATAGCGCTATTATTCCACTTTCAACATCCTTTGGAATCCTGGGGTTCACAGTTCCGGGAGGGGCCTAAGGCCCAGGATTCCATAGGATGTTGAAAGTGGAATAACAGCGCTATAACAATGTAGTGTGGAAATGGCCTATGTGGGATGGTGACTAAGGATCTTCAAGACACAGCAAGATTGAATCTTATTTTATTAGGGTACCCTGGATGAACCCAAAATGCCCAAAGGCTGCTCAACAGTCACAGCACAGACAACACAAAGGCCCAACGTGTATATAATTTGTGTGTTTTCTTACATGCAAATGGAAAAATACAGGCAACCAACAAATGAATGGTTGGGATACAGTGTATTTGATAAAGCTTAAGCATGTGGTTTGGATAAGGGAAAGTAGGGAGAGGGTTATAGTATAAGACATTATAATGTATCAGGGATTTCTCAATTTTTGGGATGCATGTACCAACACAATACTGATACCTTAGTGAAATTAATTAGCAATGGTTTGTGTTTGTTATTTGTTACAATGCCATTATTACTGGTGGGTTTCTGCCTCTGTTTGGTGTTATAAGAACAATTTCAAGTTCTCAAGAAAAGTAAAAAAATATGCACAAATACATACCTTCCCTCTCTTTTTTAGCTGTTTCCGTTCTTCCACTGTGGTGAGATAATTTACGGCTGCATATTCAATGACAGAGAGGAAGACAAAGAGAAAACTGATCCACAAGTATATATCCACGGCTTTTATGTAAGACACCTGAGGCATTGAGGCACTTACTCCTGTGATTATGGTTGACATTGTCAGCACAGTAGTTATACCTGCCGAAAAGGAAGGAAAAGGGCAATATCAGCATGTTCTTGAATTTTGCTAAAATATATATAATAATACCAAATGTCTAAATGGCTAGTGTCTTCTTTCCATTGTCAGAAAAGATAGAAAAGGTCAGAAAAAAACTGAGTTGAGCCTTGTTGATTTGTGTTATTATTGTCAGATTTCAACCATGTACATGTGTGTTTTTTGTGTTTTTTTAATTGAAAACTTTGGAGGTGGCCAGAGAATTAGCTCTATTCTTTCTCTTCTAAATGGTCAAGGCCCAGAAAAGTTTTTTTTTCTTTTTTTTTAAGAATACAGCTGCCAGAAATCCCCAGCCAACATGGCCCCATGATGATTGGAGGATTCTGATAACAGTAGTCCAATAATAACTTTTCCAAATTCTGGGGAAAGTATCCCTCAATTGTAAAGTCAAAGGCTTCCACGGCCAGAACCCATAGATTGTTGTGGGTTTTCTGGGTTTTGAAGCCGTGTTCTATTTGTATTTTCTCCTGATGTTTCGCCTGCATCTCTGGCTGGCATGTTCAAAGGATTCATTGTACCCAGTGGATCACCATCAAGAATCAAGTAAATCTTATTCTTCCAGTGGATGACTAGGTCTGCAGGCAAACTTAGAGAAATGAAATGTGAAGACTATACCAGCTTACATACCAGCTTACATACTAGCTTATATCTGTCAAGTTTCTTTTAAGCCCTTTTGGATGAAATTTTGGACAACTTTTTAGATAAAATTTCCTAACATTCAGTAGGAGTCTTGCTTGTATCTCCTATAAAACTCAACTTTTCTAAAGACCTCTCCTAGATAACTAATATTCCTTTTCAACATGAAAATCCTGGCTCTTTAATACAGGAATTATGTGGCCCTCAAGATATTATTGAACTAGAGTTCCCAGTACTCCTTGCCATTGGCTATATTGGCCAGAGCTTTTGAAGTTGCAACTCAGCACCTGGAGGGCCACAAAAATCCCATTCCTGTTTCAATTGACATTTTAACAGACTCTACATTTTGATTCTTTTTTCCCCACAGCCTATAGGATACCACATATTCAGCTTCTGGGAACATTGATTTGCTACCAGGATAAGTAATGGGAAATAGACCATTTACTTTTCAATTTCTCTTGCAATTAAACTGTGACTGATCCTAAGGGCAAACTATGTTATAATGGTGATTCGTAGGACAGAGTGATTCATAGGACAGAGCCATATTGGTCTTTCAGGTACTGGGAGGGTGGAGAAGAAAGGGGTAAAGTAGTACTGTTCTTATACACTGGCACAATAAATAATTTACAGCTATTTCCGCCCGGCCTAATAGAAATGGTGCAGAGCGTCCTCCAGGGAGGACGTCTGCACCTGGGAGCGGACTGGGTCGGACCTACTTAATGTAGATCTGCACCTCAGCCCACTCCAGAACGATCCCAAGTGGTTGTCAAGCGTGCTTTTGAAAGACCGCTTAAAACAGGTCTTTCAAAAGTATGGAGTGTGCCATTCTATCCCTGCTCTCCGGTGCAGATTTGCAGGCTCACACCAGTGTGAGCCTGCGATCTGCTGGTGTCGGGCTTTAGGCTGGCGAGCTTCAGTGGTTGGTCAAGACCCTCGACCAACCAGAAGCCGCAATTTTCGTCCCCGGAGCAATGCGGAGTAATGAGCACGCACTGCTCCAGAGCAGTGCGGACCAGACTGGGGAGCCAAGAAGTCCGGTAAGTAGCAGCACGGGGCGATTCCCTCGCCCCGTGCGGAAATGACCTAAGAAAGCATGTATTATTTGTTGGGTTGATCAAATGTAGCTTTGTATGTTAACCATGCCTTCGGGGGCAGGGGTAGAAGGACTGCCAAGTTTCATATGATGTTAACAGTGAAGTGTCCACCCAAGGATAGCATGCAAACCTTCCTTCATTTTCCACAATTAAAATCCCACCTAAAAACTGCTGTTTGCTTCAGAATGGGAGGCTGTCATTTGCACCAATTGTAGCTTCCTTCTCAAAAAAAAAAACAAAAAACAGTTGCCAGTGGATTGCAGGAACAGGCAATAATTAACCCCCTCTAACTAAGATTGCCTAGTTAGGATCATAACATGAGATTTTCTTAACATCTGAATCCATGAATTACTGCAAAGTTTCAGTCTCACACTCAGAGATCAGGAATCTGTGGCCCTTCCAGATGTTGCTGAACTGCAATTACCATCATCCCTAACTAGTGACCATACAAACTGGAGCTGATAGATAGCAGCATCCCAGAAACATCTGGAGACCCACAGATTTCCCACCTCTACTTTGACAGTGCCAAAATTCCCCCCTTCTTTTTTTGAGCCAAGGAATCTACCCAGGCTGGAAAACAAAGATACAGGAAAATGCAAGCAAAATGCATGAATAACTAATCATATATGTATATACCTGCAACAGTGCTTTCTTAAGAATCATTTAACATTAATCATGTGGTCTGCCTTTGAGTAGCAGGACTTCTTTAAAAAATAGTTAGTGCAAAGGGAGGTCTTGACTGGGAGCCTAGCATGGAGGGGGGGCTTAGCTCTATTGTCTTCTGTTATGATCCATCCAGATTTGAAGTTCCTATGTAACATTATCTCTAATGAAAAATGCAGACACTCTCCTCCCCACTCAGTCTGGGTCAGGACTGCTGTGGGCAAAAGTCTGACTTCTCATGCCCCCCCCCCGGCCATGATTCAAATTTGAAATTAAAATCTTTCACTCAAGCTCAAATGCCATTAATATTACAGGTTTTTTAGTTCTCATTCTAGTACTTTGCAGGATCACCTCTGCACATAACAGTTAAGATTATTAAATCATAATGGATCTAGATTTGCACTGACTGCCTACAAGCCTTATTTTTCATTTATGCCAGTCAGCTTTGTCCAGAGATATGCCTACCTGCATGCTTTATTTGGCCTTCATGGATATTTGTGGATATTGTGGTTGCAAGCATGTTATCATCTGGCACCAGCAGGGTGCCTCTACTAGTTAGTGGGAACAAAATGAAGGCATTGTTCTCTCAAATAAGCATCGACCCATGAAATGTTTCTTCAATCCCCCAAATTCTAGCACTGCAAAGCATGATACATTGGAAATTGTTTACATCTCAGTTATATCTGCTGTGTTCACATTCCATTGCTAACTTTGCTTGCCCCTTTTCTTTGGATGCCTAAACTGGATTGCTAAATGCACAACTGAAGTTTTAACTTACTGCAATGCTAGAAATGTGCAGACTGAAAGAAAATTTAATTGGAGAGAGAATTCTTATTTGCAGGGACAATCCCTCCTGTTGATTTCCCCATAGCTGCATCCTCGGGCACTAGCCAGGGCCATGACTAGTCAAGCTTGAACCTAAGTCCAGATAACTTGGAAAAACAGTTATGAGAAGCGGAAGCAAGCTAGGAAGGAGAGAAAGCTGTAACTTGATATGCAGTTGGTACTAGAGTTTGGAAAAGTTACTTTTTTGGACTGCAACTCTTGGAAACCCAAGTAATGCTGTCTGGTGGAATTCTGGCAGTTGCTGTCCCAAAAAAATAACTTTCCTAGCTCTGCTTATATGGGACCTCCCTGTTCAGAGGCACTCTTTGAACTGCAGTTGCTGAGGATAAATGGGGAGGAGGGGGTCTGTTGCCTTCTTACCTTCATAGTGAGCCTCCCAGAGGAATCTGGTCTGCCTCTGTCAGACAAGAGATCCTGAACTACATGGATCTCTTGGTCTGATCCAGCAGTTTCTTACTGCTTCTTAAGATACATTGAGTGAGCAAAGACAGAATTCCAGCTTTCTAATATTTATGTCAGATCTGGCCAATCCACAAGCTCTTTTCTGTCTGCCACATTCAGGGCAGATTATTTCCCACTGCTGTTGCTTTGTCTGCTTCTAACACTGGCTTGGGCTGCCAGTTAACTTATCAAGGTGACCCATGTGGCACACCTATCTAAATCTCCTAGCCTCCAATCATCTAGCCTACTATTACTGACACCTGACAGTTCATACCAATGCATGTAGACACAATCTGGCAGAGCGCCCCCAACCTCGCTGTGGTCCAAAAAATAACTTTGTCCAGCACTGCTGCAATGTGCTAGCCAGCTCACATTTATATTTGGCAAATGTATATTTAACTCCACCTTTACTAAAATTCTGTTGTCCTGTACTCTGGTGTCACTTATGACTAAGCTAGTAGACATCAGGTTTATTGGCCAGATCAGCCACTACTTTCATGAGGGTAAAAGTGACTTTATAATAAACTAGTGTATTTACCCAGCATTGCCCAAGATTTTATTTTCTCATATGTAACACTTGTTAGAAATACCTTAGGAACTACCTTACATTACCTTAGGAGTTAGATGCAGTTGAAATACACAGATTTGAGATTCTGTGTCTCTAATTCCCCAAACTGTGTTGTTCATTACCTGTAACTTTTGCCCATATTCCCCAATCCAGTCTGTATTCAGAGTTGTTAACATACAGAGGTTGAGTTTGTGAGGGAACTTGCTGCTAGGCCTTGTCTCCATAGCAACCAGCCTATTCAGAGCTCTCTGACTGAGAATTCTAAAGACTCCTCCCTGAACTGCCAACCCCAGGATTCCATAGCCAATCATATGAGGTCTTCTCACCTCACACAGCCAATCATATGAGGTCTGTGCCTGCCTGATATAGACAGACAAGATCACTCACAAATTTTGACTTTTATATAGTAGATTATTTCTGTGACAGATGTCTTCAGGGGAAATGTTGAGTTAATTAAACTTACAGACAGTTCGTCCCCTCCCTCTTGTACTATTGCAGCTCATAGCCGCTGTGGTACCATGTGAAGAAGCAAAGAGGAATTAAATTTCTTTTACCACTAATGACAAAAGTGTGAGAACAGCTTAAGATAATGTTTATGTATTTATCTGCAGGTGAATCTTATCAGCTTTCTTTTTGTACAGCTTCTCTAAGCTAACCACAAAGCCAATGCAACTATAGCAAGATATTTTCAGAAGAAAGCTTACCTAGTGATACTCTTGCAGGAACAGCTCTTCGATCAATCCAAAACGAAACCCATGATAGCATCACCATCAGCATAGATGGGAAATAGGATTGTAGCACAAAAAAGAAAATATGCCTCCTCAAAGCAAAGTTGATAAACAGACGATTGTACCAACCTAAGATGTAGAGATTGTTTATTAACATTCATCCACGTTATGTTCCTTCTTCTGTTTAACTGTGGCCATTTCCGTACTACACTGTGCTATTATTCCACTTTCAACATCCTGTGCAATTCTGGAGTTTGTAGTTTAGTGAGGCCAAAGAGCTTTCTGACTGAGAATTCTAAATGCCCCTCCCTAAACTGCAAGCTCCAGTTTTCCATAGGATGTTGACAGTGGAATAACAGCACTATAACAGTATAGTGTGGAAATGGCCTGTGTCTCACAAATATCAGTAGTAACATATTTCTCACATCCTTTACTTACTTCAGTACTTGATACTGCCCTTTAATACCAGAGCTTAGAAAGCTTATTTTCTTGGTCTTCAGCTCCTAGTTAACATGGTCGGGAGAGGGAAAACTAGTTTTTATACTACGGTTCTCAGATGATCTAACCATAATGGCTTGAGGATTATAGAAGTTGACGCAGTTTTTCCAAGTTCTGTTTAATATTACCGTACTCTGCAAAAGGAATCAACTGAAGGTTGTCAACATTTGAGATTACATCCAAATACTACAGTTTAATTCCATCTGTGTTCCTCTACCTAAACTCATTTTGACAACCTCACTTAGACTTGACATCTTTTATGCTTTTTAATACACCATGATTGAGATATAATGCTTTGGAGACATATGCATTTACTTACTAACGACATAAATAGCCCATCTTTTCTGTAGTAAAACAGTACATAGGATAGATCAGGAGGAGAAAGAATGACTGTCCCAAAGTCACCCACTAAGCTTTATGAATTACTGGGGATTCTATCTACATGGACATCTGGCACTGTATATGTAAAACATCACATGCACTGCCAGCTCTGATTTGTTGTTCAAATGTGGCCCTTTAAAGTCTAGCAGCATCCTTTGAGCAGTCTCAATAATCATTGGTGGTAACAGGAGTGCACCAGTGCATTTTGCTGCCTGAGATGGAGTAGCTGGTTATACTTTCCCGTCACCTGAGTCAAGGAGCATAGTACCTAAACCAAACACATTATTTTGGAACATGAGGCAGGAAACCCTGTATGTACTACTTTCCCTTCCTGGCAGCAAAAAATAAAATAACAAAATATGTAACAAATTGCTGACTTTTCATAACACCCAAAATTTGCTGCCTGAAACAGCATCCTCACATTGCTAAATGGTAGGGCTGTCCCTGAGTAAGAATGAGAATTATTAGTGTGATTTTGACACCACAAGAACCTGCCACCAGAATGAGGGTGAAAATTCTGTAACAAGTTTTTTTCTACTTCCAATATTCAGCATCACAGCAATATTTTTCCTCATTGCAATATTATAAAGCAAGAGCACTGGCAAATGATGGGAAGTGAGAGAAATGCACAAAGCTAAACACAACTACACAGAATTATAATTAAACCCTCAGTGAACTTCACTGTCAAGTACACCATTAGCCTTGTGAAAAGGCTCCTGAGATATCTGATAGTCTCTCAGGTTATATTTGCTCTTTTCTCTTCATTAGCATCAGTATTTTGATGTTAAACGGAGCATTTGC
The DNA here is from genome assembly GCA_948474755.1 of Ctenosaura bakeri. Taxonomy (NCBI): domain Eukaryota; kingdom Metazoa; phylum Chordata; class Lepidosauria; order Squamata; family Iguanidae; genus Ctenosaura; species Ctenosaura bakeri. The sequence continues at coordinate 1,735,048 of CAOLHI010000350.1, read as the reverse complement.
TTATTGGACCTGTGGCACTATACAGGGGAGAGAGTGCCATCTAGCGAAATGTTGATATAGTCCTACAGCACTGAAATCAAAGGAAGAAAAAAATGTAGCTGCTAAAATGGAAATCTATTTCCATCACACTATATTATATTGTACTGGAAAGTCTGCTTTAATAATCCTGTCTAAAATCATAAACATTTCATATATTTCAATCCTAAAGAAGTTGTTTATTATTAACTGGAATTTTCATAAGGCTAGGAATATAGGAAGCTGTGTTTTACTGAGTCAGACAAGAGACTGAAAGCAATATAGTACTGCAGTAGGTCCCCCATATCCATGTGATCAGTACACACAGCCCATTTCCGCACTAGATTTCCAGCCAGCCCCTCCCAAAACTGCAAACCCCAGGATTCCATAGGATGTTGCAAGTGGAATAATAGCACTATAACAATCTAGTGCAGAAACAGCCACAGTTTCACTTATCCATACTGAAATGCAATCCAAAAACATTTTGTTCTCATCTGTTTTAGAACTGCATGTTGTTGTTAATTCATATGTTTTTCTCTGTTACGCACTGGCTTTGGACTGGAAATAATGGCTACAAACCCTTCTTTCTCTTAGATTCTAAAGTTCTGTCAAGTTTCAGGGCATCCCCTCAACTGCATATTCATCTTGATACCTATGTCATTTATCTCATTAAAAAAAGTTGTGTTTCGCTATCCACATTTTTCATTAAGTCTGGGAATATATATCCTGTGGATATGGGGAACTACTGTATTACGTGTGCGTGTGCGTGTGTGTAAAATGCATTGTTATTAAATTGTGGGGTGTTGTGGTGGGGGGGTCAAAGCAGAACATAAAGTACCTTTCTTTCTAATGAAACTTAGTATAATTTTGAGGACATGTTCCCAGAAAAGCTATGGGAAGTAGTGTTTTTGTTTGCTACATTGTTCAGACCCTCCAACTTTGCCACTTCCTCTGTCCTCCTCACCAAATATTCTGACTCTCTGGTGGCCTGGAAGCAAGCAGCAAGGATGGTCCACAACAAAGAAAAAGGGGGAGGATCAAGAAGAGGAAGACGGAGTGCACTGTTTTGTTGTTCAGAGGCAAGCACAGAAAAGGAAAGCCTGCCTGGTTCTCCCTCATATTTTTATGTGCAGTAAATGAAGGTGGGGGGACACAACAGATGAAACAAGATGAGAGAAAGGAAATTGGAAGCAGGGAGACATGGGGGAAAGACCAGAGGGGATCACACAAGACACTAGGAGCAGACACATAGACAAAACAAAAATACAGAGGGTTTTTCCACCCTCCACTGTTACAGTGCTATTATTCCACTTTTATCCTGGGGTTTGCAGTTTAGGGAGCAGCATTTACAATTCTCAGCCAGAATGCTATTTGGCGTCAGTAAACTACAAACTCCAGAAATCCACAGGATGTTGATAGTGGAATAATAGCACTATAACAGTGTAGTGCGGAAAGGCCCAAAGTGATCAGATAAGAAGATATACAGAGAACTGAAAGAGTGAGACCCTAGATAGGAAGTAGAATGAAGAGATGAGAGGAAGACAGCACCAAATATCAGAGGAGGACAGTGATAAGGAGATTAATGAACATGAAAAATCAGTGGAGATGGAGAAATTGAAGAAAACTTTGCCTCTTGCTCTGTGTGTGTTTCTTTTTAAAAAATTCATGAGAATTGTGTTTGTGGAGTACTGTTGACAGGGTGGGGTTGGGTCTGGCTTACATTTTCTAAAGAAGAATATTTTGTTTGCTATATCCATCATTGTGCGTGCATTTCTTTTTAACTGTATTCATTCTCTTTCAGGGTTGGGGGTGAGTGACAAATGGGATTTTCTTTAATTTGTTTAACTGCAGCTGTCTCTCCCAAGTTCAAAGCAGGGAAAAGATGGAGGAGTGAAATAATACAATGGGATTTCTCACCTGTATTCCACTAAGGTTATTAGTGCAATAATGTAAATTTAAACACCACATTAGAATCAATGTAATTAAAATAACCATTCCCCTTTCAACCTAAACATAATTAGCTTTTAGTGTAAATATAACATAGTAGTAGTTTGCTGAGATCCAGTGTGGTATAGTGGTTTGAGCTATGATCAGAATTCAGTTCCTCTGTCAGTCATGGAAACCCACTGGGTGACCTTGGGGGTGTCCGCACTCTCAGGCCCAGAAACCCAGCGATGGGTTTGCATTAGGGTTGCCATAAGTCAGAAACAACTTGAAGGTACATAACAACAGCAGCGGTTTGCTATCATTAGTCCGCCTGCTCCAGTATTAGCAACTCCGATTGGCTATAACTCCACTAGGATTCTTCCTAACCCTACTTGGAAATTTCTCATATTTTCTGGTGGTTTCTCTTCATCAGGTTTAACCCTGTGTGTCCGCCAAAATTAGATGAGGCTAGGCATGTTCAGGATGGTTCTCATCAAAGAACTACCATTAGCCAGAAGGAAGTGACCACCTCAGGCATCATCCTTTCATTAATTCAGGCAGCAAAGCATCTTAAACTAGTCTTGACCTTCATATTTGCTAACTTTACTGAGAAATATGCTTAAAGTGCAATCCTACACATGTCTAGCAAAAGTGAATTCCCACTGACTTCTGGATATATAGATATAGGACTACAGACTAGATATGGGACTTTGTTTGTTCAGTGATACAGATCAGAAATTACATTAACTGACGTTCTAGTCAGAGTTTCTTGAGATAAAACAGCTCTGTTGTCAATCTTATATCAGAAGTACTCAGTTGTGTAGGGATGGGGAGGTGAGGGGAGGCGTGTGCGTTGGGCGGCATATTTGGAGGGCACTGTCATTCCTTGCCTGCCTCCCTGTGTAACGTAGGCCCGCCCACACATGCCATAGCTCCTCCCTATGCCCTGTAGCCACACCCAAGTATCATAGCTCCACCCCATGCCTCCACCCCCTGCCCCTACCCCACTTGCGCCAAGCTACGCCATTGGAACTACTACTCTCTTACTTCTGTAATTACATCAAAAGTGCGTTCAGTTAATTGTGTCTGAGAGCTGGAAGAAAAATTCTGCTAAGTAAAATATTGTAGATCAATCTATCAGCAATTTACTGGCAGGTCTTAAAAGATTTTAAAGATATTTATACATTTAACTACATTTGGCATGCAATATGTTTAATCCACTAAGCCTAGATAACTCTACAGGCATCAGTTAAAATGATTTGATTTCCAGTTATGCATACAATTATAGGAAATATGAAGGCCCTTATCACACAATGCCTCAATTGAGCTATGTCTCGATCCCATCCTGGCAGTGCCATTGCTGGGATGGGATCAGGACCTGAATGTTCCCCACCACGCTAGTCGGCTACCAGCAGATGGGTAGCGTTTGGGACGTGCTCCTTCCTTCTGCAGTATAGCTGGCCTCTTCCTGAGCTATGCTGTGGAAGGAAACACTTGATAGCACTTCTGCCCTTCCTGCACACCTACAGCCAATGGGATTGTCATAGGAAAGGGGGCCATTACCAGATTTTTTTCCAGTAATGGTATATCATGTGATCACAATGGCTGGGGACGTGACAGCAGTGGGACTGCAATGATGTCGTGTGACAGCATGCATCCCAGACCAGCAGCAACGTGTTGGCATCTGGGATGGCGATGTCAAGTGGTAAGGGCTTAAGATTTTCGTCTAAACTGAGGCTTTCTGGAATTAATCATGAAAACCTGCTTTTCAGAACCAGTGATTCAAGTCCAGCCAGAGCTTGGGAAAGTTACTTTTGGGACTGCAACTCCCAGAATACTCATTCATCCATACCAACTGGGGGGGAGTGTCTGGGGAGCTATAATTTAAAAAAGCCCTCTAACTTTTTTAAGTTAGCGTGAGATGATGATAACAAAGGTAATGCTTTTGAGCAAGTACAAAATCATTGATTCTTCAGATCTTAAAGTTGGAAGGTAACGTAAGGGCCCTCTAGTTCAACCCTTTGCCATGCAGGAATACACAACTAAAGGACTCCTGAAAGATGCTCATTCTACCTCTATTTAAAGACTCCAAAGAAAGAGAGGGAAGGGATATCATCTTCTATAAGGCACCCCTTCAGATACTTAAAGATGGCTTGTCATGTCATCTCTCAGTCCTCTCCATGCTAAACAAACCAAGCTCCCTAAGTAGTTCCTCATAGGGCTTGGTTTCCAGACCTTTGATCATCTTGGTCACCCTGCTCTGGACATGTTCCAGCTTGTAAGTATCCCTGAATTCAGCAAAACCTGCCAAATAACACAACTAACTTACATAGGAGACAGACAACCCCTTTGACGCATAGGTGGGCAAAGTGCAGCCTGCAGGCAGTGTGCACTCCCTCCCTGGTGCCCCAGCATTGCCCTCCCCCAGCAATTTCACCACATTGATCATTGGGGAGACACAGTTTTCAGTTGGTGAGGGGAGGCTTTTTAAAAAACAGAAGTTATCTTTTATAATTTTTGCTTATTTGTTTCAGTTTTGCTATGTTTTTTGAAAGAAAGCATATCCTAGGTTTACATCATGTTGTGAGGGAGTGTCTCGCAAATTGCCTAAATGATACAAGGGACCTCTTTGCATCTCCCCTTGCACTTTTAAAAAGTGCAAAGGGAAATGCAGCTCTATCTGGGAGGTTGTATGACCCCCTCCCCCCAGACCTTAGGAGATTGCCAATGTCACTTTAAACACATTTTTTTGCAGTGAGAAGTGGGTATACAGCTGCCATTTTTTCTCTACGGCCTCCATGAGCTGTACACAGAGTAATGACCAGAGAAACAATTTGAGATCAGAGAAGGTAGATAAATACCATTCACACCATCTTCTTTCAGGTTACACCAAACCTAAACAAATAACTTCCAGGTTACACCAAACCTGAATAAATCTGGTCAAACAGCATGAAAACCTCCCTCGCTTATAATCATGACCTTTCATTAAGAAATGAAACACTGCTGTAAGGTATATGTTTTATTCAATCCAATAGCAATAATGGCTTTACTGTTTGTTCTAAAAAGTAGCTGTTTACAGATAAATTTACAAAGAGCCTGAATATCCCATCTTCTCCATAAAAAGAAGAGAGTGATATATCCAAACTCTCTGACATGTGTTGTTGTGTGCCTTCAAGTAGTTTCTTACTTATGGAGACCCTAAAGTGAACCTAACATAGGCTGCTGCTGCTGTTATTTTTGCAAGATTTGTTCAGAGGAGATTTGTCTTTGCTTTCCTTTGGGGCTGAGACTCTGTCACTTGCCCAAGGTCACCCAGTAGGCTGCTGTGGTCAAGTGGAAATTTGAAACCTGATGTCCAAAGTCATAGTCCAACATTCAAACCACTACACCATGGTGACTTCCCAGACTAATATGAGAGTAATAAAACCTTGTATGTATGGTGCATCATCAATGCAGAATGAAAAACAGGGAGTACTCCTATCAGTCTAAAAGTCACCTCAGGGAACAGGAATTCAGTCTCTGCTGGACGGGGTTACACTACCCTTAAAGACTCAGCTTTGCAGTTATGGCCAGGTCTGAGTGGGTGGCCAACAGTACATTGGCCCAGGTGAGGTAGTGTACCAAAAGCATCCATTCTTGGAGATGTCTAATTTGGCCATAGTGACACAGACAGTAATTTCATCCTGTTTGAACTGCTGTAAAGTGTTCAACATGGGTCTGACACTGAAGTTTTTTTTTTAAATTTCAGCGTGTCCAGAATGTCACAGCCAGCCTGCAGCTGTCTGAGTTTGGTTACTTGGAGCCCCTGCCATCCTTGTTAAAACAGCTTCAGTGGCTAGCTTGTTTCCAAGCACAATTTAAAGTGCTGATAATGATCTGTAAAGCTGTGCATGGCTTTGAAAGACTGACCTCACCCATATGAACCTGCCCAGGTTTGAAGATCATCAAGAAAGCCCTTCTTCCAGTCCTATAACCATTGAAGGGATGTTTAGTGCAGATGTGAACATGCCTTCTTACAGGCTCTGAAGTTCTAGAACACCTCACCAAGAGAGTCTAGGCTGGCTCCTTCTTTGTTGTTCTGCAAACCAACAGCTTTTTTGGCATTCCTTGGCATTCAAGCTGGTTTGTTGCTGAAGAAGGTTTAAAAAAATATTTGAGGGCTGCTTTTCTTTTCATTGCTCTGTTTTTTTAATTGACTTTTAAATAGTTTTATTTCTGTTTTTTAACTGAAATGCTATTTTATCTGGAACTGTGCATTATGAGCCATTCTGAGAACTCTTTTTTTGACAGAAATAAGAGATCTAAATTAAATAATGCTTTTATCACCTGCCACTTAGGTGCTATACCTGTACTGCTATAGAATGCTAATCCACTTGAAGCACTGAATTCTTCAATGAAGAACTGGGAAAGGGAAATGTGTTCATCTGTGGAGAGTGATTCATTGCCATGCTTCCAATACAGCATCAAATCATCTTCATTGTAGGCATCTGTGGGACAATTTTTTTTAAATAAATTAACAAATGATTTGTCTTATTTCTGGTAAATGCATACATTACTGATGCGCAAGGAATCTGGATCCCCCCCCATCCCTTTTAACAGTTTGCTTAGTCTGTACTTTCTAGTTTGTCCACAAGGTGGATGCAGTTTACACTCTAACATCCACATGTTGATGGACAGCTATGGACATACCTGAAAGAAATACAAGCAATCAAACAGTACATCTAGAAAAGCACACATCTTAAATGTACTGAAATCACCAATGAAACACACTTTTATCAAAGGGGAGAGATGTAGTCAAGCAATATGCACAATTTAAAATGTATGGGGAAGGGAAGTAATGTTTAAAAATGTCTACAGATTGGGGCATGGATCAGCTGATGTGGTAAGACAGTGAGGACATAGGTGTGCACCTCCTTAGCAAACACACTTTTGAACTCACATTGATAAAATTTCATTAGAAACACCAGATTATGAATCTGGAGAGACTTAGTTCTTTGGCTGAAGCTGAACCACATCTGTACTGCAAGAAGAAAGGTATTTGTCACCAAATTAGTTTTAAATCATTTGAAGGAAATTAATCTTCCTGGCTTCATTATAGGAACATAAGAAGCTGCCTAATACCAAGTCAGATTATTCATTCTCTAATTCTGTATAGCAGTGCTGTCCCAGGGTTTCAGGCAAATTTCCTAACCTTAGCTGGAGGTCCCTCTTATTATCTGGCTAGTACTAACCACACCCAACCCTGCCTTAGTCTCAGAATGAGGTTGGGTATTTTCAAGGTGATACATCGTGATGAAAAGATCCTTCTGAGGAATACTTTACTTTTAAAAAACTGGATTTGCCACAGGAACTTAGTGGAGTGCAAGACCTTGACCATGATTTAATATGGGTTGGTATTATATTCCTAATGACCAAAACAGAGCTGCCCTGGATGGTGTGGCTTGGATGGCCTGACTGTTCTCATCTCTGTTCTTCAAAAATTATTGGGCTACAATGTCTTCTAATGCTTTCAGTATCCTCATGGTCACAGTTAATTTATTTATGTTATTATGTCAAAGGTGAGAATAATGAGGTCCTTCAGATTTTTTTTACTATACCTCCAAGGATTTCTCATAATTTTCTATATTGGATAGGACTGCTGGAAGTTATAGTCCAACATCTGTAGGACTGCATGATTCCCATCCCAATCAATATTCAGTTTTGTTGAGGTTCATGCAAGCTTATGGCATACTTGTAATATATGGATCATTTATTTCTACACACCCAGTTAATTAGAGCCTAAATAGCCTAAAGGCACCAGATCTTGTCCAATCTTGGAAGCTAAGCAGGATCAGTCCTGGTTAATACTTGGATGGGAGACAATTAACCAACATCAGGTGCTGTGGACTATATTTAAGAGGAACGAATTGGCAAACCCACCTCTGCCTAAGAAGACCCTGTGAAATTCATGGGGTTGCCATAAGTTGACAACAATACACACACACAAACACACCAGGCTGAGTATAAGTGCCACCACACAGCAACTTAACACTTCATCAGATACTCTCCCACTCATTAGATTATTAGGTTAGTAATTAAATTATTGTAATTTAAAGAGAAATTGAGGGAAAGATTGTAAGCACGAAAACTGTGTACCTGCTTGTTCAGGTGCTAGCTGTGGATAGACCTGAGTGCTCTCCCTTCTTATTACTTATTTACAAATATATGTATATTGCTGCTATCGAACAATTTCAAAGCATTGTACTGTATATCAGAAAAATCCAAAACAGAAACGACATTACTCATTTCTTGTCCCATTTTAAGCTAATTTTTGGCTGATAGGGTTGTTCTGTCAGGATGTAAAGGTATCATGTAGGAGTCGGGGACCTGGGGGAGGAAAACTGAATTTTGCAGTGGCTTTGAGCTATTGAATAAAAAAAATCCCTCAAAGAAAAAAAATAAGGAGGGGTGAGTGTTTGGTGTACCACTACAGCCCACCAGGGCAGGGGCGAAAATTGCCCCCTCCTCTTCACTTTCCCCATCCTAGTTTACAGTAAAAGGATTCCTCAAATAAATATGTTTTTAACATGCATAAGAAATTAAGGACAGTTGGAGCATAATGAAGTTGTGATGGAAGAGCATTTCATCTAGTAGATGCCACTACAGCTCCAAACAACTGCTGGGTGGAGATCAAAAGCATGTGATACTAACCCAAGTCTTTTTCTGGTTCTTTCCCTTTAGACAGAATCTGAAGAATCTAGCCCTTCACACAGAGAAGACTTTCAGCTTGAGGACTGTCTTCTGCATAGTAAGATGCATGGCCAACCTCTTCCTCAAAATGGTACCAAAGTTTCAACCAGTTTTCAGGCTCTCCAGCCTGTCTCTCCCCACCAAAACTACAGGCACACCCACTCCCACCAGGCAGAGACAATAAAGGATGAATAATCTTCCGTAAAAAATTCAGAGGCAGATGTTCCAGGGAAGACAGACGGGGGACAGCAGGCCTCACATCCAGATATCTGCTTAACAATAATAGAGGTGACAAGACTAGATTTGTCCAGCAGATCTAACTGACTTTAATCAGTTAACTATTTCCTTCTTATACTCATAGATTCACAGAATTGGAAATAACTTCTATAGGATTATCCAAACCAATTCCAAATCTCATTACAATATTAATAATTAGCAGGAATCCAGTCCTCATACAAGCTCAATGAAATCCATTGCTTTTGTTATCACTGAAGGAATGCAAAATTATATTAACAGAAACTAAATACATGAAATGACAAAGCTTTTCAATACTTTTTTTTTTTCCTTCAAAGAAAGGGCTGTTAATCTGCCTCCTTTCAGAAACAGAACTTTAAGGAGCCCAAATTGCAAGAGCATTTGAAAGCTCCAATGCTCTTAAGAAGACAGGTGCTGGTTCACATATTTTAACAGCCTCTAGATGTTCAACTGCAACTCCCAGCATTCCATGTCATCAGCTGTGCTGGCTAGAACTGCTGGGAGTTGCTATCTAACAGCATTGGGAGGGTTTCATGATTCCTACTCCACTTTAAAAGGTTAAAGATCAGATTATTATGTTGTAACATTCCCACTAAAACACACAGGTGGAGATTATATAATACTATAGGGAAGCCAAACTTACAGCTTTCCAGTTCTAATGAGCAGTTCTGAGTGTCAAGTGGAAACCTACTGAAGTCCATGAAGCACATGGCAGAAACAGTTATCCTGTCAGAAAGGCAACAGATCAGAAAATAAAGGATAATTTTTATTAATATTCTTAATAATTAGCTTCCTTTCAGAATTCCAGGTGCTAGTGATGACAGTTAAAAGCCAAAATGTCTTGGGACCACAATATTTGAAGGAGCACATCCCCCTATAGATACTTGTGTGAGAATTGAGATCGGCTGGTCGGGCTCTGTTTTGTGTCCCACTAATGCAAACAATGGCCATTTCTGCCCTAGACTGTTATAGTGCTGCTATTCCACTTTCAACATCCTATGGAATCCTGGGGTTTGCAGTTTGGGGAGGGGCTCAAAGGGAAATGGCCAATAAATCACACAAGGATATGGGAGAGGGCCTCCTCTGCTACAACCCCCTGTTTATGGAATGCCCTCCTTTTGGAGGCCTGATTGGTGCCAATGTTGGTCTCTTATTTTATTTTGACATTATGATTTAATCCAGAAGTAGAATATGGGGATTTGTGAAAATTCATTGCAGAGGAGGAGAGGTCTAACATACTCTTCTGTTGCAAAACCTGTAACAGCAAGAGACAGGCCACTAAGGGATGCTTGTTGAAGGGGGAGGCTCTGATGATGCACCCCACAATGGGCATGTGACTTTAAAACCCAAGTCTTCTCTCTCCTTTAATGGTCAGGTTGCACTGCCCTCAGGTGAGCTGTGTTGGATGCCCTCTCCTCTGCTGCCGAGAAGATTAACTTGAGGGAAGTGTGTTTGTACAAGCCTCATCTACTGTGCTTTGGAGATTGGTGGCACTTATCATTCATTATACTGCTGAGACGAAGATCTTCACCACAGCTAGAAACCCTGCCCTCTTTTTCTCATTTTGCTGCATGTGAAATGGTTATTAGAAAGAGATCATCAGACAGTCTTTCTTTGCTCTGAGTCTCCCAAAAGGAAACTGCTATGAGTTTACTGGAAGCATGCAACCTGATGCCCTTCAGATGTTTCAAACTACAATTCCATATTCTCTTACCCTTTGCCATGTTGGCTGGGGCTTATGGGAGTTGTAGTCTAAAACATCTGGAAGGTGTCAAGTATATTATCCACCTCACACTCCCAGGGTGAATTACTCGATGTAAATGTTTTTAATAGCAGAGCAATTAACTGTCGACACAAACAATTAAAACAGCAGGAGAATACAGCAACTGTATTTATCTGATTTATATCCCTCCTTTCTCCTGGTATGGGATCCAAGGTGGCATAAAACAACAACAACAACTCAATAGAGCACAACAAGCAAGTTAACTTTCAACTACTTTGAAGACTTAAAAACCATGGCAATTTTTTTCTCTTTGCTTTTTGAACCTCTGCCTGATGCTGAAATGACATTATAGTAGGCACTAGATAAGACTCTCTGGGTCCCCTTTGAAAAACATTTCTTCCTAGCCACCATCCACATTACTTCAGATCATGGAGGCATCCAAAGAACTTGAAATTATGAAATTGAATGGACTGGTGGAGGACCAGGCAGATGTAAGTAAAACAATACAACAAGGATTAGGATGTTGGTTCAGTATGTGACATTGACAACCACATAACTTTTGAGATTACAGGCTTCCCCCACTTATCTGACAGGTTAGGGACCAGAACACTGTCAGAAACTGGAACTGATTGGAAAGTGGAACACATGTACTGTATTGTAGGGAGTATGAAGGATGTACAGAAGCTCACTTGTTACTGACCGCACATGCGCTGCTTGCAAAGTCTCTCAGCCAGCTTAGCACTTTTTTCCCCCTCTCAGCTCACTTTGTGAGCAGGGTGAGTGGTTCTAAACAAGCCTCCATAGGCAAGAAGAACTGATGAAAAAATGGAACCCCTGTTGAATTAATGGAACTTCTCCTTAATTTGGAAGTGTCAAAAAAAAGTGAGTTGTCAAGATTAAAGGGCACGGAAAGGTGGGGGTTTCCTGTATCAATGTGAGACTGAAATTCAGCCACATCTGAGGGGAAAACTGTATAGGCTTTAAGAACTAGGGAAATAATCCTTCAATGCCAATAATTTTTGTAAGCCTCATAGTACATAGGATAGCTTGAAACAGATTTTTTAAAACATCTTCCAGAGTCTCCCACCAAAGAAGGCTGGCTATTAGTTATGCTGACTGGGATATTCTGGGAGGTGTAGTCCTAAAAGTACCTTCCCCAAGTTCTGGCACATAGCTACATCACATTGAGTTAATGTAACCCATGTGGTCCTCCCAGTTGTATGTTTGACCTCTTGCCATTGGAAGAGAAAAAGCCAGTTGTACTTACCGTAAGCTGAAGAGTACATTGCCATCTGGGTAAACACGTAACATAACGTTCTCCATTGTTGTGTCATGAATGAAAGATCTTTTAGAGTGAACAAAAAATATATCAGGTACCCAGATCTTCTTTATTAGTCTTCCATCAAAGGTCATACTTTTGTTTCTGGTACTCGGAAATGAGAGTCTCTCATCTTTCCAGTAATGTCTGAGATATAAAGTCATTGTAAAGTCCTTTATGGAAAGAAAATATGAAGGAAATTAAGAGGAAGATTTTTTTCTTAAAAAAGAAAAATAACCAAGCATGACTTTATCAGATTAATAATACTGTCTTTAGAAATAGCCAAAGCTAAGGACTCTTCTGATAAGATGTTTTTCTCTGATTTATGAGCAGAGTTTTCTGCTTTATTAGCAGAGTCCTATAGAGTGCATAGCAGGTCTTTTTTATGATAGTGGTTACAAAGTATGCATTAACACTGCTGGGCCTATCCTTATCTAGGAATAGGTCCTCCCTGTCCACCCCCACCCCCACAAAGGTTGCCTCTCAATGTAACCAGAGCCATTTCAGTACCAAATCCAAGTACTAAAAATAGACTGAAATAGACTTTAGTAATCTTACATTGATCTGTGCCTACATAGAAAAGGCAGTGTGAATCTGGATAAGCAAATTTTAAATAATGTGATGATCCACCATAAGCATGCAACTCTTACTATGTAGGTTTTTATTATTTTAATGATACATTATTACTTGAAGGGCAATGTGTTGTTTCTGAAATCTTTGTATCACTTCTTCTGACATCTGATCCCCAGTTATTTTAACTATTGTTCTTGAGACTGACGCTGAAGTGAAATAATGAAAGCCTTACCATGTCAACTTCAGAAATACTGTCAATGCTCTCTACTTGCACATCAATACCCACTGGTATTGGAGATCCTTTAAAACAAAAAAGAAAATAAATGTAATTATGGTGGTCCTTTAAAAAAAAAAAAGACAACCATGGAATTGACATAAAGAATCTAGCATGCCAGGCCAAAGTTCATGTCACATATAAAGATACTCTGGGCTAGTTTTAGTCCCAGCTAAAACAGACCCATTAAAATGAATGGGCTTGATAGGTCACATTTTATGTAAGTCCCATTGTTTTCAATGGCCTATTATATTTAGTTCTAAATTTTACTTTAGACATCCTTTTGGTTGTTAAAGAAAGCTGTTGCAGAAAGTGATGACTGGGAGCTTTTAAAAAAAACCATCTGTTGAGGAACAGTTTAAATACTTGGCTTTACTGGGTTTTGAATTCAGACTTCATTATTGATTTGAAGCACACACAGAAGCAATCCTGTGTACCCATGGGTGACAAATCCCACAAAGGTGGAAGGCACTTGATAACCAAGGCAAGTAAAGAAACAGCTCTCAAAGCACCTCTGTTATTTATTGTCCCTAGCGTGTTTCAGAATACACCGTTCCTTCTTCAGGCTTCTTTTCCCAAATTCCTGAAAAAATAATTTAATATTCTGAACCATATTAGATGCGATTAAAATGTACATATCTGGAAGCCTACCGATCAGGTCTTGTCTCAGCTCCCTGGCATCTTCATGCTCATTCCAAAAAGTCATGAGTGCTGCTAAAACATGTTGGATTGGAACTGTCCACTCATCTGCTCTCCAGATCAGTTTTCATATTGTATTGTGGTCAGGTACAAAGCACCCACTATTTTAAATTTCCCACAATTCCTTTGAATGACACTAAACTAAGATGTTTAGGGAAGCTAGTGAATTGGCTTATAGGTGTGCACTTGAAATTTCAGTAATGCCACTGATGCCAGATACACCCAACATCTGTTCTAAAGCTCAACAAATATTATGATGCGCATCAGGAGGAGTGCTGCTTTCTACTCTCCAACCTAGAATTCCCCCTGCTGCTGATAGTTTCTACACACATGTTTTGTTAGGACTTTTATGTCTTCAGTGTTTGAGAAAAGTAGTGATATAGAAATAGTTTGAGATTTTCAATACCTTGGCTCTGTCATTAATCTGAATGGAAATGCAATCAAGAAATCAGAAGAAAACCAGGCCTTTCAAGGGTAGCTATGAAGGAAATAGACAAGATCCTGAAGTATAAGGATCTATTGATCATATTTTCAATTTTTCTGTATAGTTGTGGAATCTGGACAGTGAAGAAGGATGATAGGAAGAAAATCAATCCATGTGAAATGTGGTGGAGGAGAAGAGTTTTACAGATATTGTGGGCTGCTAAAAAAAACAAATTAATGGGTGGTAGAACAAAACAAGCCTGAACTTTCCCTAGAAGCCAAGATGACTAAACTGAGACTGTTGTGCTTTGACCATATCACGAGAAGACATGACTCATTAGAAAATACAATAATGCTTGGGAAGGTAGAAGGTGATAAGAAAAGAAGAAGACTGCATTACAAACAAGTAGACTCAATCAAGGAAGTCACAGCCCTGAGTCTGCAAGACCTGAGCAGGGCTGCTGATGAATGAGTGACTTGAAGATGTCTCATTCATAGAGTCACCAGAAGTCAAAGTTGATTTGACATTAATAAACCACAAACATGTGTGTGCATATACACAGTGAGTATGTGAGTTATTCACATTCCATCGGTTTTTAATAAAAATATCCAATTATGGCTTTGGTATAAATGTGTAAGCATTTCTTTTTGTTAGAGCATTTATTCTGCCTGGGTCAGAGTTTCTCAACCAGGATTCCCCAAAACCCAAGGTTCTGCATGAAGGCACTGGGGCTTCCACAAGAAATTATGATTAATATATACATATATACATATACATATGTATATGTGTGTGTGTGTGTGTGTGTATTTTCCAGGGGTTCATTAAGATTATTGCAAGGGCTCCCCCAGGGTAAACAGGCTAAAGAGGCTGACCTTGGCATTCTGATCCTACGATCAGTTTAAAAGGGAATTAAATATCAGTCCAAAGAAGAACGTAACAGCTACATACTTATTTGATTATTGATCAATTATAAATTATTGACCCTGGGCAAGTTCTACACTTAGGCAGAAAAAATGGAATGCACAAATATAGGATGGGGGACATGTGGCTGGATAACAGTAGGTGTGAAAGGGATCTAGGAGTCTTGGAGTCAAGCTAAACATGAGTCAGCAGTATGATGTGACAGCCAAGAAAGCCAACTCGATTCTTGGTAGCATCAATAGGAGTATGGTGTCTAGATCAAGGAAGGTAATGGTACCATTCTATTCTGCTTTGATTAGACCTCATTTCAAATACTGTGTCCAGTTCTGGGCACCTCAGTTCAAGAAGGATATTGACAAGCTGGAGTGTGTCCAGAAGAGGGTGACCAAAATGGTGAAGGGTCTGGAAGCCATGCCCTCTGAGGAACGGTCTAGGGAGCTGGGTATGTTTATTCTGCAGAAGAGAAGGTTAAGAGGGGACATGATAGACATGTTTAAATATTTGAAGGGATGTCATGTCAAGGAGGGAGCGGATCTGTTTTCCACTGCTCCAGAGACTAGAACAAGGAGCAACAGATTCAAGCTGCAGGAGAGGAGATTCCACCAGAACCTCAGGAAGAACTTCCTCACAGTCAGAGCTGTCCAGCAGTGAAACAAGCTGTCTCGAGGTGTGGTGGAGTATCCTTCTTTGGTGGTTTTTAAGCAGAGGCTGGATGGCCATCTGTTGGGAATGCTTTGATGTGTGTTCCTGCCCAGCAGGGGGTTGGACTGGATGGCCCCTGTGGTCTCTTCCAACTCTATGATTCTATGCTTATATGATTCCAAGTCACATTCTCTGATCCTCAGAGGAAGGCAAGGGCAAACTCCTCTGAATTCTGCCAAGAAAAACCCAGTAATAGGTTCACTTTAGGACTGCAATAAGTCAGAAATGACTTGAAGGCACACAACAACAGTGATGACAACAGCAGCAGCAGCAGCAGCAGCAGCAACAGCAGCAACTTAATTCATACAGATAATCATTTAACACACAAAGCAGCTGAAGTAAAACAAAGAGTTCAGCTCAAGGAGCTAATGTCCAGCTGGAGAATCCCTAACTGACAGGTTCATAGCTAAATCCCAGTGAGGGAGAATACTGTAGGAACAACATTCAGTTTCCAGAGCAAAGTTATAGCTTACCCTAAGGCAGAAGTCTGAAGGACTGCAGAAAAACTCAGACAGATACTCCTCCAACAGATATTCCTGCTTAGATTAAATTTAAGCATGGAAAGATATTTTAAAAAGATATTTTAAAAAGCGATAACCTAGTTTAACTTTAAGAAAGGGCCACAATCTGGCAGTGATGTATTTAAATCTTTTACTACAAGTCTCTAGTCAAGTCTCATGTCTCTACCTTCAAGTCTCAAGTCGAATCTCAAGCCCTTGCAAGATACTTTCAAGTCAAGTCTCAAGTCTGGGAGCCAACTTTATATCCAACCTATATTCCAGAATTTCTGGACAGAGTCAAATAAAGTCCATTTTAACAATTTAAGCAGGTCAGCCCTCCACATTTGCGATATTGCTATTTGCAGCTTTAGAAGTGGGGAATAGGATCCTTTTTACTCCCCCTTCCGAAAGCTGGAAGCTTTTGTGCCAATGGGCATAAAAGAGTCTGCAGCTTTGGAAGTGGGGAATAGGATCCTTCTTACTTCCTATTTCTGAAACTGGAAGATTTTTCAGAAGCGGGGAATAGGATCCTTCTTACTCCTCATTACTGAAGCTTCAAAAGCTTTACAAGGAAAGATCCTTCTTCCTCAAACCCATTGCCTAACCCATGTGCTGTTCCCCTCCAAGAAATGTGCCCGCTCTTTGGGCTTGAGACAGATTGTCATGTGACCAATAGGCAAAAAGAGATGGAAGTATTGTTCAAAGTCATAAGGTTTCTGGATGAATCTGTTATGTTACTGAACCAAGGACAGCAAGTCAATCACTAAAAATATACGAGTCTCAAGTTGAGTTGAGAGACTGCATCACTTATTGCCAAGTCGAGTCACTGAAGCAACTTAAGTCCAATTTGAGTCTCAAGTCCATATCACTGCATTCTGGTGATAAGCTTGTGGGAAAGTATACTTATAGACAGTGCAATATAGTCCTAGTTTTCAGTACAGGCCTAGTCTTCAGGACATGGATAGGAATTATGTAGCCCTCCAGAGGCTTTTGAATTGCAGCTCCCAGCATTGCTCATCATGGTCTATTCTGGTGAGGATTAATGGGCATTACTATCAAACAACATCTAAGTGCCACACAGTTCCATTCCCTGACTTAGGACTTATATTACAGTTCAGAAATTAATGTTTGGAGTGAGATCTCAGATGTCAAGTTAGGAGCTTGGGTTTTTCAGCAGTTCTAAAAACCTGGGTGAGTGTTTAAGCAAGGTTCAGAGTAATACAACAATCTCTTGTATTTCCTGAAGGGAATCATTTTCGTATCCTCTTGCCAATCCTTTGGCTATTGTCCTATTATCCTCTGACCTAATAAAGATTCCCAGGGGCTCAGGTGCCCTAGTTTTGCTCACTAAAGGTCTAGTTCTACCCCACATCCTCCCTGCCATTTTCTAATTAAAGCCTTCTAATCTTACTGACTGCGGCAGCTTTTGGGTGAAAACAGACAGGTCTATGTAGATAATAAAAGAACACAAGAGAACAAGCTCCTGAGTGTGGGCGTGCCTTCTAACTTGGCAGGGACATTACTGACTAAACTTTGACCATCCCACTTTTCCAGCTACTTTAAGATGACCCAGTTTCTCTCTCTTTCTCTCACTTTCCTTGTTTGTCCTCAGCTTACTTCAGTTGCTGCAAACTGAGTTCAAAGTGCAAAAACATTTCACAAGCAACTCAGCAGGGGAATGAGAAAGGTAATAATCTTGCTCTTTCCAGTAGGCTCAGACAAAAGCAAACTGCTGTAGCCTCTCGTGCCTTGTGTGTTCTTCCTCATGAATAACTTTTACCATCTTGACCACACTCTGATGTTCGTTGGCCACACATGTTCCAGTTTTCATCTGTGAAATAGTGGAGGTTCTATGTGAGCAGAACCTCAGTGAGAAATGTTCCAGACCCAATAATGAAGGATCAGGTTGGTGAAAGTTAAGCATTACGGCAATCAGAGTGAGTCACACTGCCCTTCTCCACCTTTGCTAATGGAAACTAAATTCTCCTGGCAAACAAATCAACTAAACACACACACACACACACACACACATATTTCATGTTGTTCTTTTTTTAAAAAAATTGTGCTGAATCCTGTATGGGAATTTTGTAACTGGAACTTATGTCTGCAGGAATTAGAATTGGGTAGGATTGTAACAACCATGTCCAGTAGAGGCCTGCTGTTATGTCACAACAAAGCAAAGCTGGCAAAATAACCTGTACATTGGGCTCTGCTGATGCACATGGGACTTGGTAATGTCCCTTATCTTTGCAATTCAGTAACAGGGTTCTGCTGTGTAGTTAAGTACATATAAAGTTACATTATGATATAGGATTCTAGCTAACATAAAAATACAATAGCGGTGAAGGCAGAAAATGACCAGAGGTCTGTTGGCTATCTGCTTCCCTGCACAAAGTACAGCATGTATTAATATCTGCTGCTGGACAGAAGTCAGGGCTATATGCTGGGTGCAGTGAGCTCCGGGCCGTCACAGTGCAGGTTTGCTCTCTAGCAGCCAGGGTAGTTGATCTGGAGAAGATAAGAGAAGCAGAGTGATTAATGGAGGAGGTTTATGGGGAGGTGGCATCCCATTCTCAACATGACAGCTCCCTTTGCTCATCCAGTGTGAGAATAAGGATATCAACAAAAGAGGCTGTCATGCCAAGGGAAAGAGAAATGATACCTCAGAACAGTCCTATCCCTTGCTGGACAAATAGATGTCTTCTTGCCTTGAGGATAGGTCTCTGGGTATGTGGGTGGATTGTGGTAGCAGGCAACTCATTCATTAGTAACATATTGGGGTTTTTGACAGGCATGTAGGCCATGTGGTAAATCGCCTGCTTGTTGCAAAGGTTGCTGGCATCACATGTTGTCTAAATAGTGCCCAGGAGGATTGAGTTGCTGTGATGCAAGTTGGCACCAATAGTGTAGGGAAAGGCAGTCATGAGGTTGGGAAGTCAAATCTAGGTTATTAAGAGAGAGGTTGAAAGCCAGGAGCTCCAAGGTAACTTTCACTGAATATTACCTGTTCCATGCACAGGGCTAGCTAAACAGGCAAAGTTGGGGGTTACCAGTGCAAGGGTGTGTAGACTTGTTAACAACTAGAACATTAATTTTTATTTTGTTTTTCTGGGGTTTTAGAGCAATTCCCTGATGGGGTAGAAATTAGTAATAAGAATGCAAAGAGACCTAAGTGGAAAAAGGATGTGCCAGAGAGATGTGAAGAGAAACACTGTGAACAGGTTCTTCTATGCTAACTCAAAAATGGAAGCATTGAAGTGATTGCTTTTAAGGGAAACCATAGGTATAATGGACATATCAGAAACTTGATGTAATAGAAAGATGTCTGGAATGCAGTCAACTAAGCATACAACCTCTATAGGAACCATTGAAAAAGGTATACCAAATGTAAGAGCCAGCAGGGTATAGTGGTTTTAGCATTGGATTACAACCCTGGAGACCAGGATTTGATTCCTTGCTCAGGCATGGAAACCCACTGGGAGACCTTGAGCCATGGTACACACTCTCAACCCCAGAAAACCCCATGATAGGGTTGTGGTAGGGTTGGCATAAGGCAGAAATGTTTTAAAGGCACACAACAACAACAACAACAACAACAACAACAACAACAACAACAACAATGCTGAATGTGATATTGCCTTGTAGATTAGGACTAACAATAAAGAATGCTGCAGGCCATTGAAAAAATGAAATTAAAGATGGTTTGAAGGAAGACAAAGAACTTTGGATGAGAGACAAAGATGCTTGATGAATTCTTTTGTTTTCTTCATTGCTGAAGATACAGGGGAAATGCCATACCAGAACTAACATTTCCAGGAGTAAGGAGTCAGTTGCTGAGCCAAAGAGTAGCTGGCAAGTGAGGAAGTTCAAGATCTGCTTTTGATAGTTTACAAACATATCGATGATTAAGAGAACCTCCACCCAAGAATTCTTAAAGAACTCCAAATGAAATTCTTAAAAAGGAGATTGGATAAATTCAGGGAGAACCAACAGCTATAGGTATCCAAGAGGATAGCTATAGATCATCTCCAGCATCAAGGCGTTATGTGTCTATATATCAGCTAGTAGGGAATATATGAATGAGGGTACAGTTGACTTCATCTGCTGGTGGTTGATTCCAATAGTTGGTTCCAATGTCACTGAATTATATTCACAAATTCCAGTCCATTAGAAGTATGAACAAAGACAATGGGTCTGTGGCACACTGCATGTATTAATACAAGAGTCCTTGCCACTGCACGTAGATCAAAAGGAATCTTTTCAGAAAGAGTTTTTTACCCAGGGAAGTTGACTTTTAGTAACCAGATTTATTGCTTTCACGTTTCAACACTAACTGACCACTGTAAACATCTGAAAGACCTGTATCACCTCACTCCGTTTAGGGCAAGGGACAGGATTCATATTTTTCTGGATCCTACACTCTATCCCACAACATATACCTTTATACCTGAGGCCTTAATACCATTCAATACTGTATGTGGGTTTATATCCATGAAAACTTATGGTAAAATTAAAAAAAAACAACAGTTTTTACAATGCAGCCTTATTTCTTTTTTCTCCTCTTCCCTTCATCCTTTTTACCAATGTCATCACAACATTATGTCTGCCATATGGAACAGCTCTTAACAATAATTGCGAAGGAAGACAAAAAACCTATCCAAACTCCAATAGTAAATATGAGGATATATTTTAGGTTTATTCTCTAAATATTCAATTTGATATAATCAAGCTCTGATAACTCTCTTAAATAACTTCATATAAATTGGCTCAGTGTCAATAATTTGCCAACTGTACTGTCTAATTTCACTATGTATCTTAATACAGTCTTCAGGTGGAGTTTCATACAGTCTTCAAACATGGTTTTATCAATAACAATGAAATGAAAAGAAGCTGAGAATTAACAGTGTATGCTTTTGAAATATTCATTGTTCCTAGCAATTAAACTTGCAGTATGTATTTATTTCATGCCCATCCCAATTTTTTGAACTTCAGAGGGAAAAGAAACATATTTTAACAAGTTATTCCATTTTGTGATGTATACTCATTTTGCAAGGGGTCAGGCTTCAGTGGTTTACTGCATTAAAACAATTAACTAATTAAGAAAAACAAATGAAACTTACCTCCAAAGCTTGGTCTCATTGCAAAATCATGGTCCTCTATGCGGAGAAGTTGTTCAGACTTCATGGACCTTACTTTAGTGCTGTCTAGTTTCCTCATCTTAATTTCTCTTTTGCTGTAGTAAGAAGATATAATTAATTTTAATTTTACCATAAACTTTACTACATATCACTAGAAGTCTCTTAGGCTAAGTTACATGAACCCTAATTTATTAAAACGAATAAAATTAAGAGCACTCATAGCGTATCACTGCAAATAGATAAGAGTGTACTTTACTAAATCACACAATTGCCTGAAGAGCCTCAGAACAACAGGAATACATCTGTCTAAAATTACCAATCTGCCTTACTTTCCAAATGCCTGATGGAATAAAATATTTTAACCAGTTTTTAGAGGTAGCTAAGCTCATGTAACAACTGTGATAGACCCAGTGTAATTAATCACTTTTGTCTGAGTTCTGTAGCAAACAAGACAGCTGTGTTTAGAACAACGTTTTTAAACAACCTTCCCATATAGACCTAAGTGCTATAGGCTATATTTCAGAGGAAGGAACTGGTGAAACCGCTTGTGTGTATGCCTTGCCTAAGAAAACTCTATGAAATTCATGGGGTCTCCATAAGTCAACAAGTGACTTAAAGGCACACACAGCAAGTTACAGTAATCCAGCCTGGTAGTCATCAAGGAATGTATTATAACAGCCTTCCCATCAGAAACTAAAGATGCTGCTAAGGATGAAACTCAGGCCTGCACACAAAGCATTAGCTCTACTGTATAGTTCTAGATGAACAGGCTGTGGTTATTCAGTGGTAAATGATATGATGTGTGTAATCTCTTCTTTAGTGCTCTTCCTAGACACTGATTGTGCTAATCAGGTGCTCCCACATAAACATGTGGGGGCGCTAGTTTCAGCTCCTCCAGAACACTCTACATGTGGAGGACAGTTTTCTAAAGTGGAGAACTTCCCTGGTCTATAGAAAATGAGGTTCCCAATAAGTGTAGACAGACTCCGCAGACATTAACTGCCTCACGTAAAAGGTGATGGAACTGGTTGTAGAGGCAAATGGGGCTCACTGGTTCATACATCTATTGAATGCAGAATGCAAATGACTCAGGAGAACTTAAGTGATGATGAGACTGATGTGGTAAAGACAATGAGCGAAAAAAGCCAAATCTTCATTCATATTGATGTCTCCTGTGCTGCAAAATTATTTTGTAAAGGGGACCAGAGAGGAGAAGAACCTCCAGAATCAGAACCAGAAACAATGACCACCCTTATATAGGAGCAGCTGACTGTCAACAGAATAACACAGTTCTGAGAGCCTTGGAAAGAATAATCAGGCAAGAAAGCTATGTGCAATTAACGGTTGAGAAGGAAATATGAATGAATGTTCACTTCGTCATTACTTCTAAAGTTCCAGTGAGCAACCCCACTGCTGTAGCTAATGAGGTCTGCCAGACTCAAAAAGCTAGAAGACTAGATTCTAAATCATATCTCTGAGGCCATTTCTGCACTAGCCTGTTACAGCGCAATGATTCCACTTTCAACATCCTCTGGAATCCTGGGGTTTGCAGTTTCGGGAGGGGGCTGGCCCCTCCTGAAACTGCAAACCCCAGGATTCCAGAGGATGTTGAAAGTGGAATCATCGTCCTATAACAGGCTAGTGCGGAAATGGCCTAAGACTTAGAACTGAGGCTATAGTGCCACTGGTGTAGCTTGGCACGAACAGGATGGGGGCTGGGGCAGAGGCATGGGGGCAGGGTGATGGCACATGTGTGCAGGGCAACAGTGCACGGGGGGGTAGGCAAGGAGTGGCAGCACCCCCCAAAAAAATGCTGCCCACGGCACACTGCCCCCTTTGCTCTCCTGTCCCTACGCCACTGTATAATGCCAGAGCAAGAGAATTGGTTCATGGATGCCTAAAACTGATGCAATCTTCAATAGAGATCCCTGAACCAATTCCCTTGTTCTGACATTGGGAATGCCAGAAGCTTCACAGTCATGTCCCTTGGAATGCACTTACCATCCTCTCTAACCAATGAGGTACGCAGTAGCCTCTGTGTGCCTTCTACACAACTGCTGGCAGGATTTCTCTTCCAAAGACATGTAGCATAGCAGGTGCTTTGGAATTTTTGTGCCTGCTTGGATACCTCTGTGGTTGAGGCAACCCTGGGGAAAACTTCTGGATTGCCTCTGCTAAATAAATAGCAACTGGACTTCACTGTATTTTTGAAAAAGTGCCTAGAGTTTGGCCAGCTACTTCAGTTTATACCTCCATTTTCCAGTCATTTTCATATTTTACAGTTTCTGCATATATAATCCACTCATTTCCCTGGCACTCAGCCAGGGCTCTGGAATCATCCCCGATGTACTATGCTCCTAGTGCATATCAATCCAATCACTTGGATAGTATATCCCAGATCCTCTGGTCCTAGCTATGCCACATGAGAGACTTCTAGCTTCGCATGCTCAACCAGAAAAGGTCATTTCTGGTCACATATAACTGGATGTTAATATGATGAGTATTTAGAAATTGATTTCTTTATTATGGCTCCAACTTATTCTGCAAATCCAGAGTGAAGCAGAGTATTTGGCTTATGTAATCGGAACTGCTATGCCTCTTTCAGAGCAAAATCATGAATGGACTGAACATTTGAGGTTGCCACTGAATGTTCAAGGCAATAGTAACTGCCCTATATCACCATGGACAGGCCATAGTTGGTAGACTGCAGAATTTAAGGATGTCACAGCATGATGCCTACAGCCTTACTAAATTTAAGTATTAAACTCACTCTGTCATCTTAAATTAAAATTATTAAAGAAGATATTTGATATAAACTGGCTTCCCTCATCTTATTATGAAAAAGCCTAAAATCTCTATAATATTTGCCCTGTTTGCATTTATCCTGAAATCAGTAGAACATGGGTGGCTGATTTCGTACTTAATTCCCTCCAATTTCAACTGCCTTTTTAGTCAATGAACCACTTATCTTTAATGTGGGAGTGGACAACTGGTGGGGGACAAATTTCATCCCCTTGTAGCCCTGCAATGTTCTGAAATTCAAGAAAATTCATCAAAAAATCTGACCCATAAATCTGATTTAGATTTCTAGGGCTTGGGGGGCATTTCACAGTTTTTTGAGGAAGGGGTACAATTCACAAATCCATTTTCTTGGAGGCGCCAAAGACTGGTAATAAAATGTTTTGAGGCATTTTTTTTTCCACTTTAAAACATTGAAAAAAATTAGAGGGGGCACAAAAGCTTGGGGATGTCGGTAGTGGCTTGGGACCCTTTTTTAAAAAAAAGAGGTTGACGAATGGTTGACAAATGGTTAGAAAAAATGGTTGAAATGGTTTGAAGAAATCATTGAAATTGCACAGATGGATAAAATGACTTACAGATTGGAGAATAAGATGGACAGTAAGTTCTATAGAGCTTGGGAGCTGTTTACAGACTTTTTGGAAAATAAGGAAATTCCAACTAATAGTTTTCAACCTTGATTATGTAGGAGAGATCACGGGATTTCTTCTGGAATTAGCTACCCTAAATTTTACTTTAGTTCTATGGGGAAATATGTTTTATTTCAGCAATATGGTATATACTAGGATTAAGTAGGAATGTTACAAATTATTGTTAATATTTGTAAATATAATAATGGGAGGTAGTCCCCAGGTAATATTGTGGAGGAAGCTAGAAGAAAGAGAAGTTTTGATGTGATAGGTTTATTTCTGAAAGAACAGGGATGCAAAGGAATACCATCAATATTATGTTGTAGATTTAAGGACTTATTGTGAATAATGGTATTGTTAATATACAATTATTATATAATTAGAAGTTGATGTAAATGTGTGACAATCAGAATACCAATTTTTCCCTTTCTTACATAGGGAGGTTTACTTTAAGATATTTTTGAAAATATTATAAGGCTGTATCTCACCCAAGGGGGAAGTGCTTTATGTTTTTGTTTAAATTATGTAAATAAGGTATTGTATGTGTATTATTTGTATGTTTTGTACCAGCATGTTTGTAGGTGGTTATGTGTAGATTATATGGAGTTATGTTAAGTTGTTATGTAGGGTTTTTTTTAATGTTCTTTCTAGTTTCTCAATAAAAATATTTTTTTTAAAAAAAAAAAAAGGAGGTGGGGCTGCACGCATTCCATGGGCTTCACTTTCCCTACCACCCTTTCTTCCTGTATGGGAGTGAGGAACCAGTCCTTGACCATAACTTTTGAGTGCTTAGACAATCTGTTGGCTGTGCTGTGTCTCTGGTGTAATAAGAGCAGGAAATGTATTTGAATTTAGCAGGCACAGCACACAATGTCCAGGCATTTGTATAATGAAGCCCTTGGTATCTCAATCTAAAGTAAGTTCTTTTCATGTTTTGCTCTATTATCAAGGTGGTAAATCTACCAACAAAAAACTCTGAAACCTCCAAAAACTCCCATGAAACTGTATTAGTTTGTATATGTGTAGAGATGCATACTGGGAAGAACTGTGGCCATTTCCGCACTAGCCTGTTATAGCGCGATGATTCCACTTTCAACATTCTCTGGAATCCTGGGGTTTGCAATTTCGGGAGGGGTCAGCCTCATGGACTACTGTCTCAGGGACAGTAGTCCTTCTATTATGAACTGACCTAGCATTCAGCAGCAGCACCAATAAATCAAAGGGTACATTCATAGGGCATCCTGCATCTTTGGGAATGAGGGAAGGTTTGACAGACAAGATAGGTTTCAGGTATCAAGCCTAGCTTTCCATTACCTGGCAGGTTCAGTCCCCAGGGGCATACCTCTCTCACCTGAGATAGCATCAACAGGGGCACTGTGTTCCTAACCCCTCCCCAGATTCACCTAAGCATGTGTGTCACTGTAATATACAATGCAATCAGTGGCAAGGTACTGCATCAGGTGGCAAGTGCATTTCCTACAACTACTAGGTACAATGGCTTAGAAGTTTGAATGCTCTAGGTGAACAGAATCAGATCAGGAGTACCTAGTCTACAACACACACACGCACTATTCATGGTGCACAGCTCCCAGCTGAACACATCCCTCCATCTATTCCCTGCCTTTACTCAGGGAATCTAGAGTTGGCTCCCAATCGACTCAATCTGTGCTCCTGTTGGAAGATATTATTTCACCAGATCTTGCCTCTCACTCAGGGTGTCTGTCACCCAGCCATTCTTTAGCCACCAAGAAAAGGGGAAGTGTCAGTGCATGTCCTCAGAGTGCTAATCCAAAGTTTGACACCTCCTCTTTGTTTTCAGCTCTCTTGAGTTGACTTGCTTATATATAACCTTGCCATCAAAAAAGATGAAAGTCATGTGATGGAAGGAAGAGCTGGGCCCAGTTAGTTAACTGGTCTAAGATATTTCTGTAGCAGCTGGTACCATTCCCAGTTCAGTGGGGAGAAGCACCTCTAGAATGCACCCGAAAAAGCACCTTTTTTGGCCATGTGTATCTGAAACTGGCTACCCTACGTGATGCAGTGTAACTGTAAATAGACTCACCCAGTCTGGTTCCTTCTACCATGTGAAGGCACCTGGGAATTTGAGCCCAACACATCTGGAGGATAACAGACCAAAAAAGGGTAGCATAAAAGATGTGAATGAAAGCTTCATGCTCTAAAGTAGGCAGATATGCACTCTGATGAGTTTTCCAAAAACATAAGGAAGACATAAAACTCTGGGCTGATTTTTTTTTCAAAGTCCATTGTTAAGGGCTCTTCAGAGGCCAGGGAGATACATTCCGGACTGACACAGTATCGACAAATATAGCAGAGCAAGGTACAAAACCAGCCCAAAGTTGAATGACTCATTTTCAGAGTTATTGTGAATTTGACCGGGAGGCTCTTCCAGGTTCCTTCATTGTCAATAGCTCTGATCAGGTGTTTAGATACCTCTGAATTTAACAGTTTCACCATGCTAAACAATTGTTTAAAAGTGGTTTACGAGCATAGTGCTGGACACTAAGGGAATAGCTATATCTGGACTTAACAGGAATGCACTGGCATGCTGATTCAGGAACGATATATATAAAACTACAGAGAACTTTTCAACATGAGGGGAAAGGGAGATCAGCCTGGATGATGCAATCTGTCTATTCCAATGCTAACAAAACACGTGCAGCAGGAAGTTCCAGCACAGAAAGCTCTGGTGCTTTTCCAACTTATAACTGGCCACAACAATGCAACAACAAATCTAGCTGTTGTTTATCTGTCAACAGTAATATACTGGATACTAGCCATTCTTTCTATCAGAGATTCAGTACTGGGTTCTCACTATAACGTAATGCTCTGCACCAGGAAAGCAGAACTCCATAAGCTTGATTAGATGAGGCCTATTTGTTAATAAAAGATAAGAAGCAGATGTCTGTTCTAACTATCAGGATGGGAGCAATTGTGACAGTAGTGGCCTTTTTTAGACTTGTATGTGGACCAAGAGAGCTCACGAACTGCAGACTGGGAATGTACACTTCAGAGAACAGAATTGTTAATGCTTTGAATCTCATACTGTTACTCTAGCTATGGCACTGTTGGTAAGGACCCCAGATATCATTTTGATATCAAACAATTTGGCCTTTGCTTGACCTTTTCCAGCCATCCCACTCCATGTGTTTGCAAGGTTCTCCGGACAAGCACGGACAGAGTGCGGCCACTAATGGTTTTACATTCCAGACCCTATTGAGGCCAGCAACTCAAGCCTCGCTCGTAGCTTCAGGGAATTTCCAACTGCAAACCTCATAATAGCTGCACGGCTCTGAGAAAAGCCATTCCTTATGTTGGGCCACGCTATTGTTATCAAGAGCAAATGCAATCATGCAAACTTGACCTTTTCCAAAATCCTTTGTCCAACTCTAAAACTCCCTTTGTTCTCGCCTGGTTTGCCATAACCGGTAGGCACAAACTCCCCTATAAAAACCCCTCATTTCCAAACAGTCTTTGGACTGCCATCCCGCCTTGCTGCTGGTCTGTCTAAGGAACTCCCCTCAGCCAGCCACGCTGAGCTTTCTTCCCCGGAACCCCGTCTTTCTCTCCAGGACAACGAGACCAGGTGTCGTATTACCCATCCCTATGCTCTCCAATTCTGTTTTTCAGTTAGTTAGTGTGTGTGTTGTTTTATTTGCTGTTTACCTTTCAATAAAACTGTTATTTTTGTTACTTTCAACATGCTTGCCTGCTCTCTGACCTGAAGCCGTAGACATAGAGTTAAAGATCCTTGCTAAAGTTACCCTGCCTCTTGTTTAGCCAAGAGAGTGCTCCAGCTAAATTCCCCCAACTTGTATGTTATTTGGTAATTTGAGTGCCCCTTCTGGGACCCCCAACACACAGGGTAACAATACTCTGCACACTCTTAATCAACTTCCATAATAAACTGATTATTTACAAGACTGCTATGTCTCCCCCACAAAATCTACCCTTCTACAAACTACAATTCTCTCTTTTAATGGGAGGGAAGTGTAAGAGTAATTTAGACACCTGTATCCTAAGTAGGTACAAATGTACAAGCCACTATATATCAGAACAGACTCGTTATTATGTTCTTTTTAATTTTTTTTTTCTTCTGGAAATAGCTACCTGATCTTTTTAACAGGAGATAGCAAGGTAGGGTGGAGCTTATTGTTCTGCATACAAAGGAGGTGTTCTACCACTGAGTTCTGACCTTTTCTTGAAAAGTAGTACAGCTCTCACTCTTCCAAAGGGTTCCTTAGCATCTTCATCAAGATAATTCTCCTTTAGAAAGCACATTAATTTACCTACTCTATGAAGTTCACTACCAACTCCCCAAAATTTCATTAAACAGGTTATAAACTCTTTTACATTTCCAGATCTTCCAATGATTTCCATCTTGACCGGTAACTACAATAGCTCATACAGTGCTTTGGTTAAATGTGTATAGAATATATGGTTTCTCTTTTGATCTCACAGGTTTCTGTATCTCACTTTAAAAAGCTAGCACTAGCAGTCAGGCTGATAACACTATAAAGGTGGCCAAAAGTATCAACATATATATTGTTTTACACCTTATAATTACAGTGGGAGAGACATCTCTAAATAAAATCACACAGTGATATCCAGTTTTGTACCCTACATAAGGATTTTTAAAACTCTCCATGTTAAATACAAAGATTAACTTAACATCATGTCTGGTTTGGACTAAAGAGAAAAAGTGCAAACTTTCTCTTCTTGATCAATACACATGAAACAAGAGAGATGTGACACAAAAGCTGGACTTTATATATGCTTACTTGGAGGTCAGTCCCAAAGAATTCAGTGGACTTCTGTGTGTATGTGCCTTCAACTTGCCTGTCAACTTATCTGGATGCCATGAATTTCATAGGATTTTCTTAAGGAATACTAAGAAGTGGTTTATCAATTCTTTCCCATGAAATACAGCCTACAGCACCTAGTATTCTTTGGTGGTCTCCCATCCCAGGTACTAACCATGGCTGACCTTGCTTAGCTTCAAAGATCAGACAGGATCTGGTGCCTTTAGGTATTAAGGCAGGCTTCAAGTAGAGATGTTGTTGTGTACCTTCAAGGCATCTCTGACTAATGTTGTCCCTAAAGCAACCCTCTCCCAGGGTCTTCTTGGCAAGCTTTGTTCACGAGGAGGTGTTGCCTTTGCCTTTCTTTGAGGATGGGAGAGTGTGACTTGCCCAAGGTCACAGAGTGGGTTTCCATGGCAAAGCGGGGATTTCAACCCCGGTCTCTAGAATCATAGTCTAACACTTAATCAGTATACCACGCTGCCTCTCCAAGTGAACTTACTTCTGAGTAAATATGGCATGGGTCCCATTTTTCCATTCTGTGTGCTTTTTATTGAGATAAAGCTTATTGAAATCAAAGAGGCTTCGTCCAAACTAAATCTAAAACAACCTGAAAGATGTACTTATAAATCATCAGATGAATGAACAATTTTCTACACACACTCACATACACAAACAATTGTAATGGTTTCTCATCCCCAGCTTCTGAAATTTGTTGTAAGCAAGAAAGAATCATAATTTTACTTCTCACTAGTCTATATATATCTTAAAATCCTCACACTTGGGAACATGGATTTCATTTCCTGTCGTATAATGTTTTTATCCTCCTCTCAACTGCCAAAATTCAGCTGTTGAAAGAAATCAGGATCATACAAGGTCAGCACCGTTTAGTGACAAGGGCAAAGGGAAACATTATTGCTACGCTAAAGGTCTCCACCCATGAAGTATGGAGTATGCATTATGTATGAAGTATAGGTGTACACATTCTCTTTACATTCATTCATTCATTCATTCATTCGGTTAATTTATATGCTGCCTTTCTCCCAGAGTGAGGGAATAAAATTGACAATAAAATATTAAAAACAATTAAAATCACCATATTAAAACAGTATAAAATAATTTTAAAAGCATACAAAAGTAAGAAAAACAAAGCATATGTTCCAGTAATAAACCTCCCTGCAAGCCACTCCATATTAAAAACTTACTTAAACAAAAAGGGCTTTGCCTGCTGATGTAAAGCAGGGAGGAAGCCAACCTTCCCTCCCAGGGAAGGGAATTCCAGAGAATGGAAGCAGTAACCAAGAAGGCTCTCTCTCATGTCCTCACCAAGTGAGTCTATGATGGTGGCAAAACTGAAAAATAGCCCTCCCCTGTAGTTCTCAAGATTCTGACAGGATCCTATATAGGTAGATATGGTCTTTCAGATAGTCTAGTCCTAAACTGTCTAGGGCCTTATAGGGCCATCTCTTTGAATTGTGTCTGGAAATTAAATGGTAAGCAGTGAAGTTGTTTTAATAAGGGAGTTACATGCTTCCAGTATTTGGCCCCGGTCCACAGTCTGGCTGTGGCATTTTGGACCCACTGAAGTTTTTGAACAGTCTGCAAAGGCAGCCCCACAAAGAACATGTTACAGTAATCCAAACAGGATGTAATCAAGGCATGTGTCACTGTAGACAGATCTGACAGCTCAAGAAATGGCTGCAGCTGGTGCACTAGTTTTAGCTGTGCAAACACACTCCTGACCACTGTTGAAACCTGGGCATCCAGGCTCAGAGCAGAATCCAGGAGAACACCTAAGTTGCTTGAGAATTCAGGGTGACTGAATTTCAGGGTATAGCACTGACAAAGTCTCTACTGCCAAAGTCTCTACTGCCTTTTGACTGACGAGGAGTGCCTCTGTCTGGCCTATATTAAATTTCAGTTTGTTTGCCCTCATCCAGTTCATTATTGACAAAAGACTTTGGTTCAGTACTGATACAGCTTCCTTGGAATCAGATGGGAAAGAGACATAGAATTGCATGTCATCAGCATACTGGTGATACTGAACCTTATAACTCCAGATGACCTCTCGCAGTGGTTTCATATAGACCTTATATAGCATAAGGCACAAAACTGAGCCCTGAGGGCCCCACAGGTGTACAGCCTGGGTACTGAATAGGAGTTCCACAGCACCACTTTCTGAGTTTAAGCCTCCAGGAAAGATCAGCACAACTGCAGGACATTGCCCCTAAATCCCATCCCAGAAAGGCAGCCCAGAAGGATACCACAGTAGATGGTATTGAAAGCTGCTGAGAGGCCAGCAGAACCAACAGGGATGCACTCCCCATGTCTAGTTCCGTGCATAGGTCATCCACCAAGGTGGATAAAGCTTTCTCTGTCCCACAACAAGGCCTAAAGCCAGACTGAAATGGATCTAGATAGCGCATCTCATTCACTTCCTAGATGTGCATGCACGTCTAGGAAATCTGAAATCTGTCCTGCAGTTCACATATTTACAATGGAAAAATACTATTGTTTTACATAGCATTTGCAACATATTATTTCCTTGGGCAAGTCAGCTTGGACACAGCAAATGTTTGTTGCATTTATATCCTGACTTTTCTACACTGAGCAAAAGGCAGCATGCTTGACCTTCTTTATCCCTATTTTATGCTCACAATGACCCTGTGAGGTAGTTCAAGCTGAGAGAGAATAACTGCCCCAAGGTCACCTAGTGAGGTCCATGGGAACTCCAGTCTAGATCTCTGAAGTCCCAGTTCAGCACTCTATCCATAACGCTTCAGTAGCAAAATCATACTTATGGCAAAAGATCAGAAAATGAAATGTCTAGAAACAGACACTGTTATTCAGATAGTGAAATCTTCCAAATATTTTAAAGACAAGATTAAATTTGCTTTATTTATTTTGGTATAAATAGACTGGAGCAGTTCCATATATCAAACTTTAATAAATAATAATGCTTGGTGCTTATTTTATTACATAACCTTATGTTTACTTAGAAATTCCACTGTGTTCAACTGGGATTATTCACTGTTTGCCTTTGCTGTTTACATTCTACTCAAGTGCACAGGACTGTGGCCTTTCAGTAAAATCCCATGCATGTTTAGTCAGAAGTCAGTCTCACTGGATGTAATGAGCTTTAAAGTACAATCCATGCATATTGATCAACTATTGATTCTCTTGTTTACAATCTTGTATCTGCCCACCTGGGAATAAACCTAGTTGACTCCAATAATTCAGAATACTTATTTTACATAATATATCGTGGCACATGCACTTGACTGCAGCCTTAAACCTGCTCACTTGGCAATGTCAGCTGCACATGCCAAATATGGATACCACAACTTTTGTTTTGTAAAATAAGTTTTCTTAATGCTATAAAATATAACCTGTAAATGTCATGGGTTGGTAGAATCCCCATCTCCCCCCCACACACACACACACTTTGGTTAATGCTTTAAAATCTTCTTTCCTAGAGAATGTAGACAAACAGCTTTGGGAGATAGGAACTGGGCCACACTATTAATCCGATGGAAGTTGCATGTTGGTAGCAAAATATCTCCATGCTGTGCTTTTTACAAAGGTTATGGTCATTTAACTATCTGGCTCCAGAGCATCTAACAATCCTGATATCACTTAAAAAATGCCACCCCCCCAACTTCTACTATAATTAAAAAGAAGAACGGAGAAAAGAGTTCTTTGTAAATACTCTCTTTTAGAGTCTCCAGTAAAAAGTAAGCATAGGAAATCAAACATATTTATCACTCATAACCATAACTGCTTAGTAGCTGCTAGCATGTGGTATACCCAGAGCAGACATTTTCAGAACATGAGAGAGAGAGAGAGTACAATTGCTTTGGACCAGCTTATACCTTCATGATAATCTGGCTTCAAAATAAAGCTTTTCTTTTCCCTTTACTTCTTGGAAGATAAATTGAAATCAGTGGAACAAAGTAGTCATGTCTAATATTAAATTCCTCTGATTTCAGTAGGGTTTATTTTAGGCACAACCAAGGCTAGGTGTAATCCTATCTATGTTTATCTCAGCAAAAATGTTGTAAATTATTGAGTAAACTTCATCCAGAAATGTTTATGATCTAAAATTAAAAATATATATCTTATTGCTCAATAACTGTCATGATTTAAGGCAACAGCCAGAAAACATCAAACGATTGGTCAAGCAAATACAAAATCCAGAGTATTTAATTCTAATTTGTGTACATTAACCCACAGAGTCTGGAAATTCTTTTCTTTTCTTCTCTTTTTCTCTCTCTCTCTCTCTCTGTCTTTTTATTGCAGTTCCCAGAATCCTTCAGCCAGCACGGCCCATGTGATGGGTAATTTTTCTAAGTGCTGACCACCAGCAAGAACATTACTGCAAAGAAATTATTAGGAGTTCATAAAAGTCAAGAATAAATTTGTAGAGAAAACTTGTGTCTGGCCTTTTCTTCATAGAAGCTTAATTTCAGAGTAATTCTGTGACTTTTCCCAAATTCACAACAATATTTATTCCCCTTCTCTTTAAATTTTCCTTTCTTGTAACTCCTGCTAGGCCTCATCCAGGGCAGACTTCTCAAAACTCACAGTTAACAGGATACAACTGCAAGCATGTTCTTTTTCATTTGAAATTATCAGTGAGATCACTTCCCAACTGAAAAGTTTGCAGCTATCAAATTTATTAAATCAACACACCAAATGGGAATTGGGTCTCCACTAATGCCTCCTTTTTCATATGAATTGACAGTTGCAGCATCAGCATTGGAGGTATAGCATAAAACTAGCAGTGGTGTTACCAGTCCCTTAGGTCTTTCCTCTAACTTGCTTTATGTTCCGCTTCATGCCAGTTATTTTTTGTTTAGGATATGGTACACATGCTTAATCCTATGTATTATTATTCAGAGGTGAACTAAACTGAACTGAATGACTTTCCAAGTAAGACTATTTATAGAGTTGTGATCAGAAATTTCCTTTATTTTTAAGGATACTATATTGCTGCTGTTATTTGTTTCTGACTGTAACTGAAATATTGAGAATGAACGTTAGATAGATGGTCCAGAAAAAAAAATCTGTTCTTTGCAAACAGGATGGTGGGAAACAATTGTATACCTATCTCTTACTGGCCTGCAAACGTCTCCCTACTTTGACTGTCTTTTGAACTTCGTAATTTCTTCATAGTCAAGTCTAAGACAATGGGTTCATTTTACACAATATATCAGCTTCAAAAACAGCAGTAACGTCAAAGGTAGGAATACACTTATAACCTCAGGAAGCACGTCAAGCCTCTGAGTCACAGTTTCTCCAAGCATATCTGTTATGTAAACTTTTCTTGTGTTTAACAGAGGAATTTTTGAAATATCATGGCTCCAATCCAGGCAACAGCAAGGGCATCAACTTAGGTATGACTAATGTGTCACATACATAAAATCTTTCTGTGACAGAGAAATAACAAAGTCAGTATCCCATTCACCATCCCAGAAAGTGGCTCTTCAGAAAAACATAAGAAGCTGCCTTATAGAAAGTCTGACTGCTATGTCTACCTCAGTATGGTCAACATCATTCAGGGTTTCAGAGAGAAGTCTTTCCCAGTTCTACCTGGAGGTGCTGGGGATAAAACCAGGCTGTGGCACTTTAATTTGCCCTCCCTCACCTGCAGCCTTTTGAAAAGAGGCATGGAGGATGGGAAAGAGTGAAAAGGATACAGCTAGGAACCCACTTCTAAAAGCAGATCTCCTCTCACTGGACTATGTCTTATAAACACAATCTATAGGGAATATGTCCCTGTAGAACACTATATTTTGTACAACTCCCTACCCCCTCTTGGTAGAATTTTCTATTTCCAGTGGAAAGAGCATTAAAGTCTGACTAAATTCATAAGCTGAACTAGAAACCAAACAGAACATATTAACTAGCTTATAGGATAGGATTTAGAGATGCTGATAAAATAATTCCATAAATTAAAGAACACTTAACTGTATTTTAAGGGAAAACCTCCTGCCTCATAAAATCAGATTGGAGCCTGATAAAAATAAACTCAAATTATATTCACCTACTATTGGCATTTATGGTAATACAAACATTATATCATTAACTTACACATGGATAGGAATAGTTATTTTACCTTTTTAGGATTTTACATTTTTATTTTCGGTTATCTTATTTTAACTGCATATATGTTTATTGTAAATGAAGCGTATAAATGGCTCACAGCATAACATAGAATACATACTATCATCCAGCCAGCCAGCCACTATTTCACATGTAAACAATTTTACTAGCTTATGTTCTTTAACTAATTGTGCTGATGAGTATATGTGTGGGAGCATTTGGTCTCTCTTCTTTGCAAATGCTCTTTTGCTGTTCTGTTTCTTGTATTAAACAAACACATAAAAACAGCCCTTCAGCTCAAATTAGGAGTAAAACCTTTTTAGGATAGTGACAGACACACAGTGTACATAAACACAACAGCAGCCATGATGCCCACACAGGGACCATCTTGCTCACCTATTATGTCTTTTCATGAATGATCTTTGAGGATGGTGGTGGTGGTGGTAATGACGATGGTGATGATCACTGTTATTGATTAAAACAGAAGTTGGCCAAATACAGGTGAAGAGCAACAGTTTTATTGCAAGGACCATGTCTTCCAGTCACCAGAATAAAACAGGTTCAGTCAGCCCACATTAGTAACCTTTCATTCTGGTATTCCAGTTTTTAAGAAATATTGTACGATGAAGAGGATTTGGGTCACATGAGGCACTACAGACTGCAAGAGGTGAAAGCTTCCCAGTTTTCATTCTTCTTTGATGTCTTCCTTTATTCCTTCAATTTTATAATTCCTTAGAATCCATATTGTAAGATGTTGCTCTCCAGATGCTGTGGCTTTCCCTTCAGAAATCTATAAAATAAAGCAGTGTGTCTTATTCCCATTTTCATCCATTCTTTCCTTGCCAGTGGGTGCATTCATTGCCCAGTGCTTTAACACCCACTCAGTGTACTCTTTGATGGAGCTCTTGCACAGACAAAAGAGTGATGTCAAACATTTAATCCCCTTAATCCCACACCATACCATGCTTTTTTTTAAAAAAAAAACTTTCATTACTGTATGAAAATCTGTGGTTAATGAGAAAAGGTCAGGAAATTAATCTCACTTACCGCATATGCAGAAAATAATTTGAAATATATCAATAAGATGCTTAAATTAGCTTCATAAATAGCATTTTTGTTTTACAAATCATGAAAATTATTTCCAGCTGTCTCATGGAACAGCTATTTTCTTGAATAGGAAAGCTAGCTAGTGCCAATACTTTTTGTATTTCATCACACATGTGGAAATATCAAGGTTTCCTCTTCTGAAAAGTATGGAAGCTACAGCTGTGGGTGAGATCTAAGATTGTAATGTTTCCTGACAGTGAAAATGGTAAATTCTGGTTTGCATCACAGAAGAACATTGTCACTCTCCTGACTGGGAGATAAGACATTTAGAAGACATTTTACTGGAAGTGCTGCTATCCCCAATTAAAATACACTTCTTTATCTATTTTATTTTTATATTAACAAGTTTTAATTAATGCATTTAAGCATTTGCAGGGAGTAACATCGCATCAACTATGTAACAAAGTAGGATTTGGAGGTTGCCATAGTTGTTATTGTTGTTAACTGCCATCAGGTTGACTTTGGCTCATGATGGTCCTATGAACTGCAGACCTGCAAGTCATCCTATGATCAACAGCCCCTCTCAGGTCTTGCAGAGCCAGGGCTGTGGCTTCCTTGACTGAGTCTGTCCATCCATAATGCAGTCTACCTCTTTTCCTACTGCATCCTACCTTATCAAGCATTATTGTCTTTTCTAGTGAATTAAGCCTTCTTCTGATGTGTCCAAAGGATGAAAGTCTCAGTTTAGTCAGCTTGGCTTCTAGGGAGAATTCAAGCTCTAGAGCTCATCTTTTGTCTCTTTAGCAGTCTATTTCAAATCAATGGATTTTCTTCCTATCAACTTTCTTCACTCTCCAGTGTTACCCTGTATGTTGGGGGTCCCGGGAGGGGCACCCAAGTAACCAAACAACAACACAAGATGGGGAAATTAGTCTTGAGCACTCTCTTAAGCTACCGAGAGGCAGAGTAACTTTAGCTAGGATCTTTTACCCTACGGCGTCAGGTCAGAGAGCGTAGCCAGGAAAGTTTAAGAGTAACAAAAATGATAGCTTTATTAAAGGACAAACAACGAATAAGACAACACATGCACACAGCTAACTAAGAAATAGAAATAGAGAGTTTTCAGGAGAATGGGTAATATGACACCTGGTCTCATAGTCCTGGAGGAAAGCGAAGGTTGCAGGGAAGAAAGTTCAGCACGGCTCGCTGAGGGGACAACTTCACTGGACAGAGCAGCAGCAAGGCTAGATGGAAGTCCAGGGTGATCCAAAGTGTTCTGAGGAGGACTTGGAAATGGGGACCTTTTATAGGGTGGATTTTACCTACAGGCCATGCCATGCCCGGTGAGAACAAAGGGAATTGGTAGCTGGACAAAGGCATTGGAAAAGGTCAGATTTTACATGATGAACTTAGTGCTGGATGACAATAGTATGGTCAGTATGCAAATGGCCCAACATAAAGGAATGGCTCGGCACTCGGCACTTGGCCGTGCGTCTTTGTGTAGATTAGTACTGAGCAAGGACGGTTTGCAAGAAGGTGTTCCCTGAAGCATCGAAGAGGCTTAAGTTGCCTGCCTAAATGAGGTTTGGAATTTACAACCATTAACGGCCGCGCCTAATACGTGCTTGTCTGGTGGACCTCTGCAAACATGTGGAGTAGGGTGGCAGAGAAAGGTCAAGCAAAGGCCAAATTATTTGATATCAAGAGATATCTAGTGCTCTCACCCGACATATCATAACTGTGATAACAATCCCCCCCCAAAATGGGAACTATTGGGACAATATCGATCATTTTTCCAATTAAACATTTAGAATCAAATTTAGAGCTGAATAGAGGTCTACTGGTCCGGTGTCGTATCACTCCAGGTTTAAATGGGTTTGCAACATTACTAACTAGTAAGAACAGTCCCTATCTAACCAGAATCCTAAACCTAACTACACACATACAGACAAACACAGAATATACAATGGCTGAATGGCAGATGGTGATCAATAACAGCAATAGCAATGAACGGTGGTCAATGAAAGAATCCTCTCGTCAATGGAGAAAGCAAATGGCAATGCAATATGGAAATAACAATGAAATACTGTGGCGAAGTGAGCATAAAGAGGTAATGGGCAAAACAAAGTAGTCCGGTGGACAACGGGCAAAGGTACCTTTCCTGCAGCTTGAATCCATTGCTCCTTGTCCTAGTCTCTGGAGCAGCAGAAAACAAGCCCACTCTCTCCTCAACGTGACATCCCTTCAAATATTTAAACATGGCTATCATGTCCCTTTCTTAACCCTCTTCTGCAGACTAAACATAAGTGGTCCTATGATTATAGTAATCCCTGGTGTCCCTTTCCTTGGAGACTGGAATGTATATTGAGCATTTTTTAATCTGTGGGCCACTGTTTTGTTTTCCATATTTGTTTACAGATTTTAGTTAGAACCAGAGTAGATTCTATCTCTGTCATTTAAAAGAGCATTATTGGTATGTTATCTGTTCCTGGTGATTTATTTCTCCCAAGCATTCTGAGTGCAGCTTCCATTTCACTTTCTAAAATTGTAGGTTCATCTTCAGATATTCTTCCTTGAATGAATCTGTCATTTTTATCACTTTTATATCACTGTTATATGGTTCTTTAGTGTATTGTTTCACTTGTCCCTTTATTTCTTCTTGAAGATAAAATATGTTCCCCTGCCAGTCTTATAGCATCTCTACTCTTCATTCAAATTTCCCTTTTATTTCTTCAACCTTGTGATGTCCATGTATACAATTGCATCTTTGGCTGCTTGAAAAAGGTGTTTGTGATGCTACATCTCTCCTCACTGTTAATGCCACCTCATTTCCTCGTAGATTTCCATTTCCAGAGTAAAACATTGTGTAATTATCTGACTTAGAATATCCCATTCTTGTCCACTTTAGCTCACTGACCTCAAGTATTGCAAGGTTCATACATTCTGTTTCTAACTTCCTCTGATTAATGCTACTCACATTCCATGTTCCTATAATGTGTGTTGTGCTGTTACCCCAAAACATGGGTAACTCAGGGTTCCACCTACGATGCCAATACAGTCACATGACACTGGGGAATTAATTAACTCAAATTAGGAGGCGTGCAAGGGGGGGATAACCTAATGAGATCTTTTACACCAATGTTTACAGGGTCCTAGCATGAAAGAAACAGCCGGAGATTTAAAAGTAAACTAAAAATGGTTTAATTGAGGAGAATTCACTCGTACATGCACAGAAGATACAAACAGTCACACATTCACTCAAGAGCTAACCAAAGGAGAAAGGGAGGGAAAATTATGGATAGTGAGAGGCTGAGGCTTTTGGGTTATAATTACCAATCCAGAAGAGTAGTGAAGAAGCAGTGGAGTGGCTTAGACTTGTGTCTAGGGTCAAACCAGATCAGAATTCAGGGCGACATGGTGGTGTCCAGCATTTCAGGTATTGCACTAGACTGCTCAAAACCAGGAGTTTATATGCTGTTTCCCTCCCTGAAGGGGTGTGAGTTAACTGCTTTCTAGCAGATTAAACAATAGGGGTCTGGAGTGGACGGATTGTTTCAATGTCTTGGTTGAGTAAGGTGACTGGGCAAGGTTTTGGTAGGAAATGCACACAGCAGGGGTGCTTGCCTGCTGCATCTGGGCTTCCCTATCGTTTTCATTGCAAGGGTTAGCTTAGAGCCATTAAGTCAGGCTAATTCTCAGTAAACGTATGACCTGGCCATGCTGAGGTTACCTTTGACCTGCTTTTCAGCCAGTGTCCCTTCTCCACTCGGCCTTTCAACAATAAGTGTGTATAATTTATATTTTATGCCAATTAAATATATCTGCCAATTAGTATATTTTGCGGAAGCGTACAGCCTGGTTACAGCGCAGCTTTGGACTTTCCTTTCACCTCTGAGCATATTAATGTCCTTTCAGCTTGAGTCCATTTGCATCATTAGCCACAGCACTCCTCGTAGTTGTCCTCTGCTCTACCTCAATAATTTGTTGAGTGCCTTCTGACACTCTCTCTTGTTTCATTTTGCAGTGTCTCATCATAAGTTTTTCATGGTAAAAGAAATTCCAAAGGATTTTACTGTGCCTCCTTTGGGGCAGTACTAACAAGTTTTAATTATGGTGCCACTGCTGATGTCTCAGAGAGATCCTCCACTAGTGTCAGCCCCCACTATTGCTCAGTAGCTGTTTGGCCCACTTAGTTTGGCTCTTCAGTGAAAATCTGTCTGACATGGGAGACCCTACCAGCAGCAGTGCTACCATCAGCATAGTCTGTTGCTTCACAGGAGCATGTAATCCCATCACTATGGAAAGATAGTGCCATGGAGAGGGAGCTTGCTATAATCCAATGGCAAATAAGGTCCTTGATTTGTTTCTTGATATCTGTGGTATAGGTAGCAAGGCTACACATTTACACACTTAATTCCCAGCACTAAAGCCAGGATGGAGAAAGTATGGGTCTTTATATGTTGTTGTACTGCAGGTCCCATCAACTGTGGCCCTTTCCAGATGAGGCTGGTGAATCGGTTCGTGCTGTTTCTTACCGGATTTTCTGGGCTCAAAACAAGGCGGACTTTCCCTCATTTCTTTCCACACAGCTACTGTGTATGTTCCATTCTGATTCGGAGGAATGCGAGTTCATGAATCCACACTGTCTCCACCATAGCCACTCCCACTACTCCCCTCACCCCGCCATGTCAGCTGTGATTGGCCCTTTTTTTTTTTTGCATGGTTTAGTATGTCATTGCATACGTGCGTAAGTCCATACTACCCCCGGCCTCTCCCGTGAGCCCTCCCCTGACCACCAATTCACATTGGCGTGAATGTATGTGTCTGCACCACTGTGAAAGAATGAATTGGATCAATCTGGAAAATTGGAAAATTGATTTCTTCCAGCTTTCAAATAGTGCATTTTACTACCATATGGAGGCGCATTTAGTCAGAATTATGTGCAGAATGAAGATAAATAAACAGAACCTAGTCTGCTCCAAGGTGCAGGTGACCTCCGTGGCAAGATGCATTGGCCCGCCTTAATAACCGCATGCAGAAAGGGCCTACATCTAGCATTGCCAACAGTGAGGAAGTAAATTTGCTGGGAAGTAAATTTGTCCTTCAGCCAGCACTACAATAATGAATGCTATGTGAGTAGAGATTCTGAGTGCCACCAGAATATAGTTTATGGTGCCCATTATAATTTCCAGCATCATAAGGAGTGCTATTTGCTAGCAAAAATATAACTAAAACTATAGATACACAGACATAAAAACAATTAACTTCTCCAGAAGAAATTAGAAGATGTTTTTGTTTCCTTATGCTGTCTCAGCAATGTATGTCTGCTCCTGAAACTTCACATAGCATATATGGTAACTTAAACTTTAGGTTCCTTACTTATGCTCAGTTCTATCAATTGTGCTGATACTTTTGTGATGTATACCCCCACAGAGCTCAGAATAGTCTTGCCTGTTAACAAATGAAAAGAAACTGTATCTCCAATTTATGCAGAAACAGAAGTAAATATTTCAAGAAAGATAAACCTTTGCATCTGAGTATATTTTAGTTTTCCTCCTTAGTTGAGCAAATCCAGTTTTCTTGAAGCATGAATTCCTATGAACAAATACTTGTGAGCTGGATGGTTACAGATATGACCAACAACAAATAACTGTAGTGCATTTTCTAGCCATTATGATCATGTGAGTGATTTTCACCTATACCTCAAGATACCTTTGGTTGCCAAGTTCATGTGTTACATTCTTGTGTGAGAACTGATGCAGAAAGGAAGTGGTAACTATTTTTGTGGAGAAAAACAACAACAAAATCACTGTGTGAACCAGCACTCTATTTCAATCATTCTGGATTTATTAAATCAAAGCACCATTTTTGCAAAGATTCCAGTAGTAACTACTGCTCTTCAAGAGATGTTCTATTTTAATCAGGTAATCAAAAATGATCATAAATTATAGACTGATGATGTTATAGTATTATCTGCTCTTTTTCTGGAAAGAAAATGGTATTGGAGTATTATGTATCATCATAAACTGCCATTAGAAGACAGGTTAATCTTTCTGTTATAGTAATTCCTAAGTTTCCTGTGCCATCGGATGAAAGCAAGTTAATGGACAATGCTTATGATGGGCTAGTCACTGATTGATTTTTTTTTCCTTCTCGGTGAATACAAGCAATTAAAACTGAACATCTGGCTTTATACTGACATTAAAATGTTTTCTTAACTTTATCCCTTCACATTTTACCCATGCAAAGCTCATAATGCTTAGCTTTTAAAGATGACATAATAGAGTCTGGCAGTGCAACAAATGGAAATAACAGACAAAAACAACTGTAGTCTTCCTTGGGGGTTAGGGCTGGGGCAGAGAAAACTTAATTCCATGAACAACTGCTTAGTTTAATGTGTAGTTTTCACTATACTTGGGATGCAGGACAGGTGAACAACTTAAAAGCAAAGACATAAAATAACCATTTAAAGCAGTATGAAATCTAGCGGTATGCTAGAATACCACTATCAGCTTGACTTTGAAACCCCAAAAGTTGTTGCAGAAAAAACCATTTTAAGCTTTTAGAAGACGAAAACATTGTTTTTTTACTCTGACTTGTTATGGTAGTTTTACTAATTTGTTTATTTTTGCCTGAGCTGCTAATCTGGCTCTGAACAACAGAAGCTCGGTACAGTTTCTGATCTTAACAATAGTCGTTACTTATAAGCAAATCTAATTGATTCAGTATACGTGTTGACATATAGCAATTGACTTAGTGAATCCACTCTAGTTGGGATAAGCAATAGATTTAGGCCCAAAAACTGTTTTCCAAATCTGGGTTTAGCTTCCATATAACTCAGGAACATGTTCTCTCATGAGTCTTCATGACAGGTGATCAGAATCTGATGACAGGTGGTTGGTAAGAAATGTGGGAAATTCAGTCTTTGTAGAGAAGTGAAGTGCTGGTGGTCACAGAAGCCACTAGCAGTTGTGGGAACCAGAGATACCAGTATCAGAGTTGAACCTGAATCTTCCACCCTTAACAGGAACACTCCCACTTGTATCCTTGTGATGCATAATTAACAATGTCCCTGTAGCACTCTGACTTTACCTATTTCTCTCTCTCTTACTTAGTTTACCATTTTCTTTGAAGTCATAGCTGCATATTTTCAGATAACCAGATATTAGAATGGGAGAAGGGAAATCACTTGGACTAAGCAGAATGAGTATTTTGTGGAGCTATTTTCCCTCTAAATCCACAATGCTTCCTTGTTTTGCCGCAGCAAGTCCAATCATTTAAGGATGAATTAATTTCATCTCTAAATCTCCTTTTTTTATTTTCTGTATACTACGCAGCATAGCTAGTGGAGGGAGGGGGAAAAACGGTTCCAGCATCTACTGTTTTAAAAGAAAGTTCCTGTTGAGATGAGGTGGGGTCACTAATCTGGAGGTAGCGTGTGAAACTCTACAGAAAAGTATACTTCTTGCAGAGCTAAATCCTCAAGGCATATTTTGTTACTGCTAAATAAAAATGAATGGATTAACATGAACTGTGATTGTGAGGAGTTAGTGTCAGATGCAGCTGAATCTGGCAACATAATCTTGGCAAGTTACTAGGGAAACACAAATATATGTATGTTTCAAGTGTTCACTACTCTTGCTAGCCAGCAATGGTTTTAGCTTCAAATATTTGGGAGAAAAACTACCTGCTGAGGTATGGCTGGGGGGCATTGTCTCTGGTAAGAATCCCCCCCCACTA
This sequence comes from Ctenosaura bakeri, assembly GCA_948474755.1. Classification (NCBI taxonomy): domain Eukaryota; kingdom Metazoa; phylum Chordata; class Lepidosauria; order Squamata; family Iguanidae; genus Ctenosaura; species Ctenosaura bakeri. The sequence continues at coordinate 1,690,711 of CAOLHI010000350.1, read as the reverse complement.
TGTTCTTTTCCTTCAATCCTGAAGTTTCTGGGATTAGAGAGAGTGAGACATTGAAAATAACCCATACCTAAAAACTCTCATATTTGCTGGGTTCACATTCCCTTGGTAACTTTTACTTCCCTCTTTCTGTGCATGCCTAAACTGTTTTTCTGAATGCTCAACAGAAATTTTACATTGCTGTAATGCTAGAAAGTTCAGGAAAATATCATCTTGAGTGGACAGAATTCTTATTTCTGTGGGGCAATACCTTCGTTTTGCCTGTCCTCTCATAGCTACATTGCTGGTGTGCACAAGACCTATCCTTTTCTTCTGAGTTCATTGATCAGGGATAATTACTATTCCATATTCAAAATCTGTTCCCTATACACACAAGCACTTGGACAGCATCATCACCGGTCATACAAACAGAACAAAACTGTCTTCTTTCAGACATCTTTTGAATAGCTTCAGTATTCTATATATCAGGTGTTTTAATTAGAGGCACTTTCACAAAGTCAGGACAACCAAATGCATGTCTGAACCATTCAAATGCCTGCTATGTGTTTTAGTATGATGGTTTCTTTTTAGAGACTAAGTTAATTGAACAATTTAAAATGAGAACCCAAAAGACGGCCGTTTGTTACAGATTGGGGATGCTTACATAGTCCACTGAATGTGTGTTCACATTCAAGTGATTGTGAGAATCTAGCCCTATGCAGGCATTATGTAATAAAGAAATAACGAATGGAAAGCCTTGCCCTCTTGTTGAACTGCTGTGTCACTGTCCTTACATGGAGAAGAAATTTTCCTCTAAGTATGGCATTCTCTACACAAGCCAGAATATATGTTTATTTTTTAGTGCAAAACAGGGCCACATTATACATATTTTCATATCTAATCTGTACCCAGGTACCAGAATTCTATTTAATTTGGGGACACAAATGACATATATATTGTGCTTGGGTTGAATGAATGCACATATGTTTCTGCACTGGTACACACATATAACAACAGAAAGTGTAAAGTCTATGTAGTACAGAGTACAGAGGTGGGCTACTGCAGCAGGATTGGGGGAGGGACACATTTAGGTTTTGGAAACTGCTGGAGGGCTACACATTTTTTAATTTTAATTTTTTTCAATGTCTTATTGTTATTTTATTTCAGTCCATGCCTGCATAACATAGCATTGTTTCAAAATTTAATTAGTTAATTAGTCATGATTGATTAGACTTATTTCATTAGGAGTAGTAAATATCATACGTTTACAAATTTCAAAATGATATGTTTTAATTGTCTCTCACACTGAATAGTTCTCTCACTGAATTTAATAATTGCTAATTCCTTGACTTAACTTGATTGCTTATTGAAGATAGTTACACTGTCTGGTGGTCCCTTGCAGATCTTGAACTTTATGGCTGTTAGCTGCTTGGTGGACTGGATACGGTGCAGCTTTTGTCCAGGAAGAACTATGTAAGAGATTCTGAGGAGGCCCTGGTGGCGCAGCGGTTAAATGCCAGTACTACAAGCCAAAAGGTTGTAAGTTCGATCCTGCCAGGCTCCAAGGTTGACTCAGCCTTCCATCCTTTCACAGGTCGGTAAAATGAGTACCCAGCTTGTTGGGGGCATGTATAGAAATGTTTCGAAATACATGCTATTTGTAAGTTGTTCGCCGCCTCGATCCATATGGAGAGGCGGGATACAAATAAATAAAAAACTTAGGAGGAAACTCAGAATTGCCTCAGAGTAAGAGGGCATGATGTGATAGTGGAAAAATCTCAGAAAACCATGGTGTCATATCTTCCCATTTGGGCTCACACAGGAACAGACTTTTTCTACACCTATCTTCAGACCAGTATAATATTTGTTTTGGAAATTTTCCTTTTTTGAGATACTTGCACGATTCCAATGCTTAGGAAGATGTGAAAATCTCAAACCCCTTCCCTTGCCAGGTTCTCATCTGCCTTTAAAAACTCCTCAGCTATGGTATCACCTCTAGCACTTGTAATTCAATTTCTGTTTGGTAATCTATTGTCTCTAGAACCCAAACTATTCCCTCTTTTATCAGTTTGTCCCTTACCGAAGGAGTCAGCATAGTTTAGTGGTTTGAGCATTGGACTATGACTCTGGAGACCGAGGCTTGAACCCCTGCTTGGTCATGGAAACTCACCCATTCTGAGCCTCAGAGGAAGGCAGAGACAAACCCGCTCTGAACAAATCTTGCCAAGAAAATCTTAGGATAAGTTCACCTTAGAGTTGCCGTAAGTCAGAAGTGACGTGAAGGCACACGGCAACAGCCATGACCTAAATACCTTGGCCAGGTGGTCAACATGACTGAACAAACAATATTCATGAAAACATATGTAAAAATGAACAAATTGACTGAAAGCACAGATTCATAAAATCTTGTGGATACTCTCTTCAGATGCACACAGACACACTTTTGCCTTGTCTACCCTCTACTCCCCAAACTCAAAACTACTACCTTCCTTGAAGATGTCTTACCAACTGCCATTTTTCTGCTATTATATTATCACATCCCCGCTTTCAACCAGCCAATTAGCAGCCAACACCCTCCAATGTTCTACTTCCCTCTTCTCCACTCTCACACCTTCACTTATTCCTATATACACCAGCCTAAAAATAACTCACTATATTTACCCTACAGTACAAACACATACAAGTACTTGAACAAATTAAGTGTGAATCAAACCCATTTCTCCATGACAAGATTATGGAGGACAGCACTGTAGCCAGTAAATTCACACAGCATTTATTCAAAAGCAGCTTCCTTGGCTGAGGCCGGAGAGTGACAGGCTGAGACTTATAGCTGTATTTCAGCCTGCTGATCGGCTGCAGATGACAGTCCTAAGCTGACACCCTAAGTCGATAATTGATTTATTGGGACTCTATCCTTTCTTATTTTTTCTTTTGGCCTGATAATTAAATTGCATAATTATTTGATTTTTCCCCCCTATAACTTCTTTTTGCTCTTTCTCCTTCTTGTCAGAAAATAGGATTAACTTTTGTTAGCATTTTTTTGTACCATTTTCAAAGGTTCATTGCAGTGCTTTGGATGGGCAGGTAAACTTAAGAATACGGAACTGAACTACTTATAGTCGCTTAGGCAAAACTAATATCTTTTCCAGAGCACAGCCCTATGCAAACCCCACTAAATATACTAGACCTTATTTGTTTCTAGGGTAGCAGGAATATGTTTATAAGCACTTATTCAAATAAATAGAAAACGTTTACTCAAGAAGACCAAGGCTTATGACTTGTAAGAGAAACAGAGGCAGCAATACAGAGCCAGAGAAAATGCTTAGATTAGAAGGAGGGAAAACATGCTGCTTTCTTGTGTTTTATTGTTGCAGCTGTTCTTAAGTAAGCTGAAATCTCTCAGAGCTGCCAGATGATGTTAAGAAACTTGGAGGCAAGCCAAACAGTTCTAATAGGATTTACAACAGGAACCAAAGGAAGTTTATAGCTTACCCACATAGAAGATGTTCTCGGTCATATCTGTCCTGTCTTCAGTATTCCTATCAGAACTTGAGTAATGCAGCTGGCTCCTAGCAACCAGATGAATGGGCATAATTGTGACTGACACGCAGGCAATGAATCAATATGATCATATATTACATGTGTGCTAACTTCTCTTACAAAGGGTGATAGCACTGAGCAGCTCAATGAAAGATTTTACCGAACAATGCCAAAAGCAAGTTAACAGCTGATTTCCCCTACAAAAAGGCATGGAAATGTACATACAAGGAAGCGTATAATAACAGATTACATATGGCCCTCTGTGTTCAGAGATGTAGATGTGTTAGTCTGTTTCAGCATCAAAAGGAATTTCCTTTAAGTAGAACAATCATAAGATGAGAATTCTTTTCTTACATGTGCAGTTATGGTGAGATATATTAATATGTGTGGTGTAAAGATGTAAACATTCTGGAAAAATTTGCAGAGGATATAGTTTCCTTTTTCTAAAAAAGAAATATCCCAGAAATTTCCACAACAATTGGGGGGACTACCAGCCTTTACAGATTGTTACAGAAAGTCACATTGTTACTTTAAGAACAGAAATCAGAATCGAGCAACAAATGAAATAAACTGTACTTTACATATATCAGACATGATTCTTTTCCCTGCAAAACATGTTGTACAGTTTATTTCAAAAATGATTACTATTTGAATTTATTTTTAAAAAATAGTTTTTCTTTTTCTAAGAAAAAGGTCAGGAAGCTTTCCAACTTTGTCACTTTATTAGAATCAAGCAACAGTAAGAACAAAAACCATCCAAATTAGTCAAAGAAAATTATTTTATATCCTCTAGTCCTCCATAGCATGAAGAAGACACGAAGGAGTCATTTCCATAAAAAGAACTGAGAAAAGTAAACCAGGGCCAGGAATTACAATGATCTGATACCTAAAATCAATGTTTCTCAGGCTATCTGATCTGGGGGAAATAGCTAATTTTCTGAACACACCAGAGATCAGTATCATATTTCTGCTTGCTGGTGATATGTTTCCTTCTTTTATGGAAATTTGCCATGTATTAGCAGACCATGGTTTGCATACCAGAACTGATCTATTAACTTCCACTTTGAATAACCCTGTTGCACATTTTTCTGACATAAACATCTTCCTGCTATGTAGTTTTTAGATATAATTTTGGGGTAATAAATATATTTTTTTTTCACTCTAAAAGAAAATATTGAAAATATTCAATAATCCATGTTCCTGATTTTTCTGAAAAAAGGCTTTGGAGAAAACCAAGAAACAAACCTCCCTTATACTTTTTTGGTATAAGGGAGACACATGAAACATTTAGACAAAGGTTCTCTGGTTAAATGAGACCAGCACTCAAGGTTTGGGCTGTGTGCAAAACACCATGTTAGCCACAAAGCCAAGAGTATTCATTGCCCAGAGAATACCTTCTCTGGGACAAGGCATTAACAGTCTCAGATTTATGTTGTGTGGATGCATTTTTCTTGAGAGGGACTGGGAAACAGGACTGAAGGCAAGGTGGATGGAGTCAAATAAAGGAAATTCAGTTTCAGACTGCAAGAGACCTAGAGCGGAAAAGAGGTTTACCTTCCAGAAGCTTAATAGCACTAAACACACAGCTAAAGTAAGACTGATGCGGTTTAACAAGGACCTGAATCTCTTGGAATGGTTCAGTAAAAGCTGTTACCCTGTATGTTGGGGGTCCCGGGGGGGGCACCCAAATAACCAAATTAAAAACACAAGTTGGGGGAATTTAGCTTGAGCACTCTCTTGGCTACACGAGAGGCAGGGTAACTTTAGCAAGGATCTTTTAACCCAATGTCTACGGCTTCAGGTCAGAGAGCAGGCAAGCAAGTTTAAAGTAACAAAAATAACAGTTTTATTGAAAGATAAACAGCAAATAAAACAACACACACACTAGCTAACTTGGAAGCAGAAATGAGAGCTTAGGGATGGGTAATACAACACCTGGTCTCGTAGTCCTGGAAAGGAAGATGGGGTTCCGGGGAAGAAAGTTCAGTGTGGCTGAGGGGAGCTCCTTAGACAAACCAGCAGCAAGGCTAGATGGAAGTCCAGGGTGATCCAAAGTAGTCTGAAGATGTCCCAAAAGTGGGGACCTTTTATAGGGTGGATTTTACCTACAGGCTATGTCACATTCGGTGAGAACAAAGGAAATTTGGAGTTGGACAAAGGAGTTGGAAAAGGTCAGATTTTGCATGATAGGTTTAGCTCTTGAAACAATAGCGTGGCCAGTTCGTTAATCGCCTGACATAAAGAAATGGTTTGGCTCTTGGCTGCATGGCTTTGTGTAGATCCGAGCAGAGCAGAGCCGGTTTGCAGGGAGGTTTTTCCCTAAAGCAACGGAGAGGCTTAAATTGCCTGCCTGAATGGGGTCTTGGAATGTACAACCATTAATGACCTCTACAAACACATGGAGTAGGGTGGCAGAGAAAGGTCAAGCAAAGGCCAAATTATTTGATATCAAAAGGATATCTACTGCTCTCACCAGACATATCATAACTGTGATAACAAAGCTACACCTCAATGACACTGAGAATCTCAGTCAAGACTTTGAAGTGGCTATTAGCCAACAATCACCATCCAACTTGACAGAGTAATTTTTTCTAAGAATGGGCAAAAATTATAGGAACCAGATGCACAAAGCTGGTACCTTTCTGAGAAAACTTGTAACTGCTGCCAAACAGTTGTGGGCTTCACTGTCTGGTTTGAGGTGAGTCCTGGTGTTTTTCCTTTTTGTGCATCTAGTTTACATCATAGCCTGATTTCTCAGCATCGCAAACCCCTCTCCCGATGCTCCCATACACACCCAAGGAAGGAAATGGGCAAGAGAGAGAGAGGAATTATAGGTCCACCATGTTGATTCACTCCTTTCCCCTCCTTTTCCTGACCTGGTTTGAACCCTGGATGGCCGTTCTCCTCACCATGCCTCAGTCCCCTCCCCCCATTTTGATATTTATGATTTTTCCACTTTTACAGAAATCTAGTGATCATAACCCTGGCAAATGTAGGGGGGCAAATGTATTAAATTTTTGCTCACTAACAAGGTGGGGTGAATATTTATGCAAAGAAATGCCACTTTGTTTTTGTTTACTTAACTTTTGTCTCTCTATAAAAATGTTTTGCACGTTCACAGTGCTGAATGTCTTGCATACATCAAGTAGTAACAATGACAAATCCATTTCATTTCCAGTTTGTAACACAACAAAATGTGGAAGAGTCTACAAATTACTGTGCTAATGGTAGGCACAGTTCTCCCGAGTGTATCCTTATGTAGCCAAAACAGCACCGGTCCACACATGAGAGAGAGGTGTCAGTCACTTTGAAGAATCCAACCTTTACAGAAATACAAAAATATTTTTGAGAGAGAAGACTTCAAACAATCCAAAAATAGCTGAAAAATGCTCAGTGACTATGTTGTCTGACTACTGGAAGAGAGAAAATGAAAAAATGGTGGGAGAATGGGATAGTGTATCCTGGCTGGCCTGGCTAAACAGGAGTACTCTATACTGCAGCATTTTGTGGCAGGTCCAAACTTGCAAGTAATAAATGCATCCCCCTCCTGTATTTTTGGAGAACAAGTAAACAACCTCTGTCTTGACTTCTAAATGCAAGTCTTTTAAGTATGTGTGTGGTGTGATTATAATTCAACTGATAGGGCAAAATATTGCTTAAAATAAAAATGTGTATAAGTTGCAGTCTGTGTCAAAGCAGCTAGCATTTGGGACACAGCTATAAATCTACATTATCGAGTCCACATTGTTAGGTGGAAATATTTTGGGTTCAGTTATGTTAACAGGCTTGTCCTCCTTTTAATACATAAGGTTTTATGAAGAAATGGAATAACATTCTGCACCACATGCCAATCACTCCAGTTTTTGCACTCTGTGTTTTCTTTGCTCCCCTGCTCTCCTGCACCCAGACACAAAGGCGGTGGAAACATTCCGTAAAGTTAAATTGTTGAGACACTTGCTTTGTACTAGACAGGTAGCTTGACTAAATGTTGTGACTGAGGGCAGGAAGGGAAGTATCCCTGTTTCTGAGGAGTTGGAGACTGCTCATAAAAGATGAAGACTGTTACTAATGTATTACCACTGTTCACAGAACATCTTGTCCATTTTCATACATTCCAAAGTTACAAGTCAACAACCCTGCCTGCTGTACACCAACAGAAAATATCACAGGGCTGAGAGCTGAAAAGGCTTTTTTTGCCCCATAGGGCTGCCTACCATGCTTCTTTGGACACATTTTTAAATATATGTTCATGTCTGCTTCCATATTCAGGAAATAACTTCTTTATGAACAATGACTCTGATGTTAACAGAAAGCTTCCTTGAACGGATCCATCTTTTTTTCTTGCCAGAAGCTACATTGCTATCAGTACAGTAGTAGCAGTCCAGAAACTAGCACATTTAGCAAATTAATATGAGCAGAGTGGATAACTTAAGAAATTTGTGCTAGGATCTTACTGGGACACACTGCTGAACAGAGTAAATGAATGGTTCTGATTCATTCTGACTCACAAAGGGAAAAATGTGCAGTGGCAAGAAGAGCCTGCTAGCTCCTTATTCTTTTGAATTCTGGCTTCCACAAGGAGTGCCAGAGAGACCCCATGCAAAAGCAATATGGAAGTACCCCATATCATCAGAAAAACTGAAGATGGCAGGTACCAATTTAAGAGGCCATTGGGAGGAACTAAGTAGCCAATCATAGCCTTTGGGATGGTATGAATTAAGGCCTGTGGGGGGAAATACAAAACCAGAGGCCCATCTGTTAAACTGCTGGGTAGGGCCAGTTAGAAATGTGTTAGGCCCAGGAAGAAGTTGAGATAGACACAGACTGGAAGAGATTACATCTTGACATCAGATGAGACAGAGCCTGAGGAAGGAATTTTGGTTTGATAGGAGCTGAGAGTGCTGAAAATGTTTAGAGGAAGATGTTACACTATTTAATTGAGATGTTACATTGTACTGTGTAAGGAAGCAGTGTAAAGATAGATGTTTAACTCACTTGTTACACAATAAACCTATACTTTTGTTAGTTTCTACATTTCTGTCTGGATGTTTTCAATGAAGAATTGATAAGCAAGATTGGTCATACATTACTTCACCGAGTCCAACAACCAACACATCTGTTTTTCTGCTGTTACTTTGGAGCCAAAGTATCCTGAGACCCAGAATCAGGAAGGGGTTTTAAGAATAAAAGGGAAGGGTAAGTGATAGGACCCCAGAGATTGGAACTGCACGGCTAAAGTAGATGGGGGATTCTGTCATAAGAGGCACTCTCTTTTTACTTCCATATAAGATAATTCAAGTAATGGGACATGGACATCATCATCACACACACAAAAAATTCTCCCTTCAGAACCATTGTTTTCACCCACTAGCATATTATACTGAGGCATGAGAGTTTTGGGGTGCCTGGTGTCACCAGACTCACATTCCCTAACTTACCTGGCAAAGCAGGATGCCAGAGACCTTGAGCGAGTGGACTGGGCAAACAGAGGGACGACAATGGGGAAGAATACTCACAGGGACAGACAGCAGTATAGCTGCATGGTGGGGCAAAGAAAGTAGCCAGTAAGTTTGAGACAAACTAACAGGGGAACAAATGGGCAGGCATATACAAAGAGAAATAGCTAGAAGATCTTGTGACCAAGGATTTAGCAGGAATGAGAAGTTTCAATGGGAAAACTCAGAGATGTCAGTATGTAATGTGAACAGAGCTCAGAGAACTTAGCAGAGCCAGGTGTGCTATTATGGATTGGTGTATTCTTTCTCTTGAGTCCTGATTTAACACTTTAGTTTGAAGTTATACTACAGTCCCTGCTGGAGGCAAGGCAACTTTGAGTTGTGCTTGTGAACTTTGTGTCAATATGAATAAAGGACATCTGCCTATATCTGGTTGCCTGGAAGTGTTCAAAGCAGGACAAGTTCCACAGAGGAATGACTTTAAAAGATGTATACAATCAACTTACTAAATTTCTTTAATTACATTACAGACTTAGTTATAAAACTTTATTAAGAATTTCATAGTCCTAAAATAAAGCCTTCTCTGACCTTCTAAAGACAAGCAAACTTTAAGTTGCTCTAGTCTTCCATATTGAAGGCTACAAAGAATTATGGCATATGTATAGAGCAAAACTATCTGGTTGAAAAACAACTCTGACAGTCTGCACAGCAATAGTTGTAACTGAGTAAATCATTCAGAAAATCAAGGGTATTCACTGAAGGATTAGTTAGAAAAAAAGGGTAATTTGAAGGTCATGTCACACATTTCCTTTTGATTATTATCTACAAAACAGCATCAATGGGATATCCCTCATGCAACAGATACTTTGATCCAGAAGGCTGTATGACTGCATCCATGCATATAGTGGAGTTTGTGATTATGTCAGCGATGGTCTTATACAAAAATGAGGTGCCATTATTTGGGCACATGCTTCTAGAACTGAACATTTATATGTAATACCTAAATAAAATAATTTGGTGCTCCCAATTTAATTGTCTTTTAAGAAGGCTTAATGTTTTAGACTATTTAAGTTATAGCAAGTTTCCAAATCCAAAGGATCACTCAAGGATCCTGTAGGATGTAATGAAATCTCTGTTTTCACTGGAGAATGTGATGTGCTCAATCCCATAGACTTGTAGGTTGGCTGCCTACTTCAGTCATAGTGAAAAGACAGACACATATGTAAAACAACCACATCTTTTAATAGAAAGCAACAAACATGCAGATAGCAGGTATAGAAATTTATTTGAATCAATGTTTGTTTGTTTTCTGTAAGGTAAGTTATATTAAACATTGATCCAAGCTTCCGTGTTTGTAAGTTAAGGGAAAATATTGCACTTTGCATTTTCTAGCACCCCTCATACATGACAAAACATTTTAAAAATGTTTTGCTTATTTTACTTGCACTCTCACAAGTCATGCACACATTCATTCAAAATCAAAAGGTTAGGTTACCCCAAAAGCAAAACCTTAAAATTGCACTAAAGCTTTGTAAGGAAAAATATAATTCATGACGTATACAAATTCCATGACGTCTAGGTGATTTCAGAGAAGAGCTAATTACTCGTCATCTTCATTCTCATTTTCTTGGCCAGACCCTTCAGACCTGTCACCTTCCAGCCGGTCTGCAAGACACAAAGACAATTTTTATTTTTATTAATGTTATTATTCTTTTTATTCAATCACAAAGACAATTTTTAAAGAGCTTTCAAAGTAACTTTAAGATAATTTTAAAGCAGATTTTTCTACTTTAGAGTACAAAATAAAAAGACATTTTGTTCAAACCAGCGACCAGTGCATACAGCCTGGTAATGAAATTAGTAGAAATGCTTAAAATACATTAGACATATTCCCTTTACAAATAATAGAGTAGAAACATTATCACAATAAAAATAAGGACTGTGTTACAAATTCTGAAGCAAAGTATCAGGAGAAAGCAGCACGCTAGCAGAATTTAACACAGAAATCAACTGAATAGTTAATTTCTTTGGCTGGAACAGAAGCTTTGTAACAGTATTCTTTATACCTGTATTTATACTGTTCTGAAAAGAGAAAGTCTTTAATTAAAAAAAGGAAAAATACATGCAAAAATGGAGTGTTCTGCATTAGAAATCCTGTCACAGGTGACACCAGTCTTCCTACCTGCTCTTATATGGTTCAATGATGCCAACATCCTTAACATAAAAGAAGCTGGAACAGTGATTGTGTTTCTGGTTTCTTCCAGCATTAACTCATTTCTAGTTATAACCTAAAGGGAGTATAGCGGTGTTAGTGAGCAAGAATTTGACACAAAATTTCCTCTGTAAACAATCATTTGTCTATTTGCCAATTGCTCTATTCCCTGTTAAACAATTGTCTATTTATATGTCTCTATTATATGAGTATCTGACAAACACTTCTCCCTCCTCAGATATGTTTCAATGGTACCCATGAATCATGTCTAAGTGAAACACTGTTCCTTTCTAAAACATTACTTACATTTAATGGTGCTTCAATAAATGTCACATATGCCTTATCATTAAGTTCCAATAATAACTTTCTCTCTATAAATTGGTTTCTTCATGGAAAGAGAGTCAAGATATTAGTATTTCCTTCCAAGCCACATATAGATATTAGCGGTACAGACAAAACATTGATTTCCTCAAAGTAATCCACATGGCATCGAAATGATCAGAAAAGAATCTTTGAGAAATATGACTATTAATACTGCAAAAGGTCAATTTACCTCATCAGCAAGTTTCCGATTAAAAATCTTGGACTCTTCCAGTGGTGACCAAATTTTTATATCATAATCAATACCTGATGAAGCTAGAACTAAACAATAGATTAAAAATAAGATAGAAAGTTGATATAAAGATTAGATCTACAAATGCAATAGCAGTTGATGATTAACATGCTTTGATATATTCCTTCAATCTATCAAAAGAATTCATTTTTTAATTTACTATCACATTCAGCCAAGGACTTTGAACCAGTGGCCCAAATCCAACTGCTGGTTTCAACAAGAACAGATCAACTGGAACCAATGGTTGAATTGTAAGTCAGCAGTAATATAAATCCCAATGATTCAACAAATGTACGCCATTTGGGATTGGTAACTGGATTTAAGTCATATTGTGCAATCACATAAGTGTGATTGTTCAGATGCTTATATTTGCAAAATTTATGCCATAGTATAGATAATGGAGCATATAATGAGTTTTCTTTCATTTCAGTCATCAGTGGATGTAAATTAAAGACATGAAATCTACTGGTAGAGCCAATTAGAGTAGATTCAATAAACTGTTGAATGGTAAGCTAAAACTTACAGAAATTTTATTGATTCATTGTACCCACTCCATTTCACCACTTGGAGGCATCTGGCATCTCTCGAGCATCAGGACTGAAATTTTTTGCTCAGATCTGTACAGGTTTTAAATTCTTTTAAGCTGTTTCAACTATTGCATTGTTACATCTAGATTTAGACTGTTTAATTATACTTAAACTAAAATTGTTTTACATTATTTTAAATTGATTTTAGATTTTATGATACGTGATATAAACATATACATGCATACATGCATTTTTGTTAAATAAACAAATAATAGGCTTGAGGATTAAGAGTATGTCAGAACAATGACTGTGTACATTTTATTTTCTGGTCTTTCTAAAAAAAAGTCTGTTGCTACATTGCCCAGTATCTGTTTTTTATTCTGCCTGAACTGCTGCAGGGACTGTATCAGTTTATGTGTTTTGAGACACATAAGTGTTTTCTTCAGTAACTGATATACCAGCTACATCAACCAGTCTTTATTATTGCATTCAGGAAAGCAATATAAATCATATTATCCAAATATGCAGTATAAACTGGTATATAGTATGGTATACAGTGTCATGTATATATACTCAGAAAGACAGCAAATATACAATATATACTTTCTGTATTTGCTCGTGATAAAGAATGGCTATATTCAGTCAAGATAATAAGTGATCCAGCTGATTTTTTAATTTAATGACCTATAATTTTAGTTAAACCTGTGTGAAGCATCCAGCTTTCAAAGATTTACTGACAAGCTATTTATCAATATGTGTATTACAAACAGAAACAATCTTACTTGGGTCAAATGGATGTGGCTGCAAACAGTTCACTACATGATTATCTGCTTCCAACAGCATCAGATGCTCAGCAGTATGTCGATCCCAGATGAAGATATGTCCACAATCAGAACCACTCATAACAAAATTGGAACCCCAGAAATTGGCTTCTTTTATCTAGAGGGAAAATAAATGGGAAAAGAATTTCTCTCAAACACATTTTTATTATGGTTAGCATCCACCATTGAGAAACATGAGAGGCAAGGGATTTATATTCATTTTTTAAAGTCAATTTGACTACATTTGGTCATAATGCTAAGATATCATTTCACACTGAGGTGGGCTAAGTATGGTCCTGCAGGCAGCATGCGGCTCCCCTCCAAATTCCTATACTCTTCCTATAAAGAGTGCAAAAAAGACAGTTGCACCCTCTTCAGCAGCAGTTCCCAACCTTTGGTCCTTTATATATATTGGACTTTTGCCTACATTTTCTCTGAAGTTATGCTCTTTTCAAAGCAGAGGGCAAGGAGGAGAAGGAGAAGAAGAAGCAGCAGCAGCAGCAGAAGAGACAGACATTGAGAAAAATAGAAAATACATGTCTGTGACTCTGGCTGTGAAGGGCAGAAAGAAATGATTAGTTCAGGATGAAAGCTTAGATGATGAGAACATGCCCATTTTATTGGCTAACATCTTCATCATTGGAGTGTGGTCCATTTAGACAGAAAATAATACTGCTTCACAAAAACCCTCTTTCACAGAAATTACTGGCAGGTGCTCATAGAAGCCATACAAGCTCAGCAAATCTTACAGAGAAGGTTGTGATAAATAAAGTTTCTGGTCTATCATATCCACCTATGACCTTGTTTCTTGAAAGATGTCAAGTGAGACTTATCTATTTTTCTTGCCATGAGATGCCTCCATAGTGATCAAGCTCAGCATACGGTGCTTAAACAGGTAGCATCTTATAGGTAAAATGTAAGTTTTTGATGTGACAGATGTTGGTAAAATTGTGAATAGCGTTTATCAAGGCTGTCACGTGAAACAAAGTAATGATGCCAGTGAAGGCTAGTCCTTTCAGGAAATAAAGATGATCCAGGTGATTCATAGTTCTTTGAATCCAACCTTTCTGATGACAGAGGTTTTTGAACTTCAAAGGTTGTCTTAGAAAGGCATTATCAGGCAAAAACACAGGCTGAAAAACAAGAGGCATGGCTGGAGTGCATGCAGATCCTCTGGATATAATTTGAGGAGACAATCACCTGACAAGTTTTAGTTAAGAGTCTGACTCAGAATCTAAGGTGCAGTTGGAACGGTGTGTCTGAGACAACTGAGTTGAAGGATGGTAAGCAGGATGAGATGACAATACATCATGCTGTCATGAAATCTGCTCCTAAGAGCCCTCTTGTTCCTAAGAATCAGAACCTGGCTGCATAGGTGAAATAGTGGTGCACTTTTTCTGTGAATGCTGGGAATCTTTCCCAAACAAGTGCATGGTTTCTGTGCATTGTAAAGGTCAGACTACAATTCCAGCATGTTGTCCAAGGAGCTGGAGTATGTTGAAAGTGTTACCTATATTAAATGGAAGACCAACATTTTTACTGAAAGTCAAGTTAAATGGCTGAATCAGTCAACGTGGTGGGGGCCTAGCTGGAGTAAGACATCTGAGTAGACCACAATGGTCTCAATTCAGCAGCACAGAAGAGGACTATAAGATCTCACCATCAAAAAAAGTGGTGACTGGCTTGAATAGGATTTTCATTCAACAGCAATTACTCCTACTAACAACCACACGGCTCTTCACAGATGAGCTCCTTCAATTTTAATTCATGTTCAACTGTTCCAAGAACATGAGATGAAGTATGAAAAGCAAAGGAGACCAGTTTGAGTACTATTGTTTGAGTAACAAAGACAAAGTCTTCTACCAGCATTGAAGCAGATATTAGCTAGTTTGACAGGCTTTGGGCTGGCATGGGAAATTAGATTTAGATAGTTCAAATGATCATATCTGTCCTTCTTCTTTGTGCTCCTTTGCTCTGTCTTCTCAGGTTCATCTGGTAGGAACAAGGAAGAGGGCCTTTTCAGTGGTGCTCCCAATCTTCAGAGCTCTCTCGTCCTTGCTCTCCATCTGTCAGCAAGTTGGGACATTTTTTATGCCATCAGACTTCTGGAAACTGAGAAAGTCTTTAATATAGTGCAGTGCTATTTTACGTTTTTATGTTATATTTTAATGAATACTTTATTGTTTAATTGCTTTTGAAATTTTTATATTTATATTTTTATTGAAGCTTTTGTAGTTTTATTCTGTATTGTTTTAAATATGTTAGCCACCTTCACTCTCATTATTGAGAGAAAGGCAGGATACAAATGAATAAATAACAACAACAAGTTCCCCAATAATTAGAGACCAAAGTCTCCGTATGTCATATAAAACATGATTTCACAAGAAAGGAAAATTAAGGTTGGAATCAACTTTCAGTGTTTCAATATTTCCCTGTTGAGATTTCATACTAACAAGAAAAATGGGGACTTTATTTTTTTGAAAATCATTTGGGAAAATGAAAACACGTACTAGAGAGCACATATGAAAGATTTCAGATACACTAGCACACATCTTATCCTCCAAATTCTTCATTTGCTCTCATTAGCACGGTCGGAACTGTGCCCACCACTTTGAAAGAGATCTTTTTCCCAAACAATAATACCTATTCAAAATGGAACCATGACCAGGAGAAAGCCAATGCAAGATTTTATCAATATGTTCAGAACGTTCATTGTTCAATTAGAAAAGATGCTATTACTCTTTTTTTCTTTTTAATTATAAGGGTCTGAAACCAACTGCTACTCTCAACTACAATAGACCCATTGAATCAACTGATGCTTAGTCTAAGTCAACAGTTACATAAATCAGACTGATTCAGTGGGTCTACTCTAGCTGCAAATAGCAACTGTATTTAGACTAAGGTTAGTATATACTGTAGAGAAGGCATATGGTGCTTCAGAATAAAAATCTCTCAAAACCAACTATATAACAGGATTACGATGTACATACATCTTCAGGGGCTTTTATGTTTTGTTTTGTTTTTGGTAATCTCTCACCTAAACCAGGAGAGTTTAGCATGGCTTTAGCACAAACTATAATAGAACCTTAGCAACAAATAATTTACCATTGTCCGGGAATTCCGATGACCTTTATAAACCATTTTTATTAAAGGGCGTCTAATATTCAGTGTTTCCAATTCTTCCATCTCCTTTCTCTCTTTTCTTCTTCTGAAAAGTTCCTGGATGCGAGCAACAGCAGATCGTCTATGGATTATGAACAGAAAGACCATAGTTGTTAGAAAGTTACATAATCATGTGGTCAGGAAACTGTGCACACTTTGGCTGCTTAAATCTCATTGAATTTACTGAGATTTAAGTGACTTAACTGTGTGTAACATGTTAGAGACCTGCGGCTGACAAAGGAACATGCGCCTTTCATACACTATGAACCAGATAATTTTACTCTCTCCTTTAAAAAGGGGAGGGGGGCTGAAGACAGAGCCTGTGGAAGTTTCCTTTAAATCAGGGATGGAAAACTGTGGTAGGTCTAGGTGGTGGAATTTTCTGCTTTGAGAGCAGAAAACAAAACAAAACAAAAACAAAAAATTAGAAGCGGCTGGAACTCTACTTCTGGTTTGAAAAACTGGTATTTTTTAATGTTATACAGTGTAAGGAGGCCTTAAAACCTATTTCAAAGGCAAACTGTTGCTCCTGAAAGTTTCCAATAGGAAAAAAAAAGAAAAAGAATGGGGAGTTTGTATTAGCTAGGGATAGCCAAAAATCCTCAGGTGCTGCAGTTCGCCCACTCGCATTTTAAATCTTACACAAGGTGCCAACAGCCCCCTTCACCAGCAGCAAAATGTGATATGTCCTGAGCTGTCTTCACAGCACAGTTCTCCTAGTGCCTAAAACTTTATAGTTGGTGTCCCTGAAAATTATTTTGATGACAATGAATTTTTACACCAACATATGCAGACATAACACTTTGCAAAGAATAGGATATTCTTTCTTTAAATCAGGACTGAGCAGAAGGCAGACTAGGATCTTCTCGTAACAATCTGGATATGATGTACATCAGCAAGGACTTGACTGTCAGTTGTTTAACAACAGGAACAACAAAATAACTCTTCTTCACAAATTAAACAAGTGGAATTAAGAAAGCTGGGGCAGGGAATGATCCAAGAGTACATTTTTGATGATTATGTCAATTATATCTACCTTGGATTTATTAAAGTAGAATACTGGGGCTAGGATGTCGAATCAAAGCCATAGAAAAGGTGAGTTTGGGGGAGAGTTTTGAAGAAACATCAAACTTCCTTGTGTGAGGCAGTTCCAGGCATCCCACACAAGGCAGAAAGTGCATAAGCATTTCAAGAAGCATAGAACAGGCAAAGATGGTCAAGTTGCATAAGTGAAAGGTATCAATAGGGATGTGAATGGATATAATAACAAATGGATGAAGGAAGTCAAGTTCCTGAAATACTTTGAAAGTGAGGATGAGAAATAGTGAAGGATCCAGAAGTGGACAAGACAAGAGTGAAGGGATTTAAGGAGTGGAAACATAGTAAGAGTGAAGGGAAAGGTAAATAACTGTTGCAGCAACTAAGAGGAAAGAACAGAAGCTCAGGAAGAAGCACTTGTCAAGAATATAGATGGCCAGGATGTATACTAAATTCTTTGCTAAGCAGCTGGAAATGAACATTCATTTTTTTAATGCTGTAAAGGGGAAAACAACTAGTGATGAAATGAACATGTGGGGAAAAGAGAAAGGAAAAGAAGTCAAGGAGATAACCATGGCATCATGCCTTACCATAGGGTGATTGGTGGCATTGTCCATGAAGAGTGTATAATAAGACAAGGAGAGGAGGGCATGGGAGAAAAGATGAGAAACACAGTCTTGGACATAGTCAACTTGAGATGGCAATAACCATTGAGGTATTACATGGAAAAAGAAAGTTCTGTGTTAGGGAAACAGAGCTGACTGTTACCATCACGCAGATGACACTGATGAATTACCCAGTGCGGTGACAAACAATAAAAAATGACCACGAATGGAGTGCTCATAGACTCCGCTTTCATCCAAAGCATAACAAATTCTATTAAATGCCTATGCTTGGATAGTAGACTATTTTTGCAAAGAATAGAATCTATATATTCAAGTCTCCAGGGCCAGATGAATTGCATCCTAGGATATTAAAAGAGCTGGCAGAGGTCATTTCGGAACCGCTTGCTATAATTTTTGAGAAATCTTGGAGGACAGGAGAAGTTCCAGCAGATTGGAAGAGAGCAAATGTTATCCCCATCTTCAAGAAGGGAAAAAAAGAGGACCCAAATAATTATCGCCCAGTCAGCCTGACATCGGTACCCGGAAAGATCCTGGAGCAGATCATTAAGCGTTCAGTTTCTAATCATTTAGAAAACAACGCAATAATCACGAGAAGTCAACATGGATTTCTCAAAAATAAGTCATGCCAGACTAATCTGATCTCTTTTTATGACAGAGTTACTAGCTTGATAGATGAAGGGAATGCTGTGGATGTAGCATATCTCGATTTCAGTAAGGCCTTTGACAAAGTTCCCCATGACATTCTTGCATCGAAGGTAGTAAAATGTGGGCTAGACAGGGCTACTGTTAATTGGATATGTAATTGGTTGACCGACCGAACCCAAAGGGTGATCACGGATGGCTGCTTTTCATCCTGGAGAGAAGTGACTAGTGGGGTGCCACAAGGTTCTGTCCTGGGCCCAGTGCTGTTCAATATTTTTATCAATGACTTAGATGAAGGAATAGAGGGCATGCTCATCAAATTTGCAGATGACACCAAATTGGGAGGGGTTGCTAATACGCCAGAGGACAGGATCAAAATTCAAAATGACCTGGATAGATTGGAGAGCTGGGCCAGGGCGAACAAAATGAAATTCAACAGAGAGAAATGTAAGGTCCTACACTTAGGCAGAAATAATGGAATACAGAAATATAGGATGGGGGACACGTGGCTGGATAGCAGTACGTGTGAAAGGGATCTAGGAGTCTTCATAGACCACAAGCTGAACATGAGTCAGCAGTGTGATGCGGCAGCCAAGAAAGCCAATGCAATTCTCGGCTGCATCAACAGGAGTATGGTGTCTAGATCGAGGGAGGTACTGGTACCACTCTACTCTGCTTTGGTTAGACCCCATCTTGAATACTGTGTCCAGTTCTGGGCACCCCAATTCAAGAAGGATATTGACAAGCTGGAGCAAGTCCAGAGGAGGGTGACCAAAATGGTGAGAGGCCTGGAAAACATGCCCTATGAGGATAGACTGAGAGAGCTGGGTATGTTTAGTCTGCAGAAAAGGAGGTTAAGAGGGGACATGATAGCCATGTTTAAATATTTGAAGGGATGCCACGTAGAGGAAGGAGGGGGCTTGTTTTCTGCTGCTCCAGAAACCAGGACAAGGAGCAATGGATTCAAGCTGCAGGAAAGGAGATTCCACCTGAACCTCAGGAAGAACTTCCTGACAGTCAGGGCTGTCCGGCAGTGGAATCTGCTGCCTCGGAGACTAGTGGAGTCTCCTACCTTGGAGGTTTTTAAGCAGAGGCTTGATGGCCATCTGTCGGGAGTGCTTTGAGGGTGTTCCTGCATGACAGGGAGTTGGACTGGATGGCCCGTGTGGTCTCTTCCAACTCTACATTTCTATGATTCTATGATTCTATATTACGGTGCTTCCAAAGATGCAATCCTAATATAAAAATTCAGTGAGGTTTACTTTACGTGAGAAGACCATATAATGTTCTTTCCTGCCCAAAAATATTTCTCAGAAGAATTGGCATATTCCTTATAGGAAACATTTCTTGGAGGAAAATCAGAGGTAGGGAAGTTATTGCTGTTCACCTTAATCCATGGATTACATATCTTAACACATGAGCACTTAAATTATTACAAAATAGTTTTGGAAGAAAGTCATGAAATAACTGATGCTCTTTATAATATTTTTACTATGACATTAAGGTGGCTAACTAGTACCAACTGACTGAAAAAAAAATGAAAAATACTGACCAACATACATAGCATGTCTTGGGAGGATTGACTATAACCCATAGCAACAAATATAAAGATGGAGAGGAAGCATTTTTTTAAAAATTGCAGATTAGTTATTCAAACAAAAGAGACAAATGGTAAAGAAAGAACACAAAATTATTCCAATGGATGCACAAAACAAAACCAACTAAAAACAAAAACAACAACAACAGAAGGCGCTGCAAACATCTCTTTTCTAGAGAGACAAAATGTCTAGAAGCATTCCTTTCCTGCCAGCAGCTCTTGCTGAAGCACCTGAAATGGAGATTTTTAATCATAATAGGAAATTCTCAGTAAAGCTTTTTCAGACTGAAGGACATCACTGAGAACACTGAGTTGTCTTTTAATGACACTATTTCATGTATCTATATGAACTTTTTTCTGTTACATTTTCTGCTACTGTAACTCAAGATGCACTATCAATATCAATGAACAGCTTGGTTCTATGAATTTGTTTTAAAAGTTAATTTCCTCAAGTCAGCCAACATTTGCACAATTACATGACCTAGGTAGGAAGCACACACAAACCATTTGATAATATTCTTAAGTTGCACAAACCAATGTTACAGGTAATGGTATATGGGGTACACAAATTAACAGGAAACTACTACCAATACCAACATTGTATCCTTACAGGTTTCTCCTTAACAGTTTCACACCTTAACACATTTTGCCTCCCTTTAATCAGATTCAAAACACACTCCTCAATAGCCACATGCCAATGTAGTTCAATTTAGACTGCAGCCTGAAAAATCTGCAGGTGCCCCATGCTATCCAGACAAATAAGGCCGTCCTGTAATCTAATTATTTTTTTTACAAAGTTTCTTGTAAGGTCAAGATGTCCATTTGTGTCAGTGAAAATTTAGTCTTTCAAGTTTATATCTCTTCTGCACCCCAGAGAATTTCAATATGATAAATCTGCCTTTGTTCTCTCTCCTGTTTTCAGTGGTCAACAGTAATGCTATGACAGCATTATGTCATACTTGCTGCCTACTTATTAACACCACTTATTAAAAGACTTAGAATATGATGGAGGGAGTCAAATGTGTGAGCATGACATACCCACTCGGCTCCCAGCTTGTGGCCCTTGCACTTAAGGGTTATGTTTACTTTTGTTCATGGATAGTGTTGAAATATAAAATTAGTCAATGGAAGTTTCCAAGTAATTAATCAGCAAATCGTGTAAGCAGTAACACATGCAAGATGAACTATGTGCTTTAATAAGAGACACAGAATAGCAGGATTTCAGTTTCAATGTACCTTCTATATCTTTAATTAAGTTAAAAAGGTTAATAAAGTTGTTAAAATTTTACACAGCAATTTCTTCTCACTATTCCCAAGCACCACATGCACCTAAAAAAAACCGCTCTGCAACTCTTTTTATGATGTTTATTAGACTTAAACTTCTAATGTATCCAGTAAAAAAGGTGGTTAAATGTAATGTAATAAACCAGATGTAATTAGAATTCCACATGGAATGGGAATTTTGAATTACCTCATTATTCTATCACCTAATGTTGTGCCTCTGATATATCTAGTGAAAGGAACAACAGCTAATGTCAAACAAATAAAAAAATCTTATTTATTTATACTGTTTTTAAAGAAACAGTACTGTGTCTAAAATCTAATTTAACAATTTGATTTCAGTATCTATCATTTTCTAACTATTTCTGAGCAACAAAGATGCTTTAAAAGATAATTTTCTGCATCATTTGTGATATTTCCAGCAGACCAGATATCAAATTCCTACTGAGTTTGCCAAGAGCAACAAACAGATCTGTCAATTGTATTGATCATCATCAGTAGCTCAGTGTTTGTTCCACGCTTTCTGAATCCACAAAATAATTACTAACAACACTAAGTCACTGTTACATCAAATATAAAAATCTGAAATTCTTCATATACAAAAACAAAAACTCTGGAAGACAAACATTTTATGTACTGTATATTCTAGGTCACAATCTCTAGAAGGAATCATTTTACTGCAGCAATTCTCCTACTAATCTGAGTCTGCAGATGGAAGAAACTTTTATTTTTATATATATTTTATTTAGCAAGACCAACTACTTATTGAACACGCTACAAAGATTTCTGACTTCTCAATTTTTTTAAAAAAAGGCAAAGCTTGTGAGACATGTTGACACAGTTATCATGAAGAATCTTTAAATTAAAGGTTGTTTACAGGAACCAGCATCACTTGCCCATTCAGTCCACCTTCAGTTCCTTTTGTGGTTCTTCGTATCACCCAAAGACAAGGCCTGAAAAATGAGCTATGCTTTTACCTCTCCAGGACCAGAATACATTCCCATACTCAAATCCATATAATCATAATACAGTGTCATCAGTGCAATGGATGTTAACTATTTGAAGCAGCTTTGTGGAACCAATTATGGCTGGAAAATGAAGCTTAAATGCAGTAACGGTACAGAGAACTATAAAGTACAACCCTTAACAATATTCAAAACTGCTTAAAAAGTTGTCTACCTCAGAAAATAAAATCTATCTTTAAACAAAGAAAATCGAAATACTCAGCAACAACTGCAACAACCAACAAAAGTCTGCAGTGAAATGAAGGAAAGACAGAAAGATAGGCTGCATTCTTGTAACTATGGTTCTTTGAGTGGATATCTGTGAACTCACACATATGGGTTATTCTGCACCTGCGTG
The DNA here is from genome assembly GCA_948474755.1 of Ctenosaura bakeri. Taxonomy (NCBI): domain Eukaryota; kingdom Metazoa; phylum Chordata; class Lepidosauria; order Squamata; family Iguanidae; genus Ctenosaura; species Ctenosaura bakeri. The sequence goes on along the minus strand of CAOLHI010000350.1, from coordinate 1,667,858 downwards.
GAGATCATAAGTTTCTGGAGCTGCATTTTTGGCAGTAACCACTCCCTCTCCCATATGCATATAAGCTTTTTGTTCTCACTGAAAACCCATTTCCAAGTCTGCCATCAGGAGACCTGGAGAAAAGAACATTAAGAAGGGAAGAAGGTAGACTGCGTGAGTTCACAGATAAGCACTCAAAAGATCACAGTCACAGGAGACAACTTTTTTTCTTTGTGGTCCTTGCAACATGGAAAAATAGCAAGTCACTAAGAACAGTAGGTCAGGTCAGGACTGATGACAGCAACACCTGACCAAATGTGGCACGGGCTTGGGACCAAGCAAACAGTGAGTAATGAGATTGGAATGTAGCCAGTTGCAATCACATAGCTATTTGGAAGAGTTCTGAGAGAGGAACTGCTCTGAGATACACCGACAAGGTGACTGCTACCTGAATTGAGTGAGCTTTCGACCCCTTGTGCAAGAGGTTTCCCAGCAAAGTAGCAGGCAAGGTGGATACTGTTGATAACCCAGTGGGAGACATGCTGAGACAAAATCTCCTTCCCTTTCTTATATGAACACAGAAGGCTTCTATACTGCTTGATCTGAGAAAAGTAGAACAGGAGAACCTACCTAACATCTAGGTTGTGAAGAACACGCTCAAGATTAGAATTAAGGGAATGCATCAAAGTGAGAAGAACCTAGAATGAAAGGTAGAAACCACTTTCAGGAGAAAGAGATGTCCATAGAAAAGAGCACCTTGCCCCTGTGAAAGGACAAGTAATGCAGATCCATTCTGAGTGCTGCCAATTCATTTGCCCTACAGGCAAAGGTGACAGCATAGACTGCTAAGCAGGCTGGGACTGAAGACCATATTTCTTAGTAATAGATCTTATATTATGGCTATGCTTCATCTTCTTGACAATGGAAGACTGGAACAATTGCTGTTCATCAAACAGAAGGTTTTCAATAGCTGACCCTGCATCATGGGTTAGACTTGTGGAACTAATGTTTACATGACCTTTGCACTATAGTCTGTCTCATGCTTTGCTGTGGTAATCTGCTGAGCCACTAATTCATGCGCTTCAGCATGAAAAGCAGACTGCCTTCTTACAATTGCTGGAGAGACATTTCATGATGGGCAACCTGCTCTCAAAGGAACTGTTGGCCTATAATTTGCTATTTGTTATTCCGAGGGAGAGAGCTGGTGTTGAGATGAAGAAAACTGTGCTTGAATTGGCAAGACAGAGGTCAGTGTATTAGAGTCTTAACCACAGAATCTCCAGCTGGTGGAGGAGAGCATGCCAGGACTCTCGATGAAAGGTAAGGTCTAGAAATTGTAGTATCTGGACACCTTAACTCGGATGTATAGGACGAACCATGGACAGAGGTGGGGAGTGATATTCTCTACTGCAGTCCTTGTGAATCAAATTGTTGTATGGGCCCCAACCATAGCAGTGCAGGTGATGTAAATACACTGGGTATCTGTCCCACTAATATGCTGGAGAATGTGAACAGTTCTCATGGTAATGGCAATGTCTCAGGTCCCTATAATAGGGAGAAGAGAACAATGGTATCGAGACCAGGAATCCTCCCAGAAGAACAGGTTGCTTACTTGTAACTGTGGTTCTTCGAGTGGTCATCTGTGCCCTCACACAATGGGAATCTTTGCACATGCGCAGTAGCTTTTCAGAAAGTTCCAGAGCTGAGCAGCTTGGTGGGAACCCCTCCCCCACCCACTACTAAGCATGCTCAGTCCCGCCAAGCTAATGGTCTATCCTCAGTTTCAAAGTCCGCTGAGGCAAGGACTTGAAAGAGGGGAGGCTGGGCGGGTGTGTGTGAGGGCACAGATGACCACTCAAAGAACCACAGTTACAGGTAAGCAACCTGTTCTTCTTTGCAGTGTCTGTGCCTCAAACAATGGGAGATTGAGTAGCTTACCGTTGGATGGTAGGTCAGGTCCTACAGGATCGAAGACAGCACCGCACGACCAAAGCCAGCATCACGCTGGGCCCAGCAGTCAAGGTTGTAGTGGTGGACGAAGGTTGAGGGCCATGACCAGGTAGCCACATGACAAAGCTCCATGAACCCCATGGAGAAGAACTGCTGATGAAGCCACAGTCCTTGTGGAGTGGGCGCAGAGTGGAGGGGCGAGCAGGGGTTGTCCTGCAAGTTTGTAGGCTAGGTGAATTGTCTGGACAACCCACTTGGAGAACCGCTGAGTGTACACCTTGTGACCTTTCCTGCGGCCACCATAACAGACGAAAAGGCGTGGAGTCTGTCGGAAGGTCGAGGTCCATTGTAGGTAGAAGGCTAGAACCCGACGCATGTCGAGTAAATGGAGTGAGCGCTCAAGAGGCAAAACCGGATCAGGATAGAAGGTAGGTAAGATGACATCTTGATTCCGATGGAAGTCAGAGACAACCTCGGGAAGGAAGGACAGATCTGGATGCAAAACCACTTTGTCTCGATGGAACACCAGGAAGGGTTCATCGGACCGTAGCGCAGTCAATTCTCCTGCCCGCCTGGCCAAAGTGACAGAGACCAGAAAGGCCGTCTTTATAGTAAGGAGATGGTCATCAGACGTGGCCATTGGTTCGAAAGGATGGTGCACAAGCTGAGAGAGAACAAGTGACAATGACCAAGGCAGGAGTGGTGGGGAAATAGGAGGGTAGAGGTTTTGAAGCTCTTTAAGGAATTGCTTGACAGTAGCGTTCCAAAAGAGGGCTGCAGAAGGAGTACCACGTGGTTGGTAGGCTATGATGGCCGAGAGGTAGACCTTCAGAGAGGAGAAGGCAAGGCCTTGTTCCCTCAGCTGCAACAGGAAATGCAGCACTGTTGACCATGAAGCCAGAGAGGATGTCTCACTTTGGGCCACGAATTTCCACCACTTGTACTCGTACGATCTATGAGTGGACTCCTTCCTGGAGGCTGTGAGGACAGCTTGGATGGCAGGAGAGTCTAGAAGGTTATCTCCAAGCATGGAGACGCAGGAGAGAAAGGTCTGGATGAAGCACACGACTGTCCAAATCGGAGAGGAAGTCTGGCGAGCAATGTAGTCGCATCTTGCAGCCCCAAGCAGCGGCTCGGCCAGTACAGGGCTATGAGGATGGCATTTGCCTTGTCTGACAGGAGCTTGGCTACCACTCGGCCCAGGAGTGGAAACGGAGGAAAGATGTAAAGAAACTCCCTGTCCCAAGGGAATTGGAATGCATCACTGAGAGAGCTGGGGTCCAGGCTGGCTCTCGAGCAATAACAGGGACATTTCTTGTTCTGATTGCTCACAAAGAGATCGACAGATGGAGTGCCCCAATGGGACACTATCTGCTGGAAAGCGGCATCTGAGAGGGACCATTTGTGGTGACATGCCGTGTCCCTGCTGAGCATGTCCACCATCATCACATTGTCCTGTCCCCCTAGGTGAACTGTCATGGGGTGCACATGCAGCGGGACACACCAGTCCCAGAGGCGTAGAGCCAGGTGGAGCAGAGTGGAGGAGTGGGTGCCTCCTTGCCCGTTCACGTAAGAGACAGCTGTCGTATTGTCTGACAGGATCTCGACTGTCTGTCCAACAATTAGGTTCCAGAAGGCCTGCAGGGCTTTCAGGATAGCTAGGAGCTCCAACGTGTTGATATGAAGATGCATCTCCAGGCCTGCCCAAGGTCCCTGCATGGCAAAACAGCCACAGTGGGCTCCCCAGCTGAGCAGGGAGGCATTGGTCATGACAGTGAGTGTCAGGCAGGGTTCGACAAATGGCATTCCCGATAGTAGGTGGTGCAGAGACAGCCACCAGCAAAGGGAATCTCTGACCGGGCGGGGAACCCGCAGAAGGTGACATTGGTCGACAAGAGGGTCAAAGGCCTGGAGAAACCAGTGCTGTAGAGGGGAAGCACAGAGGCGGGACAAATAGGTAACCGCCATCATGGCTGCCATGTAGCCCAAGAACTGTTGAATCCTTCGGGCAGAAATGGACGGGCCGTGCAGGACGGCAACGGTGGCCTGGCGCAGCGTCCAAGCATGCTTCCCCGGGAGGAAAGCCCTGGAGGAAGCAGAGTCCAAGGTGGTTCTGATGAAGTCCAGGGTGCGTGAAGGCTCCAAGTGGGACTTCTTGAGGTTCACTCTGAGACTAAGATCTGAGAGAAGGGAGAGGGTGAGGTGAATGTCCTCGTACAACTTTTGCTTGCAGGGCGCCACCAGTAACCAGTCATCCAGATACGGAAACACCATAACACGTTTCATGCGGAAGTAGGATGCCACAGGGGCTAGGCATCTGGTGAAGACCCTGGGGGTGGTGGACAGGCTGAACAGCAGGACCTTGTATTGATAGCAGATGCTGTCGTCTGCGAATTGGAAGTACCTCCTGTACTGGGGCCAAACTGCGATATGGAAGTAGGCGTCTCGCAGGTCCATGAAGGCGAACCAGTCACAACACCACAGGAAAGGGAGGATGGAAAAGAGAGTGACCATTTGAATTTCCAGGGAAGGATGTAGGAATTCACCCCCCTGAGGTCCAGGATAGGTTGGAGGGTGCCGTCTGACTTGGGCACTGTGAAGTACCAGGAGAAGAAGCCGGTGGAACTGGCCAGGGATGGCACCTGCTCTATGGCCCCTTTGAGGAGGAGGAACTCGATCTCCTCGAGGAGGGCTGGACTGGCAGGGGTGGAGTAGAAGATGCCTAGAGGTGAAATACTTTGAAACTCAATGGTGTAACCAAGACAGACGATGGAAAGAACCCAGGAGTCCGAAGTGATCCTGTGCCAGAAGTTGAAGTGGCGAGCCAAAGCAGGGGTTCTGGAAAGATGAACGGGCAGATTGAACAATGGTAGAGGTGGCGACCTGCAAGGGAAGTCAAAAGCGAGACTTAGTGGTAGAGGAGGACTTCTTGGAGGATGGTTGGCGCCGTCTGAAGGAGTGTTGGGATGAAGCTGGAAGAGGAGTCTGAACAGATGCAGGCCAAGGGGAGTGTGACCTATAAGAATAGGCAGAGCGCCTCCATGAGGAGCATGACAAAGATGGTCTTCTGGACTGAGAAGTGGGATGGAGACCCATCTTCTTAGGCCGTGAGGTGAGCCTTCACTAGGTGGTCCATGGCCTCATCCATGGTCACATGGAAGAGCCCTTGGTCATCAAACAGCAAGGTCCTCAATCCTCTTCCTGCTGTCCTCTGCAAGCCCAGTGGAGCAAAGCCACACAAAATGGCGAAGGGCGACGGCCTCCACCATCATCCGCGCTGCACCCTCAACAGCGTACCAAGAGGACAGGATCTGCTGGTTAGAGAGAGCCACCGACTACTCATTGTAGAACTGGATGGCACTAGTCCTATGGTCATCCGTCAGATGAGAGAACAGAGGAAAGAACCTGTCCCAGATGTTCCTCTGATAGGCAGCCAGGGAAACCTGAGTGTTCGAGATCCTGGCAATCAGCGAGGAAGCAGAGTAGAAGCGACAACCGAAGATGTCCAAATGATGGTCCTCACAGTCTGGAGGTGTCGTGTGAGCCCTCTTGCCTCCTTTTGTCTGAGAGGACTTGACAACTATCCAGTTCAGCATGGGGTGGTTAAACAGAAAGTCGACATCCTTCTTCTGGGTCTGGTAAAGATGCTCCAGGCAGTGAGGGATCGGCCGGAGTGAAGCTAGCTGGGCCCAGGGATGTTTCAACACTTCCTGCAACACAGGGAGGAATGGAAGCTGTGGAAGGAGGCCAAGTGTCGACATAAGGGAACACTAGGTCCTGTACTGTCGGAGCGGCTCCAGAAATGTCCAGGTCGAGAGCGTTGGCCATTCTAACCAGGACGTCTGAAAACTGCTTGACATCCTCAGGAGCTGAATCAGGAGTTGGGTCCCCAAAGGCCAACGGTGGAGAGGTGTAGGAGTCAAGCGTGGAATCTGACAAATCACTGTCGGAATCATTACAGGCAGAGGACTGAGATGGACAGCGATGTGATCGGGATCGATCCGGTACCGGCGCAGAGGGAATAGCCAGTGGAGCAGTAGCGGAGACTGGGAATGAGCCTGGGGTTGGTATCGTAGCCGGTACTGGAGGCAGCATCAACACTGTTACCAGCATCGGTGCCGAGGACATTGGAAGAATGGCCGGGATCGGGGCAATGACAGATTGTGTCAGTACTGAAGGCGTTAGAGATGTTGGTAGCGTAGACGCAGGGTGGGTATCCGGCGGAAGCTGAGACACGATTGCCATCACCCGAGGAGGTGGTGAGATCAGCCTTCGATGGGGCAACCGGTCATGGGACCAGTGGTGGGCTGGAGAGCGCTGGTAATATGGAGAACAGGACTGAGAACAGGTCCTTGAGTGTTGGTATCAGGAGGGGTGTCAGTAGTGAGACGTGGAAGAGTGCAACGGAGAGTGGGAACACCAAGGACGGTAGGGAGACTAACCACAGATGTCGGGATGGTATCGATCACGATAGGCCGGTGAGTAAGAATAATAGGAGCCAGGTTGTTCTCTCCCGAGGTGCTCATGGCCGTATTGAGCGATGTAAGAGGCTGAAGAGAAAGGTGAGTCGAGCCTCGCCCGCGAAGGGTCACTGGCTCCACGGTAACCGTTATCCCGATGACGCCAGGATCTACCTCTATTGCTGTGTCCCACAGAGCGCACCACGCTAGATCAAGGGCGATCATGGGAAGGAGCCCAAGGAGCGTCCAGATAGAATGGATGGTCCAACTCGGGGCCGGCAGGAGTGAGAGTCGGAGGGAGTGGGGTTTGTATACCTGCTTCTTCAGTCTGGCCTCACGTGACCGGTGGAGACACAGGCAGTGAGGATCGATGCTTCAAGTCCAAAGTCAAGTCGACAGCCACTGGGACCGAGAGCACCAGGAGCTGGACATCGTCACGCTCCAGCGATGGGTCGGGAGCGTCCTCCTCCATAGTAGCCATCGAAGGCTGCATCGGAGGGGGCATCAGTAAAGGAACTGGCTGACGGCCCACAGGAGAAGGAGAGCGGACTGCTCCTTCTTCTTCTTCTCCTCCTTAGTGGAAGACTCAGCAAGGTGGGATGCAGCTCACTTACACTGAGCCACAGTGAGAACCTTGCGAGGTTGAGTGGAAGCCGGCTGCGAGCTAGAAGAAACTTCTCCAGAGGAAGAGGTGATAATCAACATCCTGGAGAGCTTCAGAATCCTCGGTAATGAGGAGACTGGAGGCAAAGCTGTTGAGGACGATATCGGTATCGGTACCAAAGCGGTTGGTACCGATGAGGTCAATACCGGTGGCACAATCATCGTCGAAGAGGGCGTCGACAAAGGCCTCGAAGTTGAGAGGCCCTGAGAAGAACGCTGAGCCATGGAGGAGGTGAAAAGGGCGGTATTTGAAGCCGCCTGCTCCTTTATCCGAAGGGCTTGCTCCCAACAATAAGACTTCGACCATGAGGCTCTGTTTTTCAGGATTTGAGAGGTGAAGTCTTTACAGATAGAACATGCCCAAACGTTACGGGCCTCTCTGAGGCAGAACAGGCACTCGGGAGTGGCTGTCAGACAGGGAGACCTTGTGACCGCAAGACAAACACAACTTAAACAACAATGACATAGAAAGGGGGAAGAGTTCTTACAGTCTTTTTGTTGGAAAAAACACAAAGATAGACGAAGAATGAAGCAAAACAAACTGCTCAGCGAGGAAGCCTTCCCAGCTGCTAACAGGTCGGTGGAGGAAAAGAAACTGAGGAGAGACCGTTAGCTTGGCGGGACTGATCATGCTCAGTACCCGATGGGGGAGGGGTTCCCGCCAAGCTGCTCAGTTCTGGAACTTTCCAAAAAGCTACTGAGCATGCGTGAAGATTCCCATTGGGTGAGCCACAGAGACCACGAAGAAGAACTGCGATCTACACCAGTATCAAAACAGGACAAGAGATCAAGGTTCCCTGTTGGGTTCAATGCATCCCAGCATCTCAGGAACTGACACTCTCAGAGTAGAAGCCAAGACCTTGCAGTGACTAAGAGTTAGGGTTCAGAAAAGGGAAGATTTTCAAGACTCTCCTTCTGAATAGAACTAACAACTGAGACTGCTTATCCAGATCTCTAGCAATTCTTTCTAAGATTGGGCTTAGAGAAGTGAAGACACTAGATGAGGGTGACTGGGGATCCTGAATGGAAGGACTTGACATACCTGAAGCTTGGGACAGTCTGGGGGGCTGTTCCTCCTCCTATGGCTCCATCAAAGTCAAAGAGGATGATGTTTCTCTTTTTGCAGTTCTTTGTCTAGGGGCTTGCCTGGCGTAAGCAGAATGTCCTTATATTTTTTGAGCCCCGGGAGAGGGCTTAGGAGCCTCCTTTAGTGGTGGAACTGACAACTCTGGAGGTCTGAAGAGGGCAGAAGGAGTCTGGCTATGGCTATTGCTCCACACAAAGAAAGGGGGAGCAGACAGCAAACAAAGCAATATGAAGCAGCTTATTCTGGGCTGCAAGGACCAGAAACTGGAGGGCTCTTTCTCACTGCATACCTTTAAGATGGGAGCTCTGTTACCCTCACTTGCCACATAGAGGTCTGGCAAATTTCACTCCACACTTGAGACACTTCCTGCAGAGAGTCTTTAGAGCCATAATCCCACAGAGGAGAAAAAGATGAACTGATGAATTGAGAAAAGACAAAACAATGAGACTTCCTAATGATCCTACTGTGATGGTGGATGAAAAAGAATTAGGCTTTTGGCAGGAGCACGTAACTTACATGTCTACTGTGAGCAGGCAAGGCTACCACCAAAACACAGCTCTAGAAGCTTCTGAAGATCTCTGCACAGGCACTGAATGACTCATATATGTGATTCACAGAGACCAGAAAGAAGAATGATCTGTTATCCATGTAGTGTGTGCTGATTTCCAGCAAGGCAGTTTAGATGTTTGAATGACCATACCTGAAAGGTTTTCAATATTCTTGTTAAATAAAATCTGGTAACTACTGGAAGCAGAGGGAAAGAATGCCATAATACTAACCTATGCCCTACTCCTCCACGAAACCGTGCCCCAGGAATCAGGACAGGGTCATCATCGCTATCATCAGTTTCTGGGAAAGCAGAACTTCTTGTAGATGATTCTTCATGAGAAGCAAGCCCTGAGGAATCTGGTTGAGACTGAGGTTCATTATTTGTATTATTTGGATTGGCAGTGGACTCTGTGCTTTGCTGACTCAAGCTTTCTTGCTCTTCCATATCTTTGCTTGACAAACCTTCCCCTGGAACCTGGCAGGTTAAGTCAAGATGAGGATAATTTCCTTCTTCAATACTACTTTCAGGTTGGTCAGACACATCAATATCTGATAAAACAAATAATTACATTTAATCAATCACCACACAACACTTTGTATGCATTTAAGAGTGTTATTAAAACATTAGATAAGTGTGAAAGTGTACTATATAGCTATAGACTATTCATGAAAAGATATATACAAATATTCTTGGAAAGTTGCTACAGTTGTGCTTGATTTCTACACAAATTTATACACTCATTTTCACAAATACATCGCACTCCAAGCAGTTCATAACCTAAATAATGTAAATAAAATACCACAACAGCCAAAAGACAAATTTTTAATGCACTGGGATAAAACAGTGGCAGATCAACAGTTCATTTAAAACAAACTGAAGTTTATAGGAGGATAAAATCTACCACCAGTTAGACTCCTAATAATATTCAACGCTAATAATAACTTAATATTCCTATTAAGCCACCTATTCAGTTCACATTTAGATCTAGGCCTTTACAGTTCCTATATCTATTTGGAAAGCCACTGCATGACCTTGTGCAGGTCACACTTTCTGAGTCTAAGAGGAAGACACTGGTAAACTCTGAATAAACCTTGCTAAGAAAACCCTAGGATAGGTTGCCTTAAGTCAGAGTTGGCTTGAAGAAACTTAACAACATTCATCTCACATACCAGAATGTGGTGTTACGTTTTCATGTGTAGAAGTCAAGTCTTCACAACTTTCCTCTTGGGATTCCTCAGGGATTTCTAAAATACAGTTTAAAATATTGTAGAAATATTGAATGTGGGCACCAGTTATGTTTAGAGTTTGCTAGCATGCAGCTCATTAGGCTTATATATTTTACAACACTGCAATTAATTTGCAACTAATGTGGGACAATTTGCATGCACTGAAGATAGAAAAAGGAAATCTCTTTATTCCAACTCTTTTTTAGTTGTAATTCCAACAATGTGTTGTGATTATGTTAGCATAGCATGGTTTGTGAAAGTGTTATTTTAGTTCAGTTGCAAAAATAGATCTGAAATGGGAAACACTACAACCAAACAGCCACAAAATTATTTACATACCAGAAAAAGATTGTATATCACTTTTGGACAATTAATTTTGGGGGATTATTTTATAATACATAATATAAATCTTGAGAACTTTAACTTTTTTTTAAAAAGAGATTAATACAAGATTTGTTTCATATTTAAGTGCTAGTGTTTTACCCATGGTATAGATTTACAACAGGATACTAAAGCCAATCTACAAAGAATTTTGTAACCAGTATTATTGTTCAATAGCAGTTCCTACATGACACCTACTTTGAAATGTAGCATAATTTCAAAAGAAGTTTATGCTATAAGAGAAACAAAGTTAACAATATCACCGGTTTAGCATAAATCTCTATGTAATCCTAACTTGGTCTATGTTTTCAACCTGAACATTAGGGCTTATCTCCTGGACCCTGAGCTTTTAAAAAAATATTGCATCTTATATTTATCTTGTACATGGTATGTGAATAAATGCTTTGGAGAGCAATGAGAACAGATATTCTATGGTATAAAAATGTAAGACATAGACCTAGCCACTACTGCAGTACATTAACACCTTACTTGATTCTTCACTCTCTGGTGTTGGTGCCTCTGAACTCTGTGTTCTTAGTGATTCTTCCTGTCCTTCAGTTTTACTGTGATTTCCACTCCCTCTGGAACTTGAAGCTGTGCTGCTCCTAATAAAAACAACAGGCAACATAGACATGCATTTAGCTTAGATAATTTTATCCTGCTGTTCAAAACGGTTCCTAAATCAGTGTACAAAATAAAGTTAAAAATTTCACTATACAACTTATAACACCAATACAGAAAAAAAACCTAAAATCAGCAGATATAATGTAGAATAAAAGATAACCAAAAGTTTTAAAATCACAAGTAACATGCCTAGGGGACACCACTCAGAGCTTAAAGTTATCAGAGTTGGAGTCTAGCAAAATTTCAGGAGATAGCATTTCATAGATAAATTCCATCACAAAGAAGGCCCCCTCATCAGTCTTCCCAGTTATTATATCACTGTCAGAGAAGACAGTTTTAGGAGGGTCTTTAGAGATTATCTCACTTAAAAAGACAGGTTTATGTGGAAACAGGATATCCTAATGAAGCATTCCGAGATGTGAAGAGTTCTAACAGTAAATACAAGGACCATGAATCCAGCCCAAGCAAGGAAACACGCTTAGCTAGACGTACACCCACTAAACACAGTGGGTTTCACTTCTGAGTGAACATGCAGAAGATTGCAGTATGTGTTATATTTACAAACCATGACAAATGCATTGGATTAATAATTCTATGTAATCAATCATGTATTTTGTTGCTTGCTACTGTTTTACTGTATCTTCTCTCCATATAATAATATTAAGAAGTGCTTACTGTTAAGTCCTACAAAGAATTTCAGATGATGGCTTACATGTTTTAAAACTGATTAACCAGTGAATACATAAAAGTCAAATTGAAGTCATTTTCATATTTTAATGCAATCTTTCCTAATTTTTTTGGAAATCTTACCTAAAGGCAGGATCTATTTTCCAGTTTTTAAAGACTGACAAATCACCATTATGTATATAGCAACACACTATATGGAAAATTGCACAAAATCCAAAGTTGTTACAATTTAAGACACACTTTACATAGGAGAAAAATGTATTCATACCATTCATCTGTGAAGTCCAATTTTATTGTGCTTGTAGTTGTCCCTTCTGTACTGTAATGTAAACTTAAAACAGGTTCACCTGTTCCAGGCCGTGGATTTGCCTTTTCATCATCTGAAAGCCAAGTGTTGTTGAACATGAACACATATCACATTACGAGAGAGATCGTCAGTGTGAAAGGAATTGTATTTATCCTAGCAACAGTTTCACTGAAAGCATATTCATCGAATAGTAAAGTTAGGATTGTCCATGCCACTGTATTTCCAGTTTCTATGTATGGTTCTGAAAGCTGGAAAGTGAAGAAAGCCGATAGGGAAAAAAACCAGCTCATTTGAAATGTGGTGCTGGAGAAGGGTTCCACAGCTACCAACGACTGCTAAAAAGACAAATAAATCAAGCTTGAACTCTCCCTAGAAGCCAAGATGACTAAACTGAGAGGGTCATCCTTTGGACATTATCATGAGAAGATATGACTCACCAGAAAAAACTATGATGCTTGCTAAGGTATAAGGTAGCAGGAAAAGAGGAAAATCGCATTACAGATGGATAGACACAGCCCTGGGTCTATCAGACATGAGCCAGTATACTGATGATAGAGTGCCTTGGAGGTCTGTCGTGCGTAAGGCCACCATAAGTCGAAGTTGACTTGACAGCAATGAACAATAATAATACAATAACAATAATAGCTCTTGCGCAATACAGTCTGCTCAGAAGTGCTTGCATATCAGGTATAATCATTATGTACCTCCTTGGGATCCAAACAGTACAGCAAAAAGAGAAAGGAGTGGAGAGAAAATGAAGCTTTAGAAATGCATACACCACTTCTGCAGATTCAAAGGGGTGCCATCTCTAAGTCCCTAGTTTTTTTCTTGTACCTCTAAAGTCTATTAACACAAAACAAAAGTCTATGATACAAAAGTATTTTCAATAAATGTCTCATGCTTTTAAAAAAGTGAGTGCTGAATATATTCTAAAGATCAAAGATCTCAGTTAGTACTCTAAATATTTTTAAACTATTTCACCTGCTTTGAGGACTTCTAGCAAGTAAAAAAGTACACATTCTTGCATTTCACACACTCTCACACACAAAACATTGAATAAAATTGCATTACATATAGGCACTTTTGCAATAGGCTCTATGTAAGAGAGCAGCTAAAACAATGCCTCCCCACTGTGCCAGGGATATATGCTGTATTTGTGTCCATTGGCTATAATTTTTCTTATTTCTTGGAAACTCACTGGGCACTCATAACAAATGGCACATGGACCACCACTTTGGATGACCTGAGAGCACCATCTGTGCCTTGAGAGTGGATCAAACTGGATAGACAAACTGGCCTATGGTGAAGTAGGAAATGGAACTTGTTAATTGCTGTCACATCTTCAACTTATGATGATACTATGAATGACAAACCTGCAAGACAACTTGTTATTAACAGTCCTGTTCACGTTTTGCAAACTCAGGGCTGTAGCTCTCTTGACTGAGTTTCTTTACCTGTAATGTGGTATTACTGTTTTCCTTCTGCCTTCCACTTTACTAAATATTATCAACTTTTCAAATGAGTCACACCATCTCATAACAGATCTGAAACATTATGGCCTCAGCTTAGTCATTTTGGCTTCCAGTGAGAGTTCAGTCTTGATTTGCTCTTGGACCCATTCACCTGTCTGTTTGGCAGCCTACTGTATCCACAGAAATCTTCTCCAGCACCACATTTCAAATAAATTGATTCTCTATCTGTCAGCTTTCTTTATTATCCAGCTTTCACAAATATACATAGACACTGGAAATACTATAGCATAGACAATCCTGACTTTGGTGTTCAATGATATATCTTTACACTGTATGATCTTATCTAATTCCTTCCTAGCTGCCCTTCCAAGTCCTAGTCTTCTTCTTAACACAGTTTCCATTTTGATTGATGACTGAACCAATGTACAGAAAATCTTTAATTATGCTGATGTCTTCAACATCTACTTTAAAGATACGAAAACCATCTGTGGCCATTACTTTTGTTTTGTTTTTTTTAATGTTCAACTGCAGCCCTGCTTTTGCACTTTTTTCCTTGGCTTTCCTCAACAGTCATTCAAAGACTTTACTATTTTCTACAAGTTACCAGCATTTCTTAAATTGCTCGTGTTCCTTCCTCTAATTTTCACTCTCATTTCTAACCCCACTTTCTATATGGTATTAAACATATGAATGAAATAGAGTAATGAAATACAAACTTCTCTGACTCTCTTTCCTATTGGAAGCCATTCTGTTTCTCCATATACAGTGCTGGCAATGTCCTCTTATTGTTTATTTGATTGTGGCAGAAAGAACCAAATATGGCACTCCCATTTCTTTTAGAGCAATTCATAGTTTTTCATGATCTAGGGAATGGAATTAGGCTTTCTTAACTCTCTCTTAAAAGACAGTTAAATTGATATTGGTGTTAGTAAATAGTATTTTAAGAGACAGGAATAACTTTATTTAATTTAACCTAGAGCAGACCTTTAATCTGTTTGTTTCACATCTACGTCAGCTATCAAGGGCAGAGAGAGGACTAGTTATTTAGTGGAAATAGGATAAAAAAGAGGCATAGCTACTGTAGCAAATAGTGACTACTGAGGGATTAGGCCAAAGTAATTCCCCATTTAAACTAAAGATAATTTGTCATAGCATGGTGACAGTGGTTGTAAGGGCCCACACACATTGGTCAGTAGTGGGAAATTTTATAAGAGGAGTCAAACAAGAAGGAATTGCCTCTAGGCAAAAAGCTGAGATCCAAAAATTCACATTCAGTCAGTCATACACATGCATGCAAATTTTTCCAGTTCTCACTGTGCAACCCACCACAGCAAATTGAGAGTGAGAGGATTCTCTGCAGCCACGTGTGATGTGATATGGAGAATACAGCTGAAAGGATGGAAGGAAACTGATCCCCCATGTATTTAAGAAATCACTTTCCAATCTTACTTAGGGTACTTTGGATCATAGCCTTTTGTTTTTAGATAGATGGGTTCTATACTGCCATCATTTTAATCTTAGAACATTAATTGATTAATTTTTGGCTTAGTGGAAAAGGAAGACATGATCAGTGATCTTCTGTTATCTAGGATAAAAATGCTGGCAGATAAATTGACACAATGGGCAAGCCATACGAGGAAAGGAGAGTAATTGGCTCAAAATGTTACACAATATTTCATTTTCTAGCTTGATCTTTAAGGCCTGAATAGAATTTGGAAGTGTTCAGCCCTCATTGCCAAATGCCTACAAGTTACAGACAGACAAAGAAAAGTGAATGAATGTGTACTTCATTTAGTATATCAATTCTAGTTAGGAAAAAGCTTACTGAAATATATAGGTTAAATATTTAACTAGGACTGTCATGCTTCCTTTTGGAAATAGGGTACTATATAGAAAAGATCCTATCCCACATTTAAACCAACCAAACTTCCTTGGTATTTTGATACAGAAAGCCACTTGGGAAGATCTTAAATGACAGCCAGATTTATAAGGAAAGAACTTTCAGTTATCCTTGATCCAAGCTGTTTAGTGTTTCACAGGTTAAGAGCCAGCACACTGGAACCATGTTAGGAAAAAAAAATCTGGAAATCCATGTCATTGATAAAGAACTGGTGTAATATGGTAAAAAAAGAAAAAGAAAAAAGATAATACCATAAAATAATCTAGCTACCACATTCTGTATTAACTAAAATACAGTTTCTGAACAACGGTTTTTTTGGCAATTTCATGTAGAGTTTATTGGTGTAATCTAAGGAAAAACTCACTAAGGCATGGTTCACTGTAGCCAAATCTGTCTTCTTCAGAAGGGAGAACTGGGATAGAAGTTAAACATAAGCAAAAGGGCTCATACTTATGGCAGGCACTTGGCCTTCCAGAGGCAAAGCCAGATTAAAAAAGACATCCCCCATCTGTGAGCTTGATCCTTTAGGGAGAACACAATTCCATCAAGAACAGCAGCCTGCATCTGTAAATTGTAGATTAATTTGTCTAGTGATCAACAGAACCTCAGTCTTGTTTGGATTAAACCTTGACTTATTAATTTATATCCAGTCTATCACAGTACCCATTCAAGAGTTTGAGACTTTAATAGCTTTGTTGGCAAGAGGATTTTGTTTTTGTTTTTTTAGGAGAGAGAGTTGAGTATCTTCAATATAGCAATGGGACCCAACACTTAGCTGACATCTCATAAAAGCTTCATGTACACAGGTACCAAACAGAGCTTCTTATAAAAACCACAAGTCAAAGGAATAAGTGGTTTCCCAGCAACACATTTTGCAAGCATTCAGTCTGGCAGGATCGGAACTACTGTGAAACAGCCCCAAATAATATACTAGCCAAATGCTCCATGGAAGATAACATGGCCGATTGTGTTGAATGCTGCTGAGAGGTCTACGAGAACCAACAGGAACACTCTGGTCCTGCTTCCCAGCAGAGAATTAAGATGCTTCTATCCAAAACCAGGATTGAACTCTGAATGGGAAAGAGTCTAAATAATCAGGCTTATACAAGAGGGTATGGAAATCACTTCTCAACCACTCATTCCAGGAGAAGAATATTAGGAATTGACCAGAAATGTGCTCTTTAACAATCTAATCAAATTTTCTGCAGCATTTATTCCTTCTGCACTTATTTTTCTCTCTCTGCTTCAGTAACGTAGTCTTCTACTTGTCTTAAAACTGAACCTCATTGATTGATTTTACTTGTATCTTCCCTACCCTCTCCATGAAGCATTATAACCAGTAAAACCAACGATATTCACTCTGCTAACTATGGTTCCATTTTGCTATTCCTTATTGTTGGAGAACAAAAGGTAGTAGGCAGCTTTTTGGAAGCTACCAGATTTAATTTGGTATTCTTAGGTTTCAGTTCTTAATTTTCATCTTCCTGAGAGTGGAATGTTAATGTGTTAATTTCCATTTCCCAGATGGTGGGGGAATCTTTAATGCACAATCAGCAAAATGAGGAAATTTTTAAAATGAATTTTCAAAGTGCTTTGTCACATGGCCAACAGTATGCAAGTTAAACAAAAATTATTCAATGGGCAAAGAAATTCACAAAGCAGAAATAAACAAAAATAAACCTAGCTGAAGAACCTAGACTGGAACACTGAATTTGCATTATGCCATAAAACAAGTAAAACTTGCATCTGATATATATATACACAAAGCAGTCAAAAAGTTTAGTGATGGCTTCTGACACTCACACACATTGTAACAAATGCTGGAAAGAAACCTCTTACATCTTAATGTATCTTTTTACACGTTCTCTCACTATATACCACCAAGAACACCTAAGATTTATACACAGAACCCAAGTCTTGCTGGTATAGCTTTTCAAAGGCAATTCTCTAAACTGAACTAAATCTTTGTCCTCAAGACTCAGTTCTACTGTAACCGTCCCATAACTCTGACATAGTATCTCCTTTTCACTGATAGTGAACAACAGAAGTGTTTCCTCAGTGCTTTGCTTCTCTTTTTGCAAAAGATAATGTTCAATACAACCAAGAGTAATGAAGATGTATAATGGGTCATGAGTATTTATTTCTGAAAGGGCTGTATTGCAATGGTCCACTGAACAAGTTGTGTTGTTGTCTTAAGAACCTAACGTCAGCCTGAATAGAGAAATACACAAACCCTGCCCACCTGCAAGTTGTACTGATCAGGACTCAGTTACATAGGGAAAACTGACAACTTGCTTCCATATCCAGAATCAGGGATACAATTGTAAAATATCCTCATCAAATCAATGCCAAATGGATTGCCTTTTCTTCACCAGTAAGGCATTAAATATTAGACTACAGTCCTCCTTCCACATTTGCAGGCTTGCCCTTCATGAATTTGATTATTTGGAAAGCACGCGTTTGTCTCCCCTCTCCCATTTTCCTCCTCCCATTCCCTTGCACTCCTCACCCCTGGCTTGCAGAGTCTTGTGTTTAAAATGGATGTTTTTCCCTCTTGGGTGAGCAAAGCCTCCCCCAATGCTGCAGGTCTGTCCTCTCTGCCATGTAACTGCAAATTCTGCTGTATAATGGCTAATGAGTGGTCAGGTGCTCTGTTTGCTCCTACACCTCCTTTCTCAAGATGGCAACCAGAAGTATATAGAACCCCAGAACTCTGCTCTTCTCTAAGGGGGAAGTATTGGTAATTCCTTTGTTTTTTTTCTCCCCCAGGAATGCCAGGGCTAGAGACAAAGGAATGGGAGTGGGGGACTCTGGAGAAGAATGCGAGGGGAATGTGAAAGGGAGTTATCTGTGCTTTTTCCACTTTTGCAGGGGTTCTGCACCCTGAACTCTCACAAATGTGAAGTGGCCACTGCATACTATTCATGAAAGACTACACTTCAGTGGTATACAAATCTGATTTACATTCAATTTTCAGCCACATTGTTTAGATTATACATTTTATGCCATCCAGCTATAAAATTGAGGATGTGTTGAGATCACATGTGAAGAAATAATGAAGAAAGACTCCAAATATGGCAATAAAGCCTGCAATCCTAAACTTACAAAAAAACAAGTTCCAAAATAATACGGCTTCTCAATGGGTTCCTTCTGGGTATACACACTTAACGTGTGTACATTTCACAGCTATTTGCATATTATTCTAGGGTGTGCACTGCAGAAGCACGAGCAAATCTTGAGCGTACACGCACACACGCCTCCTCCTTCATGCATTGACATTTCAACCTGTATACATACAAGCCCAACAAGTTGGCCTAAATTCATCTTTCTGTATCTTTTTGACAGCATACAACTAACAGCAAGTCCTATTTATATACTTTTTCAAGCACTCAGCTTCTTAACGCAGCAGAGGTTGGGGGGAAACATAAAATCTGCATGCAACCTGTGGTACAGAATGAACCAAATCTTTCTGCTTTTTGCTTCTGAGAGAAGATTTATACAGATCTGGTAGAATTTTCTTTTTCACAACCAGTGCAATCAGTGATTATACCTTGTGGACTCTTAGTATAATATACATATTTAAAAGAATTACTCATACGAGCTATTAAAAGAAAAGCACAAACCATGAAGATAAGAACTGCCAAGCTTCCTTTTCTGATGTATCAGCATTTTTAACAAACCAAAGAAAGTTTAATAAGTAATAATATACATGAAAATAAAATTTAATTGAGAAAGATGAATTTATGATGTTGCTCAATAACGTTATCTATTGTACATTGAGTTCTGTGCCAAAGCAAAAGATAAGTGGAAGCCAAAATACAGCATACTCATGGAACAATTTTTTTTAAAAAAAAAAAAGTCTGGTAAAATATTTTTCAGCTTTGGGGCATCTGAGTTCCAAAACAACCAGAATTTCCTATCTGCAGTATTATCATGAAGGGCCCCAAAACAGAGATGACCAAGCCATACATTGCTTTTCCTTCTGAAGGATTTCTCTCATCTGACTGATGTAGAAGGGCTGCTTGAAATGCTTCATTTCAGGCAAGGCAAGGCAAGGCAGTTGACCTTCTCTAGCAAAATTGCCAATATGGTTTGTGAGAAAGGCAAAGCACGGAAACGTCCGTCACAAGGAATGACTTAAAACCCAGCTAAATACTAGGAATTGCCAAGTTAGTTCTCATAGCACCATCAGGCTGGACAGAATAAAAGTCCATACTTCTACAGCTGAGTAAAAAGGAGCAGTCCATCTTTTTGATTGGATTTTACTCATTCTTTAACTATAATTAAGGAAAGAAGTGTTAAGGAATGATGCAGCCAAGTATTAGTTACTCTGTAACAGTGTGATGATAAACACCACCAGATACAAAGAACAGGCAAGCAGCAACTGCATTCACTATTTTGTTCTTAGGGGGAAGCAACTCAGCAAACAATAGCAGCACAAACTATGTAACTACATCAGCTGCTTAATAAACCTTGACAAATGACAACCTGTAGGCTGAGGGTCCTGTGAGGAGCCCTTAGGGGAAGACTGATCAGAGTTGGAGGACTGTTGTGCTGAACCCTCAGCTAGCTCTCGCTGTCTCTGCTGTTCAGCCTTCTTAAGCCTCAGCCGCTGCAGACCCCTACGAAGTATAGCTAACTCAGGAGCCATTAATTCTGACAGACAGGAAAAAAAGGGTGTAAAAAGAAACAGACACAGAACATAGAATAAAAAGAACATAAATACTAAAGTGTGAGGTAACAGATACCAAACAGAGGAATAAAAGCAGCAAAATTTCTTTTTTAAAAATCAGATTACTAATTTTCAGCCTGGATATAAAATGTGGGTTTTTAAATTATAGGAATTATGAAGTTCATTATTCAAGCTTCATAGCTCTGCCTAATGCAAATCATTTAAACAATTAAGTGAAGAAAAATGTTTTTAAAAAGGCTAAGATGGTAATGAAACACAAACACATGATTCCCAATAGATCCAATGGATGGTATCTTCTATAACCTTTATTTGAGTTGAAACACCATTGTGCTAGCAGGGATGGAAGAGAACTGAAGCCTGACTAGTGAAGTTCTTAAAATGATAATTGACATCAAAGTCTCTGTTTCTAATCCTAACTGAAAGGTTTTCATCAAAAAATGTGGATAGATGCTCCTTACTTAATAACACAAAAAACATGTGACATACAGAAAAGGAACATATGAAATACAATTGAAATAGGGAGATAATGAAAGAAACAAACCAACAAAGAAAGTCACGACAAAGAAAAAAACACTACTGGACTTCTCACGCTGTCTGTGTCACAGATTGAGCCAAATTCAGATCTTATTATAGACCCTTAAAAGGTCCCTTTCGTGTTTTTTCTTTGTCATGACTTTTTTTGTTGGTTTGTTTTGCTTTCTCATCTCTTCCTATTTTCCCTGCTCCTATTCTGTTTTATCCTTTCTTCTCTCTTTCTCCGAAAAACTCATTGTATGTATGTGTCATTGTCATGTAGATAGCAAACATCTGTTTCTACTATTTTTTCTACTATGGATATTATTGTTTCATACCCTACTACATAATATTGCAGAATGTGTTCGAATTGTGATTTTGATTTGTGTACATATGTTCGCTAATTTTATTACAACTTTAATGAAAATAATAAATATAAATTTAAAAAAAAAGAAATAGGGAGGTACTTTTTAAGCAAATGCTGAAATAGGAAACCTTTATACTCTGTGAGGGCTGCGTTCTTTTTCCTCAAATAGAGAAAGAAGGAAGGATAGAAAAAGTAAGAGAAGAGTCTGCTAGCACTATTTATGTATTTTGTAACCCAGGAAAGCATGTCAATTTTTTTCATTATGCAAAGCAGGTATAATACTTAGATTGGGCAACTGCTACATAGATAAATGGCTCCATCTATGCAGCTGTAGCAAAAATTCCCCACTTTTACTATTCTTTACCTGTTAATGTATTGAAATGTCACCACATGAAGACTACTTCAATGGGTAGGGGGAATAATGCAGGAAATGATTCAAAGGAACACAAATGCTGCAAAAAAGTGGGCTACATCCTTAGTGGAAAGCACTTCTGCTCATGCAATTTGGGGTACGAACAGGTTGCTAACCTGTAACTGTGGTTCTTCGAGTGGTCATCTGTGCCATCATACACTAGGAGCTTTAGCGCCTGCGCGGTAGCGTTCGGAAACTTCTAGAGCTTGTTCGCTTGGCGGGAACCCCTCCCCCACGCCGGTACTGCGCATGCTCCTCCCGCCGAGCAACGGTCTCTCCTCAGTTCTGTCGTCCGCCGTAGAACCTACAGGGACCTGAGAAAGAGGGGAGGAAGGGCGGGTGTGTATGATGGCACAGATGACCACTCGAAGAACCACAGTTACAGGTAAGCAACCTGTTCTTCTTCTTCGTGGTCTCTGTGCCTTCATACACTAGGAGACTGTGTAGCTTACCGGTCGGACGGCGGGTCAGGTCCTACAGCACGGAAGCCAACACCTCACGTCCAAACCGGGCATCTCTGCGCGACCGGCAGTCGAGCCTGTAGTGGCGCACGAAGGTCGATGGTTGGGACCAGGTCGCCACACGGCAGAGTTCATGCAGGTCAACTCCTCGCAGGAGGGCCGCAGAAGTAGCCACAGCTCTGGTGGAGTGGGCTCGAAGCAGGACTGGCGGAGGCTTCCTCGCGAGCTCATACGCCAGTTCAATAGTCCTCACCACCCACTTGGAGAAGCGCTGGGTGGACACTTTTAGGCCCTTCCGACGTCGCCCATAGCAAACAAAGAGATGCGGCGTCTGTCGGAAGGAAGCAGTCCTGTCCTTGTAGAAAGCCAATGCCCGACGCACGTCCAGTGAGTGGAGGGACCGCTCCAACGGTGTCGTCGGGTTCGGGAAGAAGGCAGGCAGGATGATGTCCTGGTTGAGATGGAAACTGGACACCACCTTTGGCAGGAACGAGATGTCAGGTCTCAGGACCACCTTGTCCCTGTGGAAGACCGTGAAGGGCTCATCGGAACGAAGAGCTGTGATCTCACCCGCTCGCCTCGCTGAGGTCACCGCCACCAGGAAGGCAGTTTTCATTGTCAGGAGCCTGTCATCCAGGTCGCCATTGGCTCGAAGGGCGGCTTCGTCAGCTGCGAGAGCACCAGCGAGAGGGACCACGGCGGTAGCGGCGGCGATACCGGCGGGTAGAGATGATGAAGTCCTTTCAGGAACCGCTTAACGGTATCGTTCCTGAAGAAGGCCGAGGCAGCAGATCGTGGCGGTTGGTATGCCACGATCGCGGAGAGATACACCTTCAGGGATGGAAACGCCAGGCCCTGTTGCCGGAGGTGCAGGAGGAAGTGCAGGACGGTCAAGAGCCCCGCGGGCGATACCGGCTCACTCCTCTCGTTAGCGAAGGTCAGGAAGCGTCGCCACTTGTATTGATAGTTGCGAAGGGTGGATTCCTTCCTGGCCGCGACGAGGACGGTACCGAGCACGGGATCGTCTAGTGCGATATCCTCCAGGCATGGAGGGCCAGGCGTGGCAGGTCCGGATGGAGGACTCGGCCGCCGGAGTGGAGAGCAGGTCCGGTGTCGGTGGCAACCGGAGCAGGTCGTCTCGTGCGGCTTGTAGCAGGGGTGCGAACCAATGTTGCCTCGGCCAGTACGGGGCTACTAGGATCGCGTCGGCTCGGTCGGCGAGGATCTTCGATATCGTCCGGCCGAGCAGCGGGAACGGCGGGAACGCGTAGAGGAGTTCCCCGGTCCACGGAAACTGGAAAGCGTCCCCGATGGAGGCACGATCGTGGCCCGCTCTGGAACAGAATCGGCGACACTTCGCGTTTTCCCTGGTCGCGAAGAGGTCGATCGATGGTTCGCCCCAGCGGTCCCGAATCAGTCTGAACGCCTCTCTGGAGAGAGACCATTCGTGATGGGATGAGGTGTCCCTGCTGAGGGCGTCTGCCGTGGTGTTCTCCTGCCCGGCCAGGTGAACCGCCACGGGATGCGTGTGCAGGCGAATGCACCATTCCCACAGGTCGAGCGCGATGTCGAGCAGGGTCGTGGAATGAGTCCCACCTTGTCTGTTGATGTAGCAGACGGCGGTGGTGTTGTCCGTCAGAATCAGGACCGTGCGCCCCGCCACGGCATGGCGGAACGCCCGTAGGGCTTTCCAGACGGCGAGCAGCTCCAGCGCGTTGATATGGAGAGCGGTCTCGTCGTCGGTCCATCTGTCGCGGACTCTGAGATCGCCGCAGTGGGCACCCCATCCATACAGGGAGGCGTCGGTCGTTACCGTCACCTTCGGTGTCAGCTGTTGGAAAGGCATCCCTGACATGAGATTGCATCGCGACTGCCACCATCGGAGGGATGAGCGGACGTCTCCCGGCAGCTGCAGTCGGAGTGTCTGTTCGTCTCGCAGGGGGTCGAATATGCGGACGAACCAGTGTTGAAGAGGTCTTGCTCTCAGCCTGGCGAGATATGTCACAGCGGTCGTCGCAGCCATGTAGCCCAAGAGCTGCTGGACGCTTCTCGCAGATAACGTCGGGGCCGTACGAGCGTGAGCGGCGGCCCGGATCAAGGTTTGTGCTCGAGACTCTGGTAGGTACGCCCTGGCGGAGGTCGAGTCGAGCGTCGCCCCGATGAAGTCCAAGATCCTCGCCGGCTCGAGGTGGGACTTCTTCGGATTCACTCGTAGACCAAGGCGGGTCAGGAGTGACAACGTCATGTGGACGTCGTGGTAAAGTCTCTGTTTGCAGGACGCCACCAACAGCCAATCGTCGAGGTAGGGGAAGACGGAAGCGCCCTTCGTCCGCAGGTAGGATACCACCGGGGCCATGCACTTGGTGAAGACCCTTGGGGCAGTCGAGAGTCCGAACGGCAGCACCTTGTACTGGTAACAGGTGTCGTCGACTGCGAAGCGGAGGTACCGTCTGTGCTGCGGGCGAATGGCGATATGGAAGTATGCGTCTCGGAGATCGATGGAGGCGAACCAGTCCCCTCGATGTAAGAAGGGTAGGATCGACGGTATCGTGACCATCTTGAACCTTTTGGGGCGGATGTAGTAGTTCACCCCTCTGAGGTCTAGGATCGGCCGGAGGGTACCGTCGGCTTTCGGTACCGTGAAGTACCTGGAGAAGAAGCCGGTGGTCTTGGCCTCTTGCGGGAGCCGCTCGATCGCCCCTTTCTGGAGGAGGGATTGGATCTCTTCCAGGAGGGCCGGACTCGACGGCGTGGAGTAGTAAACGCCGCGAGGAGGAATATCGAGAAACTCGATGGCGTAGCCAAGACGGACGATGGAAAGCACCCAAGAGTCCGTAGTGACATACTGCCACTCCGCTAGGTGTCGAGCGAGAGTCGGTCGGTCTCCGAGCGCTGATGGTAGGCTGAAGAGTGGGTATTGGTGGGTCCTGCCAGGCACGTCAAAACCGAGACTTTGTCTCGGAGGAGGACTTCTTCGACGAAGCCGGGCGCCGCCTAATCGTGCGTCTGGCCGATGAGCCGGAGGACGGTCTCGACTGTCCAGACTGGGCCGAACGCTGGAACGACGAGGTGGAGGATCGTCGCCAGGATGGGCGGAAGGTGGAGGCCCTGCGGGCCTGCGTGGCCGGCTGCAGCCCGATCTTTTTTGCGGTCAGTCTCGCCTTGACAAGATTGTCCAAAGCTTCGTCTGTGGACGAATTGAATAGGCCTTCACCGTCGAAGGGGAGATCTTCAATCCTCCTTCTGGTGTCCTCCTGGATGTCGGCCGGTCGCAGCCAAGCATGGCGGCGGAGGCCGACGGATCCCGCCATGACCCGGGAGGCGATCTCCACTGCGTGCCGGGAGGAGGCCATCTGGTGCCGAGCGATGGAGATAGCCTCATTGAAGATCACGGAGGAGGCTTGGCGGATGTCCTCCGGTACCGCCTCCATCGCCGGTTGCAGGCGATCGAGCACTTTTTTCAGGTATGCCGCGAGGCAAGCCTGAGTGTTGGACAGCCTGATCTGCAAGGAGGCAGCTGAATAGAACCTCCTTGCGTAGGCGTCCAACTTCCTGCCCTCCTTGTCCGGCGGGGTGGTGTGTTGCCTGCCGGAGCCCTTTGTCTGTGCCGACTCGACGACCACAGAGTTCGGTACAGGGTGATTAAAGAGATAACCGGCGTTATCCTTCTGCACCCTGTAGAGGTGTTCTAACCGCTGCGGTATCGGCTGAGCCGAGGCCGGTCTATCCCAGGCGGCCTTCACCAGTCTGGATACCCGGGGCAGGAGAGGCAGCGGGGCCGTGGAAGGTCGCTTCTCCTCGAAGACGGAGAAGGCTGGATCGTCGTCCTCCGGCTCCGCATCGGCGATCTTAAGGCCGAGGGTAGTGGCCATGCGGAGCAGCATCGCAGAGAACTGGTGGACGTCCTCTGGAGCAGAATCTGGGATCGGGTCCCCGAATCCCAGCGGAGGAGACTCCTGTGAGGCCGCCTCAGACACCTCTGACTCCGCGCTCGAGTCGTACGACTCCGAGCTCGGTGAGTCCTCTCGCCTCGCTTTCCGGCTCCTTCGTCGCCGCAGGTGTTGCCTTCCTAGGCTTCTCCGCAGCCGGGGCGGTGGTAGCAGCAGCGTCCCGCTTGGGATGGCTGACCACTGACTTCACCCTCTTGGTGGTGACCGGGGTAGTCTGGCAGGCTGACGTCGTCGTAGCCCGCTCAGTCACCACCGACTCCGTAGGGCGCGTCGCCGTTGCCGTGACCCTAGGAGGTGGCGATATCGCCCGATACCGTGGTGAAGGCTCCCTCGCCCTATGATATCGAGGAGAGGGAGAGCGGCTGAAGGAGCGGCGGTCCGACGGAGATCGGCTTCGGCGTCGACGGTACCGAGCCTCGTCCCCTCTAGGTGAGCGCGATTCGCGCTGTCGACGAGGTGACCGGGACCTCCGGAAGGTCTCCCAGCGACTCGGGCCACGATGGTACCGATCCCGGTACGATGGCGAATGCGACCGATAGGAGGCCGGGCGCTCTCTCCATTCAGATTCCCTCGCGTACCTGGCCACGTAGGACGCCGAGGTGTATCTGGAGGCAGACGAGCGAGGTTGTTCCTCTCTGTCTCCCTCGGAGGCGGCGAGGCCACCGGACGCTCGGAAGAGCGGGACCGGGACCTAAAGGAGGTCGAACGCCGCTCCGGAGAAGCAGAGGGCTCCCTCTGCTGCAGGTCGGCCGACCTGCGACGGCTAAGAGGGCGGTGGCGCTCCTCCACCAGGGTTGGAGGGTCTGCCACAGGCGAGTCCGGGCGCTGTTGGGGAACGTCCTCAATCTCATCGTCCGAGAGATCGACGGACTCGCCTCGCCCTTTGGAAGGCTGCTGAGTAGGAGGAGGAGTAGGAGGTCGAACGTCCCCAGCCGGGGAGCGCTTCTTCTCCTTCTTCTTCTTCTTCTTCTCCTTCTCCTTGCCCTTGCCTCCGTCCGGAGCAGGGCGCTTTTTAGCAGGCGTCTCCGTAAGGGGAGCCTCAGCCTTCCTCGCCGTCGAGGATCCTTTTGCTGACTTGGCAGCCGCCGACAGCTTCGGGATCCTCGGTAGCGCCGAGATCGGCGTTTTCGCCGGTACCGAGCCCGATACCGACGAGGTGGACGGAACGGCAGCCGCCGATACCGTCGATGGCGTGGTCGTCTTCTTGTCGGCCATCTTGGAAGTGGAGGTCTCGTCTATCGCCCGCAGAGACTGTTCCCAACAATAAGATTTGAGTCTCGCGGAGCGGTTGCGGAGAGTTTGGGGAAGTAAATCCCGGCAAATTGGGCAAGTCCGGATGTTGTGGGACTCACCCAAACAGAAGAGACACTCCTTATGGCCGTCGTTGAGGGCAACCTTGCGGCCGCAGGACACGCACTTTTTAAAGAGCGCGGACATAAGACGAAGAACGCCAAACTCCGAAATCCAAAAAGACGAAAAACCGAAGGGGGAGTCCGAAAGAGAGGTCAAAGACAGTCCGAAAGTCCGTAAAACCGTGAAAAACAGCAAGCCAAGCACAACGTGAGAGGAACAAACTGAAGAACCTTCCGTACGCGGCGGCGGACGAGAAAGAACTGAGGAGAGACCGTTGCTCGGCGGGAGGAGCATGCGCAGTACCGGCGTGGGGGAGGGGTTCCCGCCAAGCGAACAAGCTCTAGAAGTTTCCAACGCTACCGCGCAGGCGCTAAAGCTCCTAGTGTATGAAGGCACAGAGACCACGAAGAAGAACCAACTTTTGCCAGCCCTCCATATATAAAACGTATCTCTTTTAGTTTCAACCCTCTATGGAACATCTCATTCTGTTTCAGAGGGTCTCTCAAATCACAGCAGACATAGTTCAGGGAAGATGGGAGACTTATATTGCTAGGAATAGAGATTACTAAAAAATAGGTGCACTAACCTACACAAGCAAAAGCCCTGTCCATTAAGATAAAATAAAGTAATACAAGTAATTGTATTACTTGATACAATCCAATATTTGTAACTAATGATCTTCTATTTCTTGCTTTTAAAATAACACAATAGCATCAAGCAGTACAGCTTCTTATAAAGCTATTATTATGTGTGTTTACCGCATAATAATGTGATCTGCTTTATTCACAGTCATAACTTTAGGGAGAGGCCTGATAAACAAACCTAACACTGCTTTTAGAAAGTATGGACTGAAAATAGTGGATAACAATAAGTAAAAACTCAGATGTAGAAACAGCAAGAACAAAGATTTTGTTTAAGTTACTGATTGTTAACATGCATTCAGTGTTAGAGAAGTTTGGTTGTCTGACTAATGTGAACATGTATATTGCATATTTATTGTTACTTAACAAGCTCTATCTACACTAGAATTTATTGCTGTTCTGTCATGTACCATAATTCTGACAATCTGTTTGCCTAAAAACTAACACTGTCACTCATTTGAGTCTAATCAATGAGAAGCGATTTGAAGCAAATATATTTTGAAGGGGAATTAAACAGGATCAAATACTTATCTTTTTTAGGAAAAGACTACATATTATCAGAAAAATTTGGCTGTAATAGCCACAACACAGTAAATTCACTAATTATTTGAAAGGAATAAATTAAGCGGAGGAGAAAGAAATATTTACTCATGGGAAAATAAAATGTTTTATATGAGTTTGTCCTGCAGTCAGTGACAGCAATACACATCACCTACAAGTGGAACAAGCTAAACAGAAATTGTATTCTGCCAACTGCTTTACATTAATTAGGCCAGTTGTTCTTAACCTGAGGTCCACAGAGCACTCACAGGGGCTCTGCAAAGCCCTACTGCTGGACACTAACAATACTGGCAGCAACAAGGATGTGGCAGTGGGGGTGTGTGAAAATGATAAAACTGCTCCCTCATTTGTAAATGAAGGGACACTGTTTGGGCATCAGCACATGCCTGCTGCTGTGTCCCTCAGCATCCACATCTCCAGCTGCAGGGGCACAGTTTGAGTGCACGTACACACCTGCCACCATGTCCCTCTATACCCATGTCCCCTGCTGCTGTGTCCCTGATGAAGGGGACATGACAGGTGTGTACACGTGCACAAACTGTTACCTCATTTGCCTGTTGTCATGTTCCTCAGTGCTCACAACCCTGCTGTCGCTGTCGAAGGAGACATGATGGCAGGTACGTGTCTGCACCCAAACAACTTCCCTGTTAGCAAACGAAGAAGCAGTTTCTGCACCTGCAGACACCCACAGGTGTATCCCCGATGAAAAGTACATGGCTGCAGGCACCCAAATTATGACTCTGGAGACCAGAGTTTGAATCCCCACTCAGCCATGGAAACCCACTGAGTGATCTCAGGCAAGTCACATTCTCTCAGCCTCAGAGAAAGGCAAAGGCAACAAAACAAAACTTTCATGATAGGTTTGTCTTGCCAATAAGTCAGTTTTCAAAGGGAAGAGACATCATGGCCAAAAATAACCTCCCCTTGTCAGCAGAGCTTTGTTGTTGTGAGCCTTCAAGTCACTTCTGACTTAATGGCAATCCTAAGGTAAACCTATCACAGGTTTTTTGGGGTGGGGGGCAAGATTTGTTCAGAGAGGGTTTGTCTTTGCCTTTCTCTGAGGCTGAGAGAATGTGACTTGCCTAAGGTCACCCAGTGCCTGAGTGAGAATTTGAATCCTAGTCTCAGAAGCCATAAATGAATATTTGACTAATTTTTAAATTATGTATTACAGTCTTCTCTCCACATTTGTGGGTTTGACCTTTGCGAATTTGATTGTTTGCGAGGCAGGTACTTGACTTCCCCCCTCCAAACATTTTCCTCCCCTAATCCCTTGCATTCCTCACCCTAGGCTTGCCATGCTTATATTTAAAATGGACTTTTTTCCTTTTGGGTAAACAAAGCCTCTCCTACTGCTAAAGGTGTGGGCTCTCTGCCATGTGGTTGCACATTCTGCTATGGACTGGCTGTTGATTGGTCAGGTGGTCCTTTCTCAAGGTAGCCACCAGAAGTAATTAGAACTCCAGAACTTGGCTCTTCTCTGTCTGAGGGGAAAGTGCCTGGAAACCTTTTAGGTTGTCTTTTTTCTCCCCTCAAAATACCAGGACCAGAGGCAAAGGAATGGGAAGGGGAAAGCTCCAGAGGAAGAATCCGGGGGTATTCATGGTTTTTCCACTTTCATGAGGGTTCTATGCCCCTAATCCTCATAAATGTGGATGGGCTACTGTACATCTTCGTGGTCCCTGGCAATAAATTATATTTACAGGAGATCCCCAGTAAAGGAAACATTAAGAACCACTGCATCGATGATTCAAACTTCAGCATTATCACAGAGTATCTTGCCTATGACATTAGTCCTTTGGAAAACAACAGCTCTCACATGAGTAAATAAAGGTGTCTTGAGTACATAGTTGTGACTTTCTCAGTAAGATATTATTTAACTCAATATAAATATTTCACATTTACAAATCTAATGTCCATCTGGAGCAACTCCATATTATAACTGAACAAGCTATAGGCAGAAAAGTCAACTGGAAAAGATGTCAATGACAGCATGCAAACTGATTTTTGAGGGGGGAAATCTTTAAATTTTTTAAAAGACATCAATTCTTTCTTAATCCATTTGGTGGAGCACATTTAACAACTTCCACATATTGACTGTAATTTCCTTTCCTTTGAAAGAACTGGAGATACTTGAATTGGAAGGTCAAGATTCACAAAACCATTAAATCAGTTCTGAGAGTTCAAGCTGACTGAAACTTTGTAGGGATTTATCAGTAACACTATATGGCATTTTGCTTTCCAAACAGAAGGGAGTGTTTTTCAAAGAATTTAAAGTACAATTCTGTGTAAAGCAAAGGTGCCTAAAATTCATGGGGCTAGCACACACCATTTATGATAACCACAGTAGTTCTTTGGCTCTTAGTTTGGAATAAACTGTATTTCAAATCTAAGCAAATAATGTCTGCACTCAGACTGCGAAAGGCAGCAAGAGGCAACTTGTAGATTTACCAAAATGATAAGAAAACATATGCTGTTTAACAGCCAGGACTAGATTAACCATTAGGTCAAGTACATGATGGCTTTGGTCACTGTAAAATTTAAGTCTTTCCCTTCCATAGTAATGCTTGTTCACAAATGAATTATCTTAATGTGTGAAACAGCTGTCACCAAATAAACTTACCTAGATGTACAAATGCTAGCAGAGGATGTAGGGAAACTGGAGCGTAATTCTTAGTAGAACTCTTACATTCATGCATCATGGCCCAGCCTTTCACTTCCAATAATGTACTGAGAGCTGTTCCATGTTTCTCATGGAAATGTCATTTGCTATGATACACTGACATGTGCTGTGCATCTGAACACAAAAAGGATACTACCACATGGAATGTGAAGTGGCTCCTAAGACTGTTTCAAATTTCATTCCTACAACCAAGCAACTGGAGAGCTTCATTACATGAATCTGAAGCTATCTTCAATCAAGATATTTTTCCTACAAAACTGTGAAAAGATTTTTTTTCCAAACACATTTATACAGCTTCTCTCATGTAGAGGTTTAAAAATTAAAAGCAATTTTCTGTATCGTCTTTCTGTGCTAAAAATGGTTCACAACAATTTGATACCATTTACAATCTAGACTTTCTTAAAATTAAAATCAAACTGTGAATAACAGTATAAAACAAAATGTGATCTATGAAGAAATGTACAGAGATAAAGAAATGTACAGACCTAAACTATAATTCTTCTCCGTACACCCTGTGGGTCATACCTTATATCCTGAAGTTTTTACATTAACTGAAACCTCAACTCATTCCCATCCTCTATTACTGTACCTTCCTGCCTATGAAAGATACTTTTGTTACCATTCACTCTTCTCATTTAAATCATTCAAGTCTTTACTCAACTGTAAAATTGTGCATATGGGTACTCTAATTCTTTCCGCTGAGAGGTTGAGAAAGCAAGCTAAGAATGTTTTGGAAGGCAGGTTCCCCACGTTTCAGCACCAATTCCCTCTCCAACATATATAGGAAATCATCAACATTCTATACACATGCCAGTCCAGTGCTAAAGGGAAACAGTCACTGTGAACTTCTACTTCTAATAATTGAGAATCTGTCGTCACTATTGCTAAAGTACACTGAAGTCCAAGTACTAATAATCTGACACCCATCTGTAGGTAGAAAAGCTTGGTACATATAAAGCTTGGAATAAGGAAGTAGCAGAGATGCGGGGGGGGGGAATAGTGGTTTCTTTTATATATTGTGAATACACTCAAGTTCATGAATGTAAATAAAAGAATGCTACAAGGTGCAAGGATATTATGATAACCAACATCTTAACTGTTCTGTATTGTTTAATGTTTACTTATGGTGAAATCAGTACAGTAATAAAGGAGCAGTTGAAAAGATAAGAACAGGTTGCTTACCTGTACCTGTGGTTCTTTGCGAATTCATCTGTGTGCTCACATATATGGGATTATCTGTGCCTGTACAGACTATCATCAGAAACTTCTAGAGCTAGACCTCTTTGGCTCAGTCCCCCTCCCCTTCTACCACACATGTTCAGTACAGTTCCCACTCAAATCTCCTCAATTCCATGTCCACCACAGGAGTCTGAAACTAAGGAAGTAGAGCACAATAACAGAAGGAGACGGCTGGTTCACACAGATTGGAGATTAGCAAGTTATGCTTATCTGAATGAAGGGTGAAACCATGTTAAGGACAACTGAAACACAGACAAGCCATTCCAATGAAGTAGTGTCTTCGAGTTGAATTTCAAGTCTATAGTGCTTTACAAAACTAAATGGTTGAGTCCAAGTAGCTGCTTGGACTCTTTATGAGCATACCAAGCAAGAACACAGATGAAGGGGAGATAGCTCTCATGGAATGAGAATGAACAGGGGAAAGCTCATGTATTCTGGTAGTCTGTTGGCTAATGAGATGGTACCAGCTACCCACCTGGAAATGCACCGTGAGAAAACTTGTCAACCTTGTTTACAAATTCTATAGCAGACAAAAAGTTTAGGGTTTTTTTTTTAAGTACTTTTGTCTGATTGAGATAGAAGGCAAGGACATGTCTGACATCTAGCATGTGACAAGCACATTTGGATGAGTTTGGGAAGAAGGTTGGAAGCAAGACCTGCTGAGACAAACTGAAGGAGAAAGTCACTTTCGGAGGCAAGTAACATCTGGAGACAAGCACTGGAAACAGGACTATCAGAAACAGGGCCACCTTGTCTTTGTGGAACTGGAGGGATGGCGAATCTACCCTCTAAGCAGCTAGTTCACTGGCCCTCCTGGCAGAGCTGTGGGCCACAAAGAACACAATCTTCTATGTCAGGAACTGCAAATAACAAGAAGCAAGAGGTTCAAAAGGACACCTCATTAACTAGGGAGGAGAGAGAGAGCCATAGGTCCCAGAAAAGAGTGAGGAGTTTGAGAAGGAAAGATGTTAATGAAATCTTGGAAGAAAAGCTTAAGCAAGGGTGGACAAACCAAGAGAGGAAGTCTCATGGTCAAACTAAGATTGAGAGAGCAGCCATGTAAAATTTATCAAAGAGATGGAGTGGCCCTGTGATGCCAAGAATACGATTAATGGGAACTCAGTACCAGTCCACATGCACGTCACTGAAAATAAGGAGGAAGCACCTCCACTTATAGCAGTACAACTTCCTGGTTGATTGTCTACGTGCAGAGCAAAGGATAACTAATGCTTCTGGGGGGAATATCCTCCAGGCTATGTGCAAAGATCCGGATAAAAAAGTGCTGTCAGCTTGGGTGAGAAGATACTGTCAAAATGGAAGCAAGAAAGTAGCTGGAGAAAGTTGATGTGTTGACATGAAAGTTGAGAAAGTTGATGTGTTTTTCTCTTGTCTTGAGGCCTAGTACCTCTGATGGCTGGAATCCTCATATGAGCAACCAACGGTGCATAGACATATATGCTGTAACTATTCTTGAAGTTTTAAGGATGGAGAACAGAATGCCCATGAGCAGGTTTGACAGTGCTGTGCACCAGAGTAGAGACCAATGAAATGGGGTCAGGGACAGAGACTCTTCACAGGATCTTCCAATTCCAAGATGAACACAGAGAGAAACTAGGCCTGGAAAAGCTGCATTTGAAGCCAAGTAAAGGGAGGTGTTGCTGTTGTCAAGGCCACCAAAACTAGAAGGACCTTGCACAGCTTGAGTGCAATGTGTGCAGAAAGTTGCCTCCACAATCTGACATGCTCTCCTAAGAGGCAAGTATGCTCTACCCAACGGAGAATCTCACAGGGCACTTACATATCAGAACCATTGGGTTGGATGCAACCGTGATGTCCTGGGGCTCATAAGGAGGCCAAGATCATGGAGCATAGACATGGAAATGCAAAGGTACAGCTTGGTTCAACTAATGGAGAGCAGAAGCCTATCATCTATGCAAGTCTTGATGTGCAAAACATAGGAAATGATGATATGCAGGGAAGATCGAAATATGAAAATATGCATCCTGGAGAACAATATTTGCAAACCAATCTTTGTGGTGCCAGAGAAGGAAGACTGCAGAAAGCATGAATATCCTGAAGCTCTTGGTGGTTATACAAAAGTTGACATCTCTGAAAGCCAAGATGGCACACAGTCCTCTGTTCCTTTTTGGGTACCATAAAGTATCTCGAAAGAGAGCATTGATAAAGATGAGATGGATGCACTCTCTCAATGGTACCCTTGTGAAGAAGGGCTCCAATCTATTCAGACAAAGCTTGGGAAGGCTTTGTTAGGTGACACACTCCAAAAAGGTGGCCCAAAGGTGGGACGCCACGGAACTCAATAGTATAGCCTTCAGCCACAATACTGAGGACCCACAAATGAACAGGTTGTTTAACCTGTAACTGTGGTTCAAGTGGTCATCTGTGAACTCACACAAATGGGGTTTCGCGCCTGCGCAGAAACAGTTTTTGGAACCTTCTAGAGCCTATCATTGGTGTTTTGGTGGTTGACCCACCCCCCTTCCTGTCAGGGTATATAAGCCCCCGCCTCGTGTAATGGTCAGTTCCGTCGCCACACGTGAGGCAGCAACAGAACCACCATACAGCAGGACATATGGAGGGAGGGTTTGTGTGAGTTCACAGATGACCATTCAAAGAACCACAGTAACAGGTAAGCAACCTGTTCTTCTTCTTCGTAGTCTCTGTAACTCACACAAATGGGAGACTAGCAAGCTGAGAAGAAAGGAGGAGGGTACGTCATGTTGCTGAAAAAGCACTCATGTCAACTTCCGGTTCCCCATTTTCCTTTTCCTTTCCCTTTTTTTTTAGTCAGCAACAACATGTAAGATAATAAATAATATTTATTAATAAAACAGACAATATCGTCTTTTTCATCCAACAGAGGAAACCAATACACCTCTCCCAAAACATGTATCATTTCTAGACCAGTTATCAACTCTATAATGACTAATAAATGTAAGAGGTTGAGACCAGGTAGTTACTTTGCAAACTTCGTAAAGAGACACCCCATGCAAAAAGGCCGCAGAAGCTGCCATAGATCTTGTGGAATGAGCTCATATAGAATCAGGAAGTTTCTTTTTTGCCAATTCATAAGACAGCTTAATAGTGGAGACCACCCATTTAGAGAGCCTTTGAGGCGAAACTGGATTGCCCTGTTTAGACACTGAGTAACAAACAAACAATTTATTTGACTTTCTAATTGAAGAAGTGCATTGAACATAAAAGGCTAATGCTCTTCTAACATCCAAACAATGTAGAGTTTTCTCCATGTCTGAACCAGGATTCTGCATGAAAGCTGGTAACACTATTATCTTGGTTGAGATGAAAATATGACACCACTTTTGGTAAGAACGTCATATCTGGTCTTTACCTTATCTTTGTGGAATCTCAAATAAGGAGGGTCAACCCTGAGTGCACATAGCTCGGTTTACCCTGTCTTCTTGCAGATGTTATTGCAACCAAAAAGACAGATTTCCATGCGAGCAAATGCATGTCACAAGTAGCCATAGGCTCAAAGGGCCTAGCAGCCAGGTGTTTCAGCACCAAATTCAAATTCCATCCCAAGAAAGGTGGTTGGATTGGGGGATGTAACTTTTTCTAGCCCTGAATAAACCTCTTAATCAGGGGGTCCAAAAAACAAGATAGTTTACCCCATCTTTGAAAATTACAGGAAATTGCAGCTAAGTAACATTTCACTGAGGACAAAGACAAACCCTGAGCTGATAGCTCTGCCAGAAATGACAAAACATGTACATTGTTACAATCTGTAGGGGAAACACTTTGTCGTTTCAAGTAATCACAGAATTTAACCGATTTATATGCATAAGACTTCAGTGTTGAGGGCTTATGCACAATATGTTTCACAGTGTCGAGTAAGCTATCTACTACAGTAGATTCCATGCAGTCAAACGCAGTGCTTGAACATCGGGGTGGAAGACGGTACCATTGAAAATGCTGAGCAGATCTTGCCTGAGTGACAGGAACTGGTACCATCCTTGTGGTAACTTGAGGGGAGTGGCAAACATGGCTGCCTCAGCCACCATCGTGTTACTAGTATCGCCCTTGCTCTGTCTTGGCGAATTTTGGCAATAACCTTCGTTATCAAGGGAAATGGTGGAAACGCATAGGCCCTAGGTCCCATCCAACTGAACAGAAAGGCATCTCCCAGAGTTCGATGCCCCTTCGAGTGCTGGGAGCAGTACAGGCTGCACTGGTTGTTCAGTCTCAATGCAAAGAGGTCTAATGTGAGGAAACCCCCATGTCGCAAACACTTCCTGAATCACATACTTGTTGATCATCCACTCATCACAGGACCACGGTGTCCTGCTGAGTGTGTCTGCCAAGACATTCAGATCCCCTGCCAGTTGGACCGTTGATGGAAGAATCTGTCGTGACAGGCACCACTCCCATAGCTGTACTGATAGGTTCAAAAATGCAAGCAACCGAGTCCTGCCTTGTTTGTTTATGTAGTACATTACTGTCATATTGTCTGTGACAATTTGAATTGACTTCCCAAACAGGTAGTGCTGAAACGCTCACAGCATCTTCAGTACTGCCATGAATTCCAAAATGTTGATATGGAAATTTTTCTCCTGAGTTGTCCATAGACCTCATATCGTGAGTGCTTGACAGATCCGTTGTCACTGACAGTGATGGTAGTCGAGGAAGGAACGACATTCCCTTCAACACATTCTCTGGCTTTGTCTACCAATCCAGAGAAGAGAGAATATTCCTCAGTACCATGAGGTACTTGAGGTGATGGTCTTGAAGTGGACTGAACCGACATATAAAACTGCTGCAATGGTCTCATCCTTAGCTCTGCATATGGTGTGACTAGTTGACACCATCAGTCCTAGCACAACCTGTACCACCTTTGCTTGCACTCTGTGAAGTCGTTGCATCTTTGTCAAACATCGCAAAATCTTTTCCCATCTGTCCTGTGGAAGAAAGGCTCTTTGTAGTCTTGAATCCAATACTGCTCCAATATATTTGATCTTTCTTGACTGTATCAAGGTTGATTTTTTGTAATTTATCATTAAGCCTAACTTCCTTAGCAGACCAATGGTGGTACTGAAATGCCTGAATAGTTGGTTTCGAGAGGATGCCACTATTAATCAGTTGTCTATGTACGGGAACACCACGATACCTTTTTGACAAAGAAAAGCCGCAACAACAGACATGCACTTTGTGAAGACTCTCGAAGCTGTGCTTATGCCGAAAGGAAGAACAGGAAAATGATACGCATGCCTGCCGACAGTGAATGCAAGAAACCATTTGTGGTCCAGTCTTATGGCTACATGGAAATATGTATCTTTTAGATCTAAGGTTGCAAACCAGTCATCCCTTTTTAAGAGTGGAAGAATGGCACTTAAAGCCACCATTCTGAATCTTTTTGGTTGGATATAGCAGTTGACCCCTCTCAGGTCCAATACTGGCCAAAGACCTCCATCTTTTTTCTTCACCAGAAAATATCTCAAGGAGAAGCTTCTTCTCAACTAAGATGTATTGATTCTTTCTATTGCCCCTTTTTGGAGCAGTGTTGATTTCTCCTCTTTGAGCTCTGGAGAGGGCATAGTCCTCCGAATTCGCCCCGTCAGTGGTAAATGGAAAAACTCTATGGTGTATCCATATCTTATGATGTCTAGAACCCAAGAATCCGAGGTGATCATTGACCAAACATTGGCATGGTAGCTTATAGTCTTTCTCCAAACAGTGGTTTGGTATGGAGACTTGGTTGCTTATCTTCATGCAGGTCTACAAGAGAAAAAATGCCTTGTCCTTGTTGACTGCTGGTATCTGTCAGAAAGGTCTCATGATGTTCGTTGTCAAACTCTACGCTTGCTCTGGTCTGACTGTTGTTTCTTATATTGAGGCTGCTTGTACTTTGCAGACGGAAACTTCCTTGTTGAAAGTTGTTGAGGTATGCTCTGTCTATGTTGAGGCAGAGTTGGACTCAACGTTCTCCTCAGAAATGGCTAGTACCGACAATACCGGTATCTCTGTTGGTAAGTGGACGATAGAAATCCATACTTCTTGGCCGTCAATCATATTTTCTGGGCATGTTCATTTTTCGTCAGTACCAGCATTGAACAACCCTAGGGAATCAAAGGGTAAGTCTTCAATCATCATTTTGGCTTGCTGAGACAATTCAGATGAGCAAAACCATGCATGCCGTTGAATCGCTATGGCACCAGCTACAGCTTTATTACTACAGTCAGTGAGGTGTTCAGCTGTAGTGATTTGCTGGGATGACAAATTGTAAGCCTCACGATATAACGCAGTAGCAGTCTTCTTTTCGGTATCAGGAAGCATTTCCAGGTAAGATTTTATTCTACCCCACAGGAATTGCTGCGACCATACAAGCGGCATAATTTGAAATCCTAAACAAAAAGGCTGCATTTGAATAGGAATTTTTACCAATATTGTCCTATTTTTTCCCTTCTTGATCAGCAGGAACAGCATGCACCCTCTGCAACTATTTTGACTGGGCCGCATCCACCACGAAGGAGTTTGGTTTGGGGTGTTGGACCCACCAGTCATCCTCAGTCTCAACAAGACGATACAGAGACTCCAGCTTCTTAGACGTAGATGGTACCAAAGATGGTGTCAACCATGACTTATTCACTGTTTGTGACAGATATGGAAGCGGCACAATTATAGACGGTACAGGCGCACGGGCCTGCAAATCCTGGAAGATCGGGTCTTTCAGATCCTCCTTGTGATCTTCGGTTTGCAAATTCAATGACCTGGTCATTCAGAGAACAAGATCCCAAAACGATTGCAAATCATCAGTAGGTGAAATTCTCTTGGCGGTGGAAACAAAGTTGGACTCGATGTCTAGTCACTGAGACATTGCCGAGGATACCAAGGATGGTACTGACGGCGATCGGATCCGACGACCTCGAGGGAACATAACAACAGATTGTCTCCTATGTCCCTCTGAGAGGGGTTCTTGATGCCTATCATCCACGGTTTGATCCCGCCTAGCAGATTTAGATGTGAGGCCAAAAGACACTATCACCTGCTGACATGGAGGGGTCTTTGACAGAGAATGAGAGCAATGGGCGATGTGATGGTATTGATCATCGGGAATATCTCGACACCGACGGTGTCATCATATCGCTCCAGATCATCAGCATGACTCAACGATCATCAGCATGACTCGACAAAGCTGGAGGTACCTGGTCTCGAGATCTCAACCTCGAGTGAGATCTCGGTCTTGACGACAGTACCAACACATTCTGTTGGGAAGTGGAGGAAGAAGTAGAATGGGCCATTTTGGACGGTGAAGGAGTAGGTTCGGTTCGCTTGGATGGTCCTGAAGCAGTCAGCAAGTTCTCCCACAATAGGGCTTTCAATCGAGCCACCCTATTGTGACCAGTTGGTGGAGTAAACAGCTGAAATGACGACAAGCTCCTACGCTGTGGCCTTCACTTAAACAAAGTGCCCGTCCTTATCAGGTATCTTTCCTCCACAGGTCACACAATGCTTAAATACAGCTGTTGCCATACAACTTGGCCAAACAACACAATCCAGCAGAATAAACGAAGTCCGATCCAATCTGAAGCCGAAACAACCAGTCCAAAACGCTAGAAAAATATGGGAAAAACCCCGTTCACAATAGCGAAAGGCTCCTATATGCTGCACACGCGGCAGATAAAAAGGAACTGATCATTACACGAGGCAGGGGCTTACCTACCCTGAGGGAATGGGGGATGCCATCAAGACGCCAACGGTAGGCTCTAGAAGGTTCCAAAAGCTGTTTCTGTGCGGCTCGAAACCCCATTTGTGTGAGTCACAGAGATCACGAAGAAGAACCAAAGTTATTGAACACCAAGCTGGAAGAAACAGAGACAGATGGAAACCAAAAAGGATAACACTGTTGAGAGAATGAGGAAGCCAGTCAAAGATGAAGCGTCAAGTCTGATTACTTTTTCTTATGAAAGGAACAGTACTTGTCAGGAGATTGGTAAAGTCTGGAAGAACCATCTGAAGACTGTTTTACAGGCAGAGAAGCATGCAGGCTGAAGCAGAGGTAGAATGATGAGCCGAAGAAGACTTCTGTTTGTGTTGATACAAGGACTGTTGGTGATCATATTACTATTACATATTACATATTACTCATTTTTGAGTATGTTCCAATTTCTCATCAGAGGATGCATGAAAGAGGTCCATTGAAGAAAAGGTCCTCAATGATAGCCCTAGCATCATCAGAGAGAGCTGAGGAACAAAGCCAGATGTGACACCACAGAACAATAGCTCCAACAAGAGACTTTGCTACACAATCAGTTGACTGCTGGGCTGTAGTGATTTGCTGGGCAGACAAAGTATGAATTGCAAGGTAAAAAGCAGAAGCAGCCTCCTTAAGGCAGCCTTTCAAGAAGCAGAGCAACCTTCTCTCATAGTTATTGTTGACATGCCCCCATTCAAGCCTCACAGTCAGAAATGCAAAGTGGTAATACCACAGAATCAGCTTTACAAGCCATGGAATCAAGCTTGTGCCCTTCTTTGTTTCCAGGGATCAAGAGTGGCTAATCTTGATAATTTAGAGATAGCTGCCTCCACAATGACCAAGTCTGGTATTAGATGTTTGAAAAGTACGGCACAGTTGGAATCTTGAAGGAGATCCAGGAGGTCAATATGGCAAGACGGTAGCCAAATCAAAGAAGGTTACTTCCAGGAATGCTTAGCAAAGATCACCAAGGTAAGCAGAAATGTAGGGTGAGTGTTGGAGTCATTACAATGAAAAACTGGATCAGAATTTGTGGTAGAAGGATGCTGAATACTCAGTTCCAAAGCCTTAGCCATTCACAACATGTGACTGGCATATGAACAAATAGTCCAGTGGCGAATGTGGATCTTAGCTGGCCACATTTGAGTTCAGTTATTGATTTGATGGAGGAGGAAAAGCCAAACTGGAGTTGGAGTCTCCAGAGCCAGATCTTGAAGAACAAGCAGAGAGAGAGTCACAAAGAAGAGACTGCTGCGGGGTCCTTCCTCTCAACATTGATACTGATGGAACAGTGATTTGAAAGGGGAAGTAAAGGAGAAGGAGGGGAACCAGAGGCCTCATACCTACTGATCTGGTGGAAAACACTGGATCTAGAAGAGTGAGCCGACCAGATGGAGGAAATGGAGGTGGATGCAAGAGAGATGCCAATGATGCATGCAAGTATGAATTCACACGGTGCTGACGACTTCAAGCAGGATCAAGCTGAATCTGAAGTGGATGGTATTGAGATTCGCTGTCAGTACTAGCGTGATCTACAAGTACAATAAATGGTAATGCTGCTGGTACCAAGAAACTCACAGCAATGCCCACAGAACCCATGAAAAGAGGCCTGTTTGGGGCAGCTAGACCAGCCTTGTTAATAGCTGACTCCCAGAGAAGGGGTTTAAGATAGGAAACCCTGTTCTGACAGGTCTGATGGGAAATGGCTCTACAATGGGAGTGCTTATCCACAATGTGGGCCTCTCTCAAGAAGAAGAGACACTTAGAATGAACATCCATCTGGAGAATCTTCTTTCAAGAAGAGATGCACCTCTTAAGTATGCTGTAGATGCCATAAACTGGAGACCAGTCAAGGAAAAATAAGCTGAAGAGTGGATAACACACAAAGTTCCCTACAATGTAGCCACAACGGTGGAGAAAAGAGAACTGAGCAGGTTTGAGAGGGAACTGTACTAAGCACATATGGTACAAGTGAGGGAGGACTCAGTGGAAGATTGCTAGCTCTAGAAATGTCTAAAGATAGTCTGAGTAGATGCAGAGAATTTCACGTGTGAGCCACAGAGACGATGAAGAACCATTGCTTCATTGGTTACTTAAACACAACAAACTGCAACAGCCAAGACACAAAGGACCAGAGAACTAGTTCTACCTGCCCAAAAGATTTTTGTGCTCAGATTTCTTAAAAGGTATATTTCCATACTACATATCAAGCAGCTTTTGAAAATGAGGGGAATTTTAAAATTTGTGATATGCCATCAGTACCAAAACTAATTTCACAGAGCATGCCCAAGCCTCTGGACACATATAAAGTATCATTAAAATAATGTTTTGGATCCTGCTCAACATTTCTACTTTCCCTATGGTACTGCAGAGTTCACAATATCAACTTTCACCAGCCTAAGTTATAAAATGGAGTTACTTCAGATTTAATACACTGACTGTGCAAAATAAATCTAGCAAGAATTACCATGAGCAGGATAATTTCAAGAAAAAACTGTTACCCAAACAGTTGGGGGAAAAATAAAAGCCAGGAATGGTTCTTCTAATATCCAAGACACATTATGAAGCTTGGGAGGAGTTCTAGCAATAGAAGAAAGAGAACTAGATATTTTGCCCTCTGCCACTTGGGAGACAGAACACAACAGATGACTGTGTTGTAGCAAATTACAGCAAAACTCTGACTTGGTTTTAAAACTGTAGTCTTTACAATGACAAGATAAGTAATACCACTTGAGCTTCCCTTTTGGGAGGAACATGGATTTTTAACAGCCAAATGCACAAATTTGCTGAACATTGCATATAATGAACCCCCATTCTAGTAATAACAAACATTTGACACATCTATATATAATGAGAAATACTCAGGGGACACTAGAGGGAACACTTAATATTATAGCATACCAGACTGCTGTAGTGTAGGCGGTGCAGGAGTCTCCAATGAAGGTCTTTGTTCATTATCAGGAGATGACAATAAGGAAGTAGAAGGAGGACTTTCTGTTGAGGAAGATGTTGAGGGAGCTTGAGCTGACATTGTAGAAGATGATGACTGCAGCTGTTCTGGCCCATCTACTTCCATCTGGGCCTCTGGTTCAGTACTTGGCAAGACAGTACCAACAGCAGTGACATCTGATCTACTTGTTCCACCTTTTAACAAGATCAGAATTTAACTTTGTTGAAAAGGAAGACCATCAGCACAGCAGATTAAGAGAATGTGACGCTTTTGGGCTTTATAGACTTAAAAATATTCTATTTTATTACATAAAAATCCCCTTATCATTTTTGAAGGTTCTTAAAAGCATTCACCTCTAGAACGAGACCGTCCTCTTCCTCTGTTGCTCTG
This sequence comes from Ctenosaura bakeri, assembly GCA_948474755.1. Classification (NCBI taxonomy): domain Eukaryota; kingdom Metazoa; phylum Chordata; class Lepidosauria; order Squamata; family Iguanidae; genus Ctenosaura; species Ctenosaura bakeri. The sequence goes on along the minus strand of CAOLHI010000350.1, from coordinate 1,624,627 downwards.
TGCAACTTCACTTGCTTCTTCAAACCATCTTGACAACATGTCAGACATCCTCTGCATTAATGAAACATTAGGGCTCTGTTCACCTATATACAAACAAAGAACATACTGCTTTTACTGCAAAGTAGCACAGTACCTTTTTGCATACACATTTGAAGTTTTGCATATTTATAACTCTGAAAAGAAAAAAAATTCTCATGACGCTAAACTGAAATGCAACTGAAACATCTGAAATAAAACTTTAGCAATGAGATTTATTTTCACATTTTGTAAAATAAATAGTGATATCATATTATGCAATGCTTTATATTACATACTACCTCTCAAAGCAATTACAGCAGCATTGCACCATTTTAGTATCGTCAGCTCCACCACTCATGATTTTGAGAAACAGAAAATAACCATTGGTGGGGGTAGGGTGGGAGAATATAAGACAAACACAGTGAGGTGGAAAAAAGCCCAAAGTAATTGAAGCAACATCCGCCCTCTCCTTATCAAACACTTTAAAACCTGCCATATAACTTATGAAATTTCCTCTTTTACATTTTTCCCTAATAGGAAAAAAGGAGGGACCAGCACTTTATGAAGCTGTTACCAACTACCTAAATGTACCCCATTTCTAAAAAATATGCAGCAGCACTGCCACAATGTTAATAAAACTGGACCAATCGGCATGATGAGTACTTCAATGTAACCAGGGACCAAAAAGAGAACTACATTACCATCTCTCTCTCGCTCACTTTCAGGTCTTGCTCTTGGTCCAGTATCTGACCAGTCTCCTCTTAGCCGCAAACGTTTGACAGGCGGTTGCCGTAACTACAAAAAAAAGCACAAGCAGGGAGATTTAAAACACAAAGATGATGATGACGGTGATGATGATGATGATGATGATGATGATGATGATGAGCAGCAGCAGCAGCATCACCACCACCACATTAATTCATTCAGACTTCTTCTGAGTCATGGGTCTCAACACAGCTTACATAAATTAGAACAGACACAAAAGTTCAAATCACAAAAGTAAAACTATAATTAAACTAGCAACTGAATTAACTTTAAAATCATTTAATTTCACTCTATTAAAAAGAGGCAGATATGGACAAAATAGCACATTATTAAACACTCTTTCCCCATAAACAGTTAGTTTCTGAGAGAATACTATATAGTCTCTCAGTTAACCTGCACCTGGACCCATAGGATCTGGACACACAGGGCTTTATGTCTCATTTCCAGCACTTTGAATTGTGCCTGGTAACACACTAGTAATCAGTAGAGCTGTTGTAACAAGGGAATCATACGCTCTCTGCAACTAGCCCTGATTAGTAGTGTGGCTGTTATTCTTTGGACCAGCTGATGTCTCTGACATTCTTTAAAAGTAGCTCCACACACAGTCCATTACTGTAATCCAAACAAGATGCAAGTAAGCCATCTCTCACCATAGTTAGATCAGATTTCTCTAGGAGGAGACACACCTGGAGCACAAGCCTTAACAAACAAAATGGACTCCTAGCCACCACAGAAACCTAAGTGCTAGGTTCAGTACTGAATATAGGAGTACACCCAACCTGCAAACCTGTGTCTTCATGGTGAGTGTAACACCATTCAGCACGGGCTGAATTCCCATTCCTTGATCTATCAGAGCACTCCTTTCATTTCTGAATAAAATTTCAATTTGTTCATCCTCATCTAGCCCATTAGAAATGAAAAGCGCTGGTGTAGAACTGAAACAGTTCTGTTGGAATGAGGTGCAAAGAAAGAATAAATTCATGTCCCTACTCAGGGTAGCAGACCCTAAAGTTCCAGACAATTTTTAGAAGATGTTTCATGTAAATGTTAAATAGCATGGGGGACAAAACAGAACTCTGAGGGACACCACGCGGGGGGGGGGAACAGTCAAGGTCAAAGAGGAGTCTACCAGCACTATCTTCTGGGTTCACCCTTCCAGGCAGAAACAGAGTTGCCTGATAAAACAATGTCTCCAAGTCCCACTGAAGACTCATCTCAGCAAGGCAACCCAAAAACTTACCAAAGTAGAGTTGTGTGACAACGACATTTGGGTTATTTCTAACAAAATAGGCTGAAAAAGCATTTCATAAGCAAGGGGTGGGAACCCTTTTGCCCTCGTGATATTTTTGCTACAATTTCCATAACTCTTACCATTTGTTATGATGACTGGCAGTTAAGAGTCTAAAAAATATCTGGAGGGCAGAAATTCTTTATCCCTCCTCAGAAATAAATCAAACCTGAAATTCTTACACTTCCGTTGAAGAAGGTATTTGTCTGTTCAGTTCTCATCTAAGCAGCTGAACTGGCAATCCACTTGCCTTGGGAAAGAAACCAAAGAAAGCTAGTACACTCAAAATGGCCTAATCTGTAACCTATGGGCTACTTCAGGTGCACTCAAGAAACTGAAGATGGCCAATAGGATACTGAATTTTCACTTGAGTAAAAGGCTTTTAAACTATGCCACGTCACAAACTACTTTTCAGTATTCCTCAGTTCCTGAAGAGGTTTGCCATTCCAGATGGGTGGCTACCAGTTGTTGGCTAGAATGCCTAAAACTAGTAATGGAGCTTTTTAAATCAGAGCCTTGACGCAGGCTGAAGAAGCATGCACTCCTTTCTTAGTTCTCATCCACTTTCTAGAAGAAATTCTCCTTTGCACTTTTTAACTCCACAGGGACTAGAATATCAGCAGCGATGTTAACTGTGGTTAAAGATAATCAGAGTGCCTGAATAATTCTTTGTCTTCAAAATTTAATAAGCAAGGAGAAACTAACCAGACTTTTCTCTATTTATGCAAGAATTTCCAAATAATTAGGATTTAGCCTCGAAGGAATGGTTGACCACGGAAAACAATCTGTAGTAGATTCATTTTTTAAAAAAATCTCCAAAAATGCCAAAAAGACAATTTAAGTCCTTCATTCCTTTTGTGGTACTACTCTATAGTGCCTTAAACTTCCCTCATTATTGGCATTTAAACAGGTTATGACATTTCTGTTCTATCTTCAGTCAGTCCCATCTTTACTCTCCTACTCACTGTTTTATGCCTCTGCCTTCTTTCTCTTCCCATCTTATATTTTATTATTAAGCATCTCTTTTATATTTTATTACTGAGTGTCTATTATAATTCATGTTGAGAGCCTATAGATTCTTTGGAACACAAGACGAGACTAAAGTATTCTAAATAAATGCTAGCGATTTATCATATAATTTAATGAGCTAATACTTAAATGATGCAGCCATCAAACTATCACAGTTAGATGTTAAATTTTAATTTTTTGCTATATATCATGATTTAGTTTATGACAATAAAAATCTCTTCAAACTATGTCAGATGAAACAATGCTGCCTGTGAAAAATGTTAGTGCAATGCTATGTATGTCTATTCAGAAGGTAGCCCCAATAAATTCAGTGAAGCATAACAAGGTAAGTGAGTACAGGATTGCTTCCTTAATTCTGTTATCAAAATGTAAAAGTATATGTTAGCAGGCTTTTGGTACTTTCACAATTGTCAAGAATGGACACATTTCTTTTTGTAAACTCAGATAATCTCTCAGGTTCAGATAACAGATAATAAGGAAGTGAACAAAACAGTACTGAATATTTAAATTTTCCAGAACTCTTAACATACAATATACGTTTCACCTATAAAATTTTAAAGTACCTCTGCCTTTAAAACAAGATTTGCAATGTGGCACAAAGGAGTATCTTTCAAAAATATTAAACCCTAGGACATATGAAATACATGGTTATTTGAATTCCAATCACTGATTCATTTGAATTTTGAGAAATAATATGGGGATACAGTGGGACATGCTTCTCATACACTGAAAGAAGATAAAATACAGTACAGTATTTTATACAGTATTTCTATATGAATATTTATATACACATGTCTATATGTGTGCATGTGTGTCTGTGTGTATATGTGTATATACATACACACATGTATACACACATATGCATACATATATACACATATGAGTTTACATGCACGTTGTTCAAATCATAGTTCCCCCTTTTTGATCATATGTATGGCAGAATACATTTGAGGGGAAGTAGTATTAAGGGATTCTTATAAATGGTGCCAAATGAACTCTTCATGTTGCTATTTCTGTCTTCAAAGAAACATTCTGTTATCAACACATGCCTGCTTCTATATCTAGAACAGAATTTCGTAATGGTGAACTGGTCTAGAAAGTTTCAGCAGCCATATCATAGAACAGACTGGTAGCTCTGGAAGCCAGTTTGCAAATGAAGGTATTTAAAATACAAATACATCATGGTAATCTCAAGCTTACTTGCAATTTGCTCATAATCTAATATTAAACAATTAAGGATTTTCTTTCTCATCTAATTTAAATTGTCTCCTAAGAAAAACAGTGAAATTTTATTGTGCTTTAAAACACAGAAGGCAGGCAGGCTAGTCACATCTCACTTGCTGTTGGTGACAAACTGTGCACAACAAGCAATGTGTACTAATGAACATGGTTATAGCCATTAATATATATCCACTATAAGTAAAGTAATGTTTTTAATACAATGTTATTCAAGTATCTGTTACAGATGTATTATATAGGTTTTTACTGTTGTTCAGATAACTGCACTTTTTATAACATTAAAATCCCAACATACTATATATTACGCTTTCACATAATACCTGCTATTTTTATTTTCCTTCTCTCTCCTTCTCTTCTTGTTTGGTAGTTGTGAATGTGAGCCAATGGACAAGATTTGCTACATAGTGTAAACATTTTGCACAACACTTAGTACCAGAGGTACTTAGATAAATATTACTGCACAAATATAGGATACAGTTACCCTCTTGAACGAATCCTTCCCCAGTGAATTAACCATGGTTTGGCATTTTCTATAGACCAACAGAAAGTTAACTAATAAATAAAGAGACAAATAAATTAATCTTTTCTAAACATATAAGTAAGGCTGGATCCAGGATCTGTCTTCTGAAGACAGAAGGACACCAATGTGAAAAATGCCTCTGCCTAATTTGAAAGGACTGACTTGCACACAGTACCACACTCAACACACATGGCAGAGCCTTTCCTCTTTGAGTACAGCATTTCAACTGGCTGGAGGGGCTGCCATCAGAAGGAGGGATGGCAACATCAGTTTATACCAGCCAAGTTGCAAGTGTTTAGATCTGGATCTAGCCCAGCTTCAGGGAAACTTTACTTGTAAAAGAACCTGTTCAATTTCAAACTTTCCTCAGTTGTTACTAAAATCATTTTCCATAATCATTTTAGTTAATTGTTCTCACAGCAGATCTACTTATTCTAGCTGGATTTTGGTAAGAATCTACAAGCAATATCACCCCCCACATCTGAAACAGAAACACCTAAAGTATAAACCCTGTCTTTTAAGGTTTTTCCCCCTCACTCTTGTTAAGAAAAGATCATTAAAAAAAGCATGAATCTATAGCAACTACCATTTTAAAAATGAAAAGAAATTAAATAAGAGAGATTTATCCAAGATCAAATATATATTTGCTGCCATCAAATACATTACCACAAGTCATCATGGAACACTCACTTCTTCTCTTCGTTCTTCTGAAGAAGGAACTTTAAGTTCCCTAGCTGTATCATCCTTGGGATCAAACAAGTATATGTAATCTGAAGAATAGCTGACAAGAATTTCTTGTCCATCTTCACTGTAGCAAAGAGATGTTACCCTGCAGGATTTGTTGTTAAGATGAGGAGGAACAAAACGTGCCACCAATCCTGTAGTACCCCGGCCTGCATAATTGCCTGAGTAGAAAAGAATTCATTTTCCATTACATATATAAATACAACCATATTTATATAATGCCTGTCTAATTATAAGACCAAAGTCATAAATTGTCTACCACCTATTTGCAACAGTATCCAAACAGTTATGGGAAGCATCTGATATTCAGAGAAACATGTATTTTCCAATCATGAGGGTAGTACGCTGTTGTTACGACTAGTAGCTACCGACAGCATTATTGACCAAGAATTTATGATTTTTTTAAAAAAAAACAAGATGAAAAGTCATGATAACTTGAGCAGAAACTTACATACATTAACTAGGTATATGGTTAATATATAGTATTACTACTTCTACTTTTTCATAGTATGTAGTATATGAAATATATATGAAGCAGTTCCTTTTGTCTGGCCTGAATTACTCACCACTAACCCCACTTAATGATCCTGGGTTCTAAGGTATGAGAAAAATATCTATTTCCTTACTTTACATTTAACATAATCTTGTAAATGTCAATCATGATCATTTCTTTTCCAAATGGAGAAGTCCCAAATATTGCTCCCCTTAATGAATGGGATGGGGCAGCTGAACACATCTACTTTGTGCTAAAAATGCTTGCTTGCAAATACATAGTGCAGCAATCCACATTGTGTTTCTGCAATTCACATCACTTAGTTTCTTACTTGGGAATACAATTAATACATGCAGTTACAGTATTTTACCTAAAATGTAGCTCTTCAGATTCAGACTATTAATACCACAGTAGGACTACAAAACTAAGCCTAAATATCCTAAGACAGGATCTCGGAAGCTAAGTAGGGTCAGCACTGATTAGTATTTGGATGGGAAAGTGCCAGGGAATACCAGGTGCTGAAGACTATATTGAGGAAGGTAATGGCAAGCCACCTGTGAGTATCCCTTGCCTAAGACAACTCTCGAAAATTCAGGGGGTCCCCATAAGTGAACAGGTGACTTGAAGGTAAAAACACACAAGACTACAGAATAATTCCACAGAAATTCTGTTAACTTAATTATCCCCATGGAAACACTTTGTGCCACCTGCCTGCTTTTGGCTTATTTTATAACAATTCCAAAGAAATAGTAAAGCAAATGTCCATAACTTTTTGCTCTCTTTTTGAACATTGTACCTCTTGTTATACTCAGAAAAGCATAAATGCTGAGATAACAATATCATTCAAGAGAACTATAATCTTTTAGACTAAAATTTAGCTTCTATGTATATTGGTCATGGCTGTAAACTGAAGGAATTTACTAACAATGAAATGAAAGGAAAGGTTATCCACAAGGGGAAACAAACTGGAATGTTCCCAGTATAATGTTTGTCTCTAAATCATAGTCTGTAGATTCTTTCAGGACATCAACATTTTCCATGTCACATAGTAAGAATATATTTGGTCCAACTTGGAGCTTGGAAATTTGCTTTGAAAACAAAGTAAGTTATAGTTCCAAGACTCCAAAAGGAGTCCGTGTGCACCAGTGTGCACCATGTGCACCAGTGATTTTTTTTAAACACAACTCGTATTTACTTTTAAAGTTTCAGGGTGCTTTTTAAAACAAAAACCACCAGCAAGAGCCAGGACTCTAGCCATATAGCATTCTTTCACCATCATTTAGTAAAGCCATATTCCCATTAATTATAAATGTTACATCAAAAGGAATGTTTATTCTTTTCCTCCCAGTTAAGTTGCAACTGTCATGTAATATGATTATGCTTCCATTATTGGGGGAAAGAAACAGATCCCAAGTAACTTATTTGTAATTAATTATTTCAAGCCCTTTTTCAATGTTTAGGACAATTTCAAAGGGTGATATAATTCCCTATAAGTATACACTAGTAATACATTTCAAGCTACTCTGTTTGGAAAATATTTTTGAGTAAGGGCCCAATTATATGTTCACGTCTTTAAAACTCAATTATGGCAGTCAAAACATAAGGCTGACATGCTACTACAGTTTACATCCACGTCTTGCTGGATAGCAAAATTGGTGAGAAATACTTTCCTAGAAAACTAATACATGTATGGCTGGAAAACATGTGGTAGAAGGACACTGGCTGCAAGCATGTGCTAGCTCAGGATGATCTCAGAATTGCCAGGTCATAAATTCAAGAGGATTAGATGGAAACCCCTGATGTTAATGGGTTTGGGATAACCCTCTCCACATCTCAACCTCCAAATATACTAGAAGGTGAAACTGCCCAGGTGAAGCAGTCAAACACCCCTACTGTAAGCATATCCTATAGAGAACTTTTCTATTCAACTTACCCAAACAAGACATTAAGAAATAGTCATCAATTCCACCAATGCTTTGTCACCTAAAGTTAAGACAATCAGCCCATTTTGTACCCCTTTGCTTGCTCTGCTAGAAAGCAATTAACACCCCCCCCTTCAGGGTAGGAAACAAGGTATAAAAACCCCAGCTCCAGCCCAGTAATGTGTAGTATGTTGGGTGTCATGCTGCACGTAGTCCTCTAGAGTCCTGTTCCTCCATACTACCTTCAGACTCTTGTTTGAGCCACTCCACTTTGATCTTCTACTTCAGGACTGGTAAATATCACTCCTTTCACCCAAAATCTCTCTCTATCCAACCTTTCTCACCTTTTCCTTCAATAGCCTTGTACAGTCCCTGAGATTGCTTGATTTCTTATATGTGCCTTTTAATTTCCAATAAAATATTCTTTTAACTTTTAACTGGAGTCGTCTCTGCAGTTAGCACTGGTATAGACAGGTGAAAAGATCCTGTCATTATCCTATTTTTGCAGGCCTCCTTTGAGCTACAATTCCCCATGTTCCAAGGAGACGCTGGCAAAGTCCTCCACCTTTTAGGTTAATAGACGATATCATGCAAGTATTCTCCTACCTGTTGCTCTTGTGCCAAGCATTCGCCGATCATATATTCTCACTGAACTATCAGAGCAACCAACTGCAAGGTAATACGGTATTGGAGGGCAGATAGCTACAGAAGTGGCAGCCCTCCGGCAGTTTATTAAAATGTCCTGGAGGAAAAAGAAAACATTGCACTTGTTTAAGAAGTACAATAACACCTAAAATGAATCCTAGTAACTAATACAGTACTAAGCATCTATATGCTCATGTTTTGGAAAAAAACTATTTGGTTCCTATTAGAACAGTTTTAACCAGAGGAAGAAAGATAGAAATGACTATTTCAGAAGGCCCAAGAGAACAAAAGCATGGTACATGAACAGAAATTTAAATAGCAACTTCAATTTGTAAACACAATATTTCTTGTAGAATAAGAGGCCAGAAAGCAGACGATAAGAGACAAGAGACAAGAGACAAGTGTTGCCTAAGCTAATTTAGAAGGATTGAGCTAACAGGTAATTGGATGTAAAGAGCAATTCAATGAGATTAAGAATCAAAAATAGCCACAATATAAAAAGGGCACTAGCATGCCCTTTTACATTACAGCATAAAATAATGGTGGAAAGAGAGCTATAGAAGCAGTAGACAGCAATTCCTTTAACTACCCACAATCTAAATTTTAAAAACAAGTATAATGGACCATACCTACATAGAAACATTGTGGGTTTCTCTAATTTCTAATTATAATGTTCTTATCTCATCACTGAGATAATTTTCCACAACAGATTACTGTGTTATATGTATAATTCATGCAATATATGAATGTATCCAAACTTTTCTAACCTTGAGTAGGAAACTACTTAATAATTGTTTAAAATATAATGCCAAATATACAAGATACATCAAAAATACTAGATTATCTTTTTCATTTACATAGCTTTGTCTTCTCATATCTTGGTCACTTCACTAGAACTCTTAGCAGAAGCACTCAAGCAGTCCATGTTCTGAGCACAATATGGCTCTTTATCCACACTCGCTTATAAAAGTATCTCTTACATCTTTACAGTCTTCTTTTGTGCAACTTGTCTTGATTCTAGTATCAAACCATCGCACAGTACCATCTTCTCCACAAGACAAAAATGTATAGGGATCATTTGGAACTGTCATGATCTGTAGTGCAAAAAATTTGAACAATTAAACACAGCAACAGCTATAAGAAGCTTTAACAATAAGTCCAGAATCCAACGTACTATACAAGAAGCTTTCTCTACACAGAAAGATTTAAGTTTGTTTTGTTTTTAGCAGTAACATCCACACTCCTGTGCTTCATGGTCAGCTACTTCTGAATTGGCACATCAAATCACTTTCCACTTGTTCAGTATGGTGAAGTCAGAATATGGTCTTTTGAAAATGGTACAAGCTGGAAGGATTCTTTTATAGTAATTCTGAATCAATTATGAATGTGGAAAAAAAATAACTTGAATGAAGTTGTTCATACAAGCACAACAAATTTAAAATTTGGTTATCCTAAAGACACCAGATCCTGTCTGGTGCTGGAAGCCCAGTAGGGTCAGTCTTGGTTAATACTTGGATGGGAGACTGTTAACAAATACCAGGCGCCATAGCCTATATTTCAGAGGAAGGAACTCACAAAACGACCTCCAAGTATTTCTTGCCTAAGAAAACCCTATGAAAGTCACGGAGCCACTGTAAATCGACAGGTAACTTGAAGACCCAATACACACACACATGCACACACACCCAGGTTTCAATAAAACAGTTCAGATATATTATTTCATTACAGCAAACACACACGTAACTTGCATATGTGTGTATATCAGTACCATTCTGACTAGATTTTAAAAGGATTCAAATTGGGTTGGGCAATTTGTGGTCCTTCAGTTGTTGGACTATAGCTGCTATCAGTCCTAGGCAGCACAGCCAATAGTGAGGTATGCTAGGAACTGCAATTCAACAATATGTGGAATACCGAATTTGCACAGTACTGTATTATAAAACTGAATGGATGAATATAGATTGGGGTTGGGGAAATTCTGAGTGGCTAAAATGCAACCTGTAGATCCTTTCCAAATGGCTTGCACTCCCCCACTTCACCCCTCCATGAAGTAGTTAAGCTTGAAAAAAAGTCTTCCACAATTAGAGTTTTCCCCCCTCCCCAAACATAAATTGGGACACTAGTGGAAGCCCTAGGAGGGCTGATTTGGAATGAACAACTGGGGGAAATGAATAAGAATAAGAATGAATATGACAGAAAAAATGGATGGCCTCACCCACTTTAACTATGACCGTACCCCCCTTTTTTTAAAAAGGCCCATCCACATTTAGTACACAGCCTTAGAAATTTAACCTCAATGGTATGCAGTTCCTCAAGCTGAAAAATGGTTTCCCTTACATGGTATAAACGGACAATGGGGAAAACTGCTTAAAAATGCTAGCAGTAAATTGCAATTGCCTTAAACCAAGGAGTTGAATGTAAACAAAGTAGGTGATCTATTTGGTTCCAATTTTACACTGCATAATTACAGAGTGAAAATGGCCACTAAACAGCACTTCTGTTTCTGTAGCAATAAGAAATATATTGTATTGCAATACCTCATATGTAGTTCCATAGTGGCATGTAAACTGGCACTGCCTGTTGGTTTCAGCATCTTGTTCAACATTAGTATAAAAAATGACACCATCTCCAGAACAGGACACAATCTGCTTATCACTGGTGCATGGTAAGAATTTTGCACTAAAAATATTTGCTCTGTGTCCTGAGCGAATGGTTGTTAAAACCTAAAAAATAAGGTTTATTAGTTCAACACTTTAGATTAGTTAATATGAGAAAACACATTTCTTTCCCATCTCAATTCAAACAATTAGGAGTATCATACTACTAACTTCATAATCCATTCTGAAATGGATGAGACAGAAAGGTAATTAATTACTTGTTCTAGTCTATACAATTAACTTCATACCTGAGGCTGGATTTGAATTTTGCAATAATCTAGGATTAGTACTAGTGTGTGTACGGGACAGGTGGAAAGGCCAAAAGAGAAAAATTCTTAGAACCAAGCTAACACTGAAATTCCTTTATATGGTACTGCTTGGTTTAATCTATTTTTGCAAGAACTCTCTTATATAGGGCAGATATGTTTTTTTGAATCCACAACAAGGAGACCCGTGGATACATAAATATCACAAAATAGAACAATGTATTTAGAAACAACACATTAAATACCCAGAAGAGTAAATAAGGGAATAGCAGACATCTTACCTTTCTACTGTATGGATTAGTAATTACAAGATTAGTATCATCGGATCCAGATAAAATATATTCTCCATTATCATTCCAGCAAATTGTATTCACCTGTGGATACATTTTAAAAAAATTATCAAGAGTAGAAAAGGTTAAGCAACTGTAATGAAACCAATTATCAAATCCAATATGCTAAACAGATTTAAAAATTTCAGATAAGAATAAGGTGTCCTTACAATTTTTTAAAAATTCCAACTATAACCAACCAAAAAACATGCACACAGCAAAAGAAACAAATGGATAAAATTATCCTCTTGGCCATGATTCACATCTGCATGTAAACAATCTGTTCTCATAATGCAAGTATCTGCCATAAAAACAAATATATCACCCAGGGAACAATACACTCTACAGGTGAAAAGATCGTTGAAACATAGCTCTTGTCAGTACTACTCGCCTCCGCTTCACATAGTTCCTACCTAAGAATACTGGTTCAGGCACAGGCATCCATCCATACATCGTCTAGAGTGAAGGTTAACGAGGCAAGTTTATTGCGTAAATTCTTCTTTAGTATTCCTTTGACTCTATTGCCATTCAAAGTAGAAATGTCCTGCCAGCTAATTTGATACTCCTGCTGCATTTAAAGAATTCTTTATCTATGGTTGTGATGCCATTAGCAGTATGATCCTCCCTTTTTATATCCCTAATTATCTGCTTTCATTTTCTTTTGTGCAAGTTGTTCCCTTTTTGTTCTCCTTGTTTCAGCAAGCCTTCCAGTTCTTGAAAGCAGTTCTTTTTTTCTCCGACAGCTTTCCTGACACTGCTTGTTAACCATGTTATTGTCATCTTAGACTCTGTACTACCTATCTCAATCTAAGCCTCATTATTGTGGCTCTGAGCAACCTCCAAGCAATTGTAGCCTAACCTTCTTGACTTTTTCTTGTAACTTAACAGTCCTTTCAATTTACATAAGTGTCCTTTTTTAAATAAAATATAAATGTGCTGAATGTATATTCTGAAAATACTAAATATGTATGTTTTACCTTAGAAAGTACACTTCAAAATATTTAATTTCTTTTTCAAGCATCATTTTTAAATATTACTTTTTTTTCCAGAGCAATGAATAACTTACACAGCCATCATGCACATTCAGTGTTGCTTCAAGTTTTAATCTTTGGATAAATTCTCTTCTTCCTAGAAAATAAGGGAAAAAATAACAGAAAGGCTTTGTTACGAATAGAAGAACTTCATTTTAACAACAGTTTGTAATTGCCTCATATTTCTACAGCTGGTATTGCACTGCTTCTAAAGCCAAGATTTCTATAGGACTATGTGACCCTCCTTGAAGGTCACAGGATTTCCTGGGCAATGGATGATTTTCTTTTCTGTTCTATCTAGCCAAGAATACACTGAGGTATTCAAATTAGGGCCCAGAAAGGAGAACCACAGTACACCATAACCTAAACATTACAATGTCAGAGGCAATACGTACCCGCCCCCAAACTGGAGCAGACTGCCCCAGTGGCCTCAGCATTTAAAATGTCCTGGCTTTCCCTGGTGTCCCTTCCTTGAGGAATAGCACATCCCACATGCCCCTGATCCCTCCTGTAGTTTCATCTGCAAGGACAAGAATGAACACTGCCATATGAGTGATTTTTCTTTGCTTTAATAAAAACATCACATGTGATGGACATTTGCTATGATAATAGTATTATAAAGTCTAGTGTTTTTACTTTATCAGCTACATTGTATCTATCTACTGTGAGGAAAAACATTCAGTTTTACTTTCTCCTAAATTAGTTTTTACATGCTTTTTTCAACTATTCTGTGATTTTTTTAAAAAAAAAATTCTTCACTCAATCCCATAAATATATACATACTTATACATACCAAGTACTATTTTAAGCAAAAGTAATCCATAAAAAAAGGGATACATACACAGTTTAGTGGATATAGTCAGATGGAAGAAGTTTTAAAATGTCTAATCTATGACACCAATCTGTATTTAGATGTGAGATAATCTAGCACAGAAATTCATTACGGATTACAGGAATATCATAGGTTTCCTATATAGCTATACCTGTACAACAGAAAGCTACAAATCACATAACCATTAGAGATTATTTCTTCACATTTTAAGGCCACAGTTAATTAAAATCTTGTTTTTGTGAAATTAGATGAGCTGATCGCTTTAAATAAAGGAGCTATCCATATCCAAGACATTCTCACTTATGCTTCAATTAATACCAGGCAAGAACACAGTGTATCTTGAGTATGTTTTTGCCATAATGGATCAAAACGATTTGTGGTTGGATTGGCTCAGAGTATTTCCTTACTGAGGAGAAGCATTAGATCTCTTGAGATCCAATCAAAACAGGCAGAAAATCTAACTGTTGTTTTGCAGGCAAGCCAGATGGATAGCCCATATATGCATTTTAAAATCCTGCAGATAACCTGTACAGTCTTTTCCACACAATGTATCACAGCAAGCACAACAGCTGAGCTGGAAAGTTCTTTTTAAATCTTCAGTGGCAGTTCATCACAATGCAACAAATATCTTAGCAATTAAAGATGTGCATGCTGTCCTTCTGGCTGCCCTCACTTCCAAAAAATGTAGAATAGATGTGACTTCTTCTATTTCTTCATTATTAGTTTTCACAGGATCTTTTCATCAACATTCATACAGTATCCATTTTATTTTCAGGATAATTAATTAATATGACTTCTGAGTTAGCTTTGCTCTAGCTGTTCCATTTTCTTTTACAGCATCACTATATCATTAGCAAATATTACATGGCAATCACAGCAATTTATAAACTTGATTGCTTTTCCTTGAAGTTGACCATAACAGTTTGTTCTACAAGACAGGCATTTTAGTATGAATGCAAACTGTTTCAGAGAAATCCTTCCACCTTATCTTTTTCTTTTGAGAACACAGGTAGAATGTGGATTATGGGAAGATGTGACACCTTGTAACAAAGTTTACTTCAAACACACTTCTGACATACAAAACATTCTATGCATTAAAGGCAGCTATGTTTTAACACAAGAATATTTCAAGGGAAATTCAGACTGCAGTATTTAAATGATGCTGGCAAGTGATAGTTCTGAAACTTTGAATAAGTATACTGAACAGTGCAACCACATTAAGAATCAGTGGCTTAAAAATTATCTTCTAGTGTCTGAAGATAAACTAACCTAAGCCTGATTATCCCTTTTAACAGTTGAAATTTGTTTTTGCTGTCATTTGCTCAAAAAAGAACACATACACTCCACAAACCCATTCCTTTTTTCTAAGTAGAAGGAATTTTGTTTGCAGAAATCTTGAGGTCTTTATTACACTTTCAGACATACCATAGATCATAAATGACTGCATAGCTAAATGTAACCTTTCCTGTTCAGTCACTGATAATGTTACAAGTGCTTGAGTGTTCAGCTGAAGTAAATAATGTCACAACAGACAAAATCAAACTTTTAAAAAATTAAGTCACAAGAAACAATTTCATTTCCCCTATAAAGCAAAGCAAAATACTATGCATATTCACAGGTTTAAATGGTTTTCAAAATAGATTTTGTGCATTCCATTTTACCTACAAACCACCTGTAGAATTATGAAGGCCTCCATTGCCAGAAATACAAGAGTTCACGCTTTCTACAGCAGATTAAGAATATATTCAGGAACTTAAGACTAGTTTTCACTATGGCTACACCTGTGTTTTGTTTCTGGGTCCCCCTCCCCCTGTTTTGAGGATCCCTAGACTCCTCTAAGAACCTAATAAAAGGGATGGACCCATCTTAGAAAAATGGACTTGAATATAATTTTCAAGGTAAAGGGGAAGGAAACTGAAAGAAAAAAAAACTGTTTTCTGTTTTGGTTCACAGGCCTTTTCTGGAAATCTATTCAGAGTCCCAAAGATCCAGCCCAGGCTACGAATGCCTGATCTAGACAACTGCATGCATTAGGTTCAGATAACTGCATGTGCTTCTGCATTTTTTAAGAAAGTGCCTCCATAGCAAAAATTAGGCCTAAATTCATTTATTAGTCCAAACTAAAGTAGCCTTATTGGACCATTGGAATCTCTCTAAGTGTTGACCTAATAAATTGAGTCTTTGTATCTATCCTAGCTAGGACTAACAACTGGATTTAGGCCTTTGTGACAGGGAGGTTTCTAGCCTCATCTTCCCTCTAACATATAGCTTTTTACAAGTTTAGGAAAGGAGATTTGTTTCTGTAGGAAAGCATTCACTCAAAAGAATTACTCCCTATAATTGTACAACATATTTTAACTATCTGACTGAAAACTAGCCTGAGTAATTTTCTTTCTTCCTCTATCTATTACCATATGTTCCCCGCCACCCAAAGCTTCATTTAATCCCTGATGGTCTGCATATGAATGCCAATAACATTCTTTTGTTCAGATATATATGGACAATGCTGCATCTTTGGTAGAAACCCTATACCAATTACATGCACTTAGAAAAACAACATATGCAATTTGATATATATCAGGTACATAACTAGAAATTTCAAAGAAAAAATCATGTTAGGGTTTTTTGTATAAAAAGAAGGGAAGGGTTCTTACAGCACCTAAGACTAAGTGACTGTTTAATGCTAAAATAAACAGGTCACTCTTAATAGTGCCATGAGACCTCTTCCGTCCTCCCTTTTCTTTTTATATTTCTAAACATGTTACACATATGGTGTTGCTTTCAACAATAGACATACCTGCAAAGTAGAAGCCCTTACATTATCCTATCTACCACACACTGTCCAAAGATTTAATTCAAACACAGTTTAAAATTGGGAGTGGTAAAATTACTACTATATGCATTGTAAATGAAATTAACATGTTCAATTCAGTGTTGATACTATTTATTGCTTTTCAAACTGGGGAAGTATTACAACCGAAAGCTATAAGGAATATGCTAATACCTTGTTCAAACTACTTTACTAATTCCCATTTAAAGTATCTGCAAGATATGAAGCAGCAGGAATATACTCTAGAAGTGTGCCTAGCTCTAAATCCCAAGTGTGCTGAACAAATGGCTGCACATCCTAAAGGAAATGCAATATTCAGCAAAGACCTCTCACAAGACCAATAAACTTTTTCAAACTGCAGCAGAGAGTTATTTTCACTCTAATGCCGTTATATTACTAATGAACTCTATGGCTTCCAGCCAATAATTCAGCAAAAAGTTACAGCTCTATGGAAATAATTGCATGATTATGCTACAAGGTGTGCAAGCCTGGGATCATGTTTATACAATTACATTCAATGAGTGCTCCTTATGCTAAAAATACAAACCTTAAAATATCATACATAGTTCTCAAAACTCAATACTATCAACTTGAATTAATCTCACTTTTCCCAATAAAATAACTTGTTACAAATTCTCTTACACCTAGTTTATTCTTCTCTACTTTATAAG
This sequence comes from Ctenosaura bakeri, assembly GCA_948474755.1. Taxonomy (NCBI): domain Eukaryota; kingdom Metazoa; phylum Chordata; class Lepidosauria; order Squamata; family Iguanidae; genus Ctenosaura; species Ctenosaura bakeri. The sequence goes on along the minus strand of CAOLHI010000350.1, from coordinate 1,607,348 downwards.
ATCGTGTCTCTATACTTGTTTATCTTTTGTATCTTTATGTTTAAAAATAGACAGATCTATAAGGAAAATATATTTTAAAATAATATTCTAGCTACTGTAATCTTTAAATTTATTTAGTGATGTTACACATTTTTAGTAACATAAAGCATATAGATGGCTATGCAAAATGGTTCATCACCTCATGCAGTAATTAGTAGTTAGATGGGGCCTCATCCCACTCTCCAGCTCTAACAGTCCAGTAAAGGCTGTTACAGAATGGAAAAGCCACACTGAAAAGCATATAGATTGCTGTGCTCAAATCTTATAACAACATGAAAGATCCAACACTGTCAAGCATCAGTAGACCCTTAACACAAGCTACACAGCTCTTTGCTGCTATTGTCATCTGCAGACTACTTTTGACTCAAAAAGAAGTCAACTAAGAAGCCATCCTGACTGAAATTCCATATGGATATTTTGAGAATGGATAAAAAATACATTGGACTTTGCCAATTTTATTAGGTAGTTGTGCATTCCATGAATTGCATAGGGTTTTCTCAGGCAAGGAATACTCAGAGATAGTTTTGCCAACTGCATAAGTAGCCATAAACACTCTAAACTAAATCTTAAAATTTACATTAACTTTGTGACCAATGTTGATCAATATCCATTCTGATAAATGTATCATTATTCATTATTCCCAATGTACTAATGCAATCTGTTCTATGACACTCTTCAAAAGAAATTTTGTCAAGATGGCTCACACACTGTTCTTTTGGATATAGGATTTTCTAAATCAGCAAAATGTTGGAGATGTAATACTGCTAATGCATATATATTTTGGTATTGTCCTTTAGTAGCTATATTTTGAGAGGAAGCAATCATATGAATAAATTTGGTTTGGGAAAGTTCCTTGGTAATCAGGGATGTACACGTTCTTTTGAATTATTTACCTGTTTCTTAGAAATTAACAAATGACCAATGGAAATAGATTTTTCACACCTTTCTCATTACCAAAAGATAGATACTTTGTTACTGGAAGATACTTTTTCTCCACTTGTGATCCAATGGACAGAAGATCTAAGAACACTTACAACATTTGAAAGAAAGATGTATGGACAAAATTTACAAATTGATTCATATTTGGTCATCTTTTATAGAAACTTATGACTAATGTGGTTATTTTTCTTCCTTCTATGATTTTATTTTGTATTTTATCCTGTTTTTGTTATACTTGAGCATTACTATACCAAACTGAGCTCCCTTTTGAATGTAAATAACTTTTTTTAAAAAATTAAAAAGATGTACCAACAGTGCAGCATGCTAAAACAGCATAAATGTTATAAAACAGTACAAATACTATTAAAGTCAACTGATCCAACCAAGATCCATTGAGTCAACGGAATGTACATAAATGCTGACTTATGTTCAGCAGTTGATTCAATGGGTCTAACTGGCTGGGACTAGTAATTGGATTAGGCATATATAATTAAGCTTAAACAATAAAAAGGGCCTCAGAATTAAAATCATAGCTTCAGTATTAAATGCCAAGAAAAGGAATTAAAAGCCTAGAGGAATTAAAGCTCTTGACTTTTATCTCAAAAGATGTCAAGAGGAAGAAATAGATGAACCTTCAGAGAGAATTCCAAAGGTAGGACACCACAGCCAACTGCCACACTTGAAGATGGAAGCACCCAAAGGAGGGTATGCCATAGTAGTCTCAGTCACTGTCATACATATATGCTAACTTAGTACATGGGAAGGTATGAATAAAGACAGTTTATTTAAAAAAAGATGCACTACTACAAATTTTTAAAAATAACCAGGAGCATTTTGAATTGTGCAAAAGTAGACCAGTAATCAGCTATGGTGTCAAAAATTGCCCACTGGCTGAAGCCAGTCAGAATTCCTAGAGATATATACTGCATTAACTGTTTTTTAAAAAATCTCAGACAGATCATGAGAGTTATTTGTCACTGATTTATATTTTTAAAAAGTTTATTTTGATTAAAAAGTCCTATACATGTCAGCAGATCTACTCTAGGTAAGACTAATGTTGAATTTAGTCCCATATCTTGTTATCAATGCCATCCACCATGACAAATGCAGTTCTGCTGGAAAATATGGAAAATAGTAATAAAGCAGATATTTTGAGGTGAGAACGCTGGCTGTTGATTTAACTGACAAATACTGGTAGTTATTTTAAATGCAGCAAGGGTAGACATTATTTTCTTTTAAGTGACAAACATCCTGTATTCCACAAGCCACTTTCACCTATAACTGCACACAATTTCCTCTTCAAACTTATGTTAAATTTTAAAATATTTTAAAAGTGTGTTCATTTTAGCTGATTTATCTAAAAGTAAACTGTGGCTCATTCATCTGGATCTGTCAGAGATACTCTATGTCTATCTTACTAGTCACTTTAAAGAGAAAGGTTAACATTTAGTCTTTTATTCCCACAGAGATACAGTAAAGGCAGGGAGAAAAGTTGTTGATTCATGTTCTTCACAGATTATCAAACATTTATCTTCTTCACAGATTATCAAATATTTTGGCTGAACACATCAGCAAAAGCTTATGAAACTGATCTAACTCTGTTAATGCTTATCTCTAGGATTTTATGTTCTCTGGGGAAAGGTCAATCCCAACAATATACAACAAATAAGTACAAGGTAACATATCTCTCAGCCACAACTACAAAAGAATTTCAATATCCTTTACTGAATTAGCTTCCTATTAATAAACGCTTATCATTAGGAACATCTCAGTTCATCCCACTGTACCACCAAAAATGTCTTAAAATGCTATATTTGAAAGGGGATAGCTTTAGTTGTGTAAGTATTTGTTTACCGAAAATCAATAACAAAACTAGCATGAGAATGTTGCTTAACTGTATGATTTACCATCGCTCCAACAGAACACAGCTAGATGCAAAGAAATGCCTAGAAAACTCACACCCAAACTTATATCAGTGTACAAAACATTCATCTACTCTTAATCCCTCACCCATCCAAAAAAAACCTAAAACCTTCAAAAAATTAAATATGGCAAGATGTCATGATTTCTCCCCTTCCCCACTGCCAGATTAGGCTAGTGGCTTCAAATCCCTGCTTGATCATGAAAGTCCACTGGGTGACCTCGGGCAAGCCACACACTCTCAGCCTTAGAACGCTGAATGCTCTCTTGGTAATAGCTTTCTAAAATAATCTGTACTCTGATCTATGATAGATTCTCTTCAGATTTATCACCACCAAATCCCAGTTAGAAAACAAATTGTCCCTCATATTTTGTCCCTTCCTCATCTTGAGGAGGCATGGTGGAGTGGCATCTTGAAATCTTATGCCCAAGAGATCTAAAATTTATATTAAAGTGTACAAAACATTTATCTGACTCCCCCTGAGCCAAGATGGCCTAGTAGTTTGAGCAATGGACTAAAATCTCTGGAGACCAGTGTTCAAAACCCCACTCAGTCATGGAAACCTACTTGGTGGCCTTGACAAGTCACACTTTCTCACATTCAGAGAAGGGCAAATGCAAATCCCCCTGAACAAATACTGCCAAGAAAACCCAGTGATAGATTCATCTTGCAGTCACTATATGTCAGAAACAACCTGAAGACACACAACAGCATGAACTCTCCATTTAAAAAAAAATAGTCAACACTATACTTTTCTTCCTATAATGACCATTTTCTTTCCCTGCTGTGATACTTTCTTTTGTTGCTGTAATGAAAATAACATTCATTTCCATCTTTAGTCAAATGTACAATCCTATAGGTAGACAGATATACCTACTGCTCAATGATGTCGGTGAGTTTAAGTGCATATTTTTAAAAAATGCAAGATAAGGCTATATAAAGAGGAAGGAAAGTTAGTTTGTGAATTCTTTAAATCATCTAAAATCCTCACTTGGAAATTCATTCCTACAGTGATGAGTTAATAAGTCTGTGGTTGTGCTACACTTGCAACCAATTAATCTGGATAAAGCTATTCATTTTCACATTCAGCAAGAATCAGATGCCTGGATGTATATATATCCATGCAAATCTCTCACGACAGTTGCACTTGTTTTACTATTTAACAAAGAGCGCTTCATATAAAATTTAACCTATTTTCCAAAGATAAATGTTTCAGCATACCCACAGCAAACTCCTACAGAATTCTTTTTTTAAGCTCTTCCAGATCAGGTCAACATCCATACCAGGCAGGTAAAACACAAAAATTTAGATTTGGGTATCAAATCTTATTAAAATAAGACAATTCTGCATCCGAGAAGACGCAGGTGCACTTTACAGCATTAGGGAAACACGGAAAAATGCCTGAAACAAATTATTCCTCCCCTCCCCTCATAAATAATAGAAGCAAACCACTTCCGAAGACATGTTATAGGTAATAGCCAGTTCAGCTTGCCATGAATCATTTATGAATGTATGGTATACAGTGTCTTATTACTAGCGAAAATTATTCAGCAAACCTTCCCGTCAGTCGATACTCTACGTGATTTAAGGTACATTTCTCATCCGAAGAAGAAGAAGAAGCGGGGGGAATCGGGAGTCTAGAGGAGGCACACAGTCTTACGTTCGGGTTTAAAAGCCTTCAAAAGTTTTAGTAAATCCTGGAGCTGTTTTGTTAATGACAAAGGCAAGCAGAGACGCTTCGTCGCACACCGTTTTCTTTTTTCAGATTTCTTCCACAAGCCACTCAGAAAAAGCAAAGCAAGGCAAAACAAAACGCCAACTGCTGCGCGGCTCGGCTGAACTGAGCCACCCCGGCCGCCTCAGGCGCAACAATTTGCCAATAAGAAGGAGGGGACAGAGAGAGAGAGAGACTCCGAACATTTCTGTTAAATACCCGACTCTCCGCCAAAGAGCAAAAACAGGGGGTGAAATGCACGTGGAGGCGAGTACGCTACACCTTCATCTCAACGTCTTCGTGCTCGTTGGGTTCTTTCTAAAAACCGTTTATTTAAAGGAAAGGGCAAACGCTCCTTCAGGGGGAAAAAACGTCGTGGTAACTTGCTGCCTGTGTGGCCCACACGGGGGTGTCCCTGAGGGGCGACGGAGGGGGTCGAGGCTGCCTTCCCGCGACCACCCCAGCCGGGCGGCGGCCTTTCGCCGCGGGAACGGCGCGTCCGCCTCCAACCCCGCCGAAGGACCCCCGCGGCCAGCCCCTGGTCCGAACGCCGGGCCCCGCCCCGCCCTTCCTTCGCCCCAGCTCGCTCGCTGTCAGCGACGGGCCGAGCCGCGGAGCGCTGAGGAGAAGCGACAGAGACACACACACACAGGCACGCACGACCACCGCTCCGCGCCTCCGCCACCGCCCTTTCTCCTTCCTCACCTAGGTATCGTCTCCGCAGCAGGCTGGGTTCCTCCAGCCCCAAACTCCGCTTCCTCACGTCCCACAGGAGGTGGGTGCAGCAGCCCCGGGACATGGCACCGCGCACTGACCGGGAGGCTCACCCTCGCCGCCGCCGCCGCCGCCGCCGCCAGCGACATTAGTCGCCGCCAATCCCGGAGGCCGACAGCGCCCTCTCCCCCACCTTCACCATGGAGACCCGCGTGCGCGCCTCACGCGCGCGTAACCCCCAGCGCCTATGAACAACAATATCGCCTCCCCCAACTCCCCCCCGCCACCAACAGCCGGAGCCGCGACGGCGATACGCTCCTCCCCTCAACGACCGCTGGCTCCTCCCACGGCCCTCGAGCGGTTCGCGAAAGACATCGCGAGAGTTCCAGCCGGCCCTATTCATCCCACCCCGCCGCCTTAGCAAAATGGCGGCTGCCTCAGGTCGAGGTCGTCGCCTTGTCGTGGCTTTTGGGACCTGGCAAAGGCAACGGTCTCTCGGCTTATCTTTGAAAATGTCAGCTTGTTCTTCCCTCGAGTTTGCCCAAAGCCAAGAACAACGGTGGAGCCAGGACCACAAGGGTGACGACCGTTATAAAACGGCTAATATAGACTTCACCATGAAGAAGGGCGGAGAAACGCCCTAGGCGGACATATTTATTTCAAGAACGGGGCCTCTGAACTAGAAAGACTGGTTTAAGTCGTCATCGACTGTCGCCCAATTCCCTCACCGTCATAAACAGCGGACACCAATGGACTGTCAGGGCGTTTTCACGCCGGGTGGTCAACGGGCCGCGGCTGCAGCAACAGCTCTCCAATAGCGCGATGGTCGGCTGTTGAAATCCCGCCCCCGGCTCCTTCCGCGAGCAAATCACAGCGAGGGAAAGCGGGCTCGTCCCACCGCCCGCCCATTGGCTGGCTGAAGGGAGGGGTTGTTCTTACTCCGCTCAGATTGCGAGAAGGACGGGGACAGGTCGCACGGGGGGGGTTGTTGGCGCCGTGTTAACCAGCCCCGCCGCTGTCGCCGCACAACAGGATGGCGGGTGCCGCCGTCGCGGGGTTCCGGGCCTCCTATCACCGGCTCTTGGACCGGATCGAGCTGATGCTGCCGCCCCGCCTGCGTCCTTTGTACAATCACCCGGCAGGTACGGGAGGGATGGTGAAGGTGGGGAAGGGTCTCCTGTTTCCTCGTTGGAGATAACCCGTAGCGGTGTCTTGTGGGCGTTGGGACCGGAATGTGTGAAGACAGAGGGGCCTCCTGTTTCAAATCGTCTGGGGAGAAGGCATTAGGGCAGTGGTTCTCAGCCTTCCTAATGCCGTGACCCTTTAATACAGTTTCTCATGTTGCGGCGACCCCCAACCATTATCACAGTGTCAGAAGCTCAGCCTGAGAAGGGCTTGAAGCGAGGTCTTAGGCGACCCCTGTGAAAGGGTCGTGCGACCCCCAGGTTGAGAACCACTGCATTAGGGCAAGCACACCTTGTCCTGTCACATCCTTACAGCACAGTCTACGCAGCGCCTCTGTAATATTTGGGCATCCCCCCTCCCCGTGCTTGGAGCAAAGGGAGTCGATGTGAAGTAGTGGTCAGAGTGAATCCACTCACCTGGCTCCAGTGGTGGAGATGGGTTTCAAACCTCCAGTTAGCTGTAGGGCACTCTGTGTGACCTTTGGCCAGAAACCATCTCACTGGGTTGTGGAATAAAGGGGAGGAGAGGAACCATTTATGTGACCCCATAATCCTTGGTAAGATGGTGGACTATGCTTATAGACAGGTAACAATAATTACATTTCTGGTGCTTTGTGAAGGTTCAGAGTCAGAGTATCATGTATGTGTTTCACAGACTAAGGAGGAAGAGAGTAAGCTCACATGACCCAGGCGATGTGACATAGACCCTTTCGGCTCTAGACTGCTATAGTGCTGTTATTCCACTTTCAACATCCTGTGGAATCCTGGAGTTTGAGGCCCCTCCCTGAACTGCAAACCCCAGGATTCCATAGGATGTTGAAAGTGGAATAACAGCACTATAGCAGTCTAGAGCAGAAATGGCCATAGTTCTTCTGTGCTTCTCTTCCCATAGTTTTAATGTTATTTTCAGAGTCAACAAAGGTGTGTAAAAGGTGAAGTTCTCTTCATCTTCTCCATTGACACAGATGCTTTTGGCAAACAATCTCATTTTTATGTTTCATAAGTAGCTAGACAAGAAGAGGATAGCTTTCGGAGTAATAGCCATGAAGGGAAGTTGAATAAGATTAAGTGGCATACTGTATTTGCTGGCATATAAGACTCACTTTTTCCCCTGAAAAGTGCTGTTTGACAATGGGGTGGGTCTCATACCCTGGCAAATACAGTATTTTTAAATGTGTTCTTCTGCACAACTGTTAAGAATACTGGATGGGCACCCTCCAGTGTAGGTTTTGAGCTTAGTTGGTCTAGGCCAAGTTTGCAACTGTTTTCTTTTTCTATTAATGTGGGTTTTTGTTTTGTTTTTTTGGTGAAAGAATACTACTTTAGTGCACCAGTTCTTTGGAAAGTCATTTATCCAGAAAAGGTTTACTGCAGACCTGTTGCCCAGTGCCCACCAAAAGTTAGAAGTGACCCAAGTGCTTTTTGAGTAATGTTCCTATTGTCATCCCTGGACAACAGAGTTACAAGCTTGATAGATGAAGGGAATGCTGTGGACGTAGCATATCTTGATTTCAGTAAGGCCTTTGACAAAGTTCCCCATGACATTCTTGCAAAGAAGCTAGTAAAATGTGGGCTGGCAGGGCTACTGTTAGGTGGATTTGTAATTGGTTGACCGACTGAACCCAAAGGGTGCTCACTAATGGCTGCTTTTCATCCTGGAGAGAAGTGACTAGTGGAGTGCCACAGGGTTCTATCCTGGGCCCAGTGCTATTCAATATCTTTATCAGTGACTTGGATGAAGGAATAGAGAGCATACTGATCAAATTTGCAGATGACACCAAATTGGGAGATGTTCCTAATACACCAGATGACAGGATCGAAATTCAAAATGACCTGGACAGATTGGAGAGCTGGGCCAAAGCTGACAAAATGAATTTCAACAGAGACAAGTGTAAGGTCCTACACTTAGGCAGAAAAAATGGAATACACAAATATAGGAGGGGGAACACATGGCTGGATAACAGTACATATGAAAGGAATCTGGGAGTCTTGGTGAATCACAAGCTGAACATGAGTTAGCAGTGTGATGCGGCAGCCAAGAAAGCCTACGTGATTCTTGGTTGCATCAATAGGAGTATGGTGTCTAGATCAAGGGAGGTAATAGCACCACTCTATTCTGTTTTGGTTAGACCTCATCTGGAATACTGTGTCCAGTTCTGGGCACCTCAATTCAAGAAGGATATCAACAAGTTGGAGTGTGTCCAGAGGAAGGCAACCAAAATTGTGAAGGGTCTGGAAGCCATGCCCTATTAGGAGCGTCTTAGGGAGCTGGGCATGTTTCCAGAAGAGAAGGTTAAGAGGGGACATGATAACCATGTTTAAATATTTGAAGAGATGTCGTGTCAAGGAGGGAGTGGGCTTGTTTTCCACTGCTCCAGAGACTAGGACAAGGAGCAATGGATTCAAGCTGCAGGAAAGGAGATTCCACCTGAACCTCAGGAAGAACTTCCTGACAATCAGAGCTGTCCGGCAGTGGAATATGCTGCCTTGGAGTGTGGTGGAATCTCCTTCTTTGGTGGTTTTTAAGTAGAGGCTGGATGGCCATCTGTTGGGAATGCTTTGATGTGTGTTTCTGCATGGCAAGGAGTTGGACTGGGTGGCCCTTGTGGTCTCTTCCAAATCTGTGATTCTATGAAACTGTTTCTTCTTCTTCCTATCATGATAAAAGAAAAAGTATAAGCTAGACGGATAACACTTTACTAAGAACACCTCTTTTGAAATTGCTGTTTGTTTTGTGGTCTTTTACAAGGTATTTTTCAGTGGAATGTTTCTTTGACTTTTTTCCTCAACAGTTCTAAAATCATTTTGATACTTAATGTCCGTCTGCAAGAAGATAACAGTGAAATATTGTGTCATTTTAGGTTACAAAATAGTCTAGATATTAAATTGCTGGAAGGTTGGCTAGTCCTCATCTCTTTTTGACATCTCAGTTGTCATCTCTTGACAATTTGACATGTCTTCAGAATGCTTGGGGGTTAATCAGAACTACAAGAACAGAAGCTCAGATGGAATGTGTATTAGAAATAAGAAAAAAACATCACCTGGTCTAATAGTGTAAAAGAAACTAACAGAGAAAAAGAAGACTTACATGGGGAAGAGGAATACAAAGAAACGGAGGCACACAAAGGTAGCAAAAGGAAGCAATAAGAAATGCCAAAAAGTCTGCGTATTTTGAGGAACGTATTAAAAGATCAAGACAAATAATAGGCAAATCTGCAAAAATATTAAATTCTATGATAGAAGTCATTTTGAAAGTAACTTAAAATAAACCACCAGCATCATAATATCTTTATATAAATCTATGATGCAGACATGCTTAGAAAGTTCATATACTTTAAAAAGATACCTTAGAGTTGGAACCTGCAATCAAAATGGTAGAAGCAAGTCTTCTATGAGCAAGTGCTATGTTCAGTCTGTTCAGGTTAAAGAAAAGGGGAGTAGGGATGGATAAAGGTGTTTAAATTATCCATAGTGTGGGGAAAGTGATAAACTGGATAAGAAGTTTTTTTGCCTCTTGTGACACTAGTAACTGGATTTTCCAATAAAGCTGAATAGTGTGAGATGTGGGGCAGGTGAAAGAAACTGCTTCTTCATATAGTTCATAATTAAACATGCAATTCACTACAGCAAGATATAGTGACAGCCATCAATTTGAATAGTTTTAAAAGAAGATTAAGACAAGTTCATAGAGGATGAGGCTATCATTGGATGGTTGTATATTGCCTAAGTATTAGAGGTGATAGCGCTACTGAATACCAATTGCTGAGAAGCACAGAAGGTAAGGTGCTATTGCACACATGTCCTGCTTGTGGCATTCCCATAGAGATCTAATTGGCCATTAAGGGAATAGAATGCTAGAGAGAGAAGGCTTTTCATGCCACCATATATCTACTTATGCTTTTCCTGCATTTATTAACTACATATTCTATTGGATTTACTCACTGCAGGAAAGGGAAAACAATATCTAATCTTCTATTTTTAACTATAATCCATTTCCAAACAAACTGCTTGTTATCTTTCTTCTTTTATCTGAAACTAGCTTTCTTAGTTTTAGTATCTCTCCAGTATGCAGACTTTTGAGCCTTTTGACCTGAGCTATATAAAGAGAAGAATTAGAGGATTCACTCTCTGTGCAGAATATGAGAACTTGTACTTGTCTTCTGCTGCTACAACGTCTTACGTTTATCAGAAGGCTTATTTTTTAACACAGTATTATGCCTGTTAGACAAAGAAGAAATACCATGGAACAGAGCAGATGATATAACTGAAACCCAAAGTCAGAAACTTTTTTTGTGTGCGTGAAATATCCGCAATGAACTCCACCTCCCTATCAAACTATTGCTTTCTTGATGTAAATAACTGTCAGGATGGTGTGAATATAAATAGTGAATTATTTGACGACTGGTGTGGAACCTGTCATTTTTTAAAATTTGAGTTCAAACCCTTATTTTGTGTTTGCATAATTGTGGACAACATTATAAAATGACTTCATTGTGATATAGTGCCTCATTCAAATCAAAGAATATCTCATTTGAGTCTAGTTACAAACTCTTTAGATAGCCTTAGAAAAGCTATTTGATCTTGGCTTTAGACTGGTGTGTGTTGCTATAGATTTAATACTAAACAAACTTTCTGAGGATTGTTGACATAATATCTGTGAAACATTTGTGAAATATATATGCATACATGCTATTATTAATATTGTGGAAGGAGATACGTGGAAAGAAACCAAACTATCTCCAAATTTTTGACTCTCATGTCATCTCCATTTTCCTAGATAAATGTCTGCATGCAATAATAGCTTGTGGTTCATATATTGAAAATGTGCATTCTGCAAAGCAGTTTTCTAAGAACTGTTGGCAAGCATCAACTAGTCTGTGGAAAGTTTTAAGTTCTCCATCTGTTGAACTGAGCATCTAATCTTACCTGCTGTTGAAGTTCATGCATGTTTTCAGATTCCATGTGTTTATACACACAAGTTCTGTCCTTTGTACAGGTCATTTTGATGGCCTAATTTGATAAGTGACATTTACCCTAGAACACAAACTGCAATATCTGAGGCAAATGTCTCTACTTCTGGTTTGTAAATCACAAACTGTTGTTAATAACATCAAGTGGTTATTCCATCAAATGGTTATTCCAATAGTTTCTCTCAGTCCTCAGGCTATGTAAGCTCTGAAAAGTCACCAGCTCCTTTATTTGTGACTTTTGTCATGGAGTGGAAATCTGGTGTTGGCAGGAGAAGACTTGTTGCTTTCTGTTTGTTCTTTGTGAAGCTCTGAGTAGAAGACTCTGATTTCTCAAAAGCTTCATGACTAACAGCCACTGTCTTGAAAGAAATCTATATTCTTAAAGAAAGTATATCTGAGGAGCATTTTAATACCGTAGGGAGAGTAATCCCTTAATGGTTGAAAGCAGCATATGTGTTTACATGCTGTAGGTAGACAGTAGTAGAACAGGATCTGCTGGTAGATCTCTGGTTGATTTGTACTGTAGCTTTGTGGCTTTCCAGCTTCGGATTATTTAACCATAGTGACAACAAATAACTTTTTTTTATCCTAGATTAGGCTGCTGAAATAAATAAAGCTTCTTGTGGGGGCAGAGCACAGGAGAAGCTCTATGTGTGAAAGAATTGGGCTGACTCTAATTGTAGAGCTAAAAGCAAGTTCCTAAGGATCTGTCTGGAGTACAGTTTTCTTCAATTTCCTCTTATTCCAACTTCTTTCATATCCATTGGGTATATTCACATGACATGACAAAGCAGGGATTTATAGGAACCCTGGCTTTCCATCAGCTTGCTGTAGGAGCTCAGTTTGTTCTTCATTTCTTTCTCTGTCTTGTTAAGAATGAACAGACCCAAGAAGGGAATCTGTGCATTGCCAGATGGCATATTAAACCAGCCACAGAACAAAGATCCATGGTTTTTATAGCTGATCAGTGTGCACTATCATGTTGTTTGTTCAGGACAAGCCAGGGGTTATATAGAAATCTCTATAAAGACAACAATGAAAGGCCTTAGAGGTTAACACTTCATATTCCACTTTCCCCATGAGGTTTCTGATTCTTTTCTGTTCTAGCATGCGTGTGAGAAAAATATTTTAAGTCATAACTAAACTTGTATAGTTTCCTCAGATCAAAGTATTTAGGTGGAAAGGTCAGTGACAAGGTATTTAGCTTTAGTTCACAAGATGTTTATCAAGAATGTTATTGAACTTAATTAAAAGAACAGAAAATCAGAGTTCCTACAAATTGCACTGCTTAGATTAAAAGAGATAGCAATATAACAGGGCATACATAAACTATTGATGAAAAATCCTACCTTTGGCTTGTGAACAATCAAACACATCATCTGCCATAAGCAAAATATATAAAGGTTCATGTTGGTGTATCTAATGTGTATTTCAGTTTTGAAAACAATTTTTAAGTGTTCTAGAATCTCTGTTACTACAGATCTTGATGTATTGTAGATTCCTAGCATTTTTATAATTACTGTATTTGCTGGCATATAAGACTCACTTTTTTTCCTGAAAAATGCTGTTTGAAAATAGGGTGTGTCTTATACACCAGTGTGCCTCATACACTGTCAAAGATTATTTGCCATTGTATAAATGGGGTGCGTCTTGTACACAGGTGCGTCTTATATGCCAGCCAATACAGTACCTTATTCAAGATAACTGTTCATTCTGAAAAGAGAGGGAGAGTGCACTACAGATAAATTATTGTTTATGGATTAAAATAGGTAAAGCAACGCTTGGCTCCTTTGGCAATAAGCAATAAATCTCAGGATTTCTTCAAGGCTATTGTGGTTTCTTACCACACTACATTGGCTTTCCAGAACAAGGGGATGATCAAGCTAATAGTTGCAGCTGCAAAGGTCATTTTGCAATTTATTTAGTAACTGCCAATTTTGATACCTGTTCTATAGGTGTATTTGCCCCTGGTGAAATACATCCAGGCAGTCTTTGTTAGGAAATTCTATACTCAAAGGTCACATGCATGCTGTGCATCTTTGTGTTTTATAAGCAAATTTTAACTATAAAATTTAGAACCCTTGTAGAATCTGACTACGAATGATAGTCTATTGTACTACAAAAATAGTCTTCAGCACTTTGAATTAATTTCTGGATAAGAGTAGCTCCTGAAAACATTTGTAAAATTGTTTTAAATTACTGCTTTTAATTGGATTGAATATTTAATCTTTTTTAACTTTAGGACTATAAAGAGAAGGGGAAAGAAGATGAATGTTAAAGTCACAGGCCTACATTTTGTCAAAACATTGTTTTTCTTGTTGTCAGTTAAGATGATCTGGAGGGATATCAATGCAGGCAGAATTCACTCCCTTATTTGGCTACGTGGATATGGTTTTTAGCCTGTGGTCCTAGGAGAATAGCTCAAAATGTGTCTTATCACTCTTCTGACCTAATGGGGGGCAGATGAGATTTTTTGCTTTGTAAAGCTATGCAATGGAATTCTGGATTGTATCTTAGTAGCTGATGGAGCCTGAAGGCCACGATGTGATCCTCCTCATGGAGGTAGTGGGCACAATCATAATGCTCCACAAATAATTAGGGCCCAAGGCACTCCTAGCAGAGAAATGCCACCTAGTTCCATATCCTTTTCCACATAGTTGACTACAGTTTACAACAAGCACAGCAATGTCAGGGCAGCAGATAACAATTCTTCGTCCTTGGGTAGAATCACCATTGTTTTTTTCTTCTGCTCCTTCTGGGAAAGGTGTTCTCCTTGCCATAAAACCAATTCCTATTTTAAGAGGTGTGACTGTAGTAAGTAGTAAGGTATCCTTATGGACTCTGATATACATTGTTCCTTTTGTGGGGGTTTAAACAACTTATATCAGGTTAGTGTATCAAAGCTGCTTTCTGTTTTGTTAACTTGCATAATTCAGTGGCTTTGACAAAGTTACTGTATGGCAGACTGCACAGAGATGCGTAATTCAAATTGCTAGTCCCAGCTAGAATAAACCCATTGAATCAATTGCTGAATGAAAAGTTAACAGTTATAGTTGGTCCTCTACATTTTGGGTTTGACTTTCACAGATTCAACTCCTGCTCCCCGTCCCTACAGTCAGGCGTCCTGTTCCAGAGGAAATGTCTGTCCCTCTCAGTGGCTCCAGTTAGGCTGTGCAGCCCTTTAAAAATCCACCACTGGTCCTCCTCTACCAGCAGCTGTCTCACCAGCTAAGGACAGCTCACAGCATGATTTCTCAGCACTGCAGAACCAATCTCAGTGCCCCCCCCCGATGCCAAAGGAAGGAGATGGGTGAGAGAGGGGATGTATAGGGCCATTATGCCAACCCCCTCTTCCCTCTTCTTTCCCTGACCTGGTTTGGACCCTATGTGCAGGCTCTCCCCAGGAGGCCTCAGCCCCCTTCCCACAGAGACAGACAGACGCACACACACTCTTTGATATTTGTGATCTTTCCACTTTTATGGGGGTCCTGTGCCCCTAACCCTAGTGAATGTGGAGGGCTGACTTTATATATATATCCAACTGTTTTAATGGGTTTCCTCTAGTTAAGATTGGTGATTTAATTTCACTTGAAGTAATTTACACGTATCTGGGTTGTTTCCTGGCTGGCAAGTTTATTATGCGTAATTCTAGTTTAGCAATTTCATATATCTAACTATAATTCTCTCTTGCAGGTCCCAAAACAGTGTTTTTCTGGGCACCAGTTATGAAATGGGTAAGTTGACTTGATGAGTTTCATGTAATGCATGCAGCTCTCAGTGATCATGTAGTCTAGTTATGAATCTTTCCTATATGAACCAACCAGAAATATTTCCTTTAGTGAGCTGTTTGAATGCTGTTGTCTCATAGGTAATACAGGACTGTATTACAATACAGTAATTTAAGACTTTACCATTACTTCAGCTCTTGAAAATTACAGCTGAAGAGAATCAGGATCTCTGTAATACCGCTCACTATACATGATTAAAAAAAAATTCAAGGGTCTACATCAGTTAAGAACACCTCTTTTTAGTCAGTCTCCTGTGGTGACCATTTAATTGAGAAAAGGGTAATAGTTCGTCCAAATTTCACATTGTGTGTCGCCTCTCCATTTATTTGCATCTGTCCTTCAAATAGAGATACTGACAATTTTATAAAAAAATAAGGTGGGCCATTTAATGGTACCAGAGAATGCATTTGGCCACTTGTGAAAATTACATAGTTAACCAGCACTAATGGGTTTTAGAGAACATATAGATATGTTATTCTTTCCCACTTTTAATAGTATGCATACTAATGGTATTTTTATTGTGTGGTCTGGAGACTGCCCACAAGTGCAAACTGAAGGATAGGGTCAATAACACCTGACTTCTTACTGAAGCATGAAAACATTGCACAAAGTAATACTAAAATAGATTACTATTTGCTTTCTACAGGGTTTGGTATGTGCTGGAATGGCCGATATGACCAGGCCAGCAGAAAAACTCAGCACATCACAATCTGCTGTCTTGATGGCTACAGGTATGTATTATCTCAGTTTCTAGATTATTGCTTTTTGTGAAAACATTAAAAACCAAACTAAAGACAGAATTAAATTAGGAAACACAGTTTTTAATTTTCTAAAAGACATTTTAAACCATGCACTTGCCCTTGTAAACATGCAGTGTTGAGAATGCAAGTGTAATAATCACTAACTTTCCTGCTTCTAACCAGAACTCTCAAAATGAATTTGTTTGAACTGGTATGACATTATTCTAGGAACTGTACACTGGTTAGGCAAAAAGTCCAAATGAGATAAAGTACAACATAAAATCAAAACAATTTTGGTCAGAGTGCATAACACATGTTAATCTCCATTTTATTGTAATGTGGCTTGCTGTATCTGTATAGCATACTCAAACAGTATAGCAAGTCTGTAAGTCAACTGTGATAATATTTGTATCGATGACCCAGATTTCTGGCTGTAGGATGTCAGGTCCTTGCAAACGTCTGTTCCCTTCTGTTTGACCTTGTAGTATTTGGAGTATGAAGAAAGCCCCGTGTTCTGATAGTGCTGGTGCATACATTATATAATTCTTCAACAACATGGCATTTTCCCAGACATTATTCAGACAATAACCAAGCCTTGTCTGCATTCACAAGTTCATAAGCACTTGTGGAGACAAGTCTCAGTTTACTAGGACTTTTCATTTAATATATTTTGCACTAGGATACCTGTTCTAAGAGGTGGTATATTCCATTTTGCAAACTCAGCACCAGAAAAAAAGAATTATGTAACAATTGGTTCATAAATAGCTGAGAGTATTCACTCAAATACAGTGGCATAGGCACATGAATGCAATTTAACATGTCAAGATGAAAACATGTGGCTTTTTATATGAAAATCTTTTAACTGATAACCTTGTTTCTTAAGTGTTTCTTTTTTTTATAATCCAACAGGCCTTATCTGGTCAAGATATTCTCTAGTTATTATTCCTAAAAACTGGGGTCTTTTTACTGTTAACTTCTTTGTTGGGTGTGCTGGTGGCTCTCAGCTCTACCGTATATGGAGGTAGGTATTGCAAGCAGATAGGAAAGATTTAATTGTGGTTTATTGAAGGATCTGTTCCTCAGACTGGCTGAGCCTCCATCTACAGGTTTAGGTTGCCAGTTTATTCTGGCATGACTCATTGCTTTTAACACCATCTGAAGCGAATTCAGAGAATCCTTTTTATCATGTCAAGAAGATGATGAGAAAGAGAATTGACTCTTAAATTATCTTAAAGGACAAATTTGGCAATCTTTCTTTGTTGGATTAATTAATTTGACAGTTTCTTACCCTCAGGTTTGCAATCTAAATAAGACATATGACACATGACACAAGGAAAAGGGAGTGGCAGTGTGGGAAGGGATTAAGTCCAGCAGATATTGCCTCCTCTTCTCTCCCTCCAAGGCTAGGGCAGTGGCAGTTTTGGGATGAAGGGAGGGCCCATCTGCTTCTGGGTCTAGGCATGATGGACCTGTGCCTGCTTCTTCTTTCCCTCCAAGGCCACAGGAGTGGCAATAGGAATGAATCCAGCACCTCTTTTACACAATGCCTTAGCCCTTGGGTGTGCAAGAGAAGCTGGTAACCTAAACACAATGCCTTTCCTGAGCTATTGACTGGCTGTGTATGTATGTCCAGGTATTGTCCAGTTGCCCTTGCACACCCGGGAAAGAAGCAGCAGCTTCCAGGTAGTTATGGCCATTTCTTCTCTGGTTGCCCAGAGCTTCCAGCCACTTTTGCACATATTCAAAAAATGCAGCAGCCTCTTTCCCCCTGCACCAGAGTAACTACGCTGGTAGAAAACTGTGCTCTTGTCAGTGAACAATGGCTGCATTATGTCCTAAGACAGAAAGGTAGGCAGAAATTCCACCAAGTCTGCAAGAGATTACGGGATGGATGTAGGTTTCACCTGGAGTAACTCTTGGAGATGCTGGAAGCATGAAAGGCAGAAGAGTCTGATTCTCCATTTTAAACACATACACATCTATATACATACACACAACTGTGTCCATCCTGGGCAGAACACGCATGCTCTTTTATTGTTAATCTTTAAGAAGGCTAGGGAAAAAGAATGTTTTTTTAAAAAAAGTCAATAGAAGGTAAATTGGATAGTTTTGCCAAATGTTTGAGAAAACAATCCCTCAGAGTATAAGGTTGTAGTTTCAGATAAATTAAGTCTGCCTGTGTAGGATTTTCTTTTGCCCACCAAATTAGGTACTGTATTTTGAAGGTCATACAAAAGCAAAGGTGGCAATTTTGACAATAAAAAAAATTACATTCTATGTAAGTGCAATTCTTCATTAGGCCAATTAAAAAGAAGAAGAAATGTATTCTGTTTGTATTCTCCTAATCTTTATCAGGTAAGCTGAATAAGGTAAAATGGGTTGTCAATGATCTGTGTGTTTTAAACAGTTTTGCTACTACTAGCACTGTCAAGACAGGAAAGAGCACTGTTGTAATGATGAAAATACGGACAGATTGCTTTGTTGTCCATCTGTGTGCATATTTCATGAGTGAGGAATAAGCATTAATCATAAAAAATTTATATGTGACCAAATATAGCTTTAATCTTAGGTTAAAATTTAAGTTTATCAGCTAGCATTTTGGAATTAAGTTTTCATATTCAACTTGATGAAATTTCTTAGCCCTTTAAAGGACAGATTCGTTTGTATGCTTCTACCAATTTCTAGATTACATTATTAAAATAGCAGGAGTTTTATTCATTTTGACTTGAGCAGAATGCATGGATAGATAGGAATTGATATAATGAAGTCTGCATTTGGATTTGTACATTGTACATAGAAAACCAGTGCAGCTCAACTGATGTTCACCAAGGATTAACCACTACATTCTTTCTTTAGTTTTATATGGAAGCCATACATTCTAAAGTAGAAAAAAGATTTTTGAATTAATTTATAGTTTAATTCAAAGTTGTACTTCTTTGGAAGGTTTTAATGTGTTGTGGTTATTGACTGATAGTAATTGATCAACTTTCTTTCTGACAGGTATAACCAACAGCTAAAAGCCGAGGGACTGGAGAAGCAGCAATAGAAATTCTAGCTCATCTCTTTACTTCTTGGTTGTAAACATCTTCCCAAGGGACCTAGTTTTGACCTTGTTTGTCTGATGTGGATTTTTATTAAAATAAGTAGAGCATGTTTTTCTATATACCTAGAAAGCAGTCTCTTTACACTTAAAATAAAGCCTTCAATTAAAGAAATACAGTAATAAAATTTAACAAATACAATAAAGTGTCTTTTTAGAAATACGCCACAGCCAATATTTTATGGTTATTCTTAAACTGTTTGCAGTCTGATTCTGCTAGTGCAATTCAGCTGAGTCAAATGGCCTGAACAGCAATCCAAGTAAAAAATTGTCCTTCCTACACAGTGCTTTACATTTTAAAAAAATCTACACACTTCTAGGTCACAGGCATAGGATAGAGCTATTTTTTAAAACTATGGGTATACATAGGAGGCTCTGAAAATGTTTAAAAAATTTAACTGTAGCTTTAGTGAATAATCATCACATTTTATCAGAAACTGGTAAAGTGGCATAGCTAAGTGTTTAAGAAATTTGCTGAGATAAAAGGAACTTGTGCTGCAGACTGGCAGACCAAAATAACAGAGCTACTTTTAAATTGTGTGTCACTCGCTCCTGATAATTGTCACTTTCTGTCTCATGCAAGGCTTTTGTGAAAAGTATATCAGCTAGACCAAGTTTGGGCAATTGGACATCATCCCACAGCAGACCACATCTGTGTTTTTGGCCAAAAACTAGTTCTCGCTTTGTGGTCTTTTTGGGGTGGTTTTTGCAAAAGTAAGGTAGTACTAGGGGTTGGGCTTTTTAAGGCATAAAATTGCCTGATGTGGTATTTTGTGGTGCTCATTTTTTTTTTAAAAAAAATACAGCCCTCCCTTCATATTTGCAGGTTTGACCTTTGTGAATTTGATTATAAGTGAGGCACACACATGCCTCCTCTCCCATTGTCTTCCTCCATTGTCTTTTGCCTGGGTTCGTGCACCTTCTTTCTCTGCGCCCAGGCAACAGGCAACAGAATGGGGAGCACCGCACACAGAGGACAACAGGAATTTCAGTTTTCTTAGGCAAGGAATATTCTGAGGTAGTTTTGCTAGTTCCTTCAAGCAGACAGCCCCGGGTAGTCCAGTTGGATATTTTTCTGCAAAAGAACTGATTGTACTGAGGAATTTTTCCAAAGATTTACCCGGATGTCTTTCCTCTCATTCAAACTTACTGTATACACTTGAGGACTTTTGTGCTATAGCAAAAACATAATTAGATTACCTAAAGATCTATCTATCCCAACAAGAATCTGGTTTTCATTGTCTTCTTTAGTTTATCTGCTTTAATCTAAAGCATAAGTGTGGATCTCCAGGTGGTGCCTGAGTGCAACTCCCACCATTTATCACTATGAGCTGTGCTTGCTAGTCCAAGAACCTCTGGATGGCCACAGACTTCCCACCCCAGCTCTAGAAATACATTCATACAATCAAGGGGAATCCAAACCTAAATTGTCTTTAAGTAGATCTGTATCTTGTGTGTTATTCTGACAGCTACTTCTACAGCCTGAAGATTGTTTTTAAAACCATGTATATTAAGAATCATTCTTCTGTAATACTGGAGGGACATAAAGCAGCCTTTATAAGGAATTTTGGGGTAGTAATGATTGCTTGTTCTGGCTCCTTGTCTTGGAGCTACAGGTAAATGGAAAACATGAGACTCATCTGGAACTATTGTGCCCTCTCCTCTATTTCCATCTTTGATGTGTGAAGAAAGTGAAGATGTTTCAGTGTCTCCTTTGGCACCTGATAAATTATAACACACAACAGACAACTAATGGAAAAAGTGTATTAAAATATTCACAAGAATACAATAGAAAACACGTAAATATCTGATGGGGTGTGTGTTCAACTCAGAAGTTAGTACAAATTATATGTGACCACTGATTTCTAATTTTAATGTTAGAGACCACATAAACAAACATTTTCCTCAAATTATACACCTATTTTATAGGTGTTTACCTCTTTCTCCCCCACCCCCTCCAATTTAGCAGCATCATAGTATGGTGCCCCTCATAGTGGTGCTCTCCAGATAAGCTCTATGCAGCAGTTGCTTGTGAGAATGGGGGTAAAGGAAAGACTGTACAAGACATATTCAATTCCAGTTTTTAAAAAGTGCAGAAACAAAGTAGAAAATAGGTCAGCAGTTGTATTTTGTGGAGCAATATAGAGCAAAGGGAGATCTTGAGAAGGTAGTCCAAGGTTTGGTGAGTTCAATTTCACAGCTGGGAGTCCTTTATTAGATCTTGATCGCCTTTCACAGAAAAGGGTATTAAATACAGCACCATAGGAAAATTGCCCTTACACATGATTGAGGTGTCTCCTGCATCTTAACTTGGAAACAGGATTTCATAAAAGGGAGAAGTCCCACCTACCCAATACAAATAGAACAATTGTGGTTTTACAATGTTTCAGACAGGCACAAGAATATGTAAACTATGAACAAGACTTGACAGACTTCAGGGCTCATCTGTTGATGACTGAACACCTGCTCACTTCACCAGGACTGGCTGAACACAAAGGAAAGCATTTAAGCTGCATATACGGAGCAAGTTGCAAAACAGAGGTCACCTACGTTATTTCAAAAAGCTAAGACAAACAATTCCAGTTTTTCTATTCACACGTCACATGTTGATACTGCAGATGCACAAAGTACTCTAGCAAGAGACAAAGCCTCATACACAAATAATATAAATTATGAAGCTATCTCTCATACTTGGATTTCACAAAACACTTTTCTTCATCATACAGCTGTTAATCTGCTGCTCATGCTAGGACATCCTCATCTTCTCTCTACAATTTGCTAAATGACCACTAGTATGATCATTGCTGGTACTTTTTGTATTTCTAGTCCCCACCCCAGCATGTGTATAAGTGTCTGACTACTGAGGTGAAACTGCATGCATCTGATGAAGTTCATGAAAGGTTATGAAAAAAAAAAACATGTTAGTCTTTGAGGTGCCATAAGATGTGATTGGCTTTGCTGCAACAGACAAACATGGCTACACCCTACTCTTGAAATTTTTGAAACTAGAAATGCTAGCCTTTTAATTGGTTTGTCTAAAGTAAGAGATAGGGGAATTTGGGCAAACTGAATTTCATAGGGTTGACTACACTTTTAAATTAAGAGACTATTTACAAAGGAGATCATAGCACACGAACACTCACTTCAGACAGATAGGTTATAGGATGGTCAGACCTGAGGGTGCCACTACTTTTCTGGATGGGCACTACAGTTTGAAGTGTCATTAGGAAAAGCCATACCCAATGGTGTGAACACCACTAGAAGTGTTGCTAGCAGAGAAGTTTCCCAGAATGTGTGGGGGAGGGTTGCATGAGGAGGTGACTCACCCCCTTTTGGATCCAATGATGGAATGACTTTCTGTCAGTGGATGCATACTTTGGGTCCTGGCTGAAGCAATTTTTTCATGGTAAAGCAGCATTCAAGCTCCAGAAACTTTGTACTACTTGTGCTTGATAAATGGTCAACTACTAAATTCTGATGGTGGTAAAAGAGTAGGAATAGAAGGACATTTTTAAAATAAAGTTTTTTCCGCACACTGAACAGTACAGTATTCAAGTTTCTACTGAAATGTTGAAGAACTGGCATGCACCACTGAAAACAAATGATCAGTCTTGATGTTTTAAAATAATTTCCCAATGTATTACACCAGAGATCCCCAAATTATGGACCATCACAGTGCCAACTCAGAATTGCTCATGGCAATGTAACAACAAAAAATGTCAATCAGATAAAGGTTTAAAAAAGAAAAACCAAGGGGAGCAGTGTCGTATTTCTCTAGTTAGAAGATGTTTGAATTAAAATATTTTTTAAAAAAATTGAGATGTTATACAAAGCCTTTAATAAGAAATTACTTTCTCCCTGCAATTAACTCTACAGTCCATTTGACTGCTATCATTCAAGTGCCTGCAATTAGCACTGAATTATGTACATTAATGAATAGCAGTTCAGATTGTTTGCATATATGAAACACCTGTTTTTGTTGTTACTGGTAGTGACAATCTATATGTACCTTGCATTGGGAGGCAGAAATAAGCATCTTTTTTTCCTTAATGTAGCAAGGTATCTTTCACAAGAGGTAGCTCCAAAACAAGGATGGCCTATCTTGTGTGGTCTACATTTTTGCTTATACTAGGAAATCACAAGGATCTAATTATGTGCTTTATATATATGAAGCAAGAGTGCTTAGTTATTATCACATAAAGTTAAGGCAAAGCTTATCTGTTTTATATGATTTTCTTAGTTAAGACTATGTTCTATCCTCCTTCAGTCCAAATTTCATCTAATCCAGGATTCTTTGCAAGAATCACTGCAACTCACCAGATGTTAAGTGGTCTAGCAGAGGCTTGCCACTGGTCCATTAATGGATTGAAGTCTACTTTCTGCCCATGCCTGTTCTAAAGTGGACAAGCAAAATAGTAGTGACCAGTGCAGTACACAAGAAACATTTAAAAAGCACCTGAAGATTTTTTTTTACATTTTTTTTTCAAATGAATAAAGAAAAGTGACATAAGAGAAATGCTGCAGGCTTCACTCAGTAAAGAAACACTTTGTGAATATTAAGAGTAGCATCATAAAACTAATAAGCTATGATGGTTGAGCTGACGGGTGCATTCAGACTAGCATTATTGTCAAATTTAATTTATTTTTCTCTCTCATTATCCTGGAACGAATCTTCACTACTTTTGCATTTGTGTGCACTCCTGCAATGTTAATATTGGGAATTAGGTTCTAGAATGATAGATTTGCCAAACTGCACTTCCGTTATTCCTATTAGCTCTAATAAAATGTTATAACAATGCATAAAAAACTGTGAGGTGGAGGCTTGGTTTTGAGAAGATGTGAAAAACTGATCATGATGCAACAATTTCATTTCTGATAAAAGAAATTATGGCAAGTATATCCAAGGCCTATAGATGTGCATGCATGCAACTCAAATATTCACCACTTCACAACAAAAACAGAAAGACTCTTAACAATAGAGAATCAAGAGACTGACCAGGAAAATAGACAGTTCTCTCTAGGCTACTTAAACGATGAGGTATAAACTCTGAAACACATCCCAGGAAAGCTAAACCTGAGGAACACATGAACAAATTTTGCCATCTTTTTGTTGTGATAGTCACTAACAGGCTGCATGAAAAAAGACAACATAGGTGAATCTTTAAAGATGAAGACAATTGGTTCATTTGATATATTTTCAGTAAGTCACTGCCCCAATATGCAAATATCATAGTTAAAGAGCTCAAAAGAGAGAGGAGGGAAAGAAGTGTCTCACTTATAGGACACTTATGGCCACTGTAACCAATCTATACTACAAGTTTAGATAAAACAGTAACAGTAGCCCTCAAATTCAGGTAAATCTTGAAGAAGCCTTTAGTTAAGCCAGAAGCAGCATCTTTCCTTTCAAGGTAAATTAACCACTCAGAAGTAGCATTTTCTTAACCCAAAGGAAGCATCAGTTGACAGAAACAGTGAAACCCTATTGATATTTATTCAAAAGCAAGTCACACTAATGAAACTTACTTTCATGGTAAGTGGACTTAGGTCTACAGCCCAGTTACGTTACTGAGATGACAGGATGGAACACTAAACTGACCAGTCTAGCATATGGGTAAACAATTATTTCATTCATTATTCCATTTCTAAAAGACCTGTTGAAGAACAAAACATTAAGGATACATACAAACTTACATCAAAATTAGCAGAGCCTGCAAAGGAAGTATATGGCTCCACATTTTGGTCAGAAACAAAGTTTTTCCTCTCTGCTCAGACAAATCTCAGTTTGGCTTTGCATAGTGCTACTTGGCCAAACCTTGATTTAATCAAAAAGTAATGAAGTAATGTCCATCACTCAGAACATTTAAGTGTCAAAGATGATATATTTAAAAAAAATTGAGAAACTGTATAAGCAGAGAAACACGCAAGATGTTTAGAGGGGAAAAAAAGCAGCAGCAGTAAACAACCTGCCTGAAACACTGGTGGGGAGAAAAGAGGAGAAAATGAAAATGGGTTCAGAGGTTTGTGTGTCATTACAAAACAAAGGCAGGGATGCAAAGCTCATCCCACAGCAGAAGAAACTGCAGTTATTTTTGTTTTAAGATAAATCTGTAGTTAAAAGACCTTGACCCTGTCCTTTGGAAGCTCCTGTTTAGTATTCCATCATGCTTCATGCCTTCCATGAAGTGCCCCCTTATGGCAGTGGAATTTTATAGAGTAGAAAAAGATTACTGAGAATTATTAACATTTCTCCTTGTAACTGCAACATCTGATAAGTTTTTTGTTTACCAGCAGCAGACAAATGCAAGTTTTAAATAAAACTAATTAAAAACAAGCTGAAGTTCCACTTAGCACTTCACTACCCCATTTTTGTTCAAAAAGAATGAATTTCATTTTTTTATTGCAGAAATCCCACTAGACCCAGAAGAACACGTGTTTAGAAATATAAAAGAGAAAGAATAAAGTAAAAAGGGACTTTTATTAATGCTGCATTATTAAAATCACCTAATTAAAACTTATAAAGTCAGAAAAGCCATTTCATTTATGGCTTTTCACTTAAAAAGATAAAGGTAGTCAATGGCTTGAAGATTTGGCTTCAGTCAACAGAAAACCATACTGGAAGTTGAAGGCAGGTAAAAAGAGTTTTTCCCTTTGGAAAACAAGGTGTAGGGATAAAAAGACAAGCGTGAAACATGATCAAGCGAGTGTGGAAAGCACCAAAGTAGGAAAAGGAATCATGCAGAAATAGTTCTCATGTCCATTTCATTAAAAGGAAAAGAATCTGTAAAAAAACAAAAGTATCAAATCCACTAGAATATCCAGGAATTTTCCAGTTTTTCCACAGAGCAACTAAAACACATTACCTAAAAGTGTAAAATGAATACTTGCTTTCTTCCCCTTATCCTAAATACAAAAAAAAAAAATATTGGCAATTTATAAGCAGAATTCATATCATAGTTCAACATGCAACATTGGTCTCGTTTCTGTACGATTAAATAAGACTATTTACACACAATACATATATAATCTCTTTCTCTCTGTATACACATGCATTGGTCCTAGCCTAGGCGTCAAAGGCCACATGTGAGTTCTCTGGGTCAACTTTATTCAAGCGATTCCAGTTTGAATTTTGTTTAGCTTTGGGTAGGCTGGGATCTTCTCAGTTCTTCCGAATATCAGCATAGACCACAGACTCTGATTTGTTGATCTTGTCACTGTAATGCCCTCCGGAGTGATCTAACTGTGCATAAATTACTGGGCCCTAAAAACAGAAAAAAGAAACACAATGAACAAATGAGAAGATAGCATATTACTTTCACCACATTAATGGGAGGAGAATCTAGATAAAACCTACATTATCTGCAACTTAAACAGCTAAATGAAATCTCAGAGCAGGCAAAACTCTTCTCAGACACATGAGAGAGGTTTTGACATATTTTCTTTAAAAAGGATCAACACAGAAAATATCCATAGTTAGGCAGACTTTTAAAAATTACCACTTTGCTGAAAGAAAGCGGCTGTAAAATTATTTTTAAAAATGTTGTTTCATGGAAGTCTGGCATTTCATTCTTCAGGCAGATGAAATAAAATGCAGTAAAAATAAAACTGAGAATGGATTCCTATTTCAAGAGAGCACATCAAGTATTCAGAATCCTGCTAAAAACCAGTTCATTCAATAGGTTCCATTTGTAACACAGTGCTAAAACAGAAACCTGGAATAGGTGCTTTACTCCAAGGTGTACTGGGATTTGCCTTTACATTACCAAACAAAGATGTGCAGTTCCTCCAACTACAGTGCAAACTGATGATCTTTAG
Organism: Ctenosaura bakeri; assembly: GCA_948474755.1. Classification (NCBI taxonomy): domain Eukaryota; kingdom Metazoa; phylum Chordata; class Lepidosauria; order Squamata; family Iguanidae; genus Ctenosaura; species Ctenosaura bakeri. Next base: position 1,580,427 of record CAOLHI010000350.1, on the reverse strand, counting down.
TTTCTGAAATGCTACTAAGTTCTAGAGATTCTGTACCTCTCTGCAACAGCCTTAAATGTGATGTAGTAAGAAAAATTCTTGAGTAAAAAGACCTGTCTAACAACATCTACTCCACTAGATGGCAACAATATTTATGAAGTATAAGAAGAGAAGTCAGAAAACCCATAAGCGTTTACATTCAACAAGATTATGTAACCAAAAAGAAATCAAGCCTAAAGAAAAATGTTCCTAGCAACTTTTGACCCTAGAATTACAATGACCAATTTTCGATTGGCCAACTACTCATTTTGCTGTATCTACTAGACCAATTCCCCCAGAGTCTGCACAATGTGTTTATCAGTAGTTCATGTAGGATTTTAAGACAAGTAGGAGATGAGACCTAAAATGCTCTCTCTTTATGCAGAATGCTGAAGTAGGTTTTTGCTTAATAGATCAATAGTACATTTTAAGAAAGAAGTTAAAAAAGGGGAGATGGTAGCTAACAATAGACAGGTTATGAAAAGAGTAGATATTTTTCAGCTGACCAAAAAGCAAAGACATAGCAAGAAAAGAACAGTGCCGTTTTCAAAATGGAAAAAAATAGCAGCAAATATCACCCACTGGTTACTCAACACACCAATGGTTTTCAAAACAATTTACAGAATTCAGAAAGCTTCTTGCAGAAGCCATATAATGAGTCATTCTCTGCACATGTATAATTCTTTTTTGCTTTAGAAATAAATTTGTTTTTCTTTTATATAACACTATGAATTTCTTCCAGACACTATTCCAGTCTTTCTTCTGCATCAGAGTATACTTTGCTTTGCTTTTACATAACACTATGAATTTCTTTCAGACACCATATTTGTCCTTCTTCTGTTTCAGAGAATTAGCCTTTTAAAAAGCATTTCCCTTGGATTAGTTCACGCCTTTCTGAGGCATTGCACTGTCTCCTGTTGAACTGCAGTATGAGGGAAAAATACATTCACATAAGATACATCTGTTTGTCTGTAACTTGACAAGACCATCAGTCTCATCTGGAAATTTAGAGCAGAGCTCTCAAAGTGGACTGTTGCTGGTCTGTGATTTAGCAATTGTCTGTCTGCAATGAGACAGGAAAGAAAGAACTAGTTGTAGTCAATAAGCACAAATATAGTGCTGGTCTCTGGCACACTGGGAAAAGGGCCCTGCTAGTCCTCCACTTTAGATAAGTTAGGAAGCCTTGATATAGGGCATTTATGAATTCAATTGTAACTATACACTGTTATCTAGTTTAAACTCTTCGAAAATATTAATCAGGGAGATCCCACTGAAGGCCACTGAGAACACCTTATATTTCACTTTTAGCTGTTGTGTTACCTTTCCAGGAAATGTGTACTCTGAATCACAACAGTAGGGCAATAAGGAGATTTTGGTGGATGTTCCACACAAGAAAGAACACGTACAATACTATATCACTGTGTCCGTGTCACAGAAAAGAGGTTGCACATATGTTTGCCTTGTGAACTTATGAGAAAAATGTTTTACTGTTAATATTCTGTTTATCAAATGAGAAGCCTGGCTTCAGCAAGCTTCAGTTCAGCATTCCGACATGCTCTCTGGAATAGTACCTAATTGGGACACAGTCTTCAAATCCATCTGTTAAGCATACAGAAAATCAGGTAACTAGTCAGGTCAACACTAAATTGGAAACAGTCACAATCACCACAATCAAAATGAAAAAATGCTGTACAGCCACACACACTGGAGAGAGGAATGAGAACCACTGGGACATTTGGTATATCAGGCAAACATGCATTGTTGTGACACACTGATGTCTCAAATGAATTTCCTGGGAAGGACAAAGTGAAAGCAAGCTTGATGAGTAGTCAACAAGCCTGAAGATTAAATGAGTGAATGAGACATAGATTTCACACATGCTGTTTGAAACACAACCTGGGGCAACAAACTTCCTACTTTCACAACAGCCAACATTAATTAAATATATAGAAAGGTAGCAGGATATTATTAGATCGCGGTCAAATAGTCTGCAAGTTGCTACTCCATCTGGTTGAAAGCAAAATGTTCCATTGGGAAGTATTTAAGTTCTTCAGGTATTACCCCCTCCCCTGTTCTTTGTTTTCAGAATTTATTATCTTAAAATATCAACATCCCAGCCCTGTGGAAAATTATCACTGACATTCCAGTTCCATAACATGTTGGATTTAAATCAGAGGACTTCTATTAGAAAATGTCCTAATTCTAAAATAACCCATAAGACCATCATGACAGTAGGAAGAGAAGCAGAAGCCGGTGTATGAAACTTATTCTCATATATTTAAAAATAGCATCATTGAAAAAGCGTTGTAGCACCACATCCCCCAGATAGATCAACACTGACCAACCACATTACTATAGTGAACATACAAATCTTTGTTTACTCCTGTTTAAGCTAGAAGAAAATAATTGTTTCCACTCCCAAACTTAGTTTATTATGGTCCTTTCCATGTCCATGTCAAAGTAACTTAGAGATGACCCATAAGAAGCCTGGTTAGGTAGAAGAAACATGCACACACGAGTTCCCTAGGAAAAATGACATTCAAATGCATGTCTTCATTAGGAAGGAAGCATGGGGCAACTGATTGTGTGAAAGCCTGCAGACTTGCATCCTCACCACCATTGCCATAAGTATCCAAAGGAGCCCTGAAGAAGTTAATAATCTTATGTCTTCCCTTTACCTGATATAAAGGACCTCCAGACGCAGACCAACCTACTTCACACAAAAACCAATACTTGACTGTCCAATCAGCAACAATTGATTCTTCCATCAATATCACTGTTCCTCTACAAGGAGCATCTAATAATCCAGCCTTGCTTAAAAACTTACTAGGCAGCCACAAGCAGCAAGGAACTGAGCTACACAGGGAACAAGGAACTGAACAGAAATGCAGTGGGCTACTATAGGTGGGATATAATTCCTACCCTCCTCTGCCTGACTTCTGCAGGCTTGTTTCTTACTAGTTAATCTGCAGTGTTATTTATAAGAGTGCAGTAAGCAACTTCAACCAAGCGAAGAGTACTACTAGGAATGAATGACATCTTGAAACCTAAGAGTGACAGTTCCAAAGAACAGTGCTTTACTAAGTCAACATGCTAATTTGCATAATAATGCAAAGCTACCACAAAGCTAGATCTACCATGCGCTCTCTCCCTCTCTCTCTCTGGGGCATTTGGAGGCATTTTTTTTTAAATTTTCAAAAATGTTAGGGGGGTGGAAGTGACAAACCTAGCCCTTAGGGCCACATGCTGCCTCCATTTTCTCCACCATGATGTACATCCATATAATCTGTTAAAACAGCATTCAGTTCTTGTTGGATAAATACTCCAGAACTGGTATATCCAAACAGCAGATTAGTACCCAGTGGTCTTTTAAGTGCTCAACGCTTGTGATGGCAGGGAGACAATAATGACATACAAAAGATTACGATGCGATTGGTTCTGGTAAAAGATCATTGTAAAGTTGACTGGTATTGAATACTTAACATAAATAAGATCACGGTGACAGCTGAAGGAACTAAAGGACCTCCTGGTGCAAAACTGCACCACTAAGAAAGACAATCCTTTCAATTCTCTACAGATCAACATGAGATAGATAACTCTCCAGGATCCAAAAGCTACATACAAGTAGTCTACTGTGGCATAATAAATCCTTTTGCTGCAGCAACTCTACATTTACCAAGACTAACTAGTGCCGCTACTCCTATTCATTCAACCAGAGAACTTTTCTGTACAGATACTTGCCTACTTGCAATGTTTTCCACGATAAAATTTCTCCCTCCCCTCAACAAGAACATCACCTTTCCTGTCACCTACATGGCCTCCAAGCTAGAGTTCTCAGTGCAGCATGATGCCATTTACCTGGTGTGATCGAGTGGGCACGCTGTTTACCAGACCCTCTGTGTCGGAGGGGAACTTCCGTGGAGCCTGCTTAACTGGAGACACCAAGCTTTCAGAGGTACTGCAGCTGACGAGGTTGCAGAGCAGAGTTTGCAGGACAATGTTCAAGAGTAAACACAAAACAAAACAAAAACAAAGGCAAGTGATGGCAGGATGATATGGCATCTTACGCCAAAATAAAGGGTGATCTCAGTGAGTGACAGACAGTTCATACATCCTTCCCATACTTCTGTTCAACACAGTCATCTTTTCTTCCCTCACAAGTGAGTCTAATATAGCCTTAGGAGGGAAGATTTCACAAGAACTAAATTTCCAATCTCTATCTCATGAATGACCCTGCCAGGATCTATGGATACAGTGGTCTTTCCCTAACTGTCTAACTAAATCTCTTCTAATCAGAGCTTTCCATTGGCTAAAACCTATGTTGAAGTAGACAGGTCTCCAACAAGAAAAAGCTATGGCATAACTTTTAAGTGCCAAATTAAACCTTTTTTTATTCTCTCAGATGTTTTAAGGGCATGTCTCTGAGGTACTGGAAGGATATTGTATTTTAGTAACATAAAATGAAGTTTTCAAAAATGTTTATTTTTTTATATATTTTATTATTGCTATTTGTTTAAATTTGTACTGGGAACAATCCTAGGATAAATATCATGAAGAACAGCATGTTAAACCAATAAATAAAATCTCGTGTACTGTGTATTCATGAAGGATGCCTTATTCTATGAAGTTTTAAATTGTTTAACAAATAGAATAGGAATATTGAATATACTGACTTTTCTGTTCAAGAAGTGGACAATGGGGCAAATAACTAACTCTAAGATGGGGGGAGGTCATTCAGTTCACTCCATTTTCTTAGATCAATCTTTCTCCAACATTTTATACTCCAGATGTTTTGGACTACAACTAGTATCCAAATCTCCAGAGGTCACATCCTGAAGAAAGCTGTTCCCAGTATTTTTTTTTCTCCTGCACAACACATGCGTAGCATATACAAGCACACATGGATCATGACTGTATGACAATGACATTAAGCAGAATGCAGTTCCCCACAAGCCATTATTCTCTCTTGTACAACGGAAACACTTAAACATTTTTTTAAAATGCAGACATATGAGATATGTAGCAGTACACAAACTACAATACTGAGGAAAAAAGATATGTCAGTACCAGTAGAGGGGATTCCTTTCTTACTGGGACTGAACACAAGAAGATCAGAAAGAAAATAAAATGATTCAAGTTCTTTCTAAGATTTCACAAAATTTTGTACAGATCTCAAAATATTCCTGAGAACGATCTGTGCATACAGGACTTTCAGTTATTTACTTAGCACTAAGTGATTTCTCCCTTCAAAGTGTATGGAGTCCACAATCCCCCCTCCCCATTCATGCACATGAGTTTGCTGCCAAGCAATGGGGTACTGATTCTGAATGCAAGTAGCACTGCTGCCACATGAGAAGTAATGAAACAACAAAACTCAAGCAAGTAGATGAGATGTGCTGCCCCTTCACCAACAGTCTACAGAACAGAATTCCAGCACAAGTGATGGAGTTATGTTAGGCGGGTAGTCAGCAAGGGAGGCAGAAATGCGCACACTCACACACACAAAGTATCAAAGAGTAACTACCAATGTGATTAGTTACCATGATATATAGAGGGACTGGAAGAGGGAGACCCAGCCCTGTTACATTCCCAATCTTGCGTCTATATCAGGATCTCTGTAAGGAGAGGAAGATAAGAGCAGGATCCGATCCCAGTACACCAAAGCAGAAAGGAAAAAACCAAAATGTCAGAGCAAGAACAGAAGTTGTGATACTGCCATGCAAGGGTTCCCACCACCACCCAAATCAGTCCATTAAATCAACAACGTTAGTTTCATTTAGCAATTAGAGTAAAAATTGTAAATACAGGACATACACATCTTCTCACTGAGTAACCAGCAGAAACATGGAGCTGGCCTAGTCAGTGAAAGCAATATTATTAATTTTTTACATTGCTGAAGAAACAATAACAACAGTAGAATGATTTAGTGCAAAGATATTATTGTCCCAAACCCTTCAAGTAGCTTTCAACAGTGACACACTGGACAGAGAGTTAATTATTCATATTAGGCTTTGGGATCAGTGTAAACTGTCTTCAAGCTGTTATAGAAAGAGTGCATGCAGAAAGGAAACTATGCTTTCCACACTGAACTCTTGAGTTGATGTAGCAGATTGCTACACTCACTCAGTCTTACCACTGACCTCTGCTGCAACCCCTCTCTATGATCTTCAGCTGAAAAGAAGGTATAGTGGGAAAAGTTGCCAATTAAAACACACCTATCAGGAACTGGATTTCTAAAGGCTTTATTAAAACAAAGATCAGGAAAGAGTTGGGCAGTGAAATGACAAATCCCTCTAGAGTGGACATGTGTTCTGTTTCTTTGTGCATAAGTGTATACTTCTGTTTGAGTTAAATGATGAAGTAAAGATTAAGACCCATCACCGTGTCACAAAAGAAACCCATCAGCAAAATTCTTCATGGCATTCCAAAAGCCTTGGATCAAATTTCTAACTTGAAAGCACTCAGCAATAAAAGCTCCCCAAAATGAAATTAAGTGCAAGAAAAAAAGTAAGTCATGCAAATGGTGAAGCCAGTGAAAAGAGTAGAGGAACTGTTTTCCCAAAGTTGGAGTTGGAAACCTCTGGCAAGCAGACTGTTGTAAAGGAATTGGCAGCCATATCCCAAACTCAGAAATAAAGTTGTGCAATCTGAGATGTAGAAAGTGCCCAGCATTTTACCTTTATCCTGGAAACTTCAAAAGCCCCTTATTTTGGAAGTGGGAGAGTATAGGACTGCCTCTCCAGACAGTTTGTGCTATACTCTTCCCATCCAATAAATACAAGAATATCTAGCAGGACCTGTATGCATGTAAAGGGGCAAAGTATATGCACAATGAAGTTAAATTTGATTGGAGAAAATGGAAGGTGTTCTAGATATCATAATAAATTAAGTAAGGAAAATAAACAAACAAAAAACATGAACCTGGAATATGATTAGGTACACCTAACTCTGGCCTTTAAAAAAACACTTAACAAGTAAAGATACCTTACCCAGAGTAATGCTTTTTAGAATTCTTCTTTCTGTACACGACACACACAATAAGAATGATGAGTAAACTTAAACCCAGAACTCCACCAATGCTTATCCCTGCCACAAGGGTGGGGGTAAACAGAGGCAAGTTTCCTGAGGGGGAAAAAAAAGTTTTGATTCAGTTTGCTTTGTTTTTAAATTAGTCTACACATTGTACTAAAGTCAATAGTTAGCATCTGTCAGACCCATTAAATAAATGCAATTTATGTAAGTACTGACTTAACAAGTCCATTGATTCAATGGATCTACTCTAGTTGGGACTAACAAATGGATTGAATTTATTATTCTTTTTTAAAATTTATTTATTTTAAATTCATGCATTAAAGTTGTAACAGGCACTGTATGTTAATGGCTCTTTCTATGTACTAGATCTGAACTTCAAAAATCACAGAGGCATAAACACAAACAGAAAAATCCAAAAATACTTCAGCCTAGACATCAAAGCCATAAGATTAGTAGTGTGACTGAAGTCCCAAGATGGAGTCTGAAACCTGAAAAATCAAATTGAGGTAGATTGATACCAGGTTTAACTTTAACGATTTGGAAACAACTGGCTCTCTCCATCTCTTTAGATCAGAAGTATGCAAGTTCAAAAGATCTAAGTGCCAGTTTTCAGACTGCAGGACTCTCTGGAAGTCACACTAAGCCCCCCAAATACTCCTCCAAAAAATTAAAACTACAAGTGAATGCCAGTTCACTTGTGATTTCTTTATTTTACATTTTGAGAGCTTTTCAAGGCATCCCGGCCCTCCAAAACTGCTATTCCTGAGGAATGTGTGGCGGCCAGGTCTACATTTTGCCCACTCCTGAGTTGGACAAAGTGTTGCCTGCTACTCAAACATCTCTCCCTCAGACTTCAAATCTGAGATGAAAACAAGAAGCATGCTCTAAAATATTTGTTCCTCTATTATTAAATTTCAACACTGTTTTTCAGCATCTCATCTCTCATTCTCCTCATGGCAACCCCATGAGGAAGAAAATGGAAAACAGGTAGACTTGTGTAAGGGCACCCACTAAAACAATTTCATGCTTCAATATTCTGTTCTCTTCTATGCATACAATATAAATATACAAGCCTCCTGTAAAGCGCAAAGGGTATAGATACATGTAAGACAGTACAATGGCCCCTACTTTACCACAACCTCCATGTGCACAATTTCCAGCTCACATGAAGTGTCTCATCTTTACACCTAAAATAGCAGTGACATGCTCGTGAATGTGCTGAAACATTTGAGCACATGTCACTGCCAATAATAGGACTCGAGCATTCATGTTTTAATTTATTCGTGGGGGTTCCTGGAGGGCTCACTGCATATGTCCTTTGAAATATTCAGAAGCATCTATCAGGAAAGAATTAGGCCTTTCTACTCATATATTTTTATGAAGAACATGGCACATTTTACATGAATGTCTATTGTATTTCAAAGTTGGCTCAACAGCATTATTATGAGAGAAAGTTAATCAGAAGGCAGGGTATTGTGTAGGGAATAGAGGACAGGATACATGAAGCTACTGCATCCATAACAGAGACAAGTACACATACATATAAACAGGCAGATGACAGCATTAGAATACGCTGGGGAACTACTTTGGCCTGGGGGCCAGATTGTCCCTTGGAAGATTCCCTATATTGAATGGTTTTAGAACTCCTTCCCTATGGAAGCCAGGACAGCCCCATTCTTCCTCTCCTTCCATTGGCAGGCCAAAACATTTTTGTGTTGTCAGACTTTTACAGATTGACTAGGTTTGGAGTTTTAATGCTGTCTGGTTCTGTTTTTGAGGTTTGTATAGTATTTTTAAATTGTATTTTTATTTTTTAATGTGTAACTTTTTAACCTCATAAATTATTTAATTTTTTTCTAACATTACATTTAAATGTTTACAAATGTTTTGTATTGTTTTTAATTCATATTGTTTCAATGTTGCTAGCTGTCTTGAGTCCCATAATCAGGGCAAAGGCAGGATATAAATGAATAAAATAACAACAAAAACATCTCTTCCCATTTGAAATCCTACCCCTATCTCAAAGTCAGACAGCGCTGCCTACATTGTTGTGTCCCACCACTATTTAATGTAACTGCTTTTCTGCATCTCTGTTTGGAGATAAAAGCCTTCTCTCAAGATTCACAGAACAAAGAGGAAGTGAGACACTTGGAAGATATATATTCACTGGGCAGCTAAGCAGCAAAAGGAGTTCCTTGAAAACTTCTGAACTTCTGCCTAGGCTTGGGTGTAGCAACTTAAGCTTTCAACTGAGGATTTGTTGCACTTGCTCTTCAATTGACCCAAACAAAACAAAACAAAACAACACCTTTATTTCAAAGGTAAAATCTTTTCAACACAAGACATCAACATTTATGTTAGAACAGCCACAACAACACTTAAATGAAGTCTAAGTACACAAAAGCAATTTCAGAGAAATAACTTATGACACAGAACATTCTCTCAGCCATTGTTATACACACTCTTACCAGGGACTACTGTACCTCTCTCCACAACTCTGACTTTAATTTCTCCTGGAGTGACAACTATATCTGGAGGGTTCTTGACATCACAGATGTAAGTTCCATTGTCTTGAAACTGCATGTTTGCTATATTGATAGATGCATCTTTCTTGTTCAGGTCTCCAGCCCAGCTGCTTCTGTCCTTAAATTGTGTACTCTGCCCAGGATATGCCCTCCCATTGGAATAATAGAAGAACTGTTATCAAGAACACAAAACATTATGCAATGTCAAACCCCTATTTATAACCATATGCGAGTAATTCTATTACATTATCACGTCTGCTAAACTTCTCCAATACCCAAATTCCAGAGCACATGTAAGTTGAACTCAAAGGTCTGACTGGATCATCCGCAAAAATACCAAGTTTCATTTGTAAAGAAACAGATCTGAATATGGCAAACTTTGCATTATATGCTTCTGATTGGGTTAAATATGATGAAAAAACAGGCCATGATAAACAGCCACAGGAAGTAAGAAGTTCTTTAAACTGAAGCTTGTGTCTCACAGAGATACCTGTTCATAGGTGAGTGACACTGTGCTTTCACTTCCTAAGTGATGGGTGTTCTGCCTGTTTTACTTTATGTACTTAAGAGTGGAAGGAAAGGTTCAAACAGCACAAATCTGATCAGGAAATTGCAAATGTCCCATGCCAGCTGACTAGAATGTCTTGACACAGATGGGGGATAGTTCCCCTCAATCTGATTGGACACTGATTGGAGGCTGTCAGGATGCATAAAAGGCAGGACCAAACACAGCTGGAGTTCAAGTGGGTGAGAGCTGATGAAGACAACAGACTGGGGGAAGATCTCTGAAGACGATGGAGAATTGCACTGAGAACAGTAGGAAGCAACAAATGGCCAGCAACAGGACCCAAGCTGCAATCATACTCAAGAACTATGGTACAGGTTGGTAGGAGAAACGGCAGTTCTGACAATAAGAATTGAACTTTAGCCTAGTCACCATTCAAGGTACCAATTACTATCAGTATTAATAATCATTGTTTATTAGTATGTTAGAAACATATGTAATTGAATACAGTTGTCACTCTAAATCTGCACGTTTCACTTTTTCAGATTTGACTATTCACGCATTATTTGCTGCTGTCTTTGTTGCTGCCTTATGCCATTTTTAACAGGAAATGTCAGCCTTCTGAGGCCGAGAGACTGCAAAAAAGGCTTGTAAGTCCCTATTAAAAATGGCATAATGCAGTAATTGAGGCGACAGCAAGCCCTACCAGCCACCCACTTCTGCTTTATGAAGGAACCCTGCTTCAAAGGCATCCATGGTGGGTTGAAAATGCAGATCATACCTTTTTGTGTGTTAAATATGGTTTGGCAGGGCTAGAATTATTTGTCGGTTTTCCACTTTCACAGGGGTACTGTGCCCCAACCCCAGGGAATGTGGAAGGATGACTGTAAATGCATTAAATTAATATAGTAATATTTGATTGAATAAAGCAATATATTTTTATGTATTAAATCTCTCTTCCTGTTTTGTTTTGCACCAAAATTAAGCTGTTTAAGGCAGGGCTAGTGGTTATCTTATGGTGGCACAGTAAAGTTGCTGAGGGTGGTCTGGTAGTAAAGAAAGTCTAGAACAGAGGTTAATACACCACATCATTAGAGATAAAGAGTGCTGATTTCTAGTCCCTTGAGAAGATCAAGAGTAACACAAGGGGAATTCTGAAAGTGGTTACAAGAAGCCAGGGTAAGATACACCCCATTCCATTCAACCTATGTTCCTGGTGCTCTCACAAGTCTCTTCTGGACCTGTAACTTCTGCCACAGCAAAGATTTTGTTATCTATTTTTTCAATACTCATCCAAGCTCATCTTTTGCCAGCAAAACATTCTGGTTCTATCCTTGAGGGCAAGCAGAATATAATGAACATCGTGATGTAATTCCAAAACAGCAGTCAAAACACATTCTTACTAGTAATGAGAGAGAACAGGCACAAACAGGCACAAACAGGCACAAAATGCCAGGAAAATATGTAATCACTTAAATCAACAAGCTCTTATACAAATATAGTCTTATTTCAATCATCACCTCTTACCGACACAGAAACAGTTGAACCCTCTGCTTGAAAGCTCCAGGTAACAGAAGCTGCACTGCTGATCACTTCGGATGATGCAAAGGTGCATGGAAGTTTTGCCTCTGTTCCATTCTCCACAGAGAGTTCTGCTGGTGTGTATACGTCCACAGCTGAAACCTGGGCTGTGAAGAACACATCAGAAGATAGGATCCTAATTAACCAGTGCAGAATGCAAAGTCTGATTTACAATAGAGAATTAGGCATACTCCATGGGAAGTTCAATACTCCATGGGAAACATCCTATTACAACAGAGATGTAGACAAAATATCATAATTATTCCATTCTGGAGATTCCAATTATATTTTCACTTTTGTTTGATGTAGGGCACACTTGCTTGTTTTCAGACAAAGACAAAGGCAAACTCCCTTTGAAGAAATTTTGCGAAGAAAACCCCAGGAAAGGTTTGCCTGAAGATGGCTATAAGTCAGAAATGCCTCAAAGGCACATAACAAAACAGCATCTTGAATTCTTGAGATCTACCTCAGATGATATGATGACAGCTCATACCCTCCTCATTTCAATATACAGAATTTAAAGTAGTTAGTTTTCCTTAAAGAGAAGACTTTTGGCCTTCTGTAAACCAATGACTTGGACTGCACATGCACCATAAATATATGCTCATTTAAGACTTCAGAGATTATTTTGCTGAGTAGGAAGCCTGGTGTGCTGTGATGCTAATCTGTAGAATTTATCACTAATAAATTAATTCAGAGCCTTTTCTAGCAAAGAGCTGTTCAGCCACATGAGTAAAAATTAGAAGTGGGACTTTTTCTGAGCTCCCTCAAATTAGCAAACAAACAGATAAGAGAGCAGTGGTTGAAATAACACAGCAATACCAAATCACGAGGCATTTTGGCAAATCTGCATTGCCCACTCCACCCAATCTTCACAATCAGTCTACTACAGAATATAATATAATAATACTGAGAAAGAAATACAGTACTGCTCTGTGTGAACAGTGTCCTCAGACTGAATTATTAGCTTTTCTAGCTATTCATATACTAAACAGTTAAATATTCATAGACAGTCCATTATTGGTGTGATGAAAAGTAATCAAGTTGTAGGTCCTGGTACAAGAAGCCAGAGAACTGCTAAGAAGTGAAGAGCAAACATCTCTTAGATATTCTGCAGTAAAAGCATGTCCTTTTTGATAGCTAGATGGACTGTTTGCCCTGAGTCAGACATAACATTAAAGTATGATTTGGTGTTAACACAAACAAGCAACAGGAAACCTCAGGTTCATAGACTCCTCTCACTTCCATCATGACTGAAAGAAGGAGACTCAAAAGTATTTGCTTACTAGTTTAAATTAACTGAATTTCTTACTACATTCAAGTGAGAACTCTGATTATTTTAAACTGGTGGATACGGGAAATAGAACTGTGTACGCTAGTAGGTTTCTAGTGGATCTGCAGCAAGTCAACAGGTATTTCTAGTTCCCAGCTGTTTACCAGGAACAACAGCCCCAGTAATTACAATGACAAATTTAAAAATCGTTAGTGAATCTGCATCAAGTTCAGTCTAGTTTTGCCACTCAAATTCCTGTACTCAAAATTCTTTCATTCTTGGTGTACGCCTTTTGTACATTGCTCTGGCTAGATTTCAGTGTCCTTTTTTTTTTTTTTTAAGGAGATTCCAGAAGTCTGAAGCCTGCTGACTCCTGGTTTCACTAATGATTAAATGAAACATGTCAGCTAAAGTTTGCTAACATCTTGTTTAAATAAACCATGGTTTAGAAACTAAACTGTTTGTCATTTGGGGACATAAGGAAAAAGTAGAATAAAGCAGGATGTGGGTGTTCCCAATCTCTCCTCATCGTTGTGAGAAGAAGAATATGGAAACACAAACTCCACGTTTTTTCACAAAGAAAGAACCTTAGCAAGCCTCAGTAAAACCAATCACAGCCTTCAGAATACTGTTAGGGGATCTTATAGAGGAAAGAATATAACACTTGTTTGTCAAACTGTTAGATAAGGACAGTTAGAGATAGGGATAGCCAACAGATAGGAACAAGACAGAGGAAGACAGAATTAGAGATAGTAATAGATAGAAAAGCCTGATAGAGATGTTAAAGATCAGATAGGGATTTTTAACTAATGAGAGCCGCGAGCTCCAGGGAAAAGTGTTACTTTGAACTACAATATTTTATTGTATGTGGTATATAGCCAGGATAAATACTAGATGTTTAACTTGCTATACCTCTTTGCTGTTTTATTTACTGAATCTCTATCTGAACATATTTTCATTTAAGAATTTATGAAGAGAATTGGTCACACTTTATTAAACTGAAACCAACAATAAACACATTTCCTTGGGGCCCGAAATCCAGTGAGAGATCATAAGGATAAAAGGGCAAGATTAGTGATAGGAGCTCAAGGGTTAGAACCACAGGGCCAACCTAGAGGGAACATTCACCACAACGCTAAACTATGGTACAGTATTATGTCCAAAGTACCTTATAACTCTATCTATTTCATTTAGTTTAACACACTTTGCATGACATTAACATCAAAATGCATTTGAACAGCTGCTCTGAAACACATATGATCACAACTAGCTCTAAGCCAACTTTTTGGAATAAAACTATTATATTCTTGAACAAGGAATAGTTAGCATTAAGCTTATTAAATCCAGCCAGGACATTTTTGCACAGAATATTGCAAATATAAGCTGTCACCAGCAAATTTCTTCCATAACCTACTACATTTTTGAAAAGGCAGATTTTTTTGTTTAACACAATGAACTATTTTCCTGAAAACTGAATATTTATAAAGGATTTCTCATCAAAAGACATACAGCAATAAAAAACACCAAAATCAGAAGCCAGACTGACCAGTTTAAAAAGCCCAACGGGACTGAAAGTTTTTGACCTGGTACCTATTATACACAAGAGCCGGAATGCTGTAGTGCTTTGAGTGTTGGACTACAACTTTGGAGACCAGTGTTCAAATCCCCACTCAGTCATGGAAACCCACTCAATGATCTTGGGTAAGTCACACTCTCTCAGCCTCAAAGAAAGACAAAAACAAGCCCCCGCTGAACAAATCTTGCAAAAAAAAAATCCCATGATAGGTTTACATTGGGGTCGTCATAAATCAGAAATGACTTGAAGGTATCCAACAACAAACCAATTACGTCTCTGTGAGGAGGGTATTCCACAAAAAGGATGCCACAGCAGAGAAAAACTCTTGTTATACAAGTAGAATGCACCTGGAGAGGAGCTTCCCTTCAAGATCTTATGAACACAGGCACACTGGTACAGATATAGGTATGCTGGTCCCAAGTCATCTGCTAAAATCCATCCAAAGGAAAAAGTGTTTTTATACATGACTTTGGCATATACTCTGGAATGCTGCTGAAGTGGTTGTAACTGAAGGAGTGCCAATGTGTCTTTTATTGCTTTTTGTCATCCATTTGTTTTTAAGTTATATATTTAATCAAAATTTTGTTCTTAATCTGTATTTTATTATTCTTAACTTCCATAAGCACTTTTTTGCTGGGAAGATGGGGTACAAATTAAATATCATATTAAACATAAATGTAAGTCCAAAACAATATTCATGATGAACGGTGAGGAAGAATGACCCTGACTGTATTGCTCAGAGTCTCTGTCATCATGAATTGGCTTAGTGTAAAGGCACGCTGTGGAGTCTTTTCACTGCATATCCTTATCACTATAAATATATGAAGTAGCTAAAACTGAGAAAAAGTGATTTGCACATACCTCTCCAATGAATTACAAGTTGCACATTCTACAGGAAGAAGAACTCTCTCTAAATATCCGTACAGGAATGGCAACAAACAGCAAGACTTATATTCCTCTGCTGCTGCTATAATCTGGATTGACTACCTGTTCTCAGCAATGTCCTATATTGTTGCAAACCCAGGCCCACAAACTGTGACTGAGCAGTTTTTGCTAGCTGACCTGCACAAGTTAAGGCCCTGGCAATATAAGCAGTGCTCTTATGGGGCAGTCCTGCTACTGTTGGGATCATCGCATAAGGGGACAACACCAAAGGGGGTAGCACATTTTGGGGGACCCACTTCAGGAGAGCACAAAGGCAAGAGCTTGTCTTCCTGCTGACAAGGAAGTTGTACGCTCTCCATATTTACCTGCAGTACTTCCTGTATTCATCACTCCTGAGGGTACTGCCCGCCTACGACAGAAGGGTGTGTTTCCAAAAGAGAAGGGGAGATGCTGGCTTTCAGGATAGAGCCATTAAAACTGCACAGGGCAGAGGGAAATATGGAAGACAGTTACACTTTAAAGGAAGAAGAAACAGTAACGGGGTACTGGGTACCCCCAAACCATCCCTCAGCTCAAATAAGTTGGATAGCCTTGGCAACAGTCTCTCTCTGGTTTGACAATATTGCTGGTGAATGTCAGGTCCATGAATGATAAAACTGTCACCCAGAACCTGATCCTGGATTAATATGCCTGCTTGGCTTGTATCATGGAGACCTGGTTGGATGAGGCTCTCAGGCTGTGTGTGAACCTCACTCAGCTTTACCCATCAGGATCCTTTCTACAATGCCAGGTGAAATCTGAGAGGTGAGGAGATGGAGGTTCAGTGGTCTATCAAGATTTGATTCCCCTGACCACTTATCTTATCCCACAGTTTTCTGGGTTCAAGTGTGCATCTGAACGTATGTGACTGGAACAAATCAGGGATTTTGTTGGCATACTGCACACCCTACTGCTCAATAATCTCCTTTCCTAAGCAAGTCAGGGTAGGTTACAAATTGATGCTGGACTCTCTCAGCCTGTGGTGTTGGTGACTTTACACTAAGACTGCCCCTTTCAGATCTAGCTAAGGATTTCACAACTTCCATGACAACCATGGGTCTGATCCAAGTGCTGTCTGGCCCCACTCATGCTGCTGAGCACACTCAGGACGTTGTTTTCTATGCTAGATGGGGTCATGATGATCTAGGAGTGTAGGGGCCATCTACCATTCCATTGTTAAGTACCAATAACTATCCCCTGGAGTTTAGACTTTCTGGGATTCAGAACCTCTGTAGGGGTGATGAGAGACCAATTAAAATAGTCTACCCAGGATGTTTATGAATCTATATGGCTTCCAGATGGCTTTTAGAAATTTTCCAGGTGCCTCAGCAGGCAACTCTGTCAAAGCCCTGGGTGATCTGTGGAATGAGGAAATGGTCAGGGCAGGAGAAACAATTGCTCCTAAACACCTTTTCTTGTGGGATGGAGCAAAACAGCCCTATGTTTACTAGACAGCTAGTGACAATGAAACAACTGAGATGGCAACTAGAGGGATGATGGGTGGAAGACCTGGAGCAAGTCTGATCAAACAGGGTAGGCCTACTCTGTGGCAAGCCAGGCAGAGAAGAAACTGTTCTTTTCTACCACCACTGCATTTACAAAGAGCTATTCAGAGGAGGTGTCTTGTCCAGTTGGGGTCTTTTACATACCGCCCCACAAAAGGATAATCTAGACCTGACAGTCTGCTGTGAACAATCTGTCCAGTTCCCTACAGATGAAATCACTCAGATTTGCTCTGATTTGGATTCTATAACTAATACAGACTCAATGGACGTAACTTCAGCCCCTACTTCTCCAGTTATAGTGGATACTTTTCAATTTGTACAGCCCAAGAATGAGGATGGGAGTCCTGGACAGATGACAGCCACCACATGCATGATAAATCCTTGCCTTTCCTGGCTTACTAAAAGGCCAGAGGTAAACTGACAGAGTGGGTAGAGGGAGTAGTCAATACCTCATAGTTAGCAAGGCAGAGTTCCATCATGGCAAAGGAAGCAGATGCAGGACCACTTCTGTAAAAGCCCTCCCTAGATCCCACCATTGTTTCCAGCGGCTAGTTTTCAACATTCCAAGGAGCATATGATGGCTCCAGAGGTTCCTTGATGAGACAGATTATTTAGATACAATTCAGACTGGTTGTAGGCTTGACTACAAAACAGAGAACACTTCCGTTACCTTAATGGATGACCTACACTAGGAACTGAATGCAGTTAGAGTCCCCTTGAAGAGAGAGGTCCACAGGTTGGATGTATTCCTCTGATTCAACCCTGAGCTGGAGCTTCAGGTTTTTGCAGTGGCCTGGAGTGGATCTACACAATTAAGGCTTGTGCACCAATTGCACCTTTTCCTATTAGTGTCTGACCCGGCTGTAGTGACATGGGCCTTAGTAACATCATGGATTACTGTAACACACTCTATGTGGGACTTCCTTTGAAGAGTATTTGAAAATGTCAGCCAGTCCATAAAGTGCAGAGTACTAACTGGTACTAATTACAGGGACATAGAATTCCCTTGTTACCACAGCGGCACTGATTTACCAGCCTATTTCTGTGCACAATTCAACATCCTGGTTATGACCTATAAAGCTCCATGTAGCTTGGGTCCAGGTTATCTGAAGGAACATATTCTCCTGTACAGGACTGTCTGAGTTTTGAGGTTTTCAAGGAGATCCTTCTCTTTGCCTTGGCACCCCTAAATATATATGATGGGAACACAAGATGGGGCCTTCTTTGTGGCTGCTCCTAGGCTTTGGCACTCCTTTCCTAGAAAAGCTAGACTGGTGACTTCTATGGTATCTTTCCACCAGCAGGCAAAGATCTGTTTTGTTTTGTTTTGTTTCTACCGGTCTTTAGGAACTGATTGCTCATGGGGAAATGGCAGCTGCCAGTTAACTTCTAGTCTGAACTCAAGGTGCTGGTGATGACATTTGAAGACCTAAAGGGCTTGCCATCTCAATAATTGAAAGAGTACAGCTCCCTACATACATCTGCCAAAGGACGGGGCTCTGCAGGAAGGACTCTCCTCTATGTCCCATCAGTGGAGGCAACAGAGTGTGAAAGGACATGGGACAGGGGTTTCTCAATTACTGCACCCCAACTGTGGACTTCCCTTGCCTTGAGGACCAACTGGCACCAACACCGGTTTCTTTTTGGTGCCAAGTCAAGACATGTCTTTTCATTAAAGGTTCGTGGCTTCATTTACCTTAATTATGCATACACATTTTTAAACGAATCTTAAACCAGTATAACCTTTTAAGCTGTCCTAACTTCTTGTTGTATTTAATATGTTTTCATCCTGCTTAATCTATATCATTCTTTTAATCTTTGTTTTGAATGTACATTGCACTAAAATACCACAATAACTGATGGGACATAGTATGTTAATAAATAAGAATAAATAGCTTTTAATTGTATTGATGGTTTAATTATAGTTTAACTTAGGTATATTATTTAGTGACATGAACTTTTACGTGTATTTGTTTTAACTTCTGTAAGCCATCTTGAATCCCAGGGCTGGGGGAAAGGTGAAAAAAATAGCTGTAGTAGCTCAGTGGGCTAAATACCATAAAGGTACCAGATCCCATCTGATCTTGGAAGGTGAGTAGGGTCAACTCTGATTAGTACTTGGATGGGAGACTTCCAACAAATCCTAGGTGCTGCAGGCTATATCTCAGAGGAAGGAACTGGCAAAACAACCTGAGTACTTGTTGCTTAAGAAATGCCTATGAAATTCATTGGGTCATCAAAAGTTGACAGGCAACCTGAAGGCACATACACACCCAGTAGTAGTACTAACAATAGTATTAAATCACACTTAGTCTCTAAACTTAGTTAGCCAAATACTATAAAAGGAGGAACAACTTTTATTTCTTAGCTACTGCACAATTATTTACAGTATAGTTATTTATGGTATAATTAGCCTTCCCCTGTATTTTGTGTCTTGAACGCATACTGTACTGATTATCACCGTGATGAAAGTATGGCTGTATTTGGTTTATTGCTCATCGCCACTAGATGGACTAGTGCTGTACCAGCTCCAAGAAGCTGTGGGATCTCACTGCAAGATACACTTATTGAGAGTATATTTAAAGACACATTTAATTCCAAGAATTAAAAGGCTCTTTAAGCAGAAATGGCTTTGAGCAGAGTTGGCTCTGAATGATCTGGGGAGACATTCAAGACCTGTCCAAACTGGGCATCAGCCAAAGATGACTGCAACAAAACACAGCTCCTCCATAAACACATTTGCAAGGAGACAGTTCTCAGCAGTCCATCTTCACCTTATGTTATGCTAGTAAAACAGAAAAATCCATCATGTCCAGACAGAGAGAGTTATTTTTAAGGTGATGGAAAAATGACATCCAAATGGTAGACACAGATGCTGAATGAATAACTAATATTCCATGTATAAACTTTGATTAAGCTCATTAACAAGCTAGACCAAAGTTCAGAGAAAGTGAATGCCTTCTTTCTATATGAACATTCACTGAAATAAAGCCAGAAATGGATACCAATACATAAGGATGGGAATTCACATCCTCAAAATGAATGTTTACATTTCCAAAGCCCCTCTACTTCACAACTTCCCCAAAACATTTCATGAAAATAGACTGCTTGGAGAAATCCTGTGGGTCTAAATAAGACCAGTTCATTAGTTGATGATGATGGACCTATGTCACTGACAGGAGATGTAACCATGCTAGTGAACTGTAACAATGCCAGTGGGGCACTGTGTGAAGTGTCCTGTTGCACATCAGTGTTGGGTTGCAGCTACATTTTTCCAATAAACAACGGAATAAAGCTTGATCTGGGAAAGAAGAGGGTTCTAGTTTAGGTCATCCTATTGTAGCTGGGTGTGCTTACGTACCCCAGGAAAGTGAAGGAGCTACACCTCCAGAATCACTAACAGAGCAAGTGTGAAGAACCAAAGAGAAGGAAAAGGTAAAAGTAGATTTGCCTTCCTCGGCAGCTATACTGGCATGTCGAAAAACATGGGTCATTAGTTTCGCTGCCAAAATGGAAATCATAAGAAAAATGGAGGCAGCTGAAAAAAAGAAAAAATCATCTTGGGATGTATTTTGGAAGAAACTTTCAAGTGGTTTAAAAGTAGTTTAAAAATTTAAACCTATGTCTGTTTACTTGTGCAAGACTTACCTGATCTGGTTGTTTCCTTTCACATGGGCATATTGTTAGTTTGACTAAAACGTTTGGGGAAACATGTTGAATTGCTCTTCTTCTGCTTCTCTTTCTTCTGCTTCTTTTGTATTAAGAACCTATCGCTATTCTTTCCATGTTATTTTTACCTTTGATATCAAAGTTCCTGTTAAAGAATTAGTGCCCAGGAACACATCTACTTTGTTAACTGTAACAACAAAATGTGGAAAAATCAAAGGGGTGTGTGAATACTTCTAGAAGACACTGAAAATGATACTGAAGCTATCAAAAATTTGAAAGAAATAATGAACCAACATAGGAGCCTATCTTATACTATTAATTGTATTGATAGTTTAATTATAGTTTAACTTAGGTATGAGCTTAAGGGCTGCATTAGTCCTGTTAACCTCTCCAAAGGAAGCATCTCCACTTGTTCATATTAGTTGCTAATAGAACTCCCAATCACCATGCTTCTTTACCTTCCAAGTTAACACATCGGCTAGATTGGCATGCTGGAAAACAGTAGGCACAAACGAGAGGCACCAGTAACCAATGGTAAAGCAATGGCATACAAGAAGCTAGGACACTCAGCTTCAGACCATAAACCCATCTAGCTCAATAGTGCCTATTCAGATTGGCAAAGGCCCTCCACAGTTTCAGATCAACTGGACTTTCAATCCCACTATCACAATGGTAATTAAACCTGATTTAAAGTAGGCCCAGCTATATTTGCCCTAATGCCTCTCACTAACACATTGCGAACATTACTAAAACAACTTCCTTTTGGGCACCTCTGCAGCTACAGATGTGACATTCAACAGCCACTTTTCAGTCAAAGCAGGCATAGATAAAGATAGTAGTTTGAAGACAGATAACAGGACTGTTGGGGAAAACAATACCACTCTTATTGCTTGAAGTTTTTTGCCCAGCAACATTCTATGCCAGTCATCTGGTGCTCAGTGAGTTCCATATAGCCCAGTATCCTCTAGCAAAGTGCTCTGAAATCCTCCCTCATAGACAGAACATAAAACCCTGAAGACACTTCAGTTGCCTCCAAATAGAAGGGTTTTTTAGTAAATGTAAGAATGAATACTCAAGTGCCTGAACAGTTCCTGTTGACTTTTATTCTGGGAACCCCAAGGACAGCACAAATAATCAGCTTTTGTGTTTCAAATGAGACCATTAAAGCCAGCTTGTAAATGTGATTATTGTTATAAAGCAAGCAGGAAGCCAGCTCCTAAGTAAAAAGAAGAACATGTCTATGTCAGGGATGGGATTTTTTTTTAAAAGTCAAAAGACATTTCCCCTCAGCAGAAAGTTGCTGGAGACTGTGTCAGCAACTCCCTTCTCTCTCTCTCTGCCACTTCTTCCCTCTTTTGCATTCATTCACACAGTGTTTTTGTCCCACCACAAACTTTTCTTCCATTGACCTCCTGCCCCCTGCACACATTTATCTTCTCTTCAGCTTTTATTTTATATTGGATAGCAAAGAAAAGACATGTAAATTCCACAATAATAAATTTTGTTTTGTGGAGAAGAGCTGCTATAATTACATCAATATATTGATACTGATATGTGTAGGTCTGAGATTTCAATAATTTACAACAGTGGCAATAAATGAAACTCATGGCATGGATAGCAACAGAGAAAGGATATCTCTGTTCTCAGTAGTTCTCATGCAGGTACAGTAATTAAGATGAAAAAACAAAAGGTGGAATGGGATAAATCTAATGTTCAGTGTAGGTATTTGGATTCCCCAGCAAAAGAGGCACATTATTTTTTTCATATACCCACACTTCTCCAGGTGAGGGGTTGTCATTCTCTCTCATGAGCCTGTTTCAAAGGTTTAGGAATTTCCAACATTTTTGGGATGATGGGCAGTTAATAAAATGGCTAAGGGGAGAGGGGTGTTCAGACTGGGAGGTATAATTGGCAGTAATACTCATTTTACAGAACCATGAAAACTGCCAATGATAAAAAGACAGGCTTTGCCCAAGAAACTTGAACAAAACAGGAGTATGAACCTTAATCAACACTCTTTCTGAATTCATAGTTTTCTCCTATATTCAAAATCACACTCCTCTCAATACATATACTCCAAACATTTAAAAAAATATATATCTATACCTCAGTCAGTTTTCTATTAGGATCACCCTCTCATGCACTGACACCCAAAACAGGTACAAACATTTCTCCTCATTTTCCCCACTTAAGCCTAACCTGCTTCCTACATGCCAAGCCTAGTCTTCCTATTTCTCTTCCCACTCTTTATCACTATTTATCTTCCCACTCTGTATTGCTTTGTCTCCAGTTGCCCCATATTCTTTCTTGCAACAGCAAAGGAGTTCCTTCTCATAGTCTTTTTTGGGGGTGGGGGGTGAGACATACTACAGAAGCAAAGTGCTAACTTTCAGCTGCCATGTTTTTACTTCCATTTAGGTCCAAGGGGCATCTCCAAAATTTAATTTAAAGTGACTTATTTTAAGTAATGCAACTATCTACTTCAGAAGCACAGGAGAATGTATCTATTGGAACAGTGACAATCTTGCACAGTATCTTGCCTATCCCTAGTTTTATCTGACCTTACAAAAAGTCTAAGTGAAGGAACCTGGGCAAGAAATAAATATGCTTTTTAGTAAATTATCTTTATTCACTAACAATTAGAATTAATATTGTTTATAAACCCCTTTTGGGCTCTCGAGATGGTAGTAATACTTTGAAGTTATTTCCCCTAGGAAAAGTCACAACAGAAATCCTGGCTTACAGCTAAGAAAAATAGACCATAGTGAAATACAGTTGTCTTTTTCAAAAATTGTTAATAGTTTCCAAATGCATGGATTTCTTCTCCATCAACTTATTTTTCTAAAGAATCACATCTAAATATCAAAAATTATTTACACTTACATTGAGGTCAAAGCAAAGCACTTAATTATATGAGGAGAATTTACTTCTTCATAAAATGAATGTTAATGAAATCAGCCACAAAAAATCCATGGACATCTCAACTAACAATAATATAACTAGCAATAATATAATGTCAAGTGTTAAAAATTCATCCTCAGAATTTTAATAAGCAGAATTATTTAAATTTTTACATTTAAAAATTGACCCTGGCTGTTAGAGACCAGAACTTGATGCTGTGTTGTAAAGCAAATGAAGAACAATGAGGGGAAAAAACCCCTCTATTTTATCAATCTTTAACAGTAAGTGACTTTCCACACCCCCAGTACTATTTTGCAATGCAAATATTCTTTATAAATAATGACAAATCACTATAAAGAGACCAAAAACTAGAGAAAGCAGTTGTTTCTGTACTTAGTGATTTTTTTGCAAGAGCCAGTATGAGTCAACATTTCAACATAGCCTTGGGTTTTGCAAACCCCAATTCCTTCTTAGCCTGCCATCAATGTAACATGTAAAATGTATCAAGGCAGTGATCCCAGGTTCACAACCTGTTTGATTTTAGATCCATGGCAATGTAAGCTTTTGATAGTACAATTCATAATTTTTACTATGTTTTGATAGAACTCTTTAGCTCCTGAAAAGTAACATGAAAATCTCTTGAGTTTTTAAATAAAAAACAAAAAGATTTCAAGAAAACAAAGTGAACAGAGCAACCTTGCAGACAGGGAGACAAAACTAGCCAATAAAATGCTTACTAAACTGCCCATCAATATATACCTGCATGGGCATTCTCGCTCTAAAATTAAGGTGGTGGTGGTGGTGTTTTTAAAGCAACCTCAAGAATTACCAAAAACCAAATTACCAGTTAAACAGGTGGCGGGGGGACACCTAGTAAATTTTCTAGCAATTATCTATGACAGACTTTATGTTCAAACAAGAACATAAAGGCGTATCCAGTTTCATAGGGAACACATGTGTTTTGCATTGACTTCCAAATGCTCAGCTGGAGTATGTGTTCTTTTTTTCAGGTGATCAAATCATGAAAGATTCCTCCTGCAATGCTCCATGTTCCCAAGGTGTCTTCTATTTGGCACTGTTGGTGGATAGTTAAACCTTCACATAGCACAGTAATAAACTTCACAGTGTAATAGCTAGTAGACAGTAAAGCACTATTTGATTAGTTTAAGTCTTTCAAACAAATTTCCACATTAGTCTACTTTCAATTTAAAAAAGGACGGGGGAAGGGATCCATTGGCACATTTAAGATCAGTTGGTTTGAGCATGAACTTTCACAGTTTTCAGTCCACTTCTTCAGATGCACTGACGAGAGTACAATATTCAAGCCAGAAGTATTTACAGTTAGATATTGCTGTGGGAGTCTAAAGCAGTTTCAAGTCATAATCAGTAAATCTGTCCAGATCACTTCCCTATCCACTTTTGTGTTTCACAAGCATATACCAAACCTCTATCAATGCATTGTCCATGGTGGTGGCAGAAATTGACTGCTTGGCTGCACAAAATGTATGCTTTCTTTCCTCAGGCTAATAGTACTCCAGGAAGCTCTCTTAGCCTTGTAAACAAGGCATGTATAGACATTTTGCTTACAAGGATAACACTACTTCCAGGCTGCTTCTATGACCACTTACTGTTGTGTGCCTTCAAGATATCTCTGACTTATGGTGACCATAAGACAAATCCAGCTCAGTTTTCTTGGCACAATTTTTTCAGATGGGGGCTGCCTTTCCCTTTCTCTGTGGGTGAGAGAAAATGATTTGCCCAAGGTGATCCAGTGGGTTTCCATAGTCAAGTGGGGATCTGAAACTTGGTCTCTCAGTGTCCTAGTCCAGCACTCAAACCACTACATTGTACTGGTTCTCTATAAATACTATTAGCCAGGAAATATGGCAACTAAAATTAAAAAACAGTGGGGAAACTTAATGTTTGCTGCTCTTCAACCTCTGTCAGCAACAGTTAGGTGCAACACCCATCCACCCACTCCTACTAGTTCCATCAACTGGCAGGTTATGGAAGTAAAATTTATCCCCCTACTCCCACACAGGTTGTCCATAACTTAAAAAAAAATTCCCTGAATTATTCTTAATACACTAAAAAGAATGATAAATGATAGGTACAAAAGATATAAGATTGCTGTTCATTTTACAACACCCAAACCATTATATTAAAACACAAGTCCTTCTAAATGTAGCAAAAAAGAATAAATGACAATCTAATATAAGTTTAGAATTCAAAGTATATGAACTTCTTCCGGCTTGAAGCAATGCCGGTGGATACCAAAGATAAGAAAAGGGAACAAACACAAAATGCATATACAGATAGCACCAGTTCATATTATAGGGAGAAAAAGTTATTTTCTAAATTATGCAAAAAGATTTTGTACTGCCTTTTCTTACAGAATCTTCAACCTATTGCCAACGCTGTCATTCTAAGATTAGTTTCACCAAGTTTCATTCAGCTGACAAGAATACTTTCTAGAAAATTCTTTTTTTAAAAAAAGCAGGTAAGCTGGTCATTTAAGAAAAAACTTTGCCATTTCAGTACTAAATACATTTGATTCATATGCTACAACTAAGTTCACCTTAACCAGAGTAGAAACATCAATACAAATGTAACAGGAAGTGGTATACAAAAATCCTACATACATAATCTCTTTACTACTGATGATGTTGTCAATAGAAATCACATCAAGCACAGTTTTTAAAAATGGTTTGATAAAAATATATCATCAGTCAGTGAGCTATTTATGCTGTATTTGCTAAACACTGCCCAGTGCTCTTTTGAGTTTTGTTGCAAAACTGTGTAAGATACTTCAACATTGCAACAGTCTAGTACAGCATGGAAAATTACAAATGAGAACATGATCATCATGGGGCAGTTTTACATAAGCAAAGATAACTGTAATTGCAACAAGAATTTGTCAAATTCCACAGACATAGATAAAGAGTCACTGTCAGAAGCCATTTTTTTCTCACAGTAAAACAGGAGACATAGTTCCTTCAAAGTATTTAAGCATCTCACTTGGTCTCAGAACTTTTCCTGGAAAAATATTAATGCATTCTTCACCAGCATATTTTTCCTTTTAATTGCTAATCTTTACAACTTTATTTGCAAGTCATCTTTTTCACTGTGTCCTACTTAGGCTATAATGTGTATTTGCAGAGAGTGCTGTGGGTGTCAAACATATTACTGATTCTCAGGTTGAGCAGCAACAACATCAGTCCTTTAAACATAATCCTAGTACTCCTCACCTTCTGATAAACAGTCATTCAGACAGGCAGATACCATCACTATCAGTCAGTTCATCTGATCATCTGTTCAGTTCTTCCAGAACTTGCAGAACCAAGAGAAGACTAAAGGACATTTTTCTCTGCAATCCATCTGATATATTTAGACTAGCATATCTTAATTGCTGCTTTGTGAGCAATGACTTTTCCTGTCCCAACATGTGTAATAACTACAACTACAGCTTATGTTTCTAGGGGAAAAGGACTTTTAGTTTACAAGTATGATGTGTGGTGAAAAGGAAATCTACGTTTATGGGTCCAAACGCTTTTCCAAGAATGTACTGAACAAGGAACAGAAAAGAATGTTACTCTTCATCCAAAATTATGTATAAACAATCTTTTTGTGATCTTCTTCCATTAAACTAAAATTGGGTTCTTAGAAACTCAGTGAAATGGTTATTTAGATGCCTGGAGCTCTGTGATCATGCCATAATGGGTGACAGCAAACAACCACTGATGTTTCTCTTACCTTTATTCTGTATTGGTCTAAAGATGCTCAGTTTAATGAGAGAAAAGTATAGCATTTTTGTATTTACCGTAGTTTGTTCAATAAGGATAAAACAGAGACAAGATGTGATTATATTCAAGAGGAAAAAAATCTTGTCCATCTTGGACAAATGATTTCCAATTGTGGCCTTCAAAAGCCCTTTCAGTTGTTCATTGATTAAAATGTACTACACAACCAGCAACACACAATTTTCCCCCAAAGGCCCCAAACTCCTCAGGTTCCAAGTTCTGCTTCCATTTTTGGCACACATGATTAACCTGTGATCAGAACTGTCACTGATTTTCAGCGATGCCATTTCCCCTCCATGGAACAAAAGTACATAAATATAAAAATGGAACTTTGTTTTACAAAGCATGTCAAGTAGAATTAGAGGGGAGATAAAAAGTTGCACTTCCTAGCAGTTAAACTAATCCTGAAAAAGATTTCCATAGATTCCACTCTGGCATACACTATGCCTTAAAGAACAGTTCATCCATCTTCACAGACATTTCCTCTAGGCACGGGATTACAGTCAACCAGAATCAAAATTGTTTTCATTTGCATTAAGTACCACTTCCAGTAATCTCATTAGTACTTCCATTGCCCATTCTTTGTCTCTTGTGATCTAGCTATGCCAAATGTCTAAAATCTGAATAAATATACAGATTAACAAGTCTCACAAAACTTCTGATTAGTAAGAAGTAGGATGCTTGTAACATGCAGTGGTTTTTAAATCTGAAATATCCTTTTTCCATTATAAAACAGCGCCATTAACTTTTATTGGAGGGGGACAAGTACAGGCATCCACAAGACTAGTGTATGAAACTAGCCTAGATACAGTCAGTTGGAAAATACTGTATATACATGCAGGCACGCACATGCATGCCTCTTCATGACTTAGGGTGACCATCAGAATTTTATACCGTTTTCATAGGCTACTCCTACAAAAAATCTGTAGGCCTTAAGATGTTATATAAATGCTGTTGTTTTTGCTATAATATCCTGACAGTAAGGAACAACCAAAAGCTTCAGATTATAATATTAGTTAAGGACAGAGTGCATACAGTCCAAAGTACAACCCTTTGTAGAAACAACACATATCTACTTCGTAAAGGACTCTCCTACCTATCTAATGGATAGAGTGATCATGTATCAACATTGCCTCAGAATAGTTGGATTTATTATAATGAGTCGGCATAGTGTAGTGATTTGAACATTGGACTACAACCCTGGAGACTAGAGTTTGATGGTCGCTCGGCCATGAAAACCCACCGGGTGACCTTGGGATGCCACACACTCTCAGCCCCAGAGGAACCATGGTGGGTTTGCCTCAGGGTTGCCATAAGTTAGAAATGATTTGAAGGCGCACAGCAACAAAGTTCTATTCACACAATTTACTCTGCACAAGTGAAGAAGGAAATGTTGTAGGCAGGATCTATAAGAGTAGAAGAAGTAGTTCATACAGAGAAGGAAATGAAAAGTTTACACTCTTTGAGTCTAACATCTCAAATAGAACAGATGCACTAAATCAACAGTAACTTGATAAGTCACTAATTATGTAAGGGCCATTGACCCAACGGGTTTACTCTATTGGGACTAACAGCTGGATTCAGGCTATAAGCATGGAATGGGACAACTATGAAGAGATCAGCAAGGCGGTGGCATTACTTATCACGATCATCGTCAGGCAAACACAACTCCCATGGGCTACACTGATTAAAATCGATTTGCATTGAAAAACAGCTGTAAAGCTGCACTCCCAGGTGACACCTTCATGCCCATACTTCATGACGTAACATGGTATAAACTGGGCAGTTCGGGTTTTATGAAGGCATGTCAAAACTTTTAAAGAACACATTCATGTTGGTTGATGCACATTTTGGATTCATTAGCTCACTGTAACCAATCCGTATTCTAGAGCCCCAAATCAGCCTAGACCGTATCAATCCGATTATTCTCAGGACCAGACTTCCTCCTCACAACCACAGTTTGGGCTCTGCTCGGAAGGAAGCCCTACAAGTGTGCAAAAGGCCACAATGGCAACACCCTTCCTCGCCTCCCTCCGCCGCTCTCCAAGGACCCCGCCGCTTCTCCGCTGCTCGTTCAAGGGACCCAACGACCCTCCCTCGCCACCCAAGGCCACCTTCCTTCCGCCAGCGCTCGCCCACTTTTGTTTCTGCAAAGCTAACCATGGCCATTTCCGCACTGGCCTGTTACAGCGCGATGATTCCACTTTCAACCTCCTCTGGAATCCTGGGGTTTGCAGTTTCGGGAGGGGCCGGCCGGCCCCTCCCGAAACTGCAAACCCCAGGATTCCAGAGGAGGTTGAAAGTGGAATCATCGCGCTGTAACAGGCCAGTGCGGAAATGGCCCACGCTCTCCAGGGCTGCGGAGAGCCAGAATTAAGAAGGGGAGCGGGGAGAGAATCCCCTTCCCTTTCCCGGCCCTGGGCTGTTCGGTGAAGCGATTCACACGTACACCACAGCCACCATCATGACACGTACGTTCGCCCCCCACCCCTCTCCCTCCGCCTGCCCAGGAAAGGGATGAGGGGCGGAGGGGGCGCATCGGCGGCATCCCCGGGGGGGGGAGAGCGCCAGGGAGGCGGAGGGCGAGGGGGCTGACGAGGACCCCGACCCCGCCACCCACTCCCCGAAGCCACGCACCGTCCGCCCCGCAGAGGCAGCCTTTTCCCTTCCCTTTCCTCCTCTCCTCACACCCTCGCTTCCCGCGAGCCAGCGCCGTCCCCGCGGGCGCTGCGCCTCCACCCGCCTGCCTGGCTCGGGCGACGAGGCGGCGGCCGGGCTGGCGGAGGAGAAAAAGCTGTTCCCCTTCCACCCCCTCCCAGCCGCCCTCTTCCCCGTCCACGCGCGCGCCCAACCGACACCGGCCGCGCTCCCGCACTCACACAGGCACACGGACGCCGCCACCAACAGCGCCGGGAAACAGGCGCCGCGCGACACGCGTTGTCTCCAACCGCCGCCGCCGCCTCTTCCTGCCGCCGCCGTTACTGCCGCCACCACAGCCGCCGCCGTCGTCCTCGTCGTCGTCCCCGCCGCTGCCATTTTCCTGCCTCCACCTCCTTTTCCTCCCATTGTTTCATCCCCGCCCATGTTTGGAGAGGGATGGGAGAGCCGGGGGGAACCTCCGCGCGGCGATTGAGTCCCGGAGCTGTCAATCACGCACACCTCCTGAATCCCTCGTCTCCTTTCCTCCGAGTTCCTCCCTCCGCCTCTCATGGGGGAGAGCGATTGGGGGCTGCGGTTATCATTCAGCCGAGGAGCCCCCGCCTTCTTTCCTTGGGCACGTGACGGGGAGCTACCTTCGGGCTTCGGGCGTGCGGGCTGGGCGGACTGCAGAGGGGTCCCGTTCCTACGGCGGTGCCGCTCCGCCCCGCCCCGCGGAGGGTCTCGGGTCAGGGGCCATGGCGCCGCCGTAGACGTCCTGATTGTTTGCGTGGGGCGGGGTTGCAGCCCCCCAGCACACCGCGGTCGCAATAATCACCGTACCTGTCGGTAGCCTGACCGGCGCAAACCTGCCCAAACAAACCTGGGCCATTTCCGCACTCGGCTGTTATAGCGCGATGATTCCGCTTTCAACCTCCTCTCGAATCCTGGGGTTTGCAGTTTCGGGAGGGCCGACCGGCCCCTCCCGAAACTGCAAACCCCAGGTTCCAGAGGAGGTTGAAAGCGGAATCATCGCGCTATAACAGCCGAGTGCGGAAATGGCCCTATTCATTGCTTCACTCGGCATTTACTAAATGAAAACGGATCAGTTTCTATGCCGTTAACATTCCACGGAGCTTTGCAAGCCTAGTCCACAGGCTGCTTTCCCCAGTGTGGATGGTTGGCAGCTGGCACCCCCTCCTGAGACATTGTAAAAACGTTTTCTTCTTGGAAAGGTAGGGGAG
Source organism: Ctenosaura bakeri (assembly GCA_948474755.1). NCBI lineage: Eukaryota > Metazoa > Chordata > Lepidosauria > Squamata > Iguanidae > Ctenosaura > Ctenosaura bakeri. The sequence goes on along the minus strand of CAOLHI010000350.1, from coordinate 1,549,237 downwards.
GGGGAGACGCATTCCAAGGTACCCTAACTTTCAGGGAGTCAAATATTGTGATTCAGTAACTCGCTGTGTTCTGGGCGAGCTATAAAATTCTTATGCTGAAGCAAGGCAGCCGCTCCCTTCGGGAACACATTTTGTCCTCTTCGCTTTTAATCATAGAATCATAGAAATGTAGAGTTGGAAGAGACCACAGGGGCCATCCAGTCCAACCCCCTGCCATGCAGGAACACCCTCAAATCAATCCCGACAGATGGCCATCAAGCCTCTGCTTAAAAACCTCCAAGGAAGGAGCCTCCACTACACTCCGAGGCAGCAGATTCCACTGCCGGACAGCCCTGACTGTCAGGAAGTTCTTCCTGAGGTTCAGGTGGAATCTCCTTTCCTGCAGCTTGAATCCATTGCTCCTTGTCCTGGTCTCTGGAGCAGCAGAAAACAAGCCTTCTCCCTCCTCTATGTGGCATCCCTTCAAATATTTAAACATGGCTATCATGTCCCCTCTTAATCTCCTCTTCTGCAGACTAAACATACCCAGCTCTCTAAGTCTATCCTCATAGGGCATGGCTTCCAGGCCTCTCACCATTTTGTCTTGCTGTGACCCAAAATTTGTGTGTGTGATTCTTTTTTTTTATATCATTTTATTAAAGTTTCACAATTAAAACAACCATTTATTATTGCTATTTCACATGAATTATTTCTTGAATCTTCCAAACTGATCTAGACGTCATTTCCAAAATCTCTTAACATTGTTATATCATTGTACTGCATTTTTCAGCCATTTTACATGTTAGTACATAGCATTTCCATTACCATATTCCTGCTTCATGATATCAGCCGTAATCATCACAATGAAATTTTTCCACATATTACCATGAATTATAGACTTCTATCAAAGGTCACCCAGCAATCACCTGCAATTTGCCATTCTTTCTGAATTTCATCATCTGATTTCCCTTTCAATCTTTGAGAGACTATGTCAGCGTTTTTATTTTCAATAAAGGTTCCCCACCATTGTTCTATTGTGTGTGATTCTTTTTAAACTGGCGCTATCATTCATATTTTCTTACATATTTTCCCAGAAACAAGTAAATCGTTTTCCAGCAAACGATGTTCCCGACAGATTGCCATGTTAAATCTGTGCCCCCATAGGGTCCTGCCTTTTGAACCCCACTGCAGTAGGAACGCAATCTAGAGGCACCTTTATGATTGGCATGTTTTAGGAGTCAGCACATTCTGTCAACCGCATGAAATGGTAGTCTAGTGTATGGGCAGGTAATTTCACTTATTACATGTATACAAAAATAATAGAAGGGATGGTGTTTGAAGCCTTTTTTACAAAACAAAAAGTCAAATGACTAAGCAATGAAAGACACTGTACGAGTGTTACTGTATAATGGAAATGAAAATCAGGACCATAGAAATGAGCAGATCTAATCAGAAGCAGTGATGGAATGAACTGCACAGCAAAATGACATACCTGTGTATTTCCAAAGTAGGGACTAAACATTTTGTCTTCAGACCGGCAAACATTATTATGTAACATTTACTACCTGCACATCCCCTGCTAACAGATTAGACCTGCAATCTTTGCCTGAATTTAGTGGCAGATACCTTGCCCTAAAACACCGAGCCTAATATTTGGACTCCTATGCCTAGTCTCCTCCACATCCGCAGACCCATGAAGAACTCTAGAACAGTGGTTCTCAACCTGGGGGTCGGGACCCCTTTGGGGGTCGAACGACCATTTCACAGGGGTTGCCACTCCTCAAACCTGCCCCCCTTTTAAAAGAAGGTGGCCTCACAGTCAGTGGAAGCAGTGCTTCTGAGACCCCTGCGCTGGGGTTCAAACTGCAAACCTCAGGATTCCATAGGATGGTGAAAGTGGAATAATAGTGCTATAACAGTCTAGTGCAGAAATAGCCAGGATGACTTTCTCCTCTCGCTTTTGTTGTGCGTGGACCCTTGGCGCTTGCCACACGCACGTGTTGTGTTCTTCGCCCTGACTGTTTTGCATTCCTTGCTTTTTGTATGTTCAGCGTCCGCACTCTCTTTAAGGGAGGGAGGAAGGGAGGGAGTGAAACAAAGCGCGTCTGCTTATGCCGCCACCATCTTTCCTCTCTCCCTGTCCTTTCCTCCCTGCGCCTCGTGTAAAATGTGGGCTGTTTCGGCATTGCCTTTGGGAGTGACCGGCTTTTTGAACTGTGGAAACCCAACATTCAGAACTAGAACTACTGCCTTAATTCTGGCACTGATGGACGCTTTCTGTGCTTAAAAAAGGGGGGGGAGGGTTACCAGTTTTTAGGCATTAGAAGTCTATCCAGAGCAGTGATTTAGGGCAGTGTTTCCAATCTATTTGATGTTGGAAATAACTAACTAACTAAATAAATAATAAATAAATAAATAAAAAATAACGAAAATGATTTTATGGTTGGGGGTCACCACAACATGAGGAACTGTATTAAGGGGTCGCGGCATTAGGAAGGTTGAGAACCACTGCTCTGGAACTTAAAATCTTGCATCTTATTCTTTGGTGCAGGAATGGCTTAGGTGTGGATTTTGGACTTTGTAACCAACCTAAAGAGGGAAGATTTCTTTCTTGCCTGCAGTGAGTCAACCTGCTCCTGTTATGCCAAAATTCAAACATAAAGACCAACTCAGGGAGTATTACACTGTAGTTTCTGTTTGCAAATTCTTTGTTGACACATTCTGTTACAGAATAGCTAATGATAAGAAGCTGTGTCTCTCACTCCCTTTGTTACTGTTTTCATTCTCCTGCTGATGTGTGCAAACATTCTGGTTTAGCCTATGGAAGTGCTAAATGGGGTGAAATATAACACATTAGAAGATGAGCTAGTGAATAAGCAAGCACCTGATGGACACTATTTTGCACCATCGGAGTCCATGGTAGTTTGAGTCTAGCAGTTATGGGACAGAGGTGGTATTGGGGATTATCTGGTGATAGCTTACTGAGTTTACATTTCTGGGGGATAATCCTTTATTGCAGCTGTTTGCTCTAAATTGTGGTCTGTAAACAAGGACTAGCATTCTATTGTTTTGAAATGGAAGAACAGAAGAGGGAATTTCAGTGCAAGGCTAGAAGATTAGGTTAGAAAAAGGGCTCAATATTTCTATATTCTACCTAGACTAAATAGCTACCCTGATTTCTTTTATATCAAGGGTAGGAATTTACAATCCTTTAGTTGTCAATGGACTGCAACCCCAAGCATTCTTCACCAGTAACTATTCTATCTAGGACTGATGGGAGCTGCAGTAAAAAGAAAAAAAATATCAGAGGGGTGGATGCTTCTCTCTCCTCTTCTGTTCTTATTTCTCACCCCATTCAAAACTTAAAGATCTGAATTACCTTGGAATAGGGACAGGTGTTCCAGAACATCCCAGACCAGAAGGCAGACTACAAGAGCAAGATGGGGGGGGAGAATTTTAAACTGTAGCTGCAATAGAGGAAATATTTCATAGAATCTCAGTCTGGAATATTATCTTGGCAGCAGCTGAACATTTCTCTCTACTTTTCTTTGCTACTTAACACATGCAAACAAAAATCCAGTTCCCTTGCTTTTTTCTCACCCTCTGTCCCAAGGCATAAACTAACAAGCCAACACAGGGGCAGTCATTTGGCTGCTTTGATGATACATCTACTACATATAAGTCAAAGTTTGTCTGTTTCAGGCAGGCAAAGACCTTATATAATTGGCTGTGTGAGGTGAGAAGACCTCATATGATTGGCTGGCTGTGAAGATTCTATGAAATTCTGGGCTTAGAAGTTTAGGGAGGGGCCTTTAGAATTCTCAAGCAGGGAGCTCTTGGGCCTCAGGCCAGTTGCTATGGAGATGAGGCCTAGCAGCAAGAAGGAGGAGAGCAGTGAATTCCCTCAGAAACTCAACCTCTGTTACGTCAACAACTCTGAATACAGATTGGATTGAGGAATATGAGGATAAGATACAGGTACTAGAATAGACCAGTTGCTGTGGACATGAGGCCGAACAGCAAGGAGGAGGACAGTGCATTCTCTCAGCAACCCAACCTTTGTAGATTAACAACTCTGAATACAGACTGCATTGGGGAATATGGGGATAAATTACAGGTGCTGGAATAGGGTGATTGCTATGGAAATGAGGCCTAGCAGCAAGGAGGAAGTCAGTGTATTCCCTCAGGAACCCAGCCTCTGTATGATAATAACTCTTAACTCTTGGATTGGGGAATATGGGGGAAAGTTACAGGTACTGGAATAGGCTGGTTGCTATGGAGATGAGGCCTAGCGGCAAGGAGATGGACAGTGTGTTCCCTCAGGAACCCAACCTCTGTGTGTTAACAACTTTGAATACAGATTGGATTTGAGAATATGGGGAAAAGTTACAGATACTGGAGAAGACAGTTTGCTGAGTTCTTAAGAGGAAAATAAAATCCTGGGCAACACCAGGTAAATATGCTAGTTTAGAATACGAATAAGCAACTCTGCCCTAAAGCACATTTTTCTGTGCCTATCTGCCCTAGCCAGCATAGTCAGCCATGTGGGATGATGGTGGTAGTTGTTAATTGCCATCAAGTCAACTTTGACTTATGGCAACTCTATGAATGAGGGATCTCCAAGTCACCCTATCATCATCACCCCTGCTCAGTCTTGCAAACTCAGAGCCGTGTCTTCCTTGGTTAAGCCTATCCACCTATAATATGGTCTTCTTTTTCTACTGCCTGCTACCTCACCAAGCATTATTGTCTTTTCCACTGAGTTGCAACTTCTCATAATATGTCTATAGTACAATGGCATCGTTTAATCATTTTGGCTTCTAGGGAGATTTCAATCCAGAGATTATGCTAACTGCAATTAAATATATTTACAAGGACCATAATTAGACCTTTTGCCTGAATCTTGGCAGTACCTGGAGCAGATTGCCTGCACTGACTAGAACCAAGGCCAAATTTACCAGTTTCACAAATTAACTGAATTACTTGTTCATAAGTCTTCCATGATTCAGATGTGTTGGACTACAACAGCCATTGTCTCTTGACCACGAGGAGTATTATCTATCTGTTTCCCAGACTGGTTACTATGTGGAAGGGCTTGAGCCATCTGAGACTTGACGTCTATATGAAGGTGATAATAAAAAACATCATCATAGTGCACAACTGAAAACTGTCCTTAAGAATGTCTCTTACTATAAAATTGTCCTGATTCTGAAGAATAGCCATGGTATTAGTTTTCATATTCAATTTCCCTGTGTTTTTGCCTCTGGGGAAGGTAAACACTGAGATCCAGCATAGTGCAGTGATTTCAGCACTGGACAATAGATCCTGGAAAACAGAGTTCCATTCTACACTCAGCCATGAAAACCCACAGGATGATCTTGGGCACATCACACAGCCCCAGAAAAACCCACAATAGGTTCTCCTTAGGGTTGCCATAGTTGGAAATGACTTGAAGGCACACAACAGCAATAATAGTTTATTCATTCCTGCAGTATTTAGTGAAATAGCATCAAACACACAGAACTATGTTTCATAACCACAAGTCTGTTCAAATTATTGGTGACTTAACAAAATATAATGCAAATTAAATGGATGTGTCTTTTTCTGTAGCATGCAGTTCTGTAGCATGCAGCTTTTTAAACTACTACAGTTCTGTAGCATGCAGCTTTTAAAACTATTTTATAGGATTATTGCAATGACAGAATTCCCAGTGTTTAATTGGTCATGTCTTTGTTCTGGCAGAAATTCAGCTCAACTGCATGAAGCTTGCGAAGACCATGTAGCTTAATTTCAAGACAGGGTGATCTGAATTCTCTTACTGAAGGCAATCAGTCATTTTCTCTGCATTCTCTCATTGACTTCTCTCCTCCTTACATTTTTCCTTTCATTAGTATGTACATAATAGGCACAGTATCTCTGGGCCAGGATTTTTTCTTGTGGTCTTTTAATCATAATTCAGCCACAATGAAGTTTGGGTCTGTCATTATGTCTCTGCAAAATAAAACATCCCAGTTCCAAGTGAAGCTAAGACCTTACAATATCATGGATATAGTAAAACAGAATTTTAAAAAATGGATTTAAAGACAGCAGCCACTAATATCAGTAGCAATGAGCAGATGTTATTGGGGAAGGATTTTAACACAGGAATCGCTCTAGAAAAAAAAATTTAAAAATCTTACTACAGTCATCCTTTCTCATTTGCAGGTTTCACCTTTGTAAATTTGATTATTTGAAGATTATTTGCTGTCTCCTCTGCTGCTGCCCTATGCCATTTTTAACAGGGGCTTTGAAAACACTGGTTCTTATCTTGAGCTGTGTTCAGTTATCCAGGCTAAATGTGCAGTCTAATATTTGATCAGTGGGAGTAAATCAAACTAGTGCGGTGGCTGGTCCTGGCTGCAGGTGTGTTCCCTTGCACACTCACATGCACAGGTATGCAAGTGGGTGACAAAGAGGATGGGGAAGTGCAAGGAAGGAGGGCACCTGTGTGCACTCCCTCCCTCCCTTATTTGTGTGGGCAGGTGGACTGGGGGAAGGGGATGAGTCAGGGAAGCAGGAGGAAAGAGGGTGAACACACGTGTTCCCTCCCTCCCTCCCTCTCTCCCTCCAGCAGATGGGGATAAGAGGATGAAAGAGGGGAGCGGGAGGAGGGACGGTGTGCACATGTGTTCCCTTGCTCATTTGCTCAGGTGGGTGAATTGGGGGAAGGGGATGGGATGCGGGAGTGGAAGGAAAGAAGGCAGGGGTATGTGTTCCCTCACTTACTCACTGACTCAGGCAAGTAGGTATGGGGGGAAGTGGATGGGGACTGGGGAGTAGGAGGAGGGAGGGTGCATGCATTCCTTTGCTCACTCACTCATAGGAGGGGAGATGATGGGATGGGGAAGTGCAAGGAGGGAGGAAGGGTGGTTTTTTGGGGCAGACATATGGAATGGGATTGGGAAGAGGGAGGAGGAGAGAGCTGGGGTGGGTGGGTGGGATGGCGGTGGTGGCAGAAGAAGTACAAGGGCAGTGGTAAGGAGCTGTGGCAGCTGCTCTAATAGTAGTGATATTCCCTATATCAGCCCTGGAGCCCTGCTCACCACACTCCCACCCTCCCTCCTTCTTCCTGCTCCCCCATCCCAGCCTCTCCTCCCCCCCGCCAACCCAAACGAGTGAGTGTGCAAAGGAATGCACCCATGGCTGGGCCCAGCTACTCCATCTTTGTGTATGTTAAATACAGTTTGAGGGGCCTAGAGATATTTGTGGTTTTTCTACTTTTGCAGGACTCCTGTACTCCTAACCCCTACAACAGTGGAGGACTAACTGGATTTCTTAGATACAAATCAGTACCCTGAGATAATTACTTTGACAAGTACTTTGGACTTCCACATAGTCTAAATTTGGAGAGACAGAAACAGGAAGTTGTCTCAGGAAAGCTAGAATGTTAACAACAGAATTAACAAACCCCTGCCCAGGAAATGGAACAGTTTTTTGTATGAATATCCTTTGATGCTTTCTGTGTGAAGCCGCAGAGTTTATAGAAAGACTTTCTTTAAACCTTACATTTTCAAAGCTAGCTTTCTATATGAAACTTGACAACACACATACAGTGTCAAAGCCTATGTTGGTGAACTGTACGAAGTCAATCTGACATATTCTAAAAATTTTATTGCATCATAATTTTAGCAGGGGATTCAGAACCATGTGGCAACTAGTTAGAAGTCATGAAGACAGCTTGCTAAACATAGCAAATAGGGCAATGTTATGTTGTACGCTAAAAATCACATCCGTGAAAAGATGGCAATTGCCTCTAGCATCCATTACTCATCATACTCAAGAGGGAACTTAAAGGATTTGTCTCAGGACCAGGATTTTAATCTTTCATTACTGAAATCAATGGGACTTTTTTTCTGAATAAAACACAGAATCAGGCTGCTATTCTTAAGCAAGAGTGGGCAGTGAGCACACCCACTCTCCTTTATGTGATTGGAACTGTGCTGGGGGTACCTGAATAGAATTAGCATCAACTTTTGTTCTGAGCATTTTGTGTGCAGGTGGATCAGTAAAATTGCATGGGAATCAGAGATATAATTCATTATAGCATATTATGATCTAAGCATGAACTTAGATCTGTGGTAAGATAGTCTTCAATTAAAGGTCTTAAAGTAGATCAGATGAGGACTTTGCTGATAATATAGTATATTTTGATCATAGTTCCAAGTTAGTCTCCTTCCCAGAATGACTGGAAGACCCTGTGTAAACACCATTTGTTTGATTTATATCTTGCCCTTCCTCATAAGAACATCCAAGGAGACACACTTTACAGTCTAGTTTTGTCCCAGGTAAATTGATGAACTGTATGGGCTGAAATAGTTAGCTGGAAAGAACAAGCTTTGCTGAGAAAAATCGGTGTGGTTTGCATTCAGAAGTCTTTCCTAAACAATTTTTTTAGAATTTTTGAAAGTGTCAGGGAGATACATTAAACTGATGACTCCAGGAACAACAGATATTATAAATTTAAGAAGTTCTAAGCTAAATATTGGAATTTTGTTGTTGTGTGCTCGAAGGCCTTCGAGTCATTTCTGAGTTATCGTGACCTGAAGGCAACTCTACAATGAGGTTTTCTGAGGCTGAGAGTATCTAACACTCAAACTGCTACTCCATGTAGGATTATTTGGGGCCATTCACCCTATACAATGACAGTGCTATTATTCCACTTTAACTGTCTTGGTTCCATCCTATGGAATCCTGGGATTAGCAATTTAGGGAGGAGCATTAAGAATTTTTGGCAAGCGTACTCTAGTGCTAATACCCTAAGTCACCAAATCCTGTCCAATCTTGGAAGCTAGATAGGGTTAGCTGTGGTTAGTGCTTCAATGGGAGACCACCAATGAATACCAAGTGCTGTAGGCCATATTAAGAGGAAGAAACTGGTAAAACCACTTCCTAAGTATTCCTTGCTTTTAAAAAAACTATTAAAATTCATGGGGTTGCCATAAGTGAACAGGCAACTTGAATGTGTGAACGTGCGCACACTCACACACAAAGGACTACAAACCCCAGGATTCTGTAGGATGGAACCATGGTAGATAAAGTTGAATAACAGCACTATAACTCTTCTACAGTCCAACCTGTCATTTCCTTCCCAGGCCAATTAAATTTGTTGTTTTTCTGTGCCTTCAAGTTATTTCCAATTTATGTCAATGCTAAAGCAAACCTGTCATGGGGGGTTCTTGGGTTTAAAGTGTGTGACATGCCCAAGGTCACCTAGCAGGTTTCCATGGCTGAGCTAGGAATAAAACTCTTGTTTCCAGTGTCATAGTTCAGCACTCAAACCACTACACTGTATATTAATGTATGTATTGTATATTTCAATCTTGTTTATAGTATGCATTTTCTTAATATTATAGATCCCTTTGAAATATCTTATGTGGTTTTAAAATTCCCATAAACAAGCAAACAGTTCTTCAGCATGTATTAACAGCATAAAAGCTGAAAATTTGCATATGTATGTATATGTGTGTGTGTGTGTGTATTCAAACAGAAATGCAGATTCTCAGGAAGCTGAGCTTTCTATGAAAAACAATCTTCTGTGCTTCTGCAGAAGTGTACACACAGTTCTTCTTTTCCATTGCATACATTTCTTCTTTTCCAGCTTCCCTCTTCTTCACATAATTGTAGAGACCATTTTCCTTCCACTGACACATTCTTACAGTTCAAAACATTATCCTGGACTCTTAGCAGTGTGCCAGAATCATGATGAATCATTAGTACAATATGACCGAGAATGCATTTTGTTGTGCTTTTGGGCTTGTTTTTAATAGCTATTAAGTAGTAAGTAGAGACAATATAATTAACCAAAGAATGAACTTGGATTATCAGCAGACTACTACAGATAAAGGGCTTTAAAAAGCTAACCTATTAGAGGAAATATTTTGTGTCTGTGTATTTTCCCATTTCTCACACAGATAGGAAAGGAAACAATATACTCAGCAGTTAATGGGAAAGTCTCATGTCTGTGTTTTAAGACACTTGGTCAGCAGAAGCACATGAACCTCGTCAGAGTTACTTAGCATGTTGTCCTTTCATCATGAAAATCAAAATGCTTAGTCATCAATTTATATCACAATCCTATGTACGTTTGCTGTCTGCAATGGAGTTTACTTCCCTAGTTTGTTGCTATTTGCCATCAAGTCATCTTCAACTTATAATGACCCAATGGTGACAGATCTTCAAGAACAGCCCTGTTCAGGTCTTCCAAACTCAGGGCTGTAGCCTCAGTTCTTGAGACAATCTATCTGTAATATGGTCTTCCTTTTTTCCTACTGTCCTTCCACTTTGTTGTTACCTGCCATCAAGTCAGCTTCAATTTACAGCAACCTATGAGTGAGAGATCTCTTAATCACTCGGTCGTCAACAGCTCTGTTCAAATCTCCCAGACTCAGGACCATGGTTCAAAACGTTGTGTCTACCCACCTGTAATATAATTTTCCTCTTCTCATGCTGCCTTCTACCTTACCAAGCCTTATTGTCTCTTCTAGGGAGCCATATCTTCTCATAATATGTCCAATGTATGACAGCCTCAGTTTAGTCATCTTGGATTCTATGGAGAGTTCAGGCTTGATTTATGTGTCTTTTTAGCAGTTCCTGGTATCTGTAGAATTCTCCTCCAGCACCATATGTCAAATGAGCTGATTTTTCTTTACCTTTCAGCTTTTTTCACTGTCCAGCTTTCAGAACCATACATATTAATTGGGAATATGGTGGCGTGGACAATCCTAAATTTAGTATTCAATTATATATCTTTCCACTTCAGAACTGTGTCTAGTACCTTCACAGCTGCCCTTCCAAGTCCTAGTGTTCTTCAGATTTCTTGACTGCATCGTTCATTCTGATTAATGACTGAGTCAAGGTATGGAAGATCTTGAACTATTTCAATGTCTTCATAAGCTGCTTTAAAGTTATTTAAATAATCTTTGATCATTATTTTTGTTTTCTTAATTTTCGACTGTAAATCTGCCTTTGCATTGTCTTGCTTGACTTTCTTCAACAGTTGTTCCAAATCTTTGCTTTCTTCTGCTGGTAGTAGGGTTTCATCTGCACATCTTAATTGGTTGATCTCCCTTCCTCCAATTTACACACTTTCTTCCTCCAAATCAAATCCTGCTTTACATATATGTTCAGTGTACAAATTAGGCAAGGTGACAAAATGCAGCCTTAGATGGCTGCATTTAAATTGGAAACCATTCTGTTTCACTGTATTCTGTGCTGACAGTCACCTCTTATCCTGAGTGCAAGTTACACATCAGGACAATCAAATGTTGTGGCACATCCATTTCTTTCAGAGTGATCCATAGTTTTTCATGATCTACACAATCAATGGTGGTGCTATAATCTATAAAGCACACAATGATGTTCTTCTGAAATTCTTTGGTGCAACCTTTTATCCACTATGCGTTTGCAAAATGATCCGTACTGCTTCTTCCTTTCCTGAATCCAGTTTCAACATTGGCATTTCTTGTTCCATATATGGCAAAAATCTTTATTATAGAATTTTGAGCATCACTTAGCTCGCATGGGAAATTAATGCAATAGTCCTGTGGTGTCCTCTTTTAGAGGAATTGGAAAACATATTGAGTGTTTTCAATCTGTAAGCCATTCTTTTGTTTTCCATATTTGTTGATAGATTTTAGTTAGAACTAGAATAGATTCTGTCTCTGTAGCTTGAAGTAACTCTAGTGGTATGCCATCTGTTCCTGGTAATTTATTTCTCCCAAGTACTCTAGGTGCAGCTTCCACTTCCCTTTCAAAAATTTGAGGTTCATCTTCAAATGGTTGTTGCTTGAATGAATCTGTCATCCTTTCATCTCTTTTATATACTTCTTCATGTATTGTTTCCATCATATTTTTATTTGCATTTGGTCATGTATTATGTTCCCCGTTGGTTCCCCTACTGGTTGTATAGCATGCTCACTTTTGGTTTAAATTTCCCTTTGATTTCCTGGATCTTGTGGAAGAGGTCTCTTCTTCTTTTTTTGTTCTCATCCTCTACTTCTGCCCTGTATCTATATCTTCTAATCCATCCTTAACTGCTTGGAGGGTTTCATTTGCCAGCTTCTCCTGCTTTTTTGGGTGCAGACAGTATCTTTTTTAATTATTCCTTGAAAACATTTCCAGCTTCAGTATGGAGTTCTTGTGGCTCCTAGTCAGTTAGCCTTACTAGCAAAAATCTATTTTTCACATTATCTTTAATTTCTGCAGGGATGTTCTTCAGGTTGTATTTTGGCATAATTGGTTTACTGCATTTGCTAGCCCAGATTTGGGGCTCCTAGATATCATTTTGATATCAATAATTTGGCTCTCTTCCACCACCCCTCTCCACATGTTTGTGAGGCCCCCGGACAAGCACAGAACTAGGCTCGGCCACTAAACGCTGCAATATCCCAACACAATACAGGCAGGCCAGAAATAGCCAGATCGCCACTTTAGGAGACCTCTCTGCAAATACCGTCATTATGTATGCTTACAAAGAACTACCTGCCCCGAGCAAGCAACTTGGCAAGCTGAATACTTAAATGTCAAGCACTGGGCATTTGCATACTGTCTACCTCTTTGTCAATTTGGACTTAACTCAAGCATGCTAAATTTTGACCTTTCCAAAGCTTTGTCTCGCGCCCAAAACTAATTGTTTTCCCCAAGTATGGAATAGCCTGCAGTTACATTTCTCTCTATAAAACCCCCCGATTCCGAGACCATCCTCGGATTGCTCTGGACTTCCATCCATCCTTGCTGCTGCTTTGTTTGGCGAGCTGTCCCCTCAGTCCCACGTACTGAGACTCCATACCAACGAACTCAATCTTCAGACCCCTCCGGGCTTCAGGACAGGTGTCGTATCACCCAATTCAGCAATCCTTCTCAAAATCCCTCTATACTACTCCAACCTTTATTTTCTATAGTTATCTGAGTGTGTGTGTTGCATACATTGTTTGTCTGTATTTAATAAAAATCTCAATTATTCTTAAGCTTGGTGTGCTCCTTGGCTTGGCCTGACCCCGTAGACATTGGGTAAAAGATTCCGCTGCGTTGCCCTGCCTCTCGCATTGCTAACTTGTGCTCTAGCTAATTTCCCCAACTTGTTTAATTGTGAGCGCATTTAGGTGTCCCTCACGGGACCCTCAGTAAACAGGGTAACACCTCTGCAGCTTTACTCAAATTTTTGATATTAGCAGTTCATGGCCTGTGCCACAATATGCTCCTGGTTTCGTTTTTGCAGACAGACTGGAGTTTCTTCATCTTCTGTTTCAAATCATGTAGTCTATTTTATTTCTATATTGGCCATCAGGTGATGTCCATGTATATAGTCATCTCTTTCGTTGCTTGAAGAATGTGCTCATGATGAACAAACTGTTGACTTTTCAAAATTCAGTCAGTCACATTCCTGCTTTATTTCTTGATCCTAGGTCAAATTTTCCTACAGTCTTTAATTCTGCTCTGTTTCCTACGTTTGTATTCCAATCACCTGTGATTAACAATAAGTCCTGTTTTGGTGTGTGATCAATTTCCTTGTGGACGCCAACATAGAATCTTTGGATTTTTCTTCTTCTTTTGTCTCTGTAGTTGGAGCAGAAAGTTGGATTAAGGTTATATTGATGGGTTTTATCTGAAATCTTATTGATATTATTCTGCCAGACTTTGCATTGTATCCTTTGACTGCTTTTGCTACATCCTTCCTCACTATTAATGCCACCCCATTTCTTCTTAGATTTTCATTTCCTGAGCAAAACACAGTGTAGTTTTCTGGCTCAAAATATCCCATTCCTGTCTACTTTAGCTCACTGCCCCAAGTATTGCCATTTTTGTGCTTTCCATTCTTTTGATTTAATATGTCTAGCTTTCCCTGATTCATACTTCTCACATTCCAAGTCCTCATAATATGTGTTGTGCAGCTTTGGACTTTTCTTTCACCTCTGAGCATGTCAACAGCTGAACGTCCTCTCAGCTTGAGTTCAGTTGCATCATTATCCACAGCACTACTCATAGTTGTCCTCTGTTGTACCCCACTAGCTTGCTGAGTGCCATCCAACCTGGGAGTTTCATTTTCTGGCACTATCCCATGTTTCATTTTGGATTGTCTCATCATAGGGTTTTCATAGTAAAAGATATTTAAAAGGGGCTTACTGTACTAAAAAATATTAGCTATGGTGCCACGGCCATTGTCTCTGAGAGATCCTCTGTCAGTGTCACCCTTCACTACTACTGCTGCCCGGCAGCTGTTTGGCACATTTAGTCTGGGTCCTCAGCAAAAGCCTGTTTGACATGGGAGACCTTGCTTTGAGCATATGAAGAACCTTTTTCTGCACAACTGAACCCCTGCATTCTTTCTGCCTTCCCACTCTCAATCAGCAAGTGTGATCTTTGTTGTCAATGTATATATAGAGTTGCAATTTGCTGTTCATTACATAATGCAATGCTTGATTTATACGTTTACATATTACATATTTTTAAAAAGGAATTTAAAATGTGGTCTGCAAAGTACAGATCTTACATGAGATCCCAAGAACAACATAGAGCATCTGCAGTTTTATAAACTTATGCCTCTAACAAGTCCATCTTGCCTTAATTGTAAAATTAAGAGAGTGTGGGTAAGAAGAAGGAGAATGGGTGATGGTAAAAAACAGAATGAGAAAGGAGCAAGGAGAGTCGAAAGAGAAAGAAATGGGTGATTTGAGGAAACTGTTTCATTTTACTATCAAGGAGGCTAGCACTGTGTGACTGACACATTGAAGAACTGTGTCTCACCCAAAATAATATTATCTAATAACTGTATTTTTATATCTACAAGTCTATCCAGAATATAATATAACTGAAATCTATCCAGAATGTAATCAACAGAGAGGAGAAGTTGCTGAAGAGAAGAATAATGTACCTACATCCCCCAGAAAGAGTGCAAACAGTTTTCCCTGAACAGGGAGAGGGGTTCTGAAATAGCCCTGGCTGCTTGAGGGACTTGGTCTTCTGCTAAGAAAAGAAACTATTCACCTCTACCCCCTTCCTTTACCTTCCCTCCCCCCTTTCTTTTTGTATTTTTCTTTCTTAAAGGTAGCTGTTTTTCTGCTCAACAAACCTGGCTATCTGACCTCAGCTCCAGAAAATTCTCTGTCTCCCCCTCACCTACCTACTCTCTTCCCAAAGAAATTACACACATTAGATTGTATAACAAGACATTCATGTGACATTTTTTCTGATTTTAGAGTTTCTTCTCCTGAGGCAGCAGGCCTTCCTATTTTACTCAATGTGGCAAATTTAATGAATTCTGGGGGGGATTCATGTATATACATTTTTCCATATTTACAAAATACAAGTATCTATTCTCAAAGATACTAAATTATATTACTTATTTTATTTCAATCATGAGATCTGTGATACCAAGCATTTTACAGAAATTCTAATGAATTCTAATGACTTAATTCATGAAAGTATATTTTTAATTTCTGCAGTAGTTAGGGAATCTGAAAAGTTAGGTGAAATCATTACAAAAATTTAGTGAGTGTTTAGCCCAATGACTTAGTCAATGGGTTAATTCCAAGCTTTGTTCTGTCTTAATCAGTCTAATTCTATTCTGGATTTGAGAATCATCTCAGTCTAAAGGACGGTCCTAGGACAGACTAGTATAAACTCAACAATATATACAGCATTGGTTTTATGGCAAAATAAATTTCCAGGTCTACATTTCTACACTGAAAATGCAAAAGCTGAACACACCTAATATGCATAATGATGGCTGAGGTCTCCTCCAGACCATGGGTAATTATTTTGCCTCAACTTGTGGTCTTCTATTTAGTTTTTGTATTCATGCACATACAATGTAGGCTTAACAATCATGGCTCATTTTATGTTGTTCATAAATATGAAGTTACTATGGAAACCCCAATGTGTTGTTTTCAGAGCTGGAGGAAAATACTATTTCCTATTAAGTTGCAACAGTTAGTGAAGCTTAGAATTCTGCATATTTTCCTTTTGCTATTGATACCTTGGTTCAATCTTTTCTATACAAATATATAGCAATATTATGGTGCTGATGGTGCAAATTAGACTAGGAAAAATGACTGCAACCAAGCTGCTTTAAGTGTAAAGTCATTGAAAAGGTGTGCATGAATCTATTGGTGTCTTTCCTCCTTAGCCAGGATCTCTAACCACTGCACACAGTCTCTATGATCTTTGAGTGGAATTCATGAAATAAGAAACATATTTTCTCCTTTGCCATATTTTCTACCTTGCTACGAGCACCCAGAGCAGTTACTTGTGTTTTACAGGAATCACGTCACAACACTAGCTGGCTATGTTGTTGTTCTTATGTTCTGCCCTGTTCTTTTTGACTTATGGTGACATAACCATAACTATATGGAAAAACTGTCATGAGGATTTCTTGGCAAGATTTGCTCAGAGACGATTTGCTTTTGCCTTTCTCTGATGCTGAGAGAGTGTGATTTGCCTGATGTCACCCAATGGGCTTCCATGGCTGAGTGGGAACTCAAGTCTTAGTCTCCAAAGTCATAGTCCAACCATCAAACCAGTACACCACCACTACATACACCATATTGTTACCCTGTATTGTGGAGGTCCCGGGAGGGATGCCCAAATAACCAAGCAAAGACACAAGATGGGGAAATTAACTCGAGCACTCTCTCAAGTTAGCGAGAGGCAGGGTAACTTTAGCTGGGATCTTTTAACCCTATGTATACAGCGTCAGGTCAGAAGAGCAGTCAGGCAAAGTTTTAAAATAGTAAAAATAATAGTTTTATTAAAGGACAAACAACAGAAAAGACACCACAATCACACAGCTAACTAGAAATTAGAAATGAGAGTTTTCAGGGGGAATGGGTGATATGACACCTTTTCTCATAGTCCTGGACAAAATGGAGAGTTGTAGGGAAGAAAGCTCAGCAGGGTTCGCTGAGGGGAGCTCGTCAGACCGAACGGCAGCAAGGCGGCATGGAAGTCCAGACCGATCCGAGGAGGACTCGGAATTGGGGACTTTTTATAGGGTGGATTGTGCCTACAGGCCATGCCATGCTCAGTGAGAACAAAGAGAATTTGGAGCGGGACAAAAGCGTTGGAAAAGTTTTACATAAGTAGCTTAGCACTGGATCACAATAGTGTAGCCAGTATTCAAATAGCTCAGCACAAAGAAAGTGCCGGCTCTTGGCCGAGCGCCTTTGTGTACAGGGTGTGTCTGCAAGAAGATGGTCCCTGAAGCAACAGAGAGGCATTAATCTGCCTGCCTAAATGGGGATTGGAATGTCCAACCATTAATGGCCGCGCCTGTTTACGTGCTTGTCCGGTGGCCCTTGCAAACATAAGGAGCAGGGTGGCAGAGAAAGGTCAAATGAAGGCCAAATAAGTTTGATATCAAGAGATATCTAGTGCTCTCACCAGCATGACAGAACCGTGGTAACAATATTTTCCTATGAAAATACCAAATATATGTAAAACAATTGCTTCTATATTCCTAATGTTTTTAAACATCTGTTTGTCAGAAAAAGAACAATTCAGCATAAAAATTCTACCTTTTGAATTCACATATCACAGCACTGTCATAACCATAGAAATAAAATGGAGTTTGCCTACGTTGCCCTGATAGTAAATACCTTTCTTCGGGAATAAGCACTCTCTTGTGGTAGAAACAGATAACATGTTTTAAAAATGAAGGGGAAAAACGGGAATAACCATTTACGTGCCTGGCAGCTCCCTGACTATTTAAAAAAAAAAAAAGCTTCAAAAAGGTTCCAATATGCTGTTATAAGCAGTGGCAGCCATGATTGGCCCTGCTATGACCATGTAGCCCCAAAGGGTGATGCTGGGTCTGACTGCCACTGCCCTCATCACTGTGTGGTTACATGGATGAAGCCTAGGCTGCAGGCTCCTAATTTCAACCTTGATATCAAAAATGGGTGCAAAATGTAAATTCTGGATGTAAAATTACTTGAGAAATTACTTTATCTTCACCCAAATGTGTATCTACAAGCAAGGATGAGGAGCATTAGAGTATGTCTAAAACTGGAGAAAATCTAACCTTTTAGCAGCTTTTTCTCCCAGTACTGCTAGAACAAATCTAAACTATGGCCATAGCTATACTGTTTCCTACATAGCTATACTGTTTCCAAGGAGGGCAAAGTAGGAGGTTTAGTATTGTGGATGAAGGGCAGTATCAGGAAATTTACATAAAAACTAAGCTCGTCTGAGAAGTGTCTGACTGCTATGTTAAGTAAAAACCTGTTTTTTGTCAAGAAAGAACAAACTGTAGTTTTCAACAGCATAGCTCTGTAATTCATTTCCATGAATCTGAATAATTTTGGAGGTTATTTCATGCTGTCAGGATGGGAGATTAGTGCAGATATTAGCACAAGTCTTTACAGTACCCATGATGTTAAATATAATGTGTTTTTGGAAAAGGTGTCATATATTTTATGAATTGGGGACTCTTCTAGACTTTGAATTGGACATGCCAGTGCCTTCCAATAGACTTTTGCTGGGTTTTTATTTTAAATTTTGGAGATGAATGATTGTATCAGAATCTGGGCATGTAGCACTGGGAGCTAGAATACACCCATGCATTTTTCTATGTGTGTGGGCGTGCACACATGCTCAGTATGTTCTTTAAAGTGTGAAAGGAGAACAGAAATATATTTCTCCTGCTGGCAATTAGAACACTTTTTAAATTTTTAGGTATTGTGGTAGCTGAGAATCCAAACAATTGGACATTCTTGCCACCCCACTCCAATACCAATGCAAACCCATTCAAAACTATGTAAGTTCATAATTGAATACAGTTATCCCTCCACATTCGCTAGGATAAAGTCACCATAACTTGGAGGTCACTAGAAGGCAAATCACCACCACCACAGTCTTGGATTTCTTTGCTGTCTTAACAGTCCAGTCCTAATCCAGTCCTAACCATATTAACAGTTCTCCCATTGAGTTCAATAGAATTTACAGGTAAGTGTGTGTAGAACTATAACCGAAGTCCAGTGATGTATTTAAGTCTTTTACCACATGACTCTAGTCAAGTGTCAAGTCTCTACCTTCAAGTTCTCAAGTTGAATCTTTTTTTTTAATAATTTAATAATTTAATTTTTTTTTATTATTAAAAATAAATTTTATTAAACATACAATTTGTCCAAAACACAATCAACAACATATACATAAAAATACAAAATCAAATACATACACATATACATCTATCACACTTCTATGTATCCTATCTACAACCATATCTACCTTACATACATCACCATACACAACACAACATAATAACAATACATATACATACTCATTCCTTACTTCTTTTCTTAAATAATCTAAATGGAGATACAATTTCATTTTTCTGCATCTCCTTTACTAACTAACAATACTTCCGGTCATTATCTTCCATACAAACCCATTCTTCTTCCACCATACAATCCCGAACTTCTTTTTTCTATACCATTGAGTGCAACTTTTCTCTTCTTGTTCACCTGCTCATTTTATTCTTATTTTTACAGTTACTGACTTATCTATGTTCTACTCTGCTTATACTCTTAACTATTATTCTTATCCTATTACCTACTTACTCTAATTCCTAATCAATCCTATTACACTATTCCCTTTATTACGTCAAATTCATATCTTTTCATTAAATCACTTTAATCATACCTACCTATTAATGCACTTTTACCCCACCTCTCTTCCCAAACTTCTCTTAATATTTCCCATTCTCGATTGAATGTTTCTCTCGATTTATCCTTTAAATACAGTGTTAGCTTATCCATCTCCGCCAAGTCGTATACTTTCTGAAGCCATTCTTCTACCTGGGGTGTATTTTCCATCTTCCAATATTTTGCAAATACGATCCTTGCGGCATATATCATGTAGCAAATAGTTCTTGAATATTTTCCTCTAATATTTTTATTTATCCCATCTAAAATATTAAGAAGGTATAATTCTGGGGAAAATTCAAATTTAGTTTTAAATATTTTCTCTATATGTTTGTGTATCTGTAACCAAAAGGTTTTAGCTTTTTTACATTTCCACCACATATGGAAAAAGGTTCCTGTTTCTTGACATTTCCAACATTTAACTATTTTCTTATTTTTATTCATTTTAGAAATTCTAACTGGGGTTAAGTACCATCTATAATAAATTTTGTAAAAATTTTCCTTTATGTCGTAACAACTAGTGAATTCCTGATTTATCTTCCAAGCATTCTGCCACTGCTTCAAAGTTATTGTATGACCTATATCTTGGGCCCATTTTATCATATTTGTTTTGATTACCTCGTGTTCCATTTCTAAACTTAATAATAATTTATAAATCTTACTTAAAGGTTTTTCTACACCTGGCTTCAAAATTTTATCAAATTCATTTTCCTCTAAAGTTATCCCTCTATCCTTCATGTCCTCTTTATATCTCTCAGCAAGTTGTCTGTGAAGGAACCAATGAGTTGAGAAACCATCCGCTATCAATTCATCCCTAGTTTTTAATTTGATCTTATCTCCTACTCTTTTAATTATGTCCTTATATGTTAGCCATTCTTTTATTCTTATTTTCTCTAGTCTGTGGAAAGCTTCATGAGGTGAAGTCCAATGTGGTAATTTTAAATACAATTTCCCCCTAAAATTTAACCAAATTCTCAAGATCGCTTTTCTAACATAGTGATCCAAAAATTCTCTATTATTTTTATATTTATCATACCAAATATACGCATGCCAGCCGTAATACAAATTAAATCCCTCTAAACTTAATAATTTTGTATTTTCCAATGAAATCCAATCCTTTAACCAAACTAATGTGGCAGTTTCATAATATAATTTTAGATCTGGCAAACTTAGACCACCCCTCTCTTTTGCTTCTTTTAAGTATTTCCACTTGATTCTAGGTCTCCTACCGCTCCAAATAAATTTACTAAGATCCTGTTCCCACCTTTTGAATGCTTCGTCATTCATCATTATCGGTAAATTTTGAAATAAAAACATTAACTTTGGAAGTATATTCATTTTTATCGCTGATATTCTCCCTAATAAAGATAAATTAAGTCTTTCCCATTTTTTCAAGTTTTCTTTTATTTCTTTCCAGATTCTTTTATAATTGTTATCAAATAATTCTGAATTGTTTTTCGTTATTATTATTCCCAAGTACCTTACTTTCTTCACTATTTTAAACCCTGTCATATTTATTAATTCTTCATCTTGTATTTGCGTCATGTTTTTTGTGATCATTACTGATTTATCTTTATTAATACGTAAACCAGCTATTTGTCCAAATTCGTTCATTATTTCCATGAATGGTTTTATACTTTTTCTTGGGTCCTCTAATATTAATACCATATCATCTGCAAACGCCTGAATCTTAAATTCATACCCCCTAATCTTCATTCCCCTTATTTCCTCCTTACTTCTAATTTTAGTGGTTACCATTTCTAAACACATGATGAATAACAATGGTGAAAGTGGGCATCCCTGTCTTGTACCTTTATTAATCTTAAACGAATTTGATTTTTCTCCATTTACTATCAACCATGCTTTTTGATCTCTATAAATTGCTTGAATCCAATCTTTATACCTTTTTCCAAATCCCAATTTATTCAACACTTCAAATAGAAAATTCCAATTAACGTTGTCGAAGGCCTTTTCAATATCTAAAAACACTAGTGCTAATTCTTTTTGATTCATCTTTTGGTAGTATCTATTGTATCTATAACTACTCTTATGTTATTTTTCAAGTGCCTACCTGGTAGGAATCCATTTTGATCCTCATGTACCCACTCAACCATAAACTTCTTCAATCTATTTGCTAATACTGCAGTGAAAATTTTATAATCTATATTTAATAATGATATTGGTCTATAATTTCTCTTATCTTGTTTATCTTTGCCTTCTTTAGGGATTAGCACAATATTAGAATCTTTCCACGAATTTGGTAAATTTCCATTACTTATAGAATTCATTACTTGGACTAGCAAGGGTGCTAATAGATCTTGAAATGTTTTATAATATGTTGCTATAAACCCATCTGGTCCCGGTGCTTTCCCTTCTTTCAAACTCCTTATTGCCTCCTTAACCTCCTCTAATTTGATTGGTTTGTCTAACTCTTCTCTTTGTGTTTCTGACACCTCTAATATGTCTACTTGATGTAAAAAGTCTCTTATCTTACTTTTCTGTCCTTGTGTTTGGCCCTTTTCTTTAAATAGTTCCTCAAAATAATTTACTAATATATTCTTAATTTTATTCTGTTGATAGTGAATAGTCTGGCCTTCTTTTAATTCTGTGATATTACTTTTCTCTCTCTCTTTTTTCAATCTATATGAAAGCCATCTCCCTGGTTTATTTGCATATTCAAAATGTCTCTGTTTTATATATTTCAATTTCTTTTCCATTTCTTCCATGGTTATTAGGGAGAATTGCTTTTTTAATATTTGAATTTCACTCTTGATTTTCACATCTTTAGGTCTTTTCTTTAACTCCCTAATTTATCTAATATAGCTGCTTCTTTTCTTTTCCTACATTTAACTAACCAAGCTTGTTGACTTATAAAGAACCCCCTCATCACTGCCTTACTAGTTTCCCACACTGTCTGAGCTGATTGTTCTTTTCCCAAATTATTTTCTAAGAATTCTTTTAGTACCTTATGAGTTTTCGCTACTATTACTTCATTTTTTAATAAATTTTCATTTAATTTCCAATTCCCAGTCTTTCCACCATAACACAAATTCAGCAATATTGGACAGTGGTCTGAGAAAGTTCTAGGCAGTGTTTCCATACTTAAGATGTTTTTTTTTAAATCGGAAGATATAAAGAACCTATCTATTCTGGACCATGTTTTATATCGATCTGAGAAAAATGTAAAATCTCCTCCAGTACTTTTACTGCTTACTTCTTCTAGGGACAAATAATCTAATAAGTTGAACAAACTTTTTGGTAATTTTCCTTGCTTTGCTTTGCTATTTCCTAAATTTATTCCTGATCGATCTGTTAGGGGATTCAAAACTCCATTCCAGTCTCCCATAAGAATCATTTTATATTCCCCTAGATCAATTAATATCTCTAACAATTTCTGATAAAATTTGCTTTTATTTTCTAGAGGGCCATACACTGCTGTCACTAATACTTTTAAATCTTTAATTTTTACTTCTACTATTACTACTTGACCTGCCTCATCACAATATATCTGCTTTGCTTCATGTTTGTTACTCACATATATTGTTACTCCCTTCTTCTTTTTATTAATTGACGAAGAAAAGCTTTGACCTAATTTAGGATTTCTAATGTATTTTAGATCTTTCTCTTTAATATGGGTCTCTTGTATTGCTAAAACATCAACGTTTAGTTTTTCTAAATAGTGAAAAATACACTTCCTTTTATTTGGGGAATTTAAACCTCGAACATTCCAAGATAAGAATTTTATTTTCATTTTAATCTGAATCAATTTTACTTAATGTTGTTAAACTTCTTCTGTTTGTGCTTCTCCCAGTCCTAAGTCCAATTCCTGAGTTGAGCTGTGATCTTCTTCTCCTTCCTCTTCTCTTTCTTCCTCTGTGTCTTCTTCTTCTTCATCTTCTCTCTCCTCTTTGTCCTCTCTCTTCTTCTCTTTGTATTCTTGCTATCTCCTGCTGCATTTGTTCTTTCCTTATTCTCCTTTCCATTCCTTGGTTTGTCTGGTTTTCTTCTTTTCTTCTTTCCTCCCTTCGATCACTTGTCTGATTATCTGTCCTGATCAATTCTTCTTTATGTCTTCTCATAAATTCTTTTGCTTTCAATACTGTGTTCAAAACAATCCTTCTCTGTCTCCACATTACTGATATTCCTTCCGTTCTCTCCCACGTGTACTTTATTCCAGCTTCTCTCAAGGCTTGAGTAACAAAATTATACTCTCTTCTTCTTTTGAGCACAGTTGGATGAATATCTTTAAATACCTTCACTTCCATACCATCTATTCTCAATTTATTTGAGTAGCTACTGTTTAACACCAAATCCTTCACCCGTTCTCTCAAGAAATAAATCACAATATCACGTGGGAGTTTCTTCCTTTTCGCTATCACAGAGTTTATGCGAAATGCTCTGTCTATCTCTAAGTCCAATTGTTCTGGTTCCCATCCTATGAAGGAAGCCAGAGGAATTATCAATCTTTTATATAGATTCTCTTGATCTTCTTCTTTTAAACCTCTTATTTTTAAAGATTTATTTCTCGTTCTTATATCCATGAGTAATGTTGTCTTTTCAAGTTGTTCTGTCTTTTCTTCTGTCTTCACCATTTGATCTTCTATCCTCTTCGTCTTATCCTCCATCAACTCCATCTTGTCACTCATCTGTTTTAACTCTTTTGAGATATTATCTAATTTTCCGTTGAATATTTCCAATTCTTTCTTGATGTCTGCTTTTATTTCCGTTCTCATATGCTTCATTTCCTTCCTGCTTTCTTTCATTTCTGTCTCCATTAACAAGGTTAATTTCTGAATTCCTTCCAGTACACCCATTTCAGTCTTTGAACTCATTTCCTGACACTCTGTATTCCCCGTCTTCATTTCCAACATTGGTGGCTTGACTTCCGTTGATGCTCTTCTCTGTAGTAAGGTTTGTATCTGTGACTGGGCCCCTGCCCCAGCCTTCCTCTTCCCTGCAGCCATCATCTTGTCTAATTTTAATTTTTCTTTTTTTTCTTTTGTTATCTTAAACTTTTTTTTTTTTGTTCTATTCACAACACTCAATTTAATTTAGTTTAGCTTAATGCTCAGGCCACACCACTACTTCATAATCAGTCAATTCCACTTAAACAATAACTTAAATTCTTAAGTGTCTCAGATTTCTCTAATATTTACTCAAATCAATCAATATTCAATATTTTACCACAATTATGCTTCACTTTACACACAATTCCAATCTATGTTTCAATTCCTCTTATATTCTTATTATTATGTTACATTCAATTCAGATTCTAACTCAGATTCTAAGCATCAGATATCCAATATCAAATCTCTAATATCAATTGTTAGCTTTCAAATATCTAAAGTCCCAATTCAATATCCTGTTCAGAATTCAATTCAATTCAATATCGACCCAATGCTTAGAAATCTCAAATGCAGAAATATTCCAAAAGTTCCAATATTTTAACTCTTATTTAGCCTCTAGAGGTAATGTTCAATAAACCAATATAATTACTACAATTTATTGTTCACCAATTCTCCGTCTTCTTGATCTGTCATGCCAGTTCGTCGTCACCATTCACCTCCGCTGTCTCACTGTCCTTTGCTCACACTGTCTCAGCTCCTCTTGCTTTCTCTGTCGTCCCGATCCTACGTCTCCACTCGCCTCTCTCTCTCGCTGTCCTTTCACTCTCGCTGACTCACCTCCTCTCTTCCTCTCTCCGTTGCTCTCCGCCTCTCTCTCTGCTTTCTCCGTCGTCCGGGTCTGTCATCCCGATCCGGCGTCTCCGCTCACCTCTCTTTCTCTCTCACTGTCCTTTCACTCTCGCTGTCTCGCCTCCTCTCTTCCTCTCTCCGTCGCTCTCCGCCTCTCTCTCTGCTTTCTCCGTCGTCCGGGTCTGTCGTCCCGATCCGGCGTATCCACTCGCCTCTCTCTCTCTCTCACTGTCCTTTCACTCTCGCTGTCTCGCCTCCTCTCTTCCTCTCTCCGTCGCTCTCCGCCTCTCTCTCTGCTTTCTCCGTCGTCTGGGTCTGTCGTCCCGATCCGGCGTATCCACTCGCCTCTCTCTCTCTCTCACTGTCCTTTCACTCTCGCTGTCTCGCCTCCTCTCTTCCTCTCTCCGTCGCTCTCCGCCTCTCTCTCTGCTTTCTCCGTCATCCGGGTCTATCGTCTTGATCTGGCGTCTCCGCTCACCTCTCTCTCTCTCTCACTGTCCTTTCACTCTCGCTGTCTCGCCTCCTCTCTTCCTCTCTCCGTCGCTCTCCGCCCCTCTCTCTGCTTTCTCCGTCGTCCGGGTCTATCGTCCCGATCCTGCGTTTCCACTCGCCTCTCTCTCTCTCTCACTGTCCTTTCACTCTCGCTATCTCGCCTTCTCTCTTCCTCTCTCCGTCACTTTCCTTTCCTCCGTCACTTCTTCCGTCTTCACCACCCCTCTTCCGCCATGTCAGTCACCACTCTAATCTCTCTCTCTTTTTTTTTAAAGTTCCGACATTCACTAATTTCAAAGTTTTTAAACGCTCCTCAATATACTCAAAAATAGGCAAAATTCAATATTACACACACACTTCAGGAATGGGAAATAGGACATTCCTCTCTCTTCGCGTCAGCCTTCCAACTCGGCAGCCCAGCAGGACAGCCGCTCCGTGGCGACAGCTTCCGCCACCACCTCTTCAGTCCTAGAGTTAAATCCCCCAGGAACTCGTCTTCTTTCGGAGTTAGAACAATTTACCTCTCCTTTTTCTCACAGTAAAAGTTTATTCGGAAAACTACTCAATGGTCTTTATGCTTTGTCTTACTTACTGGGTTCTGTAGCAGTGGGGACACAGCCAGCCTATGAAGGCGAACCGTCGCGATAATGGCGGCTCTGCAATCCCTATATCAGACGTGCCTCTTCTCCTTCTCCTCTTCTAGTGACACGTTAGAATTAGCGGATCCCCGACGAGCCTCCTCCGTGGTCCCCTCTAATCCAGGGACCAATTTCCTCTAGATTGTATAACTTTTTAGAGGAATTCCCGCTCGCGACGGTCGTGGAGTCCTGGAGCTCCAGGATTTTCCACCCGCTCGGCGTGTCTCCTCACCGGAAGTCCAAGTCTCAAGTTGAATCTCAAGTCCTTGCAAAATACTTTCAAGTCAAGTCTCAAGTCTGGGAGACAACTTTATCCCCCAAACTATATTCCAGAATTTCTGGACAGAGTTGAATAAAGTCATTTGCAATTTTGCCATCTGCAGCTGCAGAAAAAATCAGACTTAAAAACTGTGAATCTTGATAAAGTAATCTGAGGAAAAATTCTGCAGTTAATTGGGTTCATCTAGCTTTTGTTCAGTGATTCAATTCATGGCTGATTTGTTCTTTAAACCCAGACAATGTTACTGCAGCAGGAACTGCAAACATTTTTGTACCTAGACTCAAGATTTCAGTGGAAGAATGGGGTTTTCATACATTATTTGGTATTTTCATTGGATAATATATTACCAATTGGTAATTATCCAGTTTTCTAAAATGTACCAAAAGTTTATTTTCCCACTGAAATATCGAGTCAGTTCTTCATTAAATAAATTCCAGCAGTGGTATGGTTTCACTTGAAAAATCTTTTGAGGTCGGAACACCTTCTCCATACACTCACACAAAACCCACAAGTCTTACATAACAACTCACCTCACTCCCCCCCCCAATTCCCTATCACACTATATAATTACAGCACTATTACTTCACTTTAAGTGCTATGGCTGCATCCTGTGGAATGGAAAGCAATGTAGTTTGATGAGGCACCAGAGCTCTCTGCCTGTGACTTCTACACAGCCCTGCCTAAACTGAAAATCCCAGGATTCCATAGGATAGAACCATGGAAATCAAAGTGGAATCATAGCACTATAACT
Organism: Ctenosaura bakeri; assembly: GCA_948474755.1. Taxonomy (NCBI): domain Eukaryota; kingdom Metazoa; phylum Chordata; class Lepidosauria; order Squamata; family Iguanidae; genus Ctenosaura; species Ctenosaura bakeri. Next base: position 1,521,725 of record CAOLHI010000350.1, on the reverse strand, counting down.
GAGTATTGTGATAAGGCCTGCCTCAGGAAATAACAACATAAAGCAACGTAATTTCTGTAAGAAGTGGTCTTTATTTTCAGAACAAATAGTTTGGAAAAGATGCTAAAATGCAGGAGAACAGAAGTACAAGTGGCCAGAATGATGCCCCATTAAGTGAAAAGCTTCCAGATGCTGTGGTTCTGGTTATGGCAGTTATGACAGTGGCTGTGGCACTTTCAGGGGTTGCTAGTCCTGTTCTTCCATGCACCATCGGTGCTTCTGGCTCCAAAACACTGACTTTGACTTGCATTGGCTCAGCAACTATGTCTGGAGGGTTCTTGACATCACAGAAATAAGTGCCATTGTCTAAAGGCTGCATGTTTTCCACTATGATGGATGCATCACTCATAGTAAAGTTTCCATCCCACATGATCCGGTCACTGAATTGTGTGTTCTTCCCACTATATTCCTTCCCATCAGAATAATAGAAAAACTGTAATCACAAAGATAAATGCATTAAATTTGCACAAATGTTTACTTTTATTTCTTGCTTTAAAACACTGGCTAGGCTTTTCCAAAGTTTAGCTGACTGCATACAACTTGGATTCCAAACAGAACCTGGAAATGTTTGCATGATAGTCATAAATTCTGAGAACAGGATGCCTGAGATTTTGCTAACCAAACCAACATTTTTACATGTGCTACAATTAGGAAGCCACACGCTGAATTGCTGCACAACACTATTCATAGTTACTAGGATGATGGGTCCCACAATGTTTAATTGGGTTTGCTCTCAACAAGTGCAGGATTGCAGCCTGAGGCTTCAATAAATAAATTCTAGCATTGCTGTGAAACATCTGAAACATCTGTGAAGTCAGAATGGCTACTCCATATGCCCTTACAAAAAGAGAAATCTGGGGATATAAGAAAAAAGGTGTGATGCTTTATAAAAGTGAAAGATGTTTGTACAGCAGAAGGCTGAGCCAGAATTCTTCATATACATGCCTATAAAATTAAAATAAGAAGCTACAAGGATGTTTAAGAAACATGGTGAGGAACAATGTTCTTAAAAGCACAGGAGGTAAAGTAGAAAGAGAACAGGAGACCAGTGTAGGGAAAATTGGACAGTTAGCTTTTAATCCAATGGACATTTACATATGAGTGAGTTTTACTGAATTTATTTCCAAATAAATATAAGTATTAATAGACGTGGATTGTGTTGTTGTTGTTACTGTTATTATTGTCATTAATTTATAGCCTGCCCTATATCATAATACTCCGGATGGCTTACAATACAATCAGTTTAAACAATTTAAAATTGGAAAGGATAAAAATAATTTAAACATTCTAAAATTATTAAATAAGTGAATAATTTAAAAAGTTAAAGCAGTCTAAAACCATGCATGTATATGAATTGGATGAAATCATTAGGCCCAAAAGCCTTTAATAATAATAATAATAATAATAATAATAATAATAATAATAATAATAATAATAATAATAATAATTAAAAAAAAAGACACCCAAAGTTTTAACTTGGTGCCGGAATGAAATAAACAGTAGCACTAATCAGGCCTCCAAGGGCGAGGCATTCCACAGCCCAGGTGCTAAAAATGGGGAAGGTCCTCTCCGATGTTTGCACCACCAGGTATTGTTCCCACTGGTGGGACACACCAGAGAACCCTATTAGCAGATCTTGGCCTGCATACATAGGGAGAAGCACAGACATCAAGATTCCAAGCTGTTTACAGGTTTAAACATCATTACTGGTACCTTGAATTCATACTAGAAATGTAACAGCAGCCAGTATAATTCCTATAAAAGCATTCTTACACTGTGTCTTTAACCTGTTTTAGCCAGCAAACTAGTGTGTGCAATGTATATGGCCTGCAGCTTCTGAGTTGTCCCCAAGTTTAGCCCACTGTAGGGTACATTACAGTGGCAATGTGAGTGTATCCCATGAATTACTATGTCCAGGTTATCCCTATCCAAGAAAGTCCTTAGCTGGTGGACTAGTTGACACTGGTTCCAAGCCACAGAGTCCACATGGACCTCTAGTGACAGAAATGACTGTAGAGGCACCCCTAAGCTACACATCTGCTCTCTAATGGGGAATATAACCCCATCAAGGGCAGGTCACACATCCTGCTTCAGGACTAAGTAACCACCAGTCCACAGAGTCTCCATCCTATCAGGATTCAGCTGAAATGTACAAGCCCTCACCCAGTCCATTACTGCATCTAGCCACTGGTGCGGCACCAGCACAGCCCCACCTAATTTGATGACAAAGTGAAATAGAGTGAATGTCATCAAGCCTACTGATGGCACACAATTCCAAAACTCTTCAGGACTTTACCAGTGGTTTTATTAGATATAGATATTAAACAGCACAGGGAACAAGGTGGAACTCTACAGCACCCCACATCCATGGGGCTGATCAGGAATCCCATAGTGCCATTCTCTAGAACTAGAACTGTACATAGGAATGGAACCACTGCAACACAGTGCCTCCCACTCCCAACCTGTAGAGCCTAGTCCTGTAAAGTACCAAGTTTTAGACTGAATTTTAGAAAGAAAAAGGAAATTATTGAACAGGCTACAGAGATATACAAAGATATGACAGTGGGAAGGAAGGAAAGAACAGAAGATAAATGCAGAGGCATATCTACAGTGGGGCAAGTAAGGTACGTGCCCTGTGCGCCAATGCCAGGGAGGGCACAAAAAAGCCAAAGATTTAGTGGAGGAGGAAGAGAAGGAGAAAACAGCCCTGAGGTAGAATGCAGCTTCCATGCTTGTCCCAGGCACTGTATATGCTAGATATGCCTCTGGATAAATGTGAATGCAATAGCTCAAAGACTACCTTTGTTTTGTTCTTTAATACACTTGAGGACGTGCAGGATACAGACAGTATTGCATGCTCTCATTCAAGAACAAGCAATAAGATATTCATGTTTGTGGCAAATCTTTGACAAAATGTCATTCGCTTTAGCCACCAATTCATATTCACATCTAGCCCTTCCTCGGATACCAGCTCTTACCGTCATCGGATGAGCAGATGAGCCCTCTCGTTGAAAGCTCCAAGTAACAGAGGTTGCAGAAGTGATCTCTTCTGATGATATGAATGTGCATGGAAGCCTTGCATCTGTCCCAGCTTTCACAGACAGTTCAGCTAGTGGGGGCAGTTCAATGGTTATAACATCTTCTGTTGAAGAACTAGATGCCAACTGTGTCCCTTTCCAAACAACATCAATACAAAGTTATACAAATGCAGTGGTAGACAAAGCTATGCATAAAGTAACTTGTTTATAAGGGATCTTGGTGTTTTGATATTTAAGTCTACAATAGGGATAAAGAAAGTTGTGGTTTTCAAAGCTTTTGGATCACGTTGTAATTCCCATAACTTGGCTATGCCGACTAAAGTAGATGGGTAATTGCAGTTCAGCAGTATTTGAAGGGCCACCAGTTCAGTGTCTCTGACTCACAAGGTCTAAGTCGAAATGTCCAAGCTCTGAGACAGAAAACTTTAATTAGCGAGGAGAAAAAACACAGTAGCTAGGAAGCAGATACTGTGAGCAGAAACAAGAAAGCACATTTTTATTACTCTGCAATCATCTAGGATAAACAGACTGTTTCCCTCTTCTATTAAATTTCAGTTTCCTGGCACCCAGTAGTGAGTCCTGGTCCAAGACTGAAACCATTTCTGCACTACACTATTATAGTAATATTATTCCACTTTCAACATCCTGTGGAATTCTAGGGTTTGTAGTTTACTGAGGCCAAAGAGCTTTCTGGCTGAGAATTCTAAATGCCCCTCCCTAAACTGCAAACCCCAGGATTCCATGGGATGTTGAAAGTAGAATAATAGTATAATAATAATAATAATAATAATAATAATAATAATAAGTAGTAGTAGTAGTAGTAGTAGTAGTTTTAGTAGCAGCAGCAGCAGCAGCAGTAGCACAGAGATGGCCATATAGTATGGAATAAGTGTGCATCATTACATTGCACTTCTGTGCTCCCTCTTTTCTGGTGTAGCTGCCACAAGGGCAGGCTTTCTTCTTGTATCATCAATGCATGTATGCATGCATAAATAAACAAACATACAAATAAATAAATAAAATACATAACTATATCTTAACCACACTTCCTCTGACTTTTGGCCAATTCCCCCCACTAATTCCCCCCCCCCCACAATCTTTTTAAAAAGTGGCAATTCTGGGTGTGGATATGGAGATTTTGCCCTCTCCCCCTCTGCTACAACCTTGGCTCACTTGATTAAGTTGAAAGGAAGACAAGTCAATGGAAATAAAAGCTTAAACCAACTCAGAGAATCTTTATGGTTTACGGCTGCAAATGAAGGCAAACTGAATGGAGAGAATCCTCCATGGCCATTCTACGGCTGGTAGGGAAGGGAAAGACTGTAGAGTAGTCTGGCAATGTCCTCATAAGCAGACACAAAACTTCAGCATCTGCTGAGATCTCCTGGGTCCTCCGGAAGTGTCTGTGGATGATGTAATCATTCTGCCTCTGGCTACAGGACCACAGCCACATTTCTCCAGCCCTCCCCTGACACTCCATTAACCATAGAATAGCTTCAGGGGGGCTGCAACAGCTACATGGTAAATGAGAGGGGCTTTGTTGCAGAGAGTGGAAGAAAATATAAACCACTGCAGTGACCAACATGAGACACTGTTGTTGCATGCTTCCAAGTCATTTTCAATTTATAGTGACCCTAAAGTGACCCTATCATTGGGTTTTCTTGGCAAGATTTGTTCAGAGGGGTTTTGCCTTTGCCTTTTTATGAGGCTGAGAGAAACTAGGCGTTGTAGTCAGCAACATAATCTCTGTAGTCTTAAATGAATGTATCTTTGTGGCATATGTATAGAAAAGTCATTGGGCAACAAAATGCCTCAAGGAAAAGTAACTACTTTAAATTCTACACTGTATATTGAAATGAGCGCTCATCAGAACAGCTGAGGTAGCCTACAAGAATTTAAGATGTTGTCGTTGTCATCTTCAAATCATTACCAACTTATGGTGACCCTAAAGCAAACCTATCATGGGGCTTTCTTGGAAAGATGTGTTCAGAGGGGTTTGACTTTACCTGCCTCTGAGGCTGAGAAAGTGTGACTTGCTCCAAAGTCACCCAGTGGATCTCCATCGCTGAGTGGAGATTTGAACCCTGGTCTCCCGAGTCATAGTCCAATGCTATGACACACACAGGTGTAAGAGGGACTCATGTCTTTATATGCTACTGACTGAATGCCAGCCTTATTGTTTTTTAAAAAAATTAATATCATACTTGGTGCAACTGTGATGCTTAATGACACCAGGATCTGTTTCCTCTGACATCATAGGAGGTCATCCTTAAGTTCTAGGTTTTGATCCCAAAATCTCAGGACCTGGGAAAGCCCTGTTGTAGCAGCCCTAACGATTAGTCCAAACTAGAACAGGCCCACTGAATCAATAGGGACTTGGCAAGTCAAAGTGCAGTGGGCCTAACTACTGGATTTAGATCAAAAGAAAGTCCTGCTTCGCACATCACATCTTTAAGCTATGGATTTCACTATCACAAAGTATAGTGACTGTGAGCAATCTGAGTAACTTTAAGAAGAGATTAGACAAATTTATTGATGATAAAACTACTATTGGCTACCGGCAATGACTGCTATCTATCTATCTATCTATCTATCTATCTATCTAGATGGATAGATTACTCCAACAGAAGCAGTAAATTATTGTATGAGTGCTTGGGGAAGTACAAATGAGCGGGTACTTTCACGCTGCCCTTTTGCTTGTGTGTGTTCCAATGGGCATCTGGTTGGTCACAATGGAAATACAATGCTGATCAGATGGGCTTTGGCCTGATTTTTTCTTCTTCTGTTCATTCCAGAAGAGATACTAAAAAATTGACCAAGAGAATCTATATGGGTAAATAGCATTAAAGAAGGGTAACTGGTGTGCTCTTAATTCCATGTTGGTGCATCATACTCTTGGGACTTTATAATCATGCAATAAGTTTACTTCTGAGCTATTGAAGCAGAACACATCCATAATACTAGAATGGCTCAGGACTATTCTCAGAAGTCTCTAATATTGTACATTTCCCTTTCTCAAAATACAGCTCCATCTATGTAATTGGGAGCTGACAGTATGCCTATCTGCAAGTAAAAAACTGTGTGAATGCTTGACTCAAGCCTAGTATATATTGTTTCACTGCTCCAGCTTCAGGAACACTGAAAGACATGGGATACCTGGTATGAATTTCTAGCTTCTGATTCACAACCATAGACTCAGTAAGGAACTGGGGTTTAAAAACTACTGCACTTCAAAATAAGTTTTCAGCAAAATCAGGTACAAAGGCTACAGCAGTCATGTTCCGAGACTTTCTTAGACAAGTGAAAATATTAAATCAGAAATGAGACCAAAAACTAGGAAATGGCGCACTACATACCTAGAACTTCCCATTCAGCATGGGACTCTAAGACATGCAGTCCAAAAAAGCAACTTAAAAAGAAAAAAAGAAAAAAGAAGCAGCAGCATATCTTTTCCAAAAAATGTAACTCTGTCCAGAAGCCATGCTAGCTGGTTGGAGGTTTTAGCAGCTGCAGACCCCAAAAGTAACCTTTCCAAGTTCTGAGCAAAATGTACCAGTCCTCAAAGCAACACAGAAGTTCTTTCCTCTGTGCTATTTACAGATCAGACGATTCAAAGACTACTGCACCAAAAGCACGTTTACTCAGAAGGATGCCCATTGAATGCAATGGAGCTAGGAAACCACTAGTCGCCTTTTTAGGGCTGCCGCATTCTTTGAGGGGTCTATGGCATGCCAGGTCCCCTGCCAAAGATCCGCTAAGGTTCTTTCCTGCGCCTTCAACTCTTATTCTGCTTTCCCCTCTTCAATCCTTAACTGCTGCCCCTAAAGCCCTGCCCCTTGGCTCATTCCCCACTCCAGGAAACCCCCTGTTAAAGTCCAAAGAGCCTCCCTCATCTCCCATTTAGACCTTGCTGTCCGGCAGAGGCCATTTCTGCACTAGCTTGTTATAGTGCTATTATTCCCCTTTCAACATCCGATGGAATCCTGGGGTTTGCAGTTCCGCAGGATGTCGAAACAGGCTGGCGCGGAAATGGCCAGCCCTTCAGCCGCAAGGGGGCAAAGGGGGCGAGAAGAGCCTCGCCCCGCCATCGCTGCCTTCCCACGCGATCCCGCCCAGGCGCGCGGCGAACGAGGGAAGAAGCACTCACACTGGCCAAGCGCCAAGGTCGCCAGCAGCCAGAGGGTGGGCGCCCCGGGGCGGGAGGCGCCGCGCTTCCTTGGAGCGCCATCTGCGGCGGCCGTGGCGAACAGCGCAGCCATCGCCCGCTCTGGGAGGCCGGGTGGGCGGGCCGGGCGGCGCGCGGGGGGCTCCCCTGGCAGCGCCCGCGGGCCTCCCGGGCTCTGGCATTGTTACGTCTCCGCCCGGCGCTCAGCCATTGTTGCGGGTGGGCCGGAGGTTGGCGGGGAGAATTCTCGGGCGGAACGCTGGTGCGCCCTGCCAGCCAAACCTGGACATGTTTCTAATTTTCTTTCTTTCTTTCTTTCTTTCTTTCTTTCTTTCTTTCTTTCTTTCTTTCTTTCTTTCTGGCACACTAGCACACGGTTTCAATTTATTTAATACTCCGACTTTCCGCCAAGAAGGGTCCCAAGGCGCTAGAAATACGAAATATGTCGTGAAAAAATATTAAAGGCCTATACATTAAAATGACAATACAACGAAGCAGCCCCAAAGATTTATTTAATTTGCTTTGGCCATTCCACGCTATGCTTTCCCAAAAGGATTTAAAAAAAAAAGCTTATTTTAAAATACCGTGTGAAAAAGTTTAAATCCAGTGCATGAGAACATGTAAGATAAGGGTGAGCCTTTCTTTGCCATCAACATGCTCAGGATCCAGCTGGGTAGTTAACCGGACACAGGGTTCCTGATTTCACAGCTGTTTGGTGGCTTTTCCTGCCCAAGCAATCCTGGCATCCTCTGGGTGAGGTTGAGTCCTCACTTTCACCCAAATGCATGCATGGACCATTAGACCAGGGGCCAGAAGTACTCTGTTTGAACACAGAAATAGGGCTGCCACAACAACCACCAGAAAGGACTCCTGTACCTTTAAGGGTTGTGTTCATAATTCATTACTTGCTGTTCTTCCTACTTTATTCAGACTGTAGACAAAGACTTTTGTCTCTCATAACTCACTTATACACAGATTGCACCCCCCCAGAAAGTGGTGGTAGAATTGTTAGGTGACAATTTTTCTTTTCCCACATTTTCTGTAGCCCAGTTTGCACTGGCAGCTAAGAATTACATGTTCGTTTCATTATGGAACATACTGTTTTGTAAGTAGTAATCTTGCAGTTTCTTGTTCATTGATTTTATAAAATGGTGTAACGGTTTGAGCGTTGGACTACAAGCTTCAAATTCCTGCTCAGCCATGGAAACTCACTGATGACCTTGGGCAAGCCACACTCTCTCTGCCTCAGAGGAAGGGAAAGGCAACCTCCAGCTGACAAATCTTGCCAAGAAAACCCAAAGGCAAAGCTATCACAGGTTTGTTATAAGTCAGAAACAACTTGAAATCACACAACAACAACATGGTTTTAAAGGAGTGTCTAATATTTTTAATAATTTCTATTTTTTCATGTTATATTTCATATATTGTAAAGACTTTGCTATATATGATAAAATATATGACAGGTTGTGTAGAAGAGAGAATTGAAGCTGTTGTTACTTAGTTCTGTGACAGGCAACACCTGTTGCCTGTCCCTCTCCTATATAACTATTAAAGGTACAAAAGCCTCTACCAGTTTTCAGTTGGGCAACCATTCATGAAGGGAGTGCCATCTAAAACTTTGAAACATGGGCTTGCAGAGCTGGTATTTCAACCAAAGAGCTCAGTCAATGGGGATCCTGGAATGCACAGGGGGTTAGTTTGGAAGGGGGGGGTTAGAATTTTCAGCCAGAGAGCTCTAGTATTCCACAAAACTACAAATCCCAGAACTACTGGATTAAATCTTTGCAGTCAAAAGTAGAACCACAATGTTATAGTTGCATCATGTACAAAGGGACATGGCAACCTGCATCTCCCTAGAAAGTAAAATGGTGGTTTTGTTGACTGCCTCTGGTAACTCACACTAAGCTTAAAATCTTTCACAGGCTTCCTCAGAGATAAATTCAACAACCTTTGGGCTGATCCTGCACAAGTTTATGCAAAGGTGGAACTGTGTAGCCCTCTGCTTATTTCTGAATTGCATCTTCCAGGATTCCTTTTCATTGTCTATGTGGGCCAAAGCTAGTGGGAATTGCTATCCAATAGTTGCAACCCCTCAGGAAGATTCATTTTCAAGTCTGGTGTCAATAGAACTGCAGCTTTAGTTTCTAAATGCATAAGGATCACACTGCTCATGCTGGCCCTCCAGATGTTTTAGACTATTACAGTCCCTTACCATTGGCCATGCTGGTCTTGGGAGTTCAAGTTCAAAACATCTGAAAGTCCAAGGTTCCACATTCTCTGATTTACAACCTTAGCCAAGGAGGAAACAACAGGATTTTGAAGCAGTAATAAAGTAGCAATGAGAGCCAGTGTTGAGTGGTGGTTTGAGCATTGGATTATCACCCTGGAGATTGGGGTTCAATTCCTGCTTGGCCATGGAAACCCACTGGGTGATCTTGGGTGTGTCACACATTCACAGCACCAGAAAACCCCATGATCGGTTCTCATTACGATCACCGTAAGTCAGGAATGATTTGAAGGCACACAACAACAACAATAAAGTTTCAAGTTCTCATTTGCAGTGCATGCATACTTAGCAGTAAATTCTATTGGGTTAGGAGGGGCTTATTTCCAGATAAGTAATTATAGACTGCAGTCTGAAATATAATATTAAAATCCATAGTCTGACCTTGTTTTAAGTCACTGTCTCTTAGGCTAAACTATTTCATTGGCTTGTTGTGAGGATAAAAGCCGGGTTGGCAAACTATGTACGCTTAGAAGAAGAGGTAGAATATAAATATACAATTTCATTCAGGTATACCTCAGTTGAGAGCCAGAGTGGTATAACGGTCTGAGGTTTGGACTACAACCCTGGAGACCAGAGTCTGATTCCTTGCTCAGCCACTGGGTGACCTTGAGCACATCACACACTCTCAGCCCCAGAAAACCCTGTAATAGGTTCACCTTAGGGTTGGTCTCCATAAGTCAGAAATGACTTAAGGGCACACAACAACAATAACAACACCTCCATTACTGTGGCTATTTCTTTAACAGAAAATTTGTTACCAGAGGCAAGAACAAGACGGAAAGAACAGGGATAGGATCCTACCCTGCAAAAAAAATAAGAGCAGTTCTACATGTTTCAGGAAACTTTTTAACCAAAACTAACAATATACACATGTTAAACGAAGCAACCAGGTCGGGTAAGCCTTGTATAAGTCAGGGAAAAAAAAACCTTCTGCAAACCACTTGAAACCTAACGTAATGCATCCGAGACTAATTTTTTCTTTCTTTCATAAGCCTCCTCTGTACTTATAATTTTCATTTTGTAGCCAAATCTATGCCTTTCTTAATTTCCTAGGCGTAGTGGCTAAGGCAGGTTTATCTAATTTACCAATTTTTCTCTGTTTTTGTCCTCACCGCCTCCAGAATCCTCCCTTCAGGGCTTCTGGAGGCAGTGGCTGTTTACCTTGCTTGTCGTGGGCAGGCAGGCACATACAGGTCCAGTAGAACCAACCAGAGTAGAATCCAATTCTTTCCCAGTTTAAATCTTGTTGCATGGATGCAGATGCACTGCCACAACCTAATGCTTGAAAGCCTGTGTTACTGCAGCCCTCCTTCACCATCTTACCCATGACAATGCTGCTAAAAACGATTCAACTAGACAGAGGACAAGTGGGAGAAAAAGGGCTGGCTGGCAAAAATACTCTTGTGAAAACAAGCTTCTTTGTCAGAGGTTTTACTAATTGAGGTATGCCTGTATATTACCACCAGTAGGTGGCACCTTTTTTCTACCTCAGGCAGCAAAGCATCTGGGAGGTCTTTGGAGCTGTAATTCTCTGAAAAGCCCCACTACCTGCTGGTCCTGAAGCAAGATCTAAGATGCGCGGAATGAAAACCGGAGGAAAATGTTATTTTTTCACTTTATGCTCCACTAAAGAAAGAATGCAAATGCTAAATTTAGCTCTCACAGTTCTCTTCAGGTAACCAGGGTTTGCCTAAGGACTCCCATAAGACTGGGGCCATTTCCGCACTAGGCTGTTATAGCGCGATGATTCCACTTTCAACCTCCTCTGGAATCCTGGGGTTTGCAGTTTGGGAGGGGCCCGCCGGCCCCTCCCGAAACTGCAAACCCCAGGATTCCAGAGGAGGTTGAAAGTGGAATCATCGCGCTATAACAGCCTAGTGCGGACAAACTATTTCCTCCTTCTCCAGGGTAGCTAAAACCGATTTTGTTTTTTTAAGGGGGAGAACAGGATAGTCATTTGTGGTCATAAAAGATCCAGGGTGTCTTTTTATTTTGGCATCCAAATTCTACGCAGGGATGAAGCCATACATGACACATAGTTAAAAATAAAAAAAAGATTATTTTACTGACCTGACGCTCCAGTTTTATGATGCAGCGGGAGCCAAACACTAAAGCAACAAATGCAGTCAGGCAGCGTATTGAATGCAAGACGGAAGCGAATTATTTGTAATGTTCAGGTGTAAATTGTGTGTATGCAAATAGGATTGCGTCACCAGCAAGCCACTTTTGAAAGGGGTCGCTCGCTTGACTGATTTAAATACCTGGTGGTGTTTTTAACAACGGAGTGGGTAGTTGTTTAAATGTTAATAGTCAAATGACGTCAGTATTTAGGAATGAAGAAAAATAAAAGAAATTGCAAAGAAAAAGGATCTGCTTCTCTTGAAATCATTAAAAAAAAAGTAGAGAAAGAAGCCAGACTCCTCTAGAAGAATAAGCGCCCATTTTACCAGGTGGCTCGTTGGTCTAGGGGTATGATTCTCGCTTAGGGTGCGAGAGGTCCCGGGTTCAAATCCCGGACGAGCCCAATTTTTCCTTAAAAAAAAAAAACACACAACACACTAGATCAAGAATAAGACCGAAGTATCGATTACAGATTGCTTATTTTCCCAAAAGCATTCCTGTAAATATTGTTGATTTTATTAGTATGAATTGTTACCTATAAGTCCCTTGCATACATCGATTTGCCGTGAAAATACGCTCCTTTGGCATCCCTTGTTGCCCTTTGCAATTAACAATTTTAAAAAAAATCAGTTTCTTTCTGTCTGATCACTTTTCTCCTCTTCTGTCTACGAACCAGCACTAATAATACTCAACAATAGAGTAGGCACAGCCCAAAGTAGAAGAAAGTATAACAAAATAAATGCAAATCGGTCTGCAGACGAGCATCGGGGCAGAAAAACAAGCTTTTAAAACGATGCCCAGTTCCTGATGGTCGTATCTTTCCTTTAAGTATTTTTAGGGGCCTTTTCATTTTCCTCCTCTCCAGCCCTAGATCAGGGGGACGTTGAAAAGCCAGCGGGGAAGCCTTTAAGAAGCAGTATTTTGTATTAGTGGCCGTTTCCGCACTAGGCTGTTATAGCGCGATGATTCCACTTTCAACCTCCTCTGGAATCCTGGGGTTTGCAGTTTCGGGAGGGGCCGGCCGGCCGGCCCCTCCCGAAACTGCAAACCCCAGGATTCCAGAGGAGGTTGAAAGTGGAATCATCGCGCTATAACAGCCTAGTGCGGAAACGGCCAGTGTTCATTAATCGCCCACCTTAGCCTTCGGTAGAGGAAGGGAAGACTGCAGTTTCGGGCTCTGTGCTGAGCAGTTTCCTCCCTCCCCCGTCCTCCTCCTTCCACCTACCCCGCTTAAGGATCTGGGGAAGGAAGCATAAAATTAATAAGCTGTCAACGTCCCCCCCAAAATAGGAAGGATCACCATAGAACTCCCCTCCAATGGCGGGCTCGTCCGGGATTTGAACCCGGGACCTCTCGCACCCGAAGCGAGAATCATACCCCTAGACCAACGAGCCGCTCTCAAACATCCCTCCCTCAGCTCGCTCCTTCATGTTTATCCTCCCCTATTGCACAAGCGCAAGCTTTCCAGTTTGCATACTTCGGACATACACCCCTTCCGCTTTTAAAATGGTTCCGCCCAGGTTCTCGGCGAACCCATTAAACACGTCTCCTGTTCGATCACATAGTAGGACGCTATCGTCCTCCCCTCCTCTGTCCGTGCGCTCTTCCGCTTTAAGGGAAAGGGGAGATACCACTTCGCAGAGGCCGAGGGGTAATTTCCCCCCCTTCGTATAGCTGCTATAGCCTATTTAAGGAAATACAGATTATGGCATTCCAATTGGGCTGGGAGATTCCAAATGAAATCCATCCTTTCTTCTGAACGGGACACCTGGAGGGGTTTTTTTTTCTCCCCCTTTGCACGGAATTATGTTAGGTGAGCCCTTTCCATCTGGAGGGAAGTTACTTTTCACACATGTTCCCTCCCCTCTGTGTCAATTTAGGAGGTCTCGTGGGCCATTTCCGCACTAGACTGTTGCAGTGCTATTATTCCACTTTCAACAACGTTCTCCCTAAACTGCCAACCCCGGGATTCCATTGGATATTGAAAGTGGAACCATAGCGCTATAACTGTCTAGTGCGGAAATGGCCTCGGGTTTCGCTTTGCTTGCTGAACTCAGGCCATTTCCGCACGAGCCTGTTATAGCGCGATGATTCCGCTTTCAACATCCTCTGGAATCCTGGGGTTTGCAGTTTCTGGAGGGGCCGGGCGGCCCCTCCCGAAACTGCAAACCCCAGGATTCCAGAGGATGTTGAAAGCGGAATCATCGCGCTATAACAGGCTCGTGCGGAAATGGCCTCAGCAAACGGATTCCCGGATTGTGGACGTGGAAGTTGTCAACTTCGCACCGTTTCTCGTTCTCCTTTGGGGTCATCAATCTGTGACAGCAGCATGACTTAACGGGGTCAGCAAAATAGTAGGGAAAACTCCGGAAAATATTCGTACAATAATTAAATGCGTGTAAGCCAGTAATATGCAGGTACTTGGGGCACTAAGCAAACATTTTAAACAAAAATGAGGCATCTACGCTTTGCAAAATGCCCTATAAAAAAGTATGTTTGCACGCAGCCTTGATAAAATGCAAGATGTGTTGTGTCAGCTTCCATGCAATCTCCAACACTGAACACGTGCAGGTTTTGTCACCTGTTTTGATGCTGTACAATGTCGTTATGTACCTGAGCAAAATTTTAGTTTCATTTATAGATGTCTTTCTACTCAGAAAGGGTTCATTCATAGTCATGTATGGAGAGCATAAGGGAAATGGATCTTCTTTCTTGGGGTGAAATATGAGGTAATATTTCTTTCTCCTGGTGTTAACTGAGATGGCAAATCTAAAACGATTGTTTGATGCTTCCGCACTAGCCTGTTATAGCGCGATGATTCCACTTTCAACATCCTCTGGAATCCTGGATTCCCCAGGATTCCAGAGGATGTTGAAAGTGGAATCATCGCGCTATAACAGGCTAGTGCGGAAATAGTTAATGCTGTTGTGAATGATCACTGCTTATTTTGCACACATTTTAATTGTATTGTCACAGAATGTATTTTTTAATCCATGCCTGTTTAACCTCACTATTCACATTCTTTTCTCTGTATATAGCTGCTCATCGAGGACAAAACTCCATGTGCTGCTAGTCTGCAAAAGCTTTAATTGGTTCTTTAGGGTACTGGACGATTCTCTTGTGTTTGCTGCAACAGACTGGCATAGCTGTCCCTGTTAAAAGCTGTCTTTAAATGTCCTCAATGCCCACTCTAAAATTTCTTTCAAATATTTGTATAACGTTCTTCATGATCAATATTCTTAGGTTTCAAAATCTACTAAAGCACCAGTCGAAAAGACAGCACTGCTTTGACTAGTGGTGACTCTTGTGAAGCACAGTTTCAGCTATTGTTACTGAACTTCCTCCATAAAAACACTTGCTCTGTAAAATCAGGTATCTCTTGAAAAGTATTGTAACAGGCCTGCAGAGCTTATTAATGTACCTGAAACATGGATGCTAGAGATCTGTCCATGGCAAATGCCTTTAGGTCTTTAGGTCTTGGAGGAGAGCATTGCTCAGAAATCTGTGCCCATAAAATGACTTTAAAAGAAGATGTAGAGCAAAGGGGCGTTCCATAACTTGATCTCCTCAAAAAGTTTATCAGACAAGGGCTAATTTAAATAACTTCATTTTTAGCCCAAAGAGCTATCTGCTCCCTTATGAACCTACTCCCACTTTAAGACCTTCCTGTGTATAGAGACTGCTGCCTTCCAGAATCAGGTGGAATTCTGGATAGAACATTCTTAGCAGTCAAATCAATTGTGAAACACTCTCACTGGGAACAGTTGACTAGCAACTGCTCATTTAACACTTAGGCAAGGGGAGAGCAATACCGTTCTCCCAATTTCTTTATTAGGTGATTTTGTTGCATTATTATTATTATTCCTTGTGTTTTAAAGGTGTTTTGATTTTCTTTGAATTGACGGCCCTGTGGACAATGTGTTTGTTACTATATTTGCTGATTCTGATTTTATGATTTTTGCATTAATTGTTGATTAATTCCTTTCAGAAAAGCTTTTAAACTTGAAAGCTGAGTTGTAAAATCATTGCAAAATAGAATCATTGCAAAATAGTAACTTAATCATTTTGTCATGTGAGCTTCCAGATAACCCATCTGTTCAGGCTATTGCCGTAAATCAGGCGGAAATGTGGCATAGAATGTGTAGGAAAATGGTCCTCAGTATACTATGAGCTCTGTTTGAAACAGTGAGAAGAAGAAGGATGAAGAATGTCTTCATTCCCATGGCCTCTGGTTGTTAGGTTGTATAGTAAGATTTTTCTTTCCCCCTGGTGGGCTAACAAAGTGGTTATGTTCATGGCCTTTGTAAGTTACCATTTGATAAATGGCTATCAGTATTCCTTCAGAGGCTGTGCTATATGTGTGTAAAGGCACTCAACCATATCAAAGTGTATGGGATAAAGTAAAAAGGATGAAGATAAGGACAGAACCCTGAATATAGCTGTTCAGAGATTTGTGCACAAGGAGGAAGAGAACTACTATAAAATCAATGCAAAGAAATAGAATATGGACCCCCCCACACACAAAAAAGGTAGAATGAGAGACCTCTTCCACAAGATCTGATAAATCAAAGTGAAATTTAAACCAAGATTGGGAATGCTGTATGACCAGCAGGGAATAACAATACATGACCCAGTGCAAATAAAAAGGTGGTAGAAAATATATACTGAAGAACTATATAAAAGAGATGAAAGAACGACAGATCTATTCAAGGAAGAACAATCTGAAAATGAACCCACAGTTTTAGAAAGTGAAACGGAAGCTGCACTCAGAGAACTTGGAAGAAATAAACCACCAGGAGCAGATGGCATACAATACAGCAGCTTCAAGCTACAGAGACAGAATCCATTCAAGTTCTAACTAAAATGTGTCAACAAATATGGAAAGCAAAACAATGGCCTTTGAAATGGAGACACTTGATATACTTTCCAGTTTCCAAGAAAGGGTACACCAGGGATTTAAAATAACCATAGGACCACTGTATTAAACTCCCATGCAAACAGAGTGATCCTCAAAATTTTGCAACAAATACTTCTTGTTACATTTATGGTGAAAATGCCAGAAGTACAAACTGGGTTCAGAAAAGGAAGAGGCACTTGGGATCATAGTGCAAGCATATGTCAGACAATGGAACTCACAAAAGAATTTCAGAAAAAAAATCATCCTGCGCATTATAGATTATAGCAAAGGCTTTGACTGTGTGGATTGTAAAAAATTAAGAATTGCTCATAAAGAAATGGGTGTACCACAACATTTGTTTGTCCTGATGTGTAACCTGTACTCAGGATAAGAGACTACTGTCAGGACAGAATAGGGAGAAAGAGAATGGTTTCTGATTGGTAAGAGAGTCAGTCAAGGCTGCATTTTATTCCCTGACCTGTTCAACATGTGCACTGAACATATCGTATGTAAAGTGAGATTAGTCTTGGAGGAAGGTGGCATGAAAACCAGAGAAATTAACATTAATAGTTTAAAATATGCAGATGACATACTACTACTAGCAGAAGATAGCAAAGACTTGGAAGTCAAGTAGGAAAGTTTAAGGGCAGATTTACAGCTGAATATTAAGAAAACAAAAATAATGACCACAGATGATCCATTCTATTTAATAACTTAGCCAAAGTATGTAAAGTCTTTATTCCAGTGTTTTCATCACTTGCTTTAAAGAGTCTTCATACCTTGGCACACTCATTTATCACAATGGAGACTGTAGTCAAGAAATCAGAAGAAGACAAGGACTTGGAAGGACAGCTATGAAGGAATTAGACAAGATCCTCAAGTGTAAAGGTTTGTCATTGAATACTAAAGTCAGGATTGTCCATGCAATCATATTTCCAATTTCTATGTATAGTTGTGACAGCTGAACAGTGAAGAAAGCTGATAGGAAGGGAATCAAATCATTTTAAATGCTGGAGGAGAGTTCTGCTGATACCATGATCCGCCAAATTGACAAAGAAATGGGTCCAAGAGCAAATCCAGCTTGAAGTGTCCCTTGGAGCTGAGATGACTAAACTGAGACTGCTATACTTTTGACATATCATGAGAAAACATGGGTCATTAGAAAAGACAATAATGCTTGGTGTGAGGAAAAGGACAATCTAATTCTGCTGAAAAGCCCAAAGAATAAAATAATTGGGGCAAATAAAATATTACTAATTTAGCTTAGCTTTGGAAAGAGTAATCATTTGGCAAGATAAACCTCCAGCCTTAGCAAGAACAATATCATGTGGTAAGAGCCTGGCTCCCTGAATTTCTCTGCCCCTTGCTAAAATAAACCAGACAGCCATATAGTGAAAGTAGACAACTTCCCCTTTTCCACAAGAACAAACAGCTTAAGAAATGAGTGGTCAGGAGATGGGAGGGGGAGATAGGAGAACTCATAAACAGAATACGTAATGCTAAAGAGGAGGCTCTCCAAATATGGCAAAGGAAATGCTTGTAACGAATCAAAATAGCGGGGAAGGGGCTTTTAGATAGGCGGACGGGGAAGAATGTGCACCCTGATAATCAACAACCTATCTGCGAGAGGGAGGAGTAACCATGCAGCCAGGAGTACGATTTAAATATAGGATGTTTTGATTGCTGGGCGCGCTCTCACCTTTTGAGTAAGGGAGGAGCGCCCAATTCTGCAGAATTGAATAAATCTATTGCTGCAATAGCTGCTTGATCTAAGAATCTGTCTCAGCCTTCTATTATTTAAAGATCTCACTGCCAACTTACTGAGATCTTTATTGGGCTTATTTCTAACATTGGTAAGATAGAAGACAGTAGGAAGAGAGGAAGACCACATTACAGATTGTTAGATTCAATCAAGGAAGACATGGCTCTGAATTTGCAAGACCCAATATAAGATGACTTGGGGATCTCTCATTCATAGGGTCACTGTAATTTGAAGTTGACTTGATTGCAACCTGGGGTGTTTGCCTGAAACTTACATTGCCATTATGCAGATACTATATACTTTAGGAACCAGTACATGGGGTCTGAGACCTTGAAATGTGTCAACAGTTGCAATTTGAGCAAATGTTTGTTAGCTTTCAGATAGGAGAAACATCCTATTTTATTTTTTCTTCAAATCAACAACCTCTTGTCCTAAGTTGATAAGAGTACCATTGTTTACTTAGCCATTAATTCGGCTTGTTATTACTCATGCTGCTTGTGTCATTTTGATAATGAAATCCTGATGCTGGACAAAATCTTGCTACAATATATGTAGTCCAATAGACCAGAACTTTCCAAACTTTTCATGTTGGTGACACACTTTTTGGACATGTATCATTTCGTGACACAGTAATTCAGTTTTACTAGCAGACTGGGGGTTAAACAGTGGGAAAGGCAATCCACCCCCCATCCTGGCTTGCTGCTGTTTGTTTCCCCAAGGAAAGACGCCAGTGAGGGTGGCAGCAGTGGGAAAGGTGCCCCCCCACCTGATCCTGGCCCACTGCGGCAGTGGTGGCAGCAGCGGGAGAGGCTTGGGAGGGGGCTCTTTCTCAACCCAGGGAGGTGACACACCTACACACTTCAGGCGATACCCTAACATGTCACGACACACTGTTTGGAAAGCCTTGGGCTAGACTCTATTGTCCAGCAAGTGTGTTCAATTCCTTTAACCTACTTTAAAGAAAACAAAACAACAACAACAAGAACAACAACAACAAGCAAACATAATTTGCTTTTTGGAAAATAAGCTGACTAATGCAATGATATGTGATTTGGGATCTTTTTTTAAAAGAGTTATGTTAAATTGCTATTTGTCTCAGAACATAAGGCTAACATTTTTGAACGTAATTAATTGAAAAACACAGGAGAAAGTGGAGTCTTTCATATGTAAATAGAAAAATACTTAGTACTTAGTAGTAGCATATTCTGAGTCTGACAGGCTTTGAGATGAGAAGCTTTTAGCTGTATCCTCCTGTTTCCATGAAATCTGAACTCTCCTCTCAAACTGAATACCTTTGGCAAATTCTGCATTAAGTATTCAAGAAAGTGCACTTTACTTTAGTACCATTCATGTATCTAAACATAAATTCAGAGTATATTCTCTGCTATTTCCATTTAAGAGGAATCCATTCTATTAACATAAAAGTGAGAACATGCTAGACTTCTGTTTTGCTTTTTAAGGGGAAAGTAAGCCCTCTTGCCACATTTATCATCACTTTGAGTTTTTATTGCTAGACTTCTTTTTTCAAAATATGAATTTTTATGCATTGTCTTTTATACACCAGATCAGAATGGCATTAACTTTCTGCAAATGTTATCTTTGAACATTAGTATTCTATCACTATTCCTTGATGTTTTTGATAGCTTCTTAAATTGGCCTTGCTTCCCATGTCATATTTTGAGGGGAGGGGCAAGATATAGCAGCATATCTCTAGCATATTATAATTTGTAGTATACTCGGTGTGTGTGTGTGTGTGTGTAATTTGTAGTATACTCGGGGGGTGTGTGTGCACGTGCGCATCCAGTAAAGCTGTTGTGGCTAAATAATTGCCTGAATTGGTATGCTGCCAAGGCCGTCTAAATACGTAAGCCGAGGATCTTTGGGATTCTTCCAGTAGCATTTGTTGTTGTTGGCTAGCACTGTAGAACTAGTTAAAAATAGGGTGATCCTTGCATTGAGGGAATCAAAGTTAAAATTATAACTATTAAATTCAAGGTTGATTAATTAAGGAGCTGAAGAAGATAAGTAGACAAAAGAAGGAAGACTGCAGCATTGTGTCCATTACCTATCACAGGGTTTTCTTGGCAAGATTTATTCAGAAGGGGGTTGCCTTTGCCTTCCTCTGAGGTGAGAGAGTGTGACTTACCCAAGGTCACTCAGGGGGGTTTCTGTGCCCAAGCAGAGACTTGAACCCTGCTCTCCAGAGTTGCAGTCCAGTGCTCAGACCACTATACCACACTGGCTCTTTCTATGCCAGTAGTTTCAAACATCCATCAGACAGAACTGTAACTATTGATTTTAATATAATGTTTATTTTAATATAATTATGAACATGTGGGTAAATCTCAGAGCTTGGAATAGGTATCTTTTTGTACTGCAGCTCCCAGAATGCCCAGGCCAGAATAGTTGTACTCCAAAAAGTAATGTAGACAAGCTCTGTTAAATCCATGATAGCTTCTCATACTCTCCAAGATTTCACATATGAAAATCAGTACTCATGTAGCCAAGCAACATCAGTGTATGGTCAATATGGCAAAAGTTATTCATGAAGAAGAACTCATAAGCTAGGAGAGGCTGCACAGTTTAATTCTGCCTGAACCTACTAGGAAAGGCAAGATTCTGCTCCTCCTCTCCTCCAGCTGAGTTGAGTACAAACTACTTTTGCACTCTAAACTCAGTTTGTAGCAACTGAAGTATGCTGAGGACAAATAGGGGAAATCAGATGAGGAGAGAGAAACTGGGACATTTTCAAAGCATCTGAAAAAGTGCGACAAGAGAGGATTAGTCAGGACTGTCCTGCCAAATCTAAAAAGTAGGCAGGTGTGGTTCCTCTCGAGTTAAAAGTAACAATGACAAAAAATGCTAGTTTGTATTTAAAATCACAAATGGTTTTGTTGTTATTCCTTTGTTGTTTATTTTTAACAGGAAGGTATGATCGCTACCTTTTTTCTGGTTGGTATTCCATGCTGGATTCCAAGTGGTACAAAACTAGGGAATAATAAGTGATTGATCAGCAAGGCTCATGGATGAAGCCAGAGGTCATTTGATATGCTTTATCAGTAGGCATGCATTCAAACAATGAAGGACATACATAGTTTAGAAGGGCCATGGCTTAGTGGTACAGCACATACTTTATATGTTGAACACCACCAACTGTGGTATCTCTAGTTAAAAGTTTTAGGTGGCAATACTGGAAAAGATCTCTCTGTACCTGAAAACTTGGAGAGCTGCCAACACCAATAAAAGGAGACAATATAAAACAGCTGTTTGACTGGCAAAATTCACAAGACATTGATTTTCTCATGAATCCATATGCCAGAAAGCACGCTGCACCTTTTAAATATATACCTGACATAACCATTAAAACCCAGAATCTAGGAGAAAGATTGTTGTTATTGCATGCCTTCAAGTCATTTCCAACTTACGATAAACCTAAGGTGAACTTATTACAGGTTTTATGGGGGCTGAGAGTGTGTGATGTTCCCAAGGTCACCCAGCGGGTTTCCATGACCAGAGCTATTTCTGCATTAGACTGTTATAGCGCTATTATTCCCCTTTCAACATCCTATGGAATCCTTGGGTTTTCAGTTTAGGGAGGGGCCAGCCAGCCCTTCCCTAAACTGCAAACCCCAGGGTTCCATAGGATGTTGAAAGGGGAATAATAGCGCTATAACAGTCTAGTGTGGACATGGCCCAAGTAGGGAATGGAACCCTGGTCTTTAGGGTCGTAGTCCAGTGTTCAAACCACAACAGCATGCTGGCTCAGGAGAAAGACAGCTACATGAAAGTAAAAGGGACAGTTTTTAGATAGGCAGCTTTTCCTCTAAGAGGAAGATGGGGAAAAATGAAGTTTAGAACTCAGTTATATTTATGAATAATAACTCCAGAAACACTGTTATTTAATAGGCCTAGACTCCATATCTGGAAACAACAGCAGTGCAGTTATCAAGACCATCCACAGGATACAGATAAAAGAACACCCGCCAGCAAACATTAGTTATGAAATAAGGGGAGAGAAAAAAATAATTGCATTAGTACCAACAGAGGCCAAATTAGAATGACCTATTGAGGTTTGCTGGCCAGTCCCTTTGCTTCTTGAAAGTGTTTATATGCTATTTTGGTGACAGTATAACTTGGTGTACATAAACTGGCATGCATAAGCTTAGTTGAGACTGAAAAGCTACATTTTTGGACTACAGCTTCCACAATTCCCCAGGCTACATTCCAAACCGGTAACATTTTCAAACTATAAAGTGTTGTCAATGTCTTGTGGCTGATCTTGACCAAGATTAAAGCTAAGGGAGTTTCTCCTAATAATAAAACTGGATTGGGGGTCTCATTAGGTAGAAAGTGGCAATCTCTTCCAGCAAATGTTCTGACAGCTGGCTTTTCTTTAGATATAGCATGTGAGACCACAACTGGGACTGAAATGCTGGGCAAGTCTGAATCTCCATATCACCACTCTGGCTTTTGTAGTAAAGCAAGGAGAGAACATCTTGACTTTGAAACATGCTAGAGAAACATGCCAGGCAAACCAAAAGCCTTGCTAAGACAGATGGTTGCCACAAAAAAGTACTTTGTGTACATCAGGGCTCTCTGACTTTGCCATGGGCATAGTCAGCAGTGTCTATTTTGAGTACTGCAAGAAAAATATTATTTTCAGTTCAGTCAATCTAACCATGGCCGTAATATGCTGCAAGAGCCATAAATAAAACAAGGGATCATAACTTATGAATTGCATCTTTAACATCTATAAGTGATAGAACGAGAACAGATAAATAGAGATTATTTCTCTGTTTGAAAAAGTCTGGGTCAGCAAACAAAATAGCCACTTTCAAACCATTCATAGTAGACATGGAATTCATTGCTGGATATTAGCATAGATTACTTAAATATTTGTATAGTGTAGGTTAATCAATTATTAACATTATCTATAACATCAAAACCTAGACTCCTCCATGCTCAGAAGCAGTATAGTTTTGATTATTAGACTCTTGGGATAAATAATGAGGAACTATTTATTATCTCTGTCATGTCTTGCTTGAGAAATTTACAGAATATCTAGCTGGCATATCTTCCAACGTTGCAGAGATGAAAAATTGGGACACATGTGGCCAAGCAAGATTGGTATGTCGTCAAGATAGTAACAAGGAAGAACACCCAAGCTAAGAGAGGCTGCTGCAGTTTCATTTTGCCTTGGCTTACTAGGAAGGCCAAGATTCTGCCTCCCCCTCCTGTCTTCTCTTCTCCCTCATGCTCAGTTAATTGATTGCAAACTAGTTCTGTAGGCAAAACTAGTCAACTGAGTTAATTGAATGCAAACTAGTTTTGTACTTTGAACTCAGTTTGCATGAATGGAAGTAAGTCAAGGACAAAGCGGGAAAGCGGAAAGAGGAGAAAGAAACTGAGGGCCTTTCTGCACTACACTTGTTATAGTGTTATTATCCCACTTTCAATATCCTGTGGAATTCTGGGGTTTGCAGTTTACTGAGGCCAAAGAGCTTTCTCTCCAAGAATTCTGAATGCCCCTCCCTAAATTGCAAACCCCAGAATTCCATACAATGTTGAAAATGGAATAAGAGCACTATAGTAGTGTAGTGCAGAAAAGCTCTGAGATATTTTAAAAGCAGTTGAATAAGTGGGGCACCAAAGAATTAATCAGAACTGTCCCTGCAAGTTCAGGATAGTTGGAGGTTATGAGTGGGCCACTTCTGGAAGTGCTGGGTTAATGGTTTTAGGTACTTTTATATACTATGCAAATCTTTTCTAGTTTGGTACCTCTGCTGTGTGTATCATTTCCTGCCCTTCTGTTTTATTGTGATTAAGTTATTATTATTTATTTAATTTACATTCTACCTTTCTTCTTGTACAGGACTTTAGTCTAACATTCCAGACCAGGAATGTGTGACGTTTCTGCCTTTGCCTGAAGGAGCTTGTGGAAGAGACGAAAAGCTATTTTGTGTCCCTAAGCATCCAGTCAATTGGACAATATTATGTGTGATTGACAGGGATGATAATCTGCATAGGTATACTATCTGCTTTGAGATTTGCACAACTTACCATCAAAATGCTGGCAGTTTAACAGCACGAACAACATTTTCAAGGGGAATCTGTTCAATACTTGACTTACTACTTAGTAGTAAACGCTTTATGGGAGCAATACAGACAGCCAGACCAACAGGGCAAGATGAGTGAGTTCCTTTAGTAAGTATGCAGTCTCTCTGCAAAGCCCATCTGCTTAGGAGTCCATTTCCCCCTACTGCATTCCTGATGGCAGCAGTACAATGACTTCCTGGCAAGTTATAAAATGTTGCCTGCTTTCCTAGGCCAGCCTCTTGGTGTAGAGCTCTTCCAACATAGATGCATACTGATAAACCATATGTCCAGCACAATGTACCAAATCCTATTGTTTTGGACCATCCTTGCCTTGTATCTTTCCAATTATTTTTGTAATGTAGGGTAACATTACAAAATGTCCAGCCAAGCATGGTCTTGATACATCTAGGGAACATACTGCCACTCAGTTCATCCTATATTACCTAGGTAAATAAGTACATAAGCAGAAATTCATGTAGCAACTCTGAAGAGAACAATAGTATTAAACATTTGCATGCTGTTACTGACAATGAATTTTCTTGGCTGGGTTGCCATTTGAGATATCACCTGTTATTTTCCCCTGTTTAACTCTTTCAGATGTGTTTTCAACAGAGGGCTATAGTTCAGTGGCAGAACACTTGTTTCCCATGTGGAAGGTCTTAGCATCAACTCCTGGCACTTCCATTCAGAAACACCTCTGCCCTTGGCAAACTTCTGTTGGTGTATCATAGAATCATAGAAATGTAGAGTTGGAAGAGACCACACAGGCCATCCAGTCCAACCCCCTGCCATGCAGGAACACCCTCAAAGCACTCCTGACAGATGGCCATCTAGCCTCTGCTTAAAAACCTCCAAGGGAGGAGACTCCATTACACTCCAAGGCAGCAGATTCCACTGCCAGACAGCCCTGACTGTCAGGAAGTTCTTCCTGAGGTTCAGGTGGAATCTCCTTTCCTGCAGCTTGAATCCATTGCTCCTTGTCCTGGTCTCTGGAGCAGCAGAAAACAAGCCCTCTCCTTCCTCTACATGGCATCCCTTCAAATATTTAAACATGGCTATCATGTCCCCTCTTAACCTTCTCTTCTGTGTAAACTAGCCTTCCTTCATTCAGTGTGTGTATGATGGGATGCACTGTATCTCCCATCATCCCCAGACAGCACAGCCACTGATGGCTTGAGGAGTTGTCAAAATTGTAGTTCAATACACCTGAGGGACGTATAGTCAATACTGGGCTGTACAA
This sequence comes from Ctenosaura bakeri, assembly GCA_948474755.1. NCBI lineage: Eukaryota > Metazoa > Chordata > Lepidosauria > Squamata > Iguanidae > Ctenosaura > Ctenosaura bakeri. The sequence goes on along the minus strand of CAOLHI010000350.1, from coordinate 1,496,080 downwards.
ACAAGCTATCTGACTTGGTGTAAACATCTTGTGTTGTTAAGATATTAGTTTGTATATTCAAGCACTTTTCAATACTAGCCTCTTGAATGGGCAGCTGTTTTGTAAAATACAGGATATTCTCACACATGAGTTTTGAAACAACTCTTGTTTTAGCCAGGTTTGTAAAGAAAACAAAATTTAAGCCACCATTGGTGAGAAGACTCATTCATGCTACAAATGTCTCTGCTTATCTTTCTCCTTCATGTGATCTACAATTAGATAAGCACACCATAGCATGCAAGGCTCAAAGTTAATGTAGCATTCTACAGTGAAAACACCCACAATGTCCCCCTGTGGTGAACAGCAAACCCAGAAGAATTAAAGGATAAGGACACTACTGTTATTCTAGCAACTGGATTTTTTCCTTTACTACACGTACAAATTATTCCATCATTGGTAACTAAGCCAGAAGAGATTGTTTTGTGTGGTTCTGTGGAAGACCATGTAATTGATATGCATACAGTATAGCTTCAGCCAACAGACCACAAGAGGCTTGGAAATGTCAACTTTAATCAAAAAATATAACTAATACATGTTATAGTTGTGTCCACTTGAAAATGCTGAAAAACCCTCAGCAACAGTGGAATCCCTAAAGTCAACATGGAAGAATTTTCTGTGCCACCCTTCTTGGTGTGTCACCATTTTGGTGTGTCATAAGGTTAGATAGCCTGATACAGAGAAGGCTATCTCCTGTCAAAGATGGCCATATTTGCTGCAAGTAAAGCCTAAGAACTGCCAAAGGAAAAGAGAGAACATTGGTATTCTTGGGAATTTCAGTTAAGGAGGAACTTCTGCTCATTCTGAAGCAAGCACTGTATTGGACACTCAACGCTAGCTTTCATTTCCCATTTTTGTTTTGGCAGTAACTACCCTGGCATGACATCACACTCTGGAGACTGTAGCCGTTTCTGTGTTTTCTCCTGGCAAGGGACTCCCACTTTCTTCTGTGTCTGACACCTGCTGTGTGTCTTCATTCTCACATAATTTACCTTCCCTCTCTCCTTTATTTTCCTGGTCAGAAGTGTTACCATCCACCTTATCCCCCGAAATGTTTTGCGGCAACTCTCTCTTTGTATTCTCTGCGGTGTTGGAAGATGGATTCTTTTCATTGTCTGCCTTGATTTCCTCAAGTTTTTCGTCTTCTGGAAGGTTCTGGTGTGGCTTCTCTTCTTTGGTGTCCTTGCATAATGTCCCTACTTCAGTTTCTCCTTCTTTCTCTCTGTGTTCTGTTCCACTGGACGCTAGATCTGAGGGGGAGGTTTTATCCAATACTGCCTGGTTTTGTTTCTCATTGCAGTCTGTGCCATCTGCAGTGGGAGACAATGGTTTTGTAGCCTCACTCTTGTCATCAAATACATTATCCCCCTCATTATCCTCCTTGGCACCATTTTCCTGATGTGCAAGTGACACCCCTACATCTAGGTCATCTCCATATTCTGACTGCGACTTTCGAAATCTTCTTGAGGGTGGTCTGCGTTTTATTGATCCTCGTGTCCGTACCTGAAAGGACATAATGCTGTAACTGAATCCATTTTGCAAAGTCAGCAAAGAAATGTCTCCATTCTTCTGTTAATAGGCATACTTTAGTCCCTTTTCACATCATTTGTATTTGCCATCACTATTTCTTTGATAGGAGAGGATGGATGGCTGTCATAAAAGCAGACTGGACAGCACAGACTGGGGTTTGTGTGTGTATATATTTGTTTGAGAGGGAGAGACAGACAAACAGAGAAGGGTAGAGAATATACTGGCACATGGGACAATGTGGCTCAGCATATATTCCTAATGGCAATATTCTATGAAGAACATATCATGCATGCAGCTCAGGCCTAGGGTCTGAATGTCCAAAAAGATAGCAGTCTTAGGAAAGATCATTAGATTATGAGCCAGTACATGTTCTTGCTCGGACTATGACAGTTACTCTTTTACAATTACATCTCAAAGTCCCATAAGATTTCATTTATTAATTGAACTGTCCTGTGACCCAAATTAATTTGGATAAATTTTGAAAGCTGTACGTAACAGCATTGTTGCTTTTCAACTTCTGTATTTATTGATGCTAGACTGTGACTTTCCCCCTCCTTTTAAAACATACTTCCCAGTGAGCTTTCCCCATTTCTTTTTAATTTTCTCCTGACAATGAAGAGGGCTCTTACATGGCCAAAGCCTAGCACATACCATACCTTGTTATAAAACTGTAGATGAGTGCCCTCCGGTGGCTGATCAAAGCTCACTGGTGTTTCATCTGGTTCACTTGAATGAGACTGTGGGCTGATTGGAGTGGATGGTGGAGTATTAAATGGAGAAACCATTACTTTTAGGCCTGGACTTTTGGGACTGGCTCCTGGCAGCAGAGAAGCTGGAGCAAATGCCAGATTGGCCTGCAATGGGAGGGAAAAAAGAGCCATTATTTCCCAATGTTTAAAATTTAAAAACTTGTTTTCTTCTTATTGAAAATCTTGCCTTAACATTACAATTACAACTATCACCAAAGTCTGTTTGGAACATACAGTGCATTTAATAAATACATAAAAATAAATACATTATAAATAGATGCCTAAATATTTATTTAGAGGATTGCCAATGGAATCAAGTACTGAGTCAACTCAGTCCTCCAAGTATCAATAATGACACCCACCCATGCACAACAGGGAGGTATCAGCAGGCTTGGGGAAAACAGAAGGTTTGCAGAATATCAGGTGTGCTCCTCTCTGTGTATGCCTGTATGTACATATCCACACGGAGTACTACTGGGAAGCATGAGTACCTTGCATTCCAAGTGGGCATGGAATGCTTACTGAGGGGAGTGAGAGAGTTTACAGGAGTGGACAGATCAAATGGAGTAACTTGGGACATTTCTGCACTAGACTGTTAGAGCACTATTATTCTACTTTCAACATCCTATGGAATCCTGGGGTTTGCAGTTTAGGGAAGGGCCGGCTGGCCCCTCTCTAAACTGCAAACCTCAGGATTCCATAGGATGTTGAAAGGGGAATAGTAGCGCTATAACAGTCTAGTGCGGGAATGGCCCTGAATGTGGCATAGCTACGGTAACTGGCTGGAACCCTGAACAGGAACATCTCACACTACAAGGCCCCATTTGATACAGGGACTTCCTGTTTTAATTTGAATCAGGCCACTCTTCATTGAGACCTCTGATCAGTCACTATTAGTCCCCCGCCCATGTAAAAACACCTCCAATTAAACCTTCCGTGTAAGATGGGGCAGGTGGGAATCATGCGGCCTTCCAGATGTTTCTAAACTGCAACTTCCAGCAGCCTTAGACAACATAGCCAAAGATAAGGAATGCTGGGAGTTCTAGTCCAGCAATACCTGAGAAGTGAGACAATTCCCCCTCCCCCCAACATAAGACTTCTGTGATGACTTACAAGCTCTTTTGGGCATCTTTGTTGTTAACCAAGAACACAGGAGGGAGTCCTTGCTCTTAAAAATATTTGATTCACCACCTGATGAATCCTGTAACATTGTCAACAAAAAAACCTAGGGAAGAGAAGAGATGGCAGAATAGTTGCTCTTCTCAGAGAGCTGGATCCAAAGACTATTGTGTCAGCTAAAGCTTTATGGATTTTCCAGCGCCTCAGCCAACACAATATATTTACTGTGGTTTGGTATGGGAGACATTGTGGACAAAGCCATATTAATATTAGATTCAAATCTCCTTGTCTGCCCTTGTCTAGAAAGCACTCTAAGCATCTAGAGTTCTGAAATCTTCCTCTCTTCATTCCATGTGACCACAGAAAAATACCACAGGAGAAAAGCATGTGGCTGTGAAGTTGCTCACATGTCTAAATCCCCAGATAATGCAGCTGTTAAGGAGATCAGCATAGTTGAAAGCTCTGGGTGACATTAACAGGACACTGATATGAGGAAGCTCATATTGCAGGGGTCCTAGGATACATTTGCAGAAGAATGCTAAGGACTAAATTTGCAAGATGGAAACAGATCTTCCTTCCTTGACCTACTATCTTAGCTAGCATAAACCAGGTGTTACTGAGAGAAGCAAATGCCATGCCCATTGTAAATATTTAAAAACATAAGTAGTGATAAAATGCTAGTAGAACCAACCACATTGATTCTAAAAGTCTGCTTATCTTGAAGTGTCATCTTGTGTGTACTTATTCAAAAATAAAGCCCTCTGAGTTAAATGGAATATCTTCCCAGGTAAGTGAGTACATGATGGCAGCTGAAGAGTTGCAGAGTATGCCAGTGGATCTTACCTGAAGTTTTTCAATCAGGGGAGAGCTTTTGACTTTTACCTTCAAAGGCTGAGAAGCATTTGGAGATGGCTTCTGTGGAAAATGAAATAAGATATGGTTGAACAGACAGTTGTTACATCAAGTAACATCCCAGGGGGATCAAGCTGAATGGGAAAAAGTAAAGAAGAAAAAAAGGAACTGGGCTTTTTGGGATAAGCATCCTGTATTCCTCCCTCTACAAATTTAGCAAAATTTTCTAATAGCAAACTCAGCTGGTGAGTGCTGACAGACCTGAGAAGCCAGAGGAACATGGCAGTATCAGCAGTAGCTAGTTGGCCTGTGAATTTCCATCTGTGTTGTACTCCCCATGTTCAGGAGCCATCCAAGGCTCTGAGGCTATTTCAAGGACAGGCTTCAGCACCCTGAATTGCTCCTTTAAAGTTTGGATTAAAAGCTGGAATGGACTCACCATCCTTTGACTTTAGAGCCACCAATCACAATTAGTATGTTTGGGGGAATCCCAGTGTTTGCAGATTTATTTTAAAAAAACAACCCTTGGGGGCAAAAACTCGGTCTTGCACAAGTATGCAATACATTTTGGTAAATGCGGGAGCTCTGGGGCTGTGGCGAGGTCCATCATGCTGGACTGATACCACCACTATACCTGCTATAGTTCAGTTGCAGTTGCAACCCTTGTTCACCACTGGATATGCAGGCAAGGATTGCTGAGAGTTGCAGTCCATCTGTAGAGATCCACATGATTCCCAGCCCTGGCCTAAATCCAGCTGTTAATTCCAACTAGAGCAGATCCCATTAAATCAAGTGGGGAATTGCAAGTCAACACTTATGCAAACCCTTTATCCCATGGATTTAACAGATCGACTCTAATTAGGAGTGCATCCACAATGTAGCAGTTTGATCCCACTTTAACTGCCATGGTTACACCTAAGGAATCCTGGGCTTGTTAGTTTAGGGAGTGACCTAGAAATCTTCACTGGAGGGCTCTACTACTAGAGTTCAGGGCAATGGACTAGAGATCTCTGGGTCCCTCACCAAACTATAAAATCCAGGATTCCATAAGACGGATCCATGGGAGTTCAAGTGGGATCAAACTGCTATAACTGAGCAGTGTGAATACACCCTAGGACTAGCTGATTTAAGCCTATGTGAGTAGCCTCCTTCCCCAGGTATGCTCACAGATCACAAAACACTGAGTGTCAGGGGTAGGGTGGAGGGCACAAAAATGGGGAAGAGCAAATAGCATGGATTAGTCTGAAAGAGTGGGTAACTCGCAAGAGCCATGAACAGAAGCACTCCACAATGTAACATTTTGCATAGTTCCCACATAACTATTCTGCTTTTTAATATTCTACATGTATGGTAAACTGGAATTAGATAACATGAGTGAAATGTGGAATATATAACGTAAGGAATAAGATCTAAGAGAATATTGTACATTTCCCCACAGCTACCTGTATCCTTGCATGGGGTTGTGTTGTGATTAAGAAAAGAAGCCACGAGCCATAAAGTTCATACTTCAGATCTAAGATTGGCTATAAGCTTCCCAGGTATTCTTAATGAAGCTATGTCTCAGCCTCCTATAACAGCGAGACAATAACAACGTCCTACTTTATGCAGTTGCTGTATGATTACATGAGGTGACGAATGTGAAGTTTTCTAAACATTTGGAAGAGGCATTTCGTAGAAATACTATCATGTATTATTACTTATAGGAGAAAGCATATTTCTGTCTGTGAGGACAGGTTAGACAGAACCTAAGTCCAAATAAAATATACATGATGTAAATTAAAGTTTGCACCTGGGAATGACAGTGGATGATGCAATCCCATGAGTCATTGAGGCTGTGTAACCAAGGGCAGGAAGGTTGCATCATACCTCCAGCAAGGGCTGCTAGAGTTGCATCAGCAATGGCTGTATATAAGGGGGGTGTTCTAGCCCTCTATGCCCTCTTGTTGTCTGGAGAGCGGCTGGAGGCTATGTTCTGCATGCTGTTGAATGCTGAAGACTCCGTTGGAGATTTGTATATACTGTATGTATTGTAACTCAAGAGTAAAGCCTCCTGTTGGAAGATAACATTTGCGTGGAAGTATTTTTCCTGGCTTTGGGTTTTTGCTGCTAATGTCTAACACTGTGCTGGGATGCTTCAAGCTATGTGAGTAAACTCTGCTGTATGGCAATTTTTTTAAACACTTGACTCTGGTGAACTACCTTTTTGCCAAAGCTCAGTACTGGAGGGAAGTGCTACTGGGATTTTTGTGTAGCACCCATCATCCACCATCCCTCTGACACTGTCTTTCCCTACCACTTTATTGACAGTCAAGTGTGTTCCCAGCCCTCTCAATGACTCACTCTGTGGCTTTAGGCAATGGGGACTACAATTAGGTTCTGTAGAGAACAAATTCCACATCCATAATCTGAAATTTGAACACTGCAAATATAGAGAAAAGGTCTCACTTATCAAATAGAGAGCAAAACATATAAATCCAGAAGAGACTGGTTTATGTGAACTTGAAAGATCAATTAATTTCAAAATATAGTCTAAGAACCTGCATCATCATTGTAATTATGATGATGGAGCTCTGTCATATTAGTTATGACTGACAATGCTCCCCAACCTACCTTTGCAGCTTTTCAGCACCTCACCCCAAAGTGCTGAGCACTGGGAAATGACATCTGCAGCATGCCCCAGTCATAAGGTACCTTGGGAAAAGGCAATAGGAGAGACCCCCCGCCCTGGTCTTGCCTCAATTGCTTGTTCCCAAACACCCAGTGACTGGGAATGGGTGACAGACATCATATCCCCATACCTTGATCTTCAGTGCCCCAGAAACATTTTAGTTGCAGTGCTTTACAAGATCTGAAGGAAGTTTTTGGAGTCACTTTCAGTCTTTCATGATAGTAAACGTGGAATCCCAGCAGTTAGGATATCAAAGTTTAGCTTACAGTTTCATAACTGCTGAACAGGAAGCCCATCATAGTTTTCCTCTAGGTCTGGATATATTGCATGCATACTTTCCTTTCAAATCCAAGAGCCAGAATAAAGTGGGGAAAGAAAACCAAAGAGAGGGTTGATTTCTACTGTCCCACTTTGTCAGCAATATAAACTAGCATATGTCAGTTCTTCAAAAACTAAACGAACTAATGCAGGATATATATTTCAATAGGAAATTTACCCAGTATTTGCTGCAGTGATGTCCACTTATAAATTGAATGAAAAAAACAAGTTTGAATGTTAGCACCTATATTCCTTAAAGTTTGTTTCACATCAAGTTCCATGCAAAATGGACTAAATCCAACACTTTCATATAAAAACCTGGTTTGTCAAGCAGTGCTGAATTTGCACAAAAATATTCAGGGTATAGGTACCAATGCATAAAAATGCATTGTAGGGTAAAACATTTATTTGTTTCTTCAGTTTGTATCTTGCCAGTTCTCCCAATAGTAATTAACTAGGTAAAACAATATATGGTCCAAAAAAAAAAAATTAAAATAACCCTTAAAGAACTAACCCAATTTAAACTCTAATTTAAAGCAGTTAAAACACATTCAAAACAGTAAAATATACAGCACAACCATTAACTATCCTCTGACACAACCAAATTAAAAGCTTAAGTCCTCTATAAATAAAACGTTCTATAACATAGGAGCGGCCAATGAGAACGCTCTTTTTCATGTCCTCACAAGATGAACCTGTAAGCATGTTGGGAATGAAAGAATGCCCTTCTCTTAAGATTGTAAAACTTAACCAGGATCATATGTGAAGATAATCTGGACCTAATCCGTATAAGGCTTTATAGATCATAACCAAGACTTTGAGTTGTGTACAGCAATAGACCAGTTATATGCTTCCTATAACTAGTCCTGGTCTAGCTGTGGCATATTGGACCTGCCAAGGTTTCTGAACAGTTTCTAAAGGTAGCCCCATACACAGTAAACGACAGTAATTCTAACAGGATGTAATCAAGGCATATATTAGCATGGCCAGATCAGATATCTCAAGAATGGGTACAGCTGGTGCACTAGTTTTGTTAGTTTTAATAAGTTTTCAGGTAGAAATCTGAAGTGTTTTTAAGGTGATACCTGAAGCAGTTGATAAACTGGATCCAAAACCTTGCTACAGATTTTATTTTGGTCCCATTAGATAACAAACCAAGTTTGGAGAGTCTGTGATCAGTCACAGACTGGATTTCTACAGCATAACAGAAAAGCATATAGCATAATGGGCAGGTCTGATCTCATCCAAAATGAATACAGTTGACACAACAACTTTAGCCATGTAACGCCACCACAGAGAAAGAGGAACTGTTAAGAGGTCTTGTTCAGATGCAGCTTCTTCCATGCCTATAGAACCAGTCTGGGAGTATGTTAAGTGGCTTGGGCAAAGGCATGTGCCTTTCTTCCCCCTGAGGAGGCCTTTAGAGTTGTATGGAATGCACAGCCCATGCTGGTCCCTGTCAACTGAAAGGACTGATTTAGCCCTTTATCTACAAGCTGTGGCACTATATATGGCTCCCATCCATGCCTTTTAAGTGTCCCCTCCACTTAAGGAATGTGTGGGGCTGCCTTTGGAAGCTGTTCGGAAATTTCAGTGGGTCCAAAATACTGTAGCCAGATAACTCACTGGAGCTGGTTACAGCGATCATGTAACCCCTGCCCCCAGCTGAAATAAGTTCATTGGTTGACAGTTTGCTTTCAGGCACAATTTGAATGCTGGTTTTGACTTTAAAAGCTTGGATCCAGACTGTCTGAAAGACCACATATCCCTATATAAGCCAGCTCCAATTTTAAGATCTGCAGGAGGGCTTTCTCTTGGTCCCACCACCCTCACAGGTGTATTTGGCGAGGACATGGGATGGAGTTTTGTCTGTGGCTGCTCCCACGCTATGGAATTCCATTCCACAGGAGGTCCAGTTGGCCCCATCCCTGCTGTCTGGAAGAGACTGGCAAAACCAGCTCTTAGTATTCTTTCCCTAAGAAAACCTTCTAACCACTGGACTATTCATTCATGAGAGTGACACTCATTTCTTAGAAAAAAAATAACAATTTCCTCAAAATATTGATACTTACTAGCTCACCATTTTGGCCAAGCTCTGCCTTATGCGTGTGGAGAGGAAGAGAACATGGTGGTTTTCTACGGGTTGGTTTAACAGCTGGTACCTAAAAACAGAAAAACAACTTATCTAGGGACAGAAAAGGAAGAAATCTCAAATAGAAGAAAGTGTAATATTTGTGTGAAGGAATGAATGAACAGCAGTCATGCTTGAGAAAAGGTCTTGAGAAATTACTCTCTGTTTAGGAAAGCTCCAATTACTTCCCTGGATGAAAAGTCCCTGCTTTATCCATAATTTTTGGTGGAAAAGCCCCAAGTTAAGTATAACTCAACTAAGATCACTTCCACTACACTGTTATAGTGCTACTATTCCACTTTCAACCTCCTATGGAATCCTGGGGTTTGCAGTTTAGGGAAGGACATTTAGAATTCTCAGCCAGAGAGCTCTTTAGCCTCAGTAAACTATAAAGCCCAGAATTCCACAGGACGTTGAAAGTAGAATAATAGCACTATAACACTGCAGTGCGGAAATGGCCTAAGTAGCTGAAACAGAATTTCAGTCAATAATAGAGCAATTCCACCATTTATGCCCTTGGCAGTTAGTTACACAGTTAGGTTCCACGCAGCAATTGTTATAATAACACATATGCTCTCTAGGAGAAATAACTAGAAGAATATAAGTAACCAATACATATTTATTTTGAATAAGTCAATGTTTCTTCTTCTCACAGTTGAATTGTACCTAACCTCCTTTCCAGAGATTGATGACTGGTCCTGGAATTTTCCAGCAAGCTGCGCCACAGATGGACTTGCTGACTTCTCTGTCACCATATTGGTTTCTGCTGACTTCTCCTGAGAGGGGGAAAAGGACAGAAGCAAAACACTGATCAGTATAAGAGAAATATGGAAAACACATGAAAGTTATGAAGGTTAAAAAGAATTATTATAAAAAGTCACAAAGAGTATTTCGCTGCCTTCTTTCTTATGAATGCCATTTACTTTGTTGAAGAAGAAACTATTTCTAAACAGGATGGTATTGATAGCTTCCAATGGCTAGCTATATTTGAATATTTTGGGAAATAATAATTGCATAGAAATAATTGCAGAACATGTTGTAGGCATGCAGCCAGCATGAGGACTGGCTTAGTTGTTTTCCTTTGCTGACATGAAACCACATAAACACATGTGCCAATTTTTTATTGCATCTACTAATGACAACATGGCTTGCATCAGTGAAGAAAGACAGTCAGTTGTCCTAACTCAGTTTCTATAGTGTTTTGTTGTTGTTTGTTTTCCAGGGTGTGGGAATGACTTGGCTATTTCAGCAAGACTTTTGGCCAAGACACGGAAAATCATTAACACCTAGAACTCTTATATTTGCTATGTGCAGATTCCCTTTGTAACTTTGTTGTTGTTGTGTGCCTTCAAGTCATTTCCAACTTACTGCGATCTCAAGGCAACCCTATCACAGGGTTTTCTGGGACTGAGAGTGCATGACATGCCCAAGGTCACACAGAAGGTTTCCATGGCTGAGTGAGAATCAAAACCCTGTCCTCCAGGTTCAGCAGTCCAACACTGAAACCACTACATCAATCTGGCTCTCCTTGGTAACTTTGCCTTTCCCTTTTCCTTGGCTACCTAAACTCTGTTTCTAAATGTTCAACTGAAGTTTACATTACTGCAATGCTAGAAATTTGCTGATTAAAGGAAAATTTCATTGGGATGGGTAATTTTGTAGCAACACCCTGAACACATGGTGTTTTGTGCTGTATTCATTTCCTGAACTGTTTTATTGTTCGCTACCAGTGCACATGGTGTGCACAATCAAAAGGCCAAGCTTAGAAATAACTAGTTAAATTGATTAATTAGTCATCACCTCCCATCCACCACCATGGCCTTAGTAGTTAATTTATTGGTTAATGGCACTTCCAGAGCACAAAAATAACTAGTTTAATCTAACCAGTTATGTGCTGAGTAATTTTTCTCCTCCCCAGTGAGATTTAACAAGTAAATATTTTGCTTATCAACACTCATCATTCTTCTGGAGCAATTAATGAGAGGTTTTGCTTTGTTATTTATTGCAAGTGGGATCTCAAAGAGAGCCAGAGGACTGAAGAGCACTTACGGTGTTAGAAACTGGAGATGAGAGGGACTGAACTACCCCTGAATGCAAAACATGTGCTGTACTACTGATTTTTGGCAAACCACACTTTTGATTTTAAGAGAAGGGGGAAGTAAACGGTGCCATTGTTTAGTAGTGCAGGAAATGTTCTGCATTTGCTAAGAGGAATTCAAAATATTTCTGGTAAAAAAAAATCTATGTGCATGATTTCACCACTTGATCTTCATAGTTACAGCCCTTTCACTTCAGTATTGCAGTGACACAATATTCTCTAATGCAGATGTTATGGGAACTCTGTGGCCCTCCAGATATGGTTGAACTTCAGTTTCGAGAATTCCTCACCATTAGCTAGGACTAGTGGGAGTTGCAGTTCAATAACATCTGGCCAGCCAAACAATTCTTATTCACCTTTTAAAATCTAGACAATCACCAGTGTATTAATGGTGAGCAAACAGCATATTTTCTTCTGTAGGTGGGTGGAGGCAGAAGGAAGAGAGGTACTGATCAGTGCTAAAAACTTAAGTGGACTAATGTTTGGTCTTATGGTTTAGGACAGGTTTACTGAAACTTGAAGTTTCTAAATGCATTGTACTACAATTCTACCATGCTCAGCCATCACACTATAGGACCTGTAGTCCAATGCATCTGGAAAATAGGCTAGGGAAGTCAATTAAAAACTACCAAAAAACATAAAAAAGAGCTCTTTTAAAGTTATCAGTAACAAAATGTTCCACTGGGAGCAACAGCAAACCAGCCATTTGGTATATATCCCACGGTTTCTTAAGTCATTTAATTAATTCAATTAACAATAATACAATTAAATTCTACCCCCCTGAACATTATCAATGACAAATAGTATAGGGCAAAAATGATAGTGCTTTGAATCTGAACTAGTGCCCAAAATATTGGGTGTGGGAGAAAGCTCTCAATTTAAGTCACAGGCACCACCCAATAACATCCCCAAATTTTTCCAAAATATTTTAAGTGACTAGTTAAGGAAGCTACCACAAAAGATAAGGGAAACAGAATCATTCTGGATTTCCTGTTCAACGATTGTTTAAAATTGACAGGGTGTGGGTAAGTTGTTTGGAAGGAGAACTGGCAGGCAGTGGTGCATTTAATATTCTGGACATCATGGCAGGCAGTGGTGCATTTAATATTCTGGATAGCATGGTCTTAATGTAGCCTCCTTCTTTCAACTGGCTTAAGTCTTACTTCACTTTCTTCAAAATGTGATGAACCAGCCCCACAGCATTTAAAAGCTCTGGCCTTCTACCCCAAAGTCCTGCCCTGATGGCATTACTGTTGCCAGGAAGGATTAAACAATTTATACCCATACACCATTTTCTCCTCCACTGAATGGGAACTCTGTGTTTCCCTCACAACATCTGTTTCCTCCCGTATTGTTCTTGAAGTTCAGTCCTTCTATCTGCAGGAGGTAGCCAGAGTACCATTGTGATTAGACAAAACAAGTTATGCATGGGCTGTGGCCTGAAAGACTGGCAGCTAGAGAGGCCCAGATGATGTCTTCTAATTTAATCTTTTTGGGAAAATATGTATTTGAGATCACAATTACCTTGCAGAATTACTTTTATCTTCCTGTTTTATGTCAAGTAGATCATCAATATGGGGAGAGAATAGGCAAAGGATACAGTACATCTTCCAGTGCTCACAAATAACTCAGGCTGAGGCAGCTAAAACAATGATGGTAAGAGTGTTCCTTCACTCCTATAAGAGTGAGTTATAGCATATAAACTGATAGACAATACTAAGCCAGCAAATGTATTATTATGACTTCATTCTGACATTACAAAACTCTAGATGGAACCCGTGGAGAGTTCCTTCTCTTTAGTGTTAAGATTTGGTCTTAACACACAGGTCACTGAACAGTTGCATTCAGGGTTCTAACTCTATTTCTGTCACTTGTTACTTTTGTTCCTATGTGTCCTTATCTGCTTGAAGAATTTTATCTGTAATTGATTATGGCTTCTTTTTCATTTGATTGCAGATAGATGCAATTTCTCCATATTTTGCTTCCAATTATGTAGTTTACTTGTTTTCTGTATTGGCCATCGCATGGCCTCTTTGGTTGTTTGAAGAATGTATTTGTGATGAAAAACTGTTGGCTTTGCTTTGCAAAATTCAGTCACTCTCTTGTTTCATTTCTTAATCCTTGGCCAAATTCTCTTTCTCTGTTCCCTACTTTTGCATTCCAATCACTCATGATTACCAACATGTCCTGTTTTGGTATGTGATCAATATCCTTGGATTATGGTTATATTGATGGGTTTTCTCTGAAATCTTATTGATATTTTTCAGTTAGACTTTACATTATATCTTTATGGCTGCTTTTGATACATCTCTCCTCACTATTAATGCCACTCCATTTCTTCTTAGATTTTCATTTCCTGAGTAAAACAATGTGCAATCATCTGACTCAAAATGTCCCATTCCTGTCCACGTCTGTCCTGTCTCATCATAGGGTTTTTGTAGTAAAAGACATTCAAAAGGGGTTTACCATGTCTCCTTCTGCATTTTATTAACAAGTGTTAGCTATAGTGCCACTGTGGTTGTTTCTGAGAGATCATCCACCAGTGTCACCCCACTACTGCTGCTGCCCAGTAGGTGTTTACACATTTACTCTGGCTATTCAACAAAAGCCTGCCTGATGTGGAAGACACTCCCAGCATCATTGCTGCCATCACCATAGTCTCTTGCCTCCCAGGAGCATGCAATCCCACCACCATGGAAAGGCCATTGCTGAGTGAGAAAACAATGCCATTATATAAATATGCACACCTAGATTTATAAGTCTAGATTCACAAGTCTACATATCCAGATGCAGACATCTAAATCTACAAAACAATGCCATTATATAAATCTACACATTTGGAATGCTGTACATATGTAAGTTGGGTTGCTCCATCTCTAAAAGAAACTAATGAGCCAGGGTGACTACCAAAAGGAATAAGTCAAGAAGCATAACATCTACAATAAAACATTTAAGAACTAGGACTTTTGATTATGAAAAGTATGGAGGAACACAAGTTATCTTCTACCAGGTTAAAATATAGGTATACTTCTGTAAACAAACCCTCTGACAAAGAATCTCCTTTTCTCAAAGTCTTTTGATGCCTTCCGTTTTGCTTCTCTGCCTAGTTGGAATTTTATTTTGCCACATTGGCATTGGGAGGGATGGGGAAGCAGAGCCGGACAAACAGTCTGTCAATATCAGGTTGCAGCAGCATGTCTGCTGTAAACAATGCAATAAATTGTGTTGAGGTTGGAAAGAACGGGATTCTGCTCTATCCAATCCTACTGCAGCTATGTATGGATAGCAAAACAGAGAGAAAAGGCAAGAGCAGTTAAGCCTGCCTTACCAGATCCCCCAGCATGTTAAAAAGTCATAGATCCATAAGTTTTGCCACCAAAATGAAAATTATAAGAGAAGTAGAAGCTGGTGAAAGAAAAAGAGATCCCTGGATGTATTTTAGAAGCAGTTTTCAAGTGGTCTCTACAAGGTTCAATATGTTTTGTTTACTTATGCAAGGCTTACCGGATCTGGTGGTTTCCTTTCACAAATGTACACTGTTAGTTTTGAACAAAAAGGTTGCCGAAACATGTTGAACAGCTCTTCTTTTTGTGGCGTAGAAACCTGTCTCTCTATCTTTTGCATGTTATTTCTACCTCACATACCAAACTTTCAGTTAAAGAAGTGATGTCATTGAACACATCTACTTCACTAACAGAGGTATACTTGTAACTCTTACCATGGGATGATCTGCACATAAAGCACATGCTGCATCACTGCATTATTGTTTTACAAGAAGGAACAGCTTCCTTATTTAACTTCCCTTTTCAGAGGCAAAATTGTTCTATCTACCAGATGATGGAGACAAATAACAGGAAATGGACTTCTCCATCATATCCAGTTCTGCTTGTGAGATTTTCAGGGCCACAAGAACACAGAACCAGATGGGCCTTTCAAATTCAGCTTTGCAATCAGCATAGTCAAATGTAAAAAAAATAACATATACCACATTTGCCGGCATATAAGATGCACCCCATTTATTCACTGGCAAATACTATTTGCCAGCATATAAGATGCACTGGCATACAAGACATACCCCATTTTCAAACAGTATTTCTTATGGAAAAAAGTGCATCTTATACACCAGCAAATACAGTAATCAATAAGCTATTGATTTTCCATGTTTGGTTCATATATAGAGAGCATCATTTTTTTTTTTACAGCCATTGCTCTTATAATATTGGGTGGAAGTAATGGCCATCACACATGTTTTCACTGATATTAAATAAATAAAAAGACATTTAAAATGTTTTTACAGTGTAACCTCATATATTTGAAGTTTGGGCTAGCAGTATCAGGCCTTTCTTGCAGGAGTAGGGAACAGATTAAGATGCCATAGATGACATTACAGAAGGCTGCCGACACAGGCAAGATGCTTGACTCAGTCCCTCCAGAAAACCTTGACTTTTGTCCAGGTTGGGTTATAAGATTTAGAAGAAGTGAGTTAAGTGAGTGAGTCCAGGATGTGGTAGATGCTTCATTATGTCAAGATGGTGCTTTGAAAGAGGTGATGGTTTATCTTCTTCTTCTGAGGATCTCCCCTAACCACCTGTTTGTGTAATTTGGGAGTATTTCAGGATGCATCTTTGTCATTGGAGTCATGGTTCAGAAAACCTGGGAACCCTGGTGGGTAAGGTGCTTGAATATGTGGTGGGTAAGGAATTTCAGGTGGAGGAAACACATTATCTGTACCCATTACTGAGTTCATTGTGGCTTCAGACTGGCATTGAGTACCAAGCATTCTTGGTTTGCCTTTTCTGATGACCTCCTCTATTATTGTTGTTGTTATTCTTATTTTACATCATCATCATTATTATCCTCCTCATTCTTCTCTCACTTCTTCCCCAGTTTTGGACTCAAGGCAACTTACAACAGTTAAAACAAACATTGCTAGGAATTAACATCATACAAAAATTTTAAAAAGCAATTAAACCATCATGAAATTGAAACCACTTTTTTAGAAGTTAAAACAACAACAACATCTAAAAGTTTAACATGTTAGGCGAGGCCTATTTCCCTTGAAAAACCATTTCTCAAAGGCCAGTTCTCAAATAAATAGGATTTTACCTGATTGCTGAAAGATGGCAAGGAGAGTAGCAGTCTAGCCTCTATGACAGTGGTTCTCAACCTTCCTAATGCCGCGACCCCTTAATATAGTTCCTCATGTTGTGGTGACCCCCAACCATAAAATCATTTTCGTTATTTTTTATTTATTTATTTATTATTTATTTAGTTAGTTAGTTATTTCCAACATCAAATAGATTGGAAACACTGCCCTAAATACTGCTCTGGATAGACTTCTAATGCCTAAAAACTGGTAACCCTCCCCCCTTTTTTTAAGCACAGAAAGCGTCCATCAATGCCAGAATTAAGGCAGTAGTCTAGTTCTGAATGTTGGGTTTCCACAGTTCAAAAAGCCGGTCACTCCCAAAGGCAATGCCGAAACAGCCCACATTTTACACAAGGCGCAGGGAGGAAAGGACAGGGAGAGAGGAAAGATGGCGGCGGCATAAGCAGACACATTTTGTTTCACTCCTTGCCTTCCTCCCTCCTTTAAAGAGAGTGCGGACGCTGAACATACAAAAAGCAAGGAATGCAAAACAGTCAGGGCGAAGAACACAACACGTGCGTGTGGCAAGCGCCAAGGGTCCACGCACAACAAAAGCGAGAGGAGAAAGTCATCCTGGCTATTTCTGCACTAGACTGTTATAGCACTATTATTCCACTTTCACCATCCTATGGAATCCTGGGGTTTGCAGTTTGAACCCCAGCGCAAAGGTCTCAGAAGCACTGCTCCCATTGGCTGTGAGGCCACCTTCTTTTAAAAGGGGGGGCAGGATTGAGGAGTGGCGACCCCTGTGAAATGGTCGTTCGACCCCCAAAGGGGTCCCGACCCCCAGGTTGAGAACCACTGCTCTATGAGAAGAGAGTTTCAGAGCCCGGAAACAGCACTGAGAAGACCCTTTCCCATGATCATACTAAATGTACCTGTGAGGATGGTGGGACAGAGAGCAGGGTCTCCCCAGAAGATCTCAAAACACAGGCAGAGTACAATTCTTTAAACAATCTGGATCTGAACCACACAGAGCTGTATGGACCATCATCTGGTCCTAGGTCTAGAGGAAAGATACAGGAAATACTATTTTGTTGATCCTTCTTGATCTCTTACCAGTTTTTGATATCACTGAGTATGATAATCTAAGTGGGCCAACTCTGAGATATGAAATTAGGATGCATAGTGTTACAGTGGTTCTTTTTCTACCTGGAGGAATAACTATACAAAGTAGTACTGGGGGATATCTGTTCCACACTGTTCTATTCTGTCCTATTGCCCCATCACACTACACTGCTATAGTGTTATTATTCCACTTTAACTGCCATAGCAACACCCTATGGAATCCTGGGATTTGCCATTTAGGGAGGGGCATTTGGAATTCTCAGCCAGAGAACTCCTGGGCCTCACTAGTCTACAAACCCCAGAATTCCACATAATGTTGCCATTAAAGTGGAGTAATAACACCATAACAGTATAGTGTGATAAGGCTCCCGGTGTAGTTCAATATCTATATGAAACCACTCAATGAAGTCATGAGGAATACTGCTACCCAAAACGTAGGTGCCACAAGGGTCACCCTGCAATGCCAAATACCTCCTTGAAAAAGTGGGCAATTAATTAGCTCAAAATCAGGAGGCTGTGAGAGGAGGGCAACTTAGCGAGATCTTTTCTACCAGTGTTTATGGGCACACGCAGGAAAAGAACCAGCCAAATATTCAAAGGTAAGCAAAAAAAAAAGTGTTTTATTGAGGGGAAGTCATTCATGTATGCACACAAGATATACACAATCACATATTCACACAAGAGCTAACTGAAAGAGAAAGGGAGGAAAAATCATAGAGAGGCTGAATGATTTGGGGACTTATAATTACCAGTCCAGAAGAGTAGTGAAGAGCAGAAATGTATTTTGGCTTAGGTAGGACCTAAGGACAGTTCTCATTCAGGAGCCAGATGGACAGAATGATGGGTGGACCTTCGAGAGACTGCACTGGGCATCCTGAAATCAGGGGTATTTGTACCCTGAAAATAGCCTGTAGTAGTGAAGTTTCCAGATGCAAGACAAAGGGAACCTGTTGTGGACAATGGGTCTTTTGCCTGTTGATAGGCTTAGTGCTTTGATTGACAAAGACATGATGGATGTTGTAATAGCTGTCTATTGTGGGTGTTGTGAGGAAAGAGGAAAGAATCCAGGTGTACAAGGGATGAATAACTGTCAATCAGTGTCCTGGTGGGCTCCTCACAGTTGGATTCCCTGGAAAATTCCAGTTTCTATTTAACTCTATTATCCACAGGAATGGTGTGTATTTGCCTGACAAATGACTCAGTCTTACCTGGAGGAAGTTTTGAGTTGACCTATCCTTCTCATATTTACAGTCAAATTCTTTCCCTCACTCAGTTTGATCTCTCCGTCACCTCTCAGGCTTGAGTTTGATCTCAGAGCCAATAAAATGTGTTGCCAATTAGGTATGGTGCCCATCCACACCATACTGATATTGGGGACCCCCAAAGCGGGACCTTACAATACCAGAGTTGAATGATACTAACATGCTGAAAACACCACAGCTCTATTTTTTCTTGTCATCAGGTGAGGCTGTGGACATGTTGAACTGATATGTGGGAGCTGTAAGGGTCTGGACAGGGACCAATACACTGAAGCTGAATTACAATAAGATAGAGGCTCTGTGGACTGGTGGTTCCCAGGTCCTGGGAATGGGTAAATGACTTGACCTGGTAGTAAGTGATTTTGCCTGAAGAAGCAGATTGAGAGAGCTTCTTTCCATCTAGCTGCTACATGTTGTACTAGCTACAACCTATGCATCATCTTCAAGAGCAGCCCCAAGTATTAGTCTGATCAAGAAGTTACCAGCACATGAGTTTCTTGAACAGTTATCCCTGTCTAGGAAAGGCTGTATCTGGCAGGTCAGCTGTTATCTCAAAGCACTCTAAGGAGTGCAATTCACTTGGGCTTCCGGTAACAAAGAACATTCAGGAGTTTGGGGACTATACCTCCCAGAATCCCTCACCCAGCACAGATCATGTTGAGTG
Source organism: Ctenosaura bakeri (assembly GCA_948474755.1). Classification (NCBI taxonomy): domain Eukaryota; kingdom Metazoa; phylum Chordata; class Lepidosauria; order Squamata; family Iguanidae; genus Ctenosaura; species Ctenosaura bakeri. The sequence continues at coordinate 1,476,439 of CAOLHI010000350.1, read as the reverse complement.
GGTCTAAGAGCTGTAATCCAAAAAAAGTAGTTTACCCAAGCTCTGTTCAATAAGCATATTGAATTTGCATGTCACATACAAATATGGTCTCAGGGCAAGAATATTTTAATGAATTAAGGTTATCATAAATATACTACTTCAATTTTAGCAGTAGACAGGAGGCAAGTATTCTAAGAACTAAAGGGACAAATAAGTAAAAACAGCTGATTAAAAAACTCAGGCACTGAGACAGATAGTTCAGAATAAAGACAGTGAGTTAGCAGAGCCTCTATTCAGATTGTTAAATCTCTTCGTTTTCCAAACCCGAGTATGGGCTAAAGCAGAGCAGACGTTACTCAGGAAGTGGGCGTGTGATGCTTGCAAGTGTCTGTAGATTATTCCCCTAGAAGGAAATTCCACAATGGCTGTTCTGATTGGGAGCACAGGAGTAGGCAAGACCCTCTACGCAAGAAAGAGCACATCTAAAGATTTGAATAAACAAATTACTGCAGTTTTAAGTACACTGATCTCCTTTCCCAAGTGAGCATCCTTTTTCTTCATTCTGGCTCAACTTTAATCTCCCCACTCTCCTCATCACATTTGGCAATCTAGTAAACATCTTAATAAAGAGGAAATTGTGAAATTTTTCTGTAAAGAAGGCCTTGCATCTGCTTCTATTGGTTATTATGAAGAAATAGCTGAAAACATCTGGAATTTAAAATGACCTTCCCATAAATCAAGGGCAGATTTGTTCAGCCTTCCAGATGTTGTTGGACTTCAGGTCCCAGCAGTTCTAGGCAGCATAGACAAAGCTGGGGATGCTAGGAACTGCAGTGAAACTACAGCTGGAAAGTGTGTGATTTCCACCCCTGCTCTAGGTATACTTTTTCTGTGGCCAGACCCTTCCCTGCATAGTTTACTCCAGCAGGAACTGGGACAAGCACTGTTCTGAAACCATCCATACTGTATTCCTTCAAGATGGGGATTTCTATTAGCTACTTAGGTTCCCGGTTGTTGTAGAACTTGCAACATAAAGGTTTGGATTTTCATCTGTCCAAATTTTTATTCTTGCACAAAATATTTAATCCCAATGTAAAATCAATCCAGTAAATCCTCTCCTCCTCTCTTAAGTTGTCCATTTTTCTCTTCTGCTTTTGGTCCCAATGCTAACTGCTCTCAAAAGAGAAAAGATAGACAAGTGAACAAGCAGTAGCATCTTTTCTCTTGCCTCACTGTAACTGCTGGTAGTCTACATCAGCTGAGCAAAAAGACAAGCAACGTAAGCATGGGTTGCAGTGCTCTATTGGGAACTATCCCCAGAGATGTGGGATCTAGCAGGTCTCCAAAGACACTGACCTCCAATATAAACCCTGGTAGGGACTCTAAAAATCTTCAAAGGTAACAGCATAGAAATACACAGACTGAAGTGGAAGCGAGGTTGTTTTAAAGAAATTCTATAACAAAGATGGCTATTAATAGCAATTAAGCTGACAGCATGGAACAGTTTTCATGTGGAAAAGAGGCTGAGCAAGGTTAGAAGCAGAATAAAGGGAAGGGGGACTTTCAGTTAGAATACACACTAGCAAAGGAAGAGGCACACTGTGTTTACATTAGCCAAAACATGATAGTCTATGCTCATGCTGCATTAATTCATTAATGACAATGCCTTCTCCCCACGCTTTCCCCACCCTGTGGCACCTGATTGGTCATCTTTTTCCAGGACCTTTCTTCTGATTGGTCAGCATTGGGAGTGTGCATATGTCTGTGCGTTAGGCTTCTGGATTGTCCATGGGAGCTGGTGTGATTGGAGAATACATGCAAACAGGTAAAGGGACGGTTGCGTGATTGGGAATCATTGACGGGGAAAACACGTAAATGATTTACCCCGCCATTGTGCCGGCTGGTGACGCCAGAAGGACAGGACCATGATGATATCTTGAGGAAGTGTTGACGTGGCCACCTCCTCTTGTGACCCTATGCAGGCCTCCTACAGAAAGGGCCTAAATTGCATTCTCTGTCTGCAGTGTTTAAAAGCACAGAACAGAGGCTGCTACAGAATGGTTACAACTCTAAAATAAAAGCAAAGACTGCTAGACTGTGTATATGGGGTGGGGGGACTACTAAGCAATATGACCACTATCCTGTTCCAGGTGGGCAGGACCCAATAGGAAATCTGACAGATTAAGATCTGGGTCTCAGGTCCTGGACCTCAGTTAAGCCACGGAAGGGACGAATCCAGCAGAACAGTGCCAATGTAAAAAAAAAAAAAGTTCTGCCACAGAGTAATGCAAGCTGAGTGAGGAGGAGCTGAAGCCAAAGCCAAACATCAATCGAAGTTCTAATCCATCAAGTTCTAAACAACAAGCAAGCAAGGCAATTGTCAAAATAAGGCTTCAGGAACCAAGGGTTAGTAGGCAGAGACAGATTTAAAACCTTAGGACTGGAGTTTATGTTGCTCAATTGCTAGCATTCTGGTCTTCTCTACGCCAAAGAAGTTCTTACTTTTCCTTGCAGCCAAATTTTTAGTCTGGGCACTTCCAACGAAGCCGATGGCTTCAGTCAGCATTGTTTCCTGCGGACTCAGAGGACATCCAGCCTCCTCTTCGGATTCCGAAGCTCAACTGTCTCTCTCCAGACATGCAGCCTCAGCTAACCCTCAGAGTCCTGAGTCTTCAGAAGCAGTCAGTGACTCTGGTTGTAGGAGCTCAAAATCCTACTTGCTGCAGGAGTTTCGTGGCACAACCATGACAGCCCCATAAACTGGCTCCTGTCCATCATTTTAACACCACAACATTGCAAATGTAACTAAAATGTGAAACTATGGGTGGCTTACTTCTCTGGAAGTAAACAAACAGTGGAACAAACAGTGAAGATCTTATTCCATGTTTCCCAGTTACAGATGCAGCAAGTGTTTTGACCTCAGTGGCAGATATGTGGCACCCAGCCTATCTAAAGGTACAAAAAGAAGTAAGAACAAAGAAGACAGTAGCCAAGATATTTCTACCAAGGAATTGGGATACTTTTTGAGAAAAGTTCTCAGCTGCATAAAGACTGGGCTATAGTTTTAGCTCCTTTAGATGGAAACCTTTTTGCCTTTGCCACAAAAATTTCTGATGTAAAATAATCAGTTAATGAAATCTTAATTTTAAGTCCAATACATGAAAAAGATGGGTGAATTACAGGGCAGGAACACAGATTTACAAGTTAAAACAGATGATGCTAGAAATGGGAGTAGAATAAAGAACATGAGACTGTGTGGGCTCATGCAGAAAGTCAAATAATAATAATAATTGTAAAGGTGACAATATTTTGAATGGATGCATAGAGGTCTCAAAACAGAGGATTAACAAGAAAGATGATAATGAGATTTGCATGGTATCATTGAAAACTGAACTAGTCTGAACATTAAACAATCTGAGTATAGAATCATAAAGTTGGAAGGGGCTCTACAGGCCATCAGGTCCAACCCTCTGCTCAGTGCAGGATGTCCAACTAGAGCACCCCAGCATGGGGCTGTTCAGCCTCTTTTTGCAGACATCCAGAGAAGAAGAACCATTGGTTCTTCTCTAGCCATTGGTTCCATTGCTGAACCACTCTCACGCTCAAGTAGTTCTGTCTACTGTTCAATTGAAATCTACTTTCCTGTAACTCAAAACCATTAGACCTAGTTCTAACCTCTGAGGCAGCAAAGAACAAACCAGAGCCTTCCTTTTTGTGGCAGCTCTTGAGGTATTTAACGAGTGCAATCATATCACCCCTCAGCCTTGTCTTCACCAAGCTGAACATGCCTAACTTCTTCAACATTTGAATGTTTTGTTCTTCATACCTCTTATCATCCTCATTGCTCTTCTCTGAACTGCTCCAACTGGTCTATTTCCTTCTTAAGATATAATCCAGAACTGACTGCAGATGCCTGATCAGCACAGAATATAGGGGGCTATTACTTCCCTTGATTCAAAAATTAGGGTTCTATTAATGCAGGCTAAGATAGCATTTGTCTTCTTTGCTACAGCACTATACTGCTGACTCAATTTAGGATCAACAATAATCTCAAGATCCCTTTCACATGTAGTAGTGCTGAGCCAAGTATCCCCCACCCTATACCTGTACATTTGGTTTTTGTGATCTAAATGTAAAATTTTGCATTTGTCTCTGTTGAATTTCATTTTATTAATTTCAAACCAGTCTTCTAGTCTATCAAGGTAATTTTTAATTCTGTTCCTGTCCTCCAATGAGTTAGCTACATGTCCCAGTTTTGTATCATGTGCAAATTTGATCAGGATTCCCCTCCACCCCATCATCTAAATCATTGATAAAAATACAGAAGAGTGCCAGCCCTCGGAGAGAACCCTGTGGTACTTCATTTGAGACCTTTTTTCAATCTGATGCACAATCATTGATGACAATTCTTTGAGCATAATTGCAACCAATTATGGATCCGTCTCATGGTGTTTCCATCTCATGGGGAACCTGATCAAATGCTTTGTTGAAATCCAGATAAATGACATCCACCCCATTCCCATCATCTACTAAACTAGTTACACAATTAGAAAAAAAAAATAAGTTTAGTCTGGCAGAATTTGTTCTTGACAAACCCATGCTGGTTCCTAACAATCACTGCATTAGTAGATTGGAATAGATTGGAATGTAATAGTCTGAAAGGATCAGCCTTCCAAGATTTGTTGGCTGACAATCTACATAAAAGAAAATCGCTGACATCATTCACAGAAAGACGTAGGGAAACTAGTAACAAATACAAGTGAGGGTTCCTCCTCAAAATAATTGTGTATTATGACAGGAAATATCTTAATAACTACACCACAACTTGCAGCACTACTTGAGGAGCAGATTTCAGTATTGTCTAGTAAGATGAGGAGTTTCAGGGTTTCCTCATTGCCCCTTCTTTTCCAAGCAAATTAAAGACTGAAGAATCATAACAATAGTTAAGAATGATAATAAAATAACTAAACAGCGAGAGACAAAGGTTCTAATGTAGATCTACAATGGTGATGCCTGCATCTGAAAATAATTCATGAAGTTGTGAAAGATAAAATTTGCTCTAGAGGCAATAGAAGCAAAACAGAACTGAGCTACTTTGCTTTTCCCAGCTGAATTGTAGGAAACATCTGTGAACAGCGTGAAACTATAATGACGTAAATATTGCCAGTTTTTCTTTAAAAGGAATGGTCTATAGAGTTTTGAATAATCAACAATATTTCTAATTTAGAAGACTCTTTCCTTCTCTCTTCTACTTCTGTGACCTCTTTGCCTGAGCAGTATAAAACAGTTACTCTGTGCTGAAATTCCTATGATAGTGGCCAGTTCAGAAACAGAAATCAGTGAAGGAGATGCCCACTGTCTCTTGGTAATTTTCCTCATGAGTGTAAATTTGAGTGAAGGCTAAATGTGGATTGGTTTAGAAGGGGTAATTTACTCAGGGTCCTTCACGATTGCTCAGTTGCGTGCCACATCAAATGGAATATACAGAAGCATTAATATATTTGAGAGCGAAAGAGAGACAGAAGGTGGATGACAATGGGAATGTTACGCAGACTCATACTTCTGAAACAGATCAGGCCAGGAAAAAGCCTTATATAGCTCAGTTTAGCAGTTATACTATAAAAAAAAATTGGCTAGTGTTTAGTTTTGTAGATTTAGATTTATAGGATGTTTTCATGCCTCTCTTCTGTCCATGGCATGCAAGGAGCAAGTGTTCTCTCTAAATACTGTCTGTAGGGATTAGTGAAGTTGGCAGAATTTCTCTGAATAATCTGAGATGGAAACATACATCCTTTTCATTGGAAAAATTACTCCACAGTATTTTTTTACTTTGTTTTTAATTTTAATTTTTTTATATGCTGTGAGTTGCCTTGAGCACCTTGTTTTGAGAATGGTGGAAGGGAAAAATATCATGTAAACAGCATGACTGTCTAGAGTAAAAGTATAAAAGGCATGCTCCATTTTATAAACAGGAAACATTGAGTGTTTGGGAAGAAGAGGAGAATGAACTAAAATAACATGAAGTTAATCTTTGTGTTAGGATTAAAAACCCAATATTCTTGGAAACAAATCTATTTAACAGCAAGACTTACCTCCTAATAAACACAGGTAGGATCCAACTGGGAATTTAGGTTGCAGTGTCATATACATTTAACTGGTAATAAGTCACATTTTCCTTAATATAATTTACCTCTGAGTAGATAATGCACATGTTGCAACGGTTTCCCAAATATTTATGCAGTCTGCCAGAACAGGGGGAAAAAAAAAACCTTCCTAAAAGTTGTCACCGATTGCCCGCAAACCTTTCAGGGACTGCATTCTTCTTCTTGGGATTTAATTTAACTATATTCCTCCTGGCATCTAGCCAAATTTTGATCACGTTTCTCCCCAAGAAGGGAAATGCTTGTCTTCTTACCACTTACGCCAGCGGTTCTCAACCTGTGGGTCACGACACTTTTGGGGGTCGAACGACCCTTTCACAGGGGTTGCCTAAGACCATTGGAAAATACGTATTTCCGATGGTCTCAGGCTCCATTCCCTCTTCGGTGGTGGTGCGCAAGCGCGAGCCACACGCTTGTGTCTTCCTTCCCCCTGTTCAGAAGGGACTGAAATCACTCCCCTTCTCCGCTACCGGGAGAACCTCCCGTCTAACGGACCAGCTTGGGGAGGGTGGCGGCAGCAGCACGGGGGGCAGGCCCCCTCCTCGCCACGGCCCCTGCCCCACTCACCACGGAGGGAGGCGCTGCAGAAGGGCCGTGAGGCCACAAGGCGGCACTTTTCCAGGGAGGCGAGCTGCGCCTGGCGCAAAAGACAAAGGTGCTGGGATTCCTCCCCCCCCCCGGCCAGGGTCAACACTCTGAAAATTTTCCCCACACTGCCCCCCCCCAGCGGAAATGAGAGCAAAGCAGAAGCAGAGCCCGGGGGGGTGTTCTCGGAGTTTTTTCCTGGAGGAGACGTGCGGCTCCTCTTCCCTCCCTGCCCACCCCCCCGTTCCTGGTCGGCGAGGTGGCCTTTGCCGGCGGGGGGGGAGGCATTGTAAATAATAAATAATTTTATGGTTGGGGTCACCACAACATGAGGAACTGTATTAAAGGGTCGCAGCATTAGGACGGTTGAGAACCACTGACTTACGCTGATCAAGAAGAGTTCTAGAGAATATCAAAGCTTGCATACCATTGTGGAATTACATTTGGTCCTGACAAAGATGCTGCCTGCCTGTGGTCTTGTATTTTGTTTGTTCTTATGGGTCAACAAGAACCTCCCCTGCTTTTGTATTCTCTTAGGAATCTCTCTAATCTTCTATCCTACTACACGATCATCAGAATGCCATCAGAGGACAATAAGTCAATTTCTGGTGGAACACCTGGCTCATTACTAGCAGAGTGGGAATTGTGCAGCCCTCTCTGTGTTGTTGAGCTGCAACTTCCAGCAGCCTCGCCAATCAAGCCAATGGAGGGGAATGCCGAGTGCTGGATTTTAGTATCAGGAGGTCTTCACAATTCCCACCCCATTGTAAAGAATTCTGGTTTTAATGAACCTTCAACTGATTCAAGCAAGAATGCATAATCGTTATACTTTTATTCAGGAACAGTTACATTTCAATTTATGGAGACCCTGGATGTATTACTTCCTATTCTTTCAATTTAAATCACATCACTGGATCATGGGGAAGCTACCAAAAACAGGCTACACTAAATCAAAATCAACATATCTCTAGTGTATTGAGAATACTGAAACATTCCTACATATTGCACATGAATATAGCTGAAACTGTATGAGAATAAAAGCTTTTTATCACAGGCTATTTCCATACTGCACTGTTATAGTGCTATTATTCCACTTTTAATATCCTGTGGAATTCTGGGGTTTGTAGTTTACTGCGGCCTACAAGCTCTCTGGCTGAGACGTCTAAACGCCCCCCTCTAAACTGCAAACCCCAGGATTCCATAGGATGTAGAAAGTGGAATAACAGCACTATAACGGTATAGTGAAGAAAGCTCCACAGTGTACAGTATCTGTGTGATGAAGTTGCTTTGGGGGTCAGCCATTTGGAATGCAAGTGCAACTTGGTGGGTTGCTAGGCAACAGGACTGGTAGGAATGAAACCCAGCACAGTGGTGTGTGTGGGAGGGCATTATGGATGATAGAAATTATAGGTAAGGCAGAGATTCTATATTTAAAGGGAGCCTTCAGTGAGATTTTCACCAGAGGGGGTGGCTGGGTTGTGTTTCAGCAGCTGAGGAAAAGACACAGAGAACTGGTCTCTAAAGCTGGGAGTTACTGGCATATTGGCATTGTCAGAAGTTTAAACAAATAATAATAATTATTATTATTATAATTATTATTATTATTTAGTTATTTATTTGTATCCCACCTCTCCACATGGATCGAGGCGGCGAACAATATGAAATACATTATACATTACAAATAGCATGTATTTCTATACCGCTTATCAGCTAAGTGCTCTCTAAGCGGTTTACAATGTGCTTTTAGCTAATTGCCCCCAAGAAGTTGGGTACTCATTTTACTGACCTGCGGAAGGATGGAAGGCTGAGTCACCCTGGAGCCCGGCAGGATCAAACTCACAACCTTGTGGCTGCAGTACTGGCATTTAACCACTGTGCCACCGGGGCTCATTTAAAGTAACAGTGCTGTACTTTGACAAGATACTTTGTTTTTAATATTTTTACAATAAAGAATGCAGTTTGTTTTTACAACTAGTGACTTGGCCTGTGTTATCTAAAGTCACTGGTAGCAAAAAAAAGGACACGCTATCATAAATAACTTATTTGATTCTGAGGAAAACCTTAAGATCCTAGCCCTTTTGCATGAAGGCTGTGGTTAAAGGGTGGAGTTAGGTCTGAGTGTTAATAACAAGGCACCTTATTGGGTTGGAAATGCAAAACCAATTTAGTGAGAAATAAGGGACTGTCACAATATGTTAAACAGATTGTCTCTGTAAGGATATCTATGTTAACAACTGTGATTGACCACCATTAAGATAATGATCACTCTTTGTATTTCATTTCTACATGTTTGCATTTCTCCACTGACTCCTCAGTTTCTCCAATCCACCTACTCAACATGTATATAATAATCTGCTAAATGAAGTTAAAACTTGGCTTTTTAGTCAAGCCTTTGGGCCAAACTGATTTTATCCAGGATGCACATGTTTTATGGTTGTGTTACTTGAGATTGTTTTAACCAGTTTTCAATTCTTTGTTTTTAAAACTGAGAAACTATTTAATATATTTTAATATCTTTTTAACTTTTTGCAATTATTGTTTAAAGTTGATTTTATTGTAAACCATCATGAGCTCTTTAGAGAAAGGGCATGATATAAATATTGAAAGAAAGAAAGAAAGAAAGAAAGAAAGAAAGAAAGAAAGAAAGAAAGAAAGAAAGAAAGAAAAAGAAAGATCATGAATCCCATCCAAAAGGTTATGCGGAAAAAAAAAATCCTCTTACATTTTAGAAATACCTTTACTTGGCCAAGCAAACAAAAGATGCATAATACATTTATCCTATATGTTGAAACCCCAGTGGCTTCTCAAGAGAAGAAAACCAACAGTTTTAGGGTTACAAGTCTGCATCTTGCTTGAAGTATTTGCTTAAGGTGATGTTTATGGTGGTGAAGGAAGGATTCAATCAAATAGTTTGCACTTCTTCTTGATCATAAGAGAACTGACAGCAAAGTCAGTAAAAGAATGTAATAATATTTCCTTCTCCATTTGCAGCAACAAAGTAACTTCCTTTAACATTTGGACCTGTCCCTGTCCTTTGAGATAAACACTATGCAGGAGTCTACTGCTGGTCTTCCTTGTATATGGCCAGCCCCTCCCGAAACTGCAAACCCCAGGATTCCATAGGATGTTGAAGGTGGAATCATCAAGCTATAAGAATGTAGTGCGGAAAAGGCCTCACATATGGCACTCTTATTGCTTCTCCACATTCATTTACTGATACAGCAATACCTTTTGTCTACATTTAAGGGCTCAATATATCTTACAATTCCATCTAAACAAAATACTTTGCTTTCACTGAAAATGTCTCCTTTGATAAATAGCCAATGACCTTCTTTGGGTATAACTTCTGAGGCATGTGGGATTTCAGTATAATTTTATGTTTTAGTTTGGAATGACTGTGAACAGTCGTTAGTGCTGCCCGGATTGCTTAGGCAGTGTTTTATGACAAAAGGTGAGCAAAGGTGGAGTTCGATTGCTTGTACGATGATTAAAAGTAAAGAAGTTTTGTATTATGTTCTCATTCAACACTAGGAAGAACTTTCTGATTATATGAGTAGTTCTACAGTACAATGGACTACCTGGGAAGGTAATAAACTCTCCTTTACTACATGTTTTTAAGAGAACTTGGATGGCTGCTCTCAGGAGTGCGATAGCATTGGATTTTTGTACTGGCAGGCAGCTGGGCTAGAAGGCTCCTGGGATCCCTTCCAACCCTACAAGTCTATAATATTAATGTGTGTTGGTGTGTTTTTTTTTTTTTTCCCAAAATTTTTTTTTTTTTTACAGAGTTTGTAACCAACTGCATGTGATGAAAAACAAGCTTTTGCCTACCACTACTGTGGATTTGTTAACCTCCAAGATACAATAAGTCTTTAGTTTAATAGGGCTGTGTGTATATGTGCCTTCAAGTTGTTTCTTAATTTATGAGGACCCCATAAATTTCATAGGGTTTTCTTAGGCAAGGAATACTCAGAAGTGGTTTTGCCTGTTCCTTCATCTGGAATATAGCCTATAGCACCTGGTATTTGTTGGCAGTCTCCCATCCAAGTACTAACCAGGGCTGACCCTGCTTTATTTCCAAGATGAGATGCGATCTGGAGTCTTTAGGGTATTTTTGTTCTTGTTGTGTACCTTCAAGTTGTTTCTGACTTGTAGTGACACTAAGCAACCCTATCACAAGGGGTTTTCTTTGCAAGATTTGTTCAGAGGGTGTTTGCCTTTGCCTTTCTTTGCATCTGAGAGAGTGTGACGTGCCCAGTGTCATCCAGTGCTGCCTGGCATCCTGGGATTTCTGACTACACTCCTACACACCTACAAAAAAAACCTATATCCACTGGAGTGAAATTTAAAATATATTAGAAGGTTAAAATGTACATTATGTTTATCAACAGAAATGGATATGTGAATAGCTAACTGTCAGAAAGGAAAAAAAAGTATCTTCTGTTTTTGTTTACAGCCAGGAAAGAGATACAGAGCTTAGATTTTAGGATGACGCTCTGTTACTTAGTGTTATTAAAGTGATGACTAAATCAAGTGAGTTTCCTATCTTTCACCACCTGAGCATAGGTCTCCTAAAGAAGCTTGTTTATGATTGGTCATTTTGCATTTAAATCTGTTGGTCTGTTATTATTATTGCATTTTCACTATTATTGCATTTAAATCTGTTGGTCTATTATTAGAGACCAACGAAACTATGGAATTCCACAAAAGTGTGTTGATTGGCTGGTGGGTCCTGGTCAGAGGAAATATAGGGACTGGTCCAGCACTGATTGTGGGGAGTCAGACAGTCCTATATGAACTGTTAGAAAAAATGTAAGGGACATAAAAAGAAACTGAGAGGTTCTGAGGGAAGCCTGAAGAGAATCTAGGCAGCCTTCTCCAACATGGCATCTTCCAGATGTTCAAGGCTACAGTTTTCACTAGTTTTCATTGGGCAGGTGGAAGTTGTAATTTAAAATGTCTGGAAGATGCCAAGTTGGGAAAGACTGGCTAACAGGAGGGATGGGGAAATTTTGCCTTCCCAGATCTTTTAGATTTCAGTTCCCAGAAGGCCTAGCTAAGATGACCAATAGTATGAGGTTATGGAAACTGGAGTTCAAATGTCTGGTGAAGCCAAGGTTCCCAAGTCCCAGACCTAAAGGAATAGCACCAATGGAGTCTAGGAGACGAACCAATGAACAGGACTAAAACAAAACAAAAACAAAAACCCTGTAATGATTGGAGTTAATTGAGGCAAGAAGTGGAAAGTAGATGTCCGAACAATTCTATCGGTAGCTATAAGAAAGAAGAAGAACAGGGTGATGGCAAATAGACTGGATTCAACATTGTGCAGCCAAAATCCTGGGAGAAGCAAGAAGAGTAACTGCGTGTAGTTAACTCCAACTAGAGGAAAGACTGGAAGTAAAGCCATGGAAGGTCCCCTTTGGGGGCCCCCTATATCAGTCTGGTTTGGATGGGCACCATATCTAATTGGCATCATATTTAATTGGCAACACACTTTAATTGGCACTAATATCAAATTTAAGCCTGAGAGGTGACTGAGAAGTCAAACCAAGTGAGGGAGGAAATCTGACTGTAAATGTGAGAAAGAGTGGCTGGTCAACTGAAACACCCTCTAGGTGAGATTAGGTCATTTGCAGGCAGTAGCTGTTGTTCCTGTGGATGATTGGCTTAAGTAGAAGCTGAATGTCTTCCCAGGGAACACAATTGGGAAAAGCCCACCAGGACACTGATTGACATATACCCATCCCCTGTGCACCTGGACTCCTTCCTCTTGCCTCATAGTACCCCCAATAGACAGAGCTATTACAACAACCGTTATCTCTTTGTCATCTAAGCACTGAAACCATCAGCACCATCTGGACCCCATTGTCTGTGTTGCAACTCTCATTGTCCACCAGGTTGGGAGAGCAATCAACTCACACCCCTTCAAGAAGGGAAACAGAGTATATAAACCCTTGGTTTTGAGAAGTCAGATGCAGTCAAAGGAAATGCTCGATACCACTATCTCACTCTGAATCCTGATCTGGCCTGCCCTTAGACAGAAGTCTAAGTCACATTTCAACTTCTTCACTACCCTTCTGGACTGGTAATTATAAATCCCTCAAAACCCCTCAGCCTCTCTGTACATATTTTTTTCCTCCCTTTCTCCTTCAGTTGGCTTTTGTGCAAATGTGTGATTGTGTGTATCTTGTGTGCATGCATGAATGAATTCCCCTCAATAAAACACATTTTAGCTTACTTTTGAATCTCTGGCTGGTTCTTTTCTTGCGTGAGCTTGTAAACATTGGTAGCAAGATCTTGCTAAGTTGGCCCTCTCATTAACCTCCTGATTTTGAGCTAATTAATTCTCCACTTTTGCAAGGAGGTACTGGCATTGCGGGTTGGCCCTTGTGGCACCTACATTTTGGGGTAACAGCTATCTGAACCAGCCTATGAGTAAACTGGAATGCAGTCTAAAAGGGAAACTGGCAGTGTTAACTTTGCTGCCTGAGCCAAAGAATGTACCCATTCCAAGTACAAAAACTTAGTGGACTGTCAGTTGAAACCTTCCTCAGCACCAGTGATGAGGAAATGTCCTCCATCATGCCTGAAGGCTGCAGGCTGGTGTGGGGCACAGCAGGAGATGTGGCGAACAGTAAAGCAGCCTCCTCCAACATACTGCTGCTGCCTCCCAGCATTCTGCAGGCAGAACCATGCTGTCTAAAGACAGAGATAGCCCTGGAAATTGGCTTAAGCTTTGAGATAGGACGTGAAACTATAGCCACTGGATAGTCATTTCATTAAAACACTATTTTTATTAAATATCTTTTTAAAGGAATAGTAACTAATATCAACATTAAGTTTTACAAACATTTGCATTGAAGAAAACATAAATATAACTCTCAGGTCTGTTTTTGGCCACACCTGTACCCAGCTACCATGAGGAGGAAGGGTATCAGGAAATAAAAGGCTTTGTATCTTATGGTGACTACAGAATTAGAAAAGGGATAAACAAAACTGTATTTTAAATGATCATTTTAAGGAAAGATGTTTGTGTAAGTAGGACCACAATCACTATAATTGTTTCAAATTCTCAAAAGTTCTATTGAAATCCAGGAAACATACATCAAAGTAGAATGATGTTGTTGTGTGCCCCCCCCTCCCCACAAAGAGATACTTATTGTGTGCCTTCAAGTTGTAGGGTCTTCTGGGGCTGACAAAGTGTAACATGCCCAAGGCCATGAAGTGAATTCTCATGGCCAAATGGTGGTTTCCAAGGTCCCAGTGTAACACTCAAACCATTACATAGGACTAAATCCTAAAACAGTGGATATAGGATTGTAGCCTCAGTGTACACTGTAGATTATGGTTTCACAAAATGTAAAGAAGGAAGCTATTTACATGTAAAGAAATAGAAACGGATCTGGCTTAGACTGGCATGGTTGCAACTAGTGATGGATTTAAAAAAATGCATATGTTCACCAGTGAAAAGGGCACACAAAAGCAAATTGACAATAATAAGTATAAGTTCAAAAACAGAAAATATTTGTAAAGATGCATTAAACACATAATTAGCCATATGACATGGAAGCAAGCTGAGGACTGTAACTCAAAGTGCAATGCATTTTAGCATTTGTTCCAAAATGAGTCCAGTAGTCAGACCTAGCAACACAACCATTCCAAGTGCTCATCTGAAGTAGGCTATTTTTAGAGACAGCCTGCTATATACTACACTGTGACCATTTTGTCTTGGAGGATAAATAGCAAAAGCAGTGGTACTGAAAGTGTGTGTATAAATATATGCAGTTAGAAATACTGTTGAGCCTTATGAATGTCTCAGTTTCTACTGCACAGGACAAATAGTATCACTGGCTTGCTTCCTTCCACAGCAGGCAACAGCTGTTGTAAACATTGACCTCAGTTTGTCTGGATCATAGTGTTCTCCACTGCCTGAGATATCTCCAATACTATCCTTCCTACAGCATGTTTAAAATTCACAGATAGTTATGCCATGTGAAGAAAACATGAATGCCTTGTGGGAATTATCCTTCTTTGACGCCTTTAAACGGAGGTTGGATGCTCATCTTTCTTTTTGTAGTTTTTCTTACATGGCAGAGGGTTAGACTAGACTGACCTTGCAGCCTCTTCCAACTCTATACAGTGTGCTGTACAATGGGCCATCAGCATTCATGAGTGCATCTTCCAGCAGCTTGCTCTGCCTCCTCCCTTCACCGCTCCTTTTTAGGAAGAGTGGCTGTGGCTGGTCTTCCTTGTCTGGCATTGCTAAAAGCAGAGCTCTGCTAATCAGAAACAGGGCAGTAGCGAAGGTCTATCCAAAAAGAGGCTTGTCACATGGAAGTCAGTAACCTTGCTAACCAGAAAGGTGGGGATGACAAAGCACTGTCCAAAAAGGGGCTTGCCATATGGAGGCAAAAGTCCTGCTAACCAGAAAGCGGGGGTGGGAGGAGTATGATGAAGGACTGTCCAAAAAGGGACTCGTCATATGGAGAACAATGCCCACTGACACCACATGACTGCCACAATATTGGAACTGAAGTGGAATAAAAATATTGCACAAATAGGCAATAGTGGAAAAGCAGCATTATTGGAATAATGACGGGATGTCATAAGGAGAGAGAAATAAAGTGGGGGACTAAGCCAGTGCAATCATGCGACAAACCAGAGTGTGATAAAGCCTAAGGATTCTATGAATAAATAGCCAAACCAGGATAGCACACACTTGGCAAATCCAGTTAGTAGCACAGAGTTTCATCCTCCAAAGCTTAATTATATTTTTCCTGCAGATGAAAAAAACTTGAATCCAATTTTGTCACCTTTTGAACAGATTTGGAACAGAATGGGCATGTAATTTATCTTCTTGGCTAGGGAAACATAGCTTGCCTGCTCTTATATGGATAAACAGATCTCACCTGCAGATTGACTGGCAATACTCCATGTGAAGAGGAACTAGGAAGCAGAGAACAATGCTATGTACATGATAGACCTTTTCCAGTAGGCTCTGCATGGTGCCCAGTAGGCAAAGTGTGAGCCGCATGTATGTGCGCCCCTCAGCTGGCCACCACTCAAAAATGTGTGTTCTTTAACTGAAAAAAGATGCTTGCATCCTCTAGGATATTTAAATTACAATTTTGCTAGGAGCAACCCTGACCTGTTTGGAGGGGACTCCCCCTCCAAAAAGCTGAAAGTGCTCACTGTCTCTCTTTGCTGATATCTTGTACATCAACTGTGAAGTTAGGTCCCTCTTGTCATGGGAAAACTGGATTCTAGTACATTTTAACTGTTCTCAAAGAGCGGTATGCTCTGAGATCGTTCACAATAAGGTGCTTCTACAAGCTATTGTTTTAATTCTTCTGCAGCAGCTTGTCTCCCATGATCTCAGAATAGTTTTAAACGTCAATGTTCACCATGCCCTCCACCCCTTCCTCAGCTCATGAGGCCAGTTAATGAGGTAAGTGAAAGCAGAATTGGCCCATACAATAGAAAGCTTTGTTTTCCCTTCAAATAACATCTGTAACACACGCAGGATTTTCAAACAAGATAATTTTCAAATTCCTATACAGGGCCACTTTGCAGAGTACTTGCTCATATTTGCATTTATGTATAAGCTCGTGGACATTTCTTTTTGTTATGTAACAATGCTTGTTCAAGTGTTTCTTTGGAACTTAACTACTGGCTGCAATCCTTAGATCTATATTTTAATGTTCCCTAATAACTGTCAGTAGGATGCTGGACTTTCTGAATCCTGACTTCCAGGTTTGAAAAGTGTAGTAGTTTAATAGACTAAAGACTGAGCCTGCCAGCTGTTTTGGACTACAGTTCCATAATCCCATCTAAATGGCCCATCTCTAATATTCCATTTCTGGGCAAGGTTCTGGAGCGTGTGGTGACCTCTCAGCACCAGGGGTTTCTGGATGAAATGGATTATCTAGATCCATTCCAATCTGGTTTTAGACTTGGCTATGGGACTGAGACAGCTTTGGTCGCCTTGGTGGATGACCTACACTGGGAACAAGACAGGGGAAGTGTGTCCTTGTTGGTTCTGCTGGACCTCTCAGCGGCTTTCAATATCATCGGCCATGGTATCCTTCTGGGTCACCTTGCGGGGATGGGACTTGGGGGCACTGTTTTACAGTGGCTCCCTTCTTTCCTTTAGGGCTGAACCCAGAAGGTGGCGCTGGGGGACTCCTGTTTGACCTCCTACCCTTTGGCCTGTGGCATCCCTCAGGGTTCAGTCTTGTCCCCCATGCTATTTAACATCTACATAAAACCACTGGAAGAGGTTGTGCAGAGTTTTGGAGTTCAGTGTCATCAGTATGCAGATGACACCCAACTTTATTTCCACCACAAGCCAAGGAAGCTATCTTGGTCCTAAACCAGTGCTTGACATCAGTAATGGACTGGAAGAGGGCGAACAAATTGAAACTTAATCTAAACAAGACAGACGTGCTCCTTAGTCAGTAGAAAGGCAGATCAGGGAATAGGGATTCAGCGTGTATTAGATGGGGTCACACTCCCTCTGAAGACACAGGTTCGCAGCTTGGGAGTGCTCCTGGATTCAACTCTGAGCCTGGAAGCCCAGGTCTCAACAGTAGCCAGGAGTGCATTTGCACAATTAAGGCTTGTGCGTCAGCTGCGCCCATTCCTTGAGATGCCAGACCTGGCCATGGTGATACATGCCTTAGTTACATCCCGGTTGTATTATTATAATGCACTTTATGTTGGCTGCCTTTGAAGAGTGCTCAGAAACTTCAGCTGGTCCAAAGAGCTGCAGCCAGATTGTTAACTGGAGCTGGTCACAGGAAGCATACAACACCCCTGCTTCAACAGCTCCACTGGCTGCCAATCTGTTTCCGGGCACAATTCAAAGTGCTGGTGATGACCTTTAAAGCCCTATGCAGCTCAGGCCCAGGTTATTTGAAGAACTGTATTCTTCCCTGAAAACCAGCCCGGGTGTTGAGATCTGCAGGAGAGGCCCTTCTCTCAGTCCCATCACCCTCACAGGTGCATCTGGTGGGAACATGAAGGAGGGCCTTCTCAGTGGCTGCCCCCAGGCTCTGAAACTCCCTGCTCAAAGAGGTTAGAATGGTATCCTCCCTGCCTACCTTCAGGAAACAGCTAAAAACATTCCTCTTCCAGTAGGCATTTTATATGTAATTTCTATCAGTGCTGATCATTTTAATTGTTATTTAGTTGGTATTTTAATGCTGTTTTTAATATGTATTTTAACATGTTTTAATTATTATTGTAGTTTAATCTTTGTTTTAACTTTTTTATACGACAGTTTTTAATTATGTTTCTTTTAATGGCTGTAAGTCACTTTGAATCCCCTCGGGGAGAAAAGTGGGATAAAAATAAAGACAACAACAACAACAATAATGAAATATCACAGTAGCTGGAAGAAAAGAAAAAAAAAGTTGGTGGGTATCAGACAGAGAAAACCTGTTATGAGTGTTGGTCAGTTTCTTATAATAAAAATTGCCCATGATTCTTTACCATTTGTGTTCCTGTTTAGTATCTACAAATCTAAAACTAGATATTACATTGGCATTTATAGGGTGCACCCTATATTTATTACAGTGAGGTTCCATCTGGTGTTACTTTCACACACATGTATGTGAGGTTGTGCAAAGCTTCATGTCCCATTATTGCCAATGAACATTGCATTGCACATTGCATCCACTGATGCTAATGGGATGAAGTATTTGCATTTTTTGTTTTATGTGAGAGTTTCTGGAAGAGAACCTCTGTATATACAGAGGGCACATTGTATATTAATTTATATAATTAGTATAATTATACTAAATATAGGATGCATCCATATCAGTCTTTAATTTATAGGATCTATCACTATTTTTCCTCATGATTTGGTGTTTTTGTTACCAAGTGGAAGAATGTCTCTCAAAATCAATATGATGTGTCCTGGA
Source organism: Ctenosaura bakeri (assembly GCA_948474755.1). Taxonomy (NCBI): domain Eukaryota; kingdom Metazoa; phylum Chordata; class Lepidosauria; order Squamata; family Iguanidae; genus Ctenosaura; species Ctenosaura bakeri. The sequence goes on along the minus strand of CAOLHI010000350.1, from coordinate 1,457,787 downwards.
GAGGAATGCCATTCCATCATCATGTCTCAGTGCTGTGCAGCCAGGACATCCATGTTCATCCAACACTGTTTGCCATACAGAGGGGTGAAGGACTCCTATGAACCCAATGTCCAGGTTTATTCCCATTCCCCAGACCCTTCACAGATGTGCTACTGATTTGCCAGATTTGGTAGTTTTCACTCTATCCTTTCAATATTCTCAAGAGGAAATTAGTAGCTCTATTAGAATTTATGTCAATGTATGATTGCTGGCTATAGAGCCTTTGCATTTTTGAGCATCTGTGTGACTTATATCAAGTGAATTGCACTTTTAAAACAACACTGGCAACCCTGATATCATAAGACAAGTCCCTCCACCGGAGGCCTGCAAAGCCTGTGACCTGATGAATGTAACACATCACACACATATTATACACTGCTGGGTTTTTTTGATAAACTTCCTGTCTTTGACAGGTTCAGGCACTAAGAGTAATCAGGAAGTTCATGCATATGTAGATGCATGTAGGACTTTGCCACCAAATGTTAAAATGTGTGGCGTACCCCTGATCAGGGTTATGACCAGCTGGCCATGCCCTCATCATTATTATTATCCCTCATCCCTATTCCCCCAGAAAATCAGTCATTACTGAGCTGTTCTTCCCTTCCCTTGTTTTTTTTGCTCCCATTTTGGGAAGAAGAACATTGGTAATCTTGCAGTCCTTGGATTTCCACCAAGCCTGCTGGTACCTCCTTCTTGCACATGGATGGTGCACTTTGCAAATGTATTTATGTATGCATGTGTACACAAACACACACGCACAACTACTGTAGACTATCAGTCTTGTCTTTCTCCCATTGTCCTGACTGCAGCCCTCCAAAGTCTCAAAAAGAATTCTTTTCCAGCATTACTACATGAAATAATTTTCAACTAGAGCTGCCAGAGTTTAAATCTGGAACCAGCTGCATGCAAAGCTTATGTTCTCCCATTTAGTCATGGGCCCATCCATTTTACTGGACCCGGGGGAGTCACAAATTGTTGCGGTCATATCCATTTTGTTGGACCCTTGGGGGTTAACTGGAAAAAGCAATTTTATATTTAGATTTTTAAAATTCAGTCAGAAAATTTGGTGCAGAACAGGAGTGGGGAAAAACAGGTGATAGGATGGTATGAATGATTCACCCTACCAGGAAATACTTAATATTCATATCTCAGATTTGTGTGAAACTGCTGAGGAAAAAACTTAGGGTTTTTTTTAAAGCATTAAGCCCAGGATAACTTAAATTGGTGTGCCAATGGATGAAGCTTTAACAAATGTAGTGAAAACTACCCTTGGCAAGATGGTATACACAGAAATGATCTTACAAAATTCATATATGTAGTAAGAGTTTCATTCAAGCTGCTTTATACCGTCATATGTCAACAAACCTCCATTTGCTGCTTCACATGTGGCACACACAAGTGAACCACAGCCAACCTTGGATCTCTTAAGAATCTAATATCATGATACAGGTTTTGAAAATGTTTTCATTGCATTTACATTTTCTATGTTTTGGAATACATTTTAAGCATAATGTTATTAGCTAAAATTATAGGAAAGCATAATTTGCCACTATGATAATGGCCTACAAATTTAATCCCACACATCTATCTTCTTTATAGCTAATGGAAAACTGTAATGATGAATATAGAATATAGAAAAGTGTAGTGATGAAATTGAATAAAGGGCTACACCACAATATATTAAAAAGGAACAGATACAACTTTTAAAAGGACAAAGATCATGATTCGCCAGTCTACCAGAATTATTTGAAGGTACTGATCCAGCTAGTAAAATAGACTGCATTTTTTATAAATACAGTGTGGCTCAAAAACTCTGACAGCAAATCATTTCAATACACTCTAAGAAGTCATGAGGCAGAAGGAAAATTGTCTTTCATTGGTCAGCGGCTGATGGACAGCAAAGATTAATAGCCAGTTTTCATGATAGCCAAGCATGAACAGTCATGTGTTTCCATGAGTCTCTGTTGAGATTGTTATGATTTCACTAAAGACATCAAGAATGAAGAGCACAGTACAATCAAGGCAAAACTAACTCTGAAAAATTGAAATTGAAAAACACAGAAGCACTAGAGGGCAATTTCTCCAAATTCTTTGGCAATATAATGATATCTTCCTTGAGGGTCAACAGATTCAAAGCAATGCATAGCAGGATGAATAGGGTTGTTGGATTTTACTTATGACTATAATACAGAAAATAGTGTGCATGGATAGTTTTTAAAAACCTACACCTTATCTTACCGCATACTAAATTAAATGAAGAGAATATAATTCCAACAGGACCTCCAAACAATACGTTACAACTTTCTACATTTCACAGGAGAAAACTATGACATATGTGGTCAAGCAACATTAGAGTGTGATCAAAACGGCAAAAGTTATTAATGAGCAAGAACACACAAGCTAGGACCAGCCGCAGCAGTTTGCTTTTGCCTGAGCTGAACTCAGTTTGCTGCAACTGAAGCTGAAGACAAAGAGGGAAGAGGGAGGAAGACAGAAACTGAGACATTTTAAAAGCAGCTTTAAAAGAGGAATTAATCGGGATTGTCCCTGCCAAATCAGGATTGTTGGAGGGTATGCAGTATTCTGCTCTAATCATTTATTGACAGTGGTTAATTTTCAGATGTAATGTGGAGGTTAGCTCTCCAGTATGACGTGCTATGCAAGTTCTATTTTCCCCCCAAAAAATCTAAATGGTATAAATAAAGCAAGACAACATCATCAACTAATTGCTTCCATAAACTAATTCATGTGAAGCATTTCAACTCCATCTGCACATTATTTCTTCCTGCTGCCCTAATGTTGATCTTGGGAAACCTCTAAAATATGTGTAGGGTGTAACAATCTCTGATCAAGCCAAAACAGTTTGGAGTTGCATAAAATCTAATTAAAGTGGCTCTCACAAGGAGAAGCGAAAACGCCTGTTTCCGCTGCCTCTATGCCTTAAGCCTAGAACTGCAGAGAAAACTATTTTTATCATTTGCACCTGGCAAGGTTATATAGGCCAACATCTTCTAGCCAGTTTTATCAGATGTAGCTCAAGCCTGTTAGACCTTATTTCAAGGTCACATCAGCACAAAATTTATCCTAGATAAAGATCTGTGTACCTTTTACCTTGGCCATTTCCACACTAGGCTGTTATAGCACTATTATTCCACTTTCCACATCCTATGGAATCCTGGGGGTTTGCAGTTTCGGGAGAGGCTGGAAACTGCAAATCCTAGGATTCCATAGGATGTTGAAAGTGGAACAGTAGTGCTATAATAGTCTAGTGCGGAAATGGCTCTTGTTATAATAACTATACACAAGAAGTGGAATCTAAAGTATCAAGTTCCAAGTTTATACTTCTGAAGTTGACTTTTTTATGGCTTAATTTAGGAAATTTCTTTCAATATTGACCAAGAAGTCAAATCCACTACTTTATCCTTATCAGCTACAGAAGTCTAGAAACTGCTGGGCTGAGTTTCTTAAAAGATTTATGCTGTATTTTCAACTCTTTGTATTAAAACTATTTTTTCATGGATCTGAAAGGTTTTCATATATTTAACACTACTACTGTTTGCAAATTGTAAGACAGGGAAAAGAAGATCCCATGAATACTAAATTATACAGAAAACATTTAAGAAATTAATTTCTACTGGGGGGAAAATACAAATTCAGGGGAAAATAAAATTATTGGTACTCTAAAGTAGGGCAGGTGAAATGTCCTTGTATTGCACTTCTTATCAGTTCTAGCCCACTGATGAAGAATGTGGGAGTTGCAGTCCAATAATGTCTGGAGTGCCAGTCTTTGCCCACCCCTGGGTCTAAACCCTGTGTTGACATCTTTTAAGATAATATTTGAATCTAAAATTCTAGGTCTCAAATTTGATAATTTCCCCAAACTTTGAGTCCTCTTTATTTCTCTTTCTGTCTCTGTCCAGATGAGGTTCTGTACGGTACAAGAACTGTGAAAACTATGCTTCTGTTCTGCTGGCCTAGATGTGACCACTGTTTGTTCTGAATGTAAGCTGTGTTAGCTGATTTCTGCATGTGATTGTCTGCCCAGCAGTTAATATCTTGTGATCCGATTTGCTGCTGGCCTCAGAAAAAGATTTTGTCTTTAGAAATTGTACTTTACATCTAAAAAATTCTTAGCTTAGACACACGCTCAGTCTGTTCTCTGGAAGAAAATCTGCAACATGTGTCTTTTAAGAGAGAGATTACAATGAAAGATAGGATGAAAAAGGTCAAAGACAATCAGACATCTGAGGCTTCTATGTGCAATTTGCCACACAGAGAATGCTAGGCTCACTTAAGTCCTGCTGTTAAAACTTCAGTGCTCTAAACTTTCTTCAAAAGAGATGACCTAAAAAATTAGAGCTGAAAATGCAATTTTTGTTTTTAAACTAATAGTTGTGGAGTTGTCTATCTTATTTACTTTTTCTTGGCAAGACAGAAATCCAATAAATACCTGACTACTCCTTCTTCATGACAGAAAATGCTTCACCTGTTGGATTTCCACATTTGTAATGATACAAGACACAAAAAGCCATGTGAGAAAAAACTCCAGAAAACTCTATGTACGACGATGGGTGAGAACTGAGTTCTGAACAACAATGGCAGCTCTGAGAACGTACAGCTGTAACACTCCGGACATTAAAAAGAAACTAAAGCTTTCACAGCAGCTTATCTCTACTTTATGATGTTTAAAATGACATTCTCTCTCAAAAAAAGCAGTTATCTAACTCTAAATACCAGTGGCCAATTAAGCATGCATTCTTTAATGACAGGACCAAAAAAATGAATGAACTTCAACAGTTTCTTGGACAGTTTCTGGGGTCAAACACATCAACCCAACACATGGTTTCAAATTCTGTAAGGAAAAGGTCAAAAATGCAAGTCTGGCATTTTATCCAAAAGCCACACCAGAAACTGTAAGCATGATTACCCATTACCTAGAGAACCACTGACATGTGGGGATAGTGGGCTCAGCCGGTCATCAGAGCTGTTTTTAAGCTGATGCACATTTACTTGAGTCGAGTTCCACACACAGAGAAAAAGGGAGAGAGACAGAAAGAAAAGTTTTTGTTGTTGTTTACCTCTGTGTTATGCAGGTGTGGGATGTTCTTGGGAAGTATTTGTTCCCCCATCCCTTCCTCTTTCTAGTTTCCTTCTGTCTGTCTCGTCCGTCTGTACAAAGCCTCTGACAGGCAGGGAAAGGAGAAAAAAAAAGAAGAACGCACACTGCTGGGAAGTGTTTAATGTCCAAGCCTCAGCTCTGCTTAAAAACTGAGAGGAGTCCTATGTGGCCTGCATGAGAGAACAAGGAAGGAGGGGAGGGTGGGGAGAGGAAGGGAGGGTGGGGAGAGCCGACCGGGGAGGGCAAGCAATCAGGGTTTAAATTTAGACACCAATCTAAACAAGATACTGCCTTTCTCAGAAAGGAGGGCACAAGAAATAGGCACACCCACAGGGAGCACAAACCCTTCTGTACCTCCTTTGCTTCCTCATTTCTTTCTATTCTTTATTTCTCAATCTTCTTCTTCCTCATCTTGCAATGTCTTTTTCTGGTGAAAACGTTTGCTCTGGTACTTTTCCTTAGTATTTCTCGACTCTGCCTCTACTTGAGCTTCTTCTTCTTTTTTTTTTTTAAAAAAAGGGACAGTAGCTCAGTGTAGCTCAGTGGTAGAGCACATACTTTGCATGTTCAAAGTCCTAGGCCATTTCCGCACTAGCCTGTTATAGCGCGATGATTCCACTTTCAACATCCTCTGGAATCCTGAGGTTTGCAGTTTCGGGAGGGGCCAGAAACTGCAAACCCCAGGATTCCAGAGGATTTTGAAAGTGGAATCATCACGCTATAACAGGCTGGTGCGGAAATGGCCCATGATGCAATCCCTGGCATCTCCAGGTAGGATAAGTTAAATTCCTGTCTTAAACTTTAGACAACCACTGTCGAACAGTGTTGACAGTACTGAGATTGCTAGACTATTGGTCTAAGTATAAGGTATCCCCCCCCCGTATGTGTGTGTGTGTATAACTTTTTAAAATAAAAATATAAAACAACACGGAAGGGAACAAAACAAATAACAAACCTAAACTACCAAAAAGCCAAACAATCCTAACACAAACAGAGAAAAAGGGGGGTAGGGGTACACACATAACTTCCAACTCCCCAGAGAATGGCTATTTTGTAAAATGCTAAACAAACTTCCTCAAACTGAAACAATAATATAGCTATTTAAACTGACATGATGGAATTACATGAAAAATACGCTATTATACTTAATGTACTAAATATAAACTTCCGCCATATTCCTATCCATTAGTAGTAGGCAACTTTCTATGATATTATCTTGATGGAAGTGGGCACAGCAATGTCAAATGCATATACCAGGGTCTAAAATTGAGAGGCGAGGTGCAATATCAACCTCCCCTGGTTATCATGCACATTTTACTGATATTTTATGGTGTGAGATCTCAGAATTTTTGGGTGAAAATATTTATTGACTTATAAACTACAATTTTTTTCCCACCAGAAGAGTGTAGGTAATGTTTACATTAGGGTCACATTAACATTAAAGAGAAGAGTGAGATGCCAAAGTTTTGTTTGTTTTGATTGTACCCCTGCAAAGTACCCACTCTGCAGAGTTAAGCCAGTTTCTCTTATTCCTCTGTTTCTAACTTTCTGTTTGCCATTGCAAAAAAAAGAAATGCAGCCTCTTCAGTTTTCCGTTACACTAACTCTGGCTCCTTGTACCAAAGAAAAATATTTATTAATTTAGAAGATCAAAGATTTATGATTGAGAAGATTGTAGCACTAATCATTGCCTGGCCCAATTTGAATGAGACTTACTCTTCTCAGTGGTGTAGTGGTTTGAGCATTGGACTAAGACTCTGGAGAACAGAGTTTGAATCCCCACTCAGCCATGGAAACCCACCAGATGACCTTGGGCAAGTCACATGCTCTCAGTCTCAGAGGACAGCAAGAACAAATCTTGCCAATAAGATCCCATGATAGGATCACCTTAGGATTGAAAAAGGCAAAAATGATTTGAAGGCACATAGCAATAACAAACCGAGGTGCACCAAACTGGGCGGGGGGAGGAATTTGCTGTGTGAAGCATCCATTTGTGTTTCAGACTGCCAGAGGTGTATCTGTGATGGGTCAAGTGGGGTATGTGCCCTGGGCACCAATGACTCGGGAGGGGGTAATAAAGGTGTGCTGAAAGATTTAGCGGTGGTGGCAAAGGAGGAAGCGGCCTTGGAGGTAGGGGCACATCTTTCATGCTTGCTCTAGGTGCTGTTTACACTAGATACAACTCTGTCAATGCAATCTATCCCCTGAGAGTTAGTCCCACTAAATTCAATGGGACTTATTTCAAAGCAGAACATTTAGAATCATTCCATTAGTGAGGAAATGACTTCAATGTCTTGCACTTAGACATTGACACAGATTTCTCTATTCCAATACAATATGAAGTTACTAGTCCTACAAAGCCAAGGACTATGACAAAAGAGGCAATCCTGAAGCAGGAGTTTTGCAGAAAATATTTTATTAATGAAGTCCAGCAAAACCCAGAGTCTCCTGATGGGAATCCTCATCTGAGGAAAGCAGTATGAATCTTTGTTTCATGGGGACAAACTAGATATGGCATAAATGTAGAAATCCAATTAATGTACATATTTTTTTAAAATATAAACAGCTGCTGTGTGGGGTTGCTGCAAGCATCAGCAGAACGGGGGTGGAGGAGGAGGTATTACCCTCCCCACAACAGTTCTTTCAAATATTCCTTCCAAAGCAAAAGAACGGCATTTTAGAATAAGTAATGGAGAGATCAAGTCCTTTATTAGATGGGGGTCTTCCAAATGAGGAACATGTTGTTACAGGTTGTGGTATTTATTGTTATAGTTCTTCTTTTTTCAAATATCTGAATAATGTTTTTGTTGTCCCAGACTATTTTCTGGCAATGCCTCGCACCAGCTACAACATTTTATTCCCATTATCAAGAATATTTCTTTTTTAATTCTGAGACACAGCAGAACAACAATCTCTTTCTTCTCTTCCTTTCTCTCCTTTTAATGTTTTCTTTTTAGAGTTACAGTGCTATAATGCATTAGGGAGATCCTGTACCTCTCAAGAAATATTCAGAGAAGGCAACATTTGTTCTTCAAAGCATAGAACCTCATCGGCAATGGCATTTGGAAGAGCTGAAATCACCACTAATAACCTCCCGAAAGACTGGAAATGAGTGGACAGGAAGGCAACAACAAACAACAAAACTCGAGGACCTATATTGTAAGATTCACACTTCTTCATACTGGCCTGGAAGAGCTCTGAAACAACACCACTGAAACTTTAGAAAGCCTTTGTTTTTATGGCACCGTCTAATTTTGCAGCTTCTGTGGAGATAACTGAAGAACAAACAAAGAGACAATCACTAAGATGGAGGATGGTTTAATATTTTCAACAACTCTTACCCTAAACTGGGCATTATGAGAAACACACTACTAAGAAATACAGCAAAATTATGCCTTAAATTGGCAGGGAGATGTGCATGGTACTTCTCGATCCCTCCATCACACTTTCATACAAGAAATCAAAATAATTCTAACGGTGTTGACAGTACTTAGAAGAACAAAACATCACAAAACTATTCCCAAACACCATATATTCCAATATACACTTGTTTACGCTGGTATGGATGAACTCACACATACATGTTTTATACATAAGTATTTAATATGGGTGAAGAAACGAGGCTCTTTATCTCCTGAATGCATCTGTGACTATGTGCAAGTGAAGAGACCAGGACTTGACAAATGACCTGATCTATTTCTAAAGTGATTTGTTTGGGGCTCAAAATGTCATTAGAAATGGAATTTGTACAGTGGAATTATGCATGTGTGCATCAGTGCATTATCTGGCTGTCAGTTTGCAGAACCTTTGCCAGAAGTGAGATTACTACCCAGCAGTTGTGATCAAGTTTCCATCTAGATGCCAAGTAGAGAAAGAAACAGGCATCTGACTGCTCAGATTGTCCATACTTAAATCTGCTATTAAAGAAGGAAGAGTGCAGGAACGGAAAGGGATTTGCATTTGTCGCTTAATAAACTCAAAAGCTGACATCCTGTTTTTGTACAGACTGTGTGTCTTTAACCCTTCTCTAACAATACCAACAGGAAATGAATGCAAGCCATTTTTAATGTGGGAATTTTGCCTTTCCCCCAAAGACTGGCTAAGTGCCTCTTGAAAGAAATGAACACTGCAAATCTTGGGGGACTTATCTGCAGGAAGTGAAAGCAGTTGGAACTGTGTGTACTATTGACAGCTTTGATGCCCTTTTGCAGCTGCTTTTGAGAACATGTGAGCACAGTCACAATGTAATACCGCAGAGACCTGTCAGTTCCTGAAAGATGGTAGACTACTTTGAACAGAAACATAGTGCTCAGACCAAATTAAAGTGTTTAGTCTTAGTTTCACTCAACCTGTTTTCACCCTATTTTATTCTTAGCCAGGTGGAGTTTTTCCCCCTGCTGTCTTTCCTAGCCCTGAAATTGAGGCTGGATTGGCCCATAATGTGATACAGGTGGAGCTGGAGAAGGTCACTGCTCACAATAGCTAATTACCAGTATTGATGTTACAAAAAGCTTTAAGCAGCAAAGAACAAAAAGGGCTTATGTTATGTATATCTGACCAATATTATAAATGAGACGCCAACTGCAAAGTTTGTGTGGAATTTCAGTATCACAATACTTTGAATAATGCAACTATAAAATTGTGACAGCAAAGGAAAGTCTGTTATTGCTGATATCAAACATTAGCTTTTTCATAGTATAGGAAAAGGCTGCATTTGCGAACCCTTGATTTTTCCAGCTATTTGACAAAGCTGTAATAGAGGTCAAAGGTAACCATCAAATACTGGAGAAAGAGTCTTTAATCTTAGTGGTTGTCACTTACATACGGAAAGCTGGCTCAGCACACAGTCTGACCATTGTCAGAAACAGCACAGGGATTAAATAGGCACAGAGGGGGTCATATTCATGAAATGATTAACATTATCCAGACAGGGAAGTTGGTCTGTGCTGAAAATTGGCTCTTACTTCATAGAGAAACTAGGTGAGTTATGCTCAGAGCTGAAAATTTACTTTTGGGGACTATGACTCCCAGAATTCCCCCCAGTCATTCTCCATGAGGGATTCTTGCACTTAAGTTACTGAGCCATACACCCTCACATTTATATGGTTTCATTGGTGAAGTATGATTTAATTGACAAGAAATATTAATTGGCTTTGATATAAAATGTACCCTGATCTGACTATATGGCCAAGCTGGACAAGTTGGCTGAACAAGTGCACTGCAAAGTAGGTCAGAGACACCTCCACTCTAGGCATAGGAAGGTCTTAGTCACGAAATCACCAGGTAACTTTAGAGATAATAGGCTTAAGCTAAGCTGTAATGACTGCTTTCGGACAATAGCAAAAGGAAATTCCTACTGATCAGTGGATTGCTTCAAACCTTCTTCCCACCAACTTGTGCATTTCCCTCATTGTCCCCATACCATTATAGACGTGACATCCATTAACTCTTTGTCACCTAGCCCATTTTGGACTTCATTGTCCACTCTGCAAACTCTATTGTTTACTTGGCCAGAGAGCCATTCACACCCATGCTCTCCAGATAGAAATTATGTATAAACCTCACTCCCCTCAGTTTTGAGTAGTTAGAGGCAGTATCTTGCTTGCTAGCAGCCACGCTGTTGGTCTAATTGCTGAACAACTACTGTCCTTAGGCATGAGTCTAAGCCACATCACTGTTTCTTCATTGCTCTCCAGATTGGTAAATATCACGCTCATCGCCCTTGAAACCTTGTTATCAACAATTTTCTTCCCTTTCTCCTTCAGCTAACCTTGTGTAATTGTGTGAGTGCTTGTGTCTTGCATGTGATTGTTAATTCCCTAAATAAAACACATTTTAATTTAACTTTTGATCTCTGGCTGTTTTTCCCCTCCAAAGAGCCCATAAACACTGGTGGAAAGATCTCATTAGGTTCCTCCCCCCAGTAATTCTCCACCTTTGAATGGAGGTACTAGCATCGCTGGTGGACCCCTGAGTCACCCACGTTTTGGGGTAACACTTGTATTTCCAAAAATAATTTTCCCAAGCTCTGGTTATATTAGACCAGAAGCAGAGATAGGTTGTGTTATCAACAGAGCAGGCAACTAAAGCTCCAGAGAAAGTTGAAGGAAATAGTCAGATAGCTTGCTTTGATGGACATCAGACAGAGGCAGCTGTAATCTTCAGACTCTATTGTGTAATGCAGAAATAAGGCCAAGAAAATAACAATGTTATCCTGAGAGAAGGCAGACTCTGCCCATTCTGGAATACTGTTATCTGGACACAGCTGGACTGACTCAATTCACAAAGGAAACAGGCGGTCCAGAGAGAGGTTGTCCTTCCCCTTAAAGAACTGTTATCTGGACAGAGGGAAGAGGTTATCCAGATAGAAATGACCTCTTTTAAAATGAGAACAGTTTGAGGACGCAGGACTAGCCCAGCTTAGAGTATCCTGCCTCTTGACTGTTTTTTCTTTTCTTTTTTTGACTGCTGAAAAGAGCAAGTAAGAACTGTACTAGGCAGCCCTGCAGCATATTGTGCAATAGACTTGAAACATGTTGTGAAAGAACTGTAATATGCTTTGTCCAGTAAAAAAGGAAAGCCTTTTTTACTGTAACAGAAGATGGAGGATTTATTATTTTATTTAAAAACATTTTGACTCTGATTATCTGCCATAAGAAATGCTCAAGATGTCTAATAGCTCATAAAAACCATAAAACCACACAAAACTATAATCAAATCCATTCAGACCAACTTATATATTGAACAATCATAAAGCACAACACAGCTGGAAGATGACAAATACGTCACAGTTGTATGAAAATATTCAACCGGCATTTCCTTCTAAACCCCTGAGCTGTGGGATGAGGAATTCAGGTTCTTCAGGGAGATCCTATACACTCTGAATAGGGAAATGTGGAGGGGTTCAGGCTATTAGCTACTCTCAATTATTTCACTCATATCACCTGGAATTTTCCAGAATCAGATTTATTAATATTTCTGCTCTTGTGTTTTCAATAATGGGAGAAAGCATTGCCTTTGGGGTATAGACACATCTTCAATAGCTGCACAATGGGGTGGATGGTGGATCTTTTCAGTATTTTATTTAAAACTCTTGGGTGACTTTAATTAATTGTCAATATTCTTCTGGAGTTTTGCAACCTTTCCTCCATGTCTCAGAATCCACTAAGCGTGGATAAAGCTGTGTGTTCTATACTATGCTAGCACATCCAGCAAGTGGTTTTTCAGACCTACCTCCCCACTCACCCCCACAAAAAACCTGGTGAAACTTGTCAGGTGCAGCAATTTACATCCTTTGAATAACTGGCAGTCACAGACTTTTTCTTAAGAACATTGTTACAAACTCAACAAGGAAATAGTGCCCTCTTGTGACCATTGAGTGGAAAATATTAAGCAAGGTAAGATTTTCTGTCAGGGCTGTTGTGTTGATCAGAACAGGGGTATGTTAAATAATACTTTTCTGTGTTTTTTTTCTTTGTTCTATTTTTTCTTTCTCAATTACTGTTTAGTTAATCAGTTAGTGTCAGTGTTGGTGGTTTAAGGTTTTAGTATGATGTATTAATTTCAGTTTATATCAATATTAAAAATGTTAAGAGTTTGTGTTTTGTGTGTATGTGTGTATGTATGCATATATATATATATATATGAAAACAGGGAAATGGGATATGCAGAAAGGAAATCAGGAGCTGCTGAAAGTCTCTGAATGATTCCCAGAGTGCATTTACCCTATACAGTTGTAGGAAAGAAGCAAAAACTGGGCAGCACCCAATAAAATCCACAGAAGAAAGTGGAGATGCATCCCAAGGCACTCAATAAATGAATGATTTATTGATAAAAAGCCCAAAGTGTTTTGGCCCATATGCAGTATGCCCTCTTTATCTGCAGAAGTTCCATTCCAGGACTCTCTTTGAATACAAAAAAATAAAAAATGCTCATGTCCCGCATTATTCAATGATGGCGACATGCACGCGGATGCTGCAGTGTGTCCATGTCACTGTTATCTTAGGTACAGGACATGATGCTCTTCAATTCCTTAAATTTACAGATCCAGAGGTCATTTATATGGATGGTCCATTGTATGGCCTTTCAAAGGCCTTCTTTGGGGTCTATATAAAATTACACAAAAGAGACAACACATAAAACAATGTATAATTTTACAATATATAAAATAATTATTACATTTGTACACTACATGAGGCCTTTACATACCTATTTGGAATTTAACTGCAGAAACTTCTGGAGCTGAAACTCTCATATCGTTTGCCAGATAAAAAGAAACAATTATTTGTTTATTTGTTGAATTTATACCCTGCTCTGATTCAACATGCAAAATTAAGGCTGTAGTCTTGTTTTGTTTTATGTCATCAGATGTTCGGGGGGGGGATCGCTTCACCACTTGCAGTTGCAGGTTTGTTCTCTGTGGCAGTCAATGTAAGTGCCTCAAGATTTATGTAGGAAAAACATTCAGATTCTTAAAGAAACAAACAGGGCAATGCCTTTATAACATAAGAAACAGCAAAACAGGTGCTCCCTTGATGAGTTTCTTTCTCAGTTACTGTTTAGTTAATGAGTTAGAGTTAGCGTTTAGCATTTGCTTGTTTTGTTTTGTGTTTTTTCGTGTTTTAGTGTGGCATATTAATTTTAGATTATGCCTATGTTAAAAATGTTCGTTGGAGTTTATATTATTTTGTGATTGTGTGTAGGCCTAAATGAAGATCTTGACCTCCTCCCACTCTTAAAAGTTTCCTCTGAATTTTTTTTACAGTCTCCTTTAATTCAGTCCAGTTGCCTTAAAGTGTCCTTGAATGTTAGCAAGCCCTTTTTCTGACCATCAGCTAATGTAAAAAGTTTAGCTGTTTGCCTGTTTTCTTTTTGTTCAATAAATGGAGTTCAAGCTCTAGATATTTCTGCAGTTAAATTTCAAATAGGTATGTACAGGCCCTAGGCAGCAGTAAGTATAAGAATGATTTCATATATCATAAAATTATGCATTATTCTATTATGTATTGATGTATTCTCTCTTTGTATAATTTTACACAGTGGGGGTGGGTCTGCCACCAGCAGGGTCACTGCTGAAGGGGGCAACACCAAAAGGGGGTTGGAGTTGTCCCTTTTGGGAGAGCAACTTTGGGAGAAGCATGAGGACAAGGCCTGTCCTACTGTTTGGGGAAAGATGGAAGGTTCTATACTTGTTACCCGTGAGGAGGTCTTTGAGGAATTGGCCTTGTGTTTCAGGGTCATCATTGACTGTTTACCTGCACTGTTTGGAGGCTTGTGGTTTTTGTTTTGTTTTGTTTTTCTTTGGCTATGTACTCTCCCCAAGAGTACTTAGGGAGGGAAGAATTAAAAGAGGCATTTTGAAGGACTTTTAAGGAGAAGTCTTCTCAGCTAAGTGTATAAGAGGATAAATGTAGATGTTGATAAGGTTGTTGCAGTGACCTGCATCATCTGTGCCATGTTTGTTTTCTTGCTAGAGGACCTGCCAAGCTATATCTGCAGCAAGTGCAAGCTGGTTGCCATGTTGGAGGAGAAGGTGCCACAGCTTGAAACCCATGTACACTTTGACTTATCAAGAAGAGGGAAGTTTTTTTGGATAAAGTAGAGCAGACTCTCCTGGAAGGGAAGACACGGGAGGGGGTACCTCCAGGGAGGACGACCATTCCAAAGCATAGGAGGACAATCCTTGGAGGAATGTGACACACAAGAGCAAAACTATGAAAAACTATGCTTCATGCTTGGAACTGCACAATAGATCCTAAGCTCTCCCCTTAACAGGTGATTGTGAGGAACAGGGGCAAGAGCCTCATACCTTACACCTCTGAAGGCACAAAGACAACCTTAGAGAATGCCAAGAACTCCAGCAGAACCAAAAGGAACACATTCCCACTATCTAATTCCCTGGGTAGGTTATCCATCAAGGTGACCAGAAATGAATCTAGATAACCTGTCTCATTCAGGAACCCCTGGAGTTCTGGAGCTACCACATACTCTAGTACCTTGCCCCAAAATGGGATGTTGGAGACTGGCCTATAATTCCCTAGTATTAGTAGGATCCAGGGAAAGTTTTTTTCAAAAATGATCTTATCACAACCTCCTTCAGGCAAGATGGGACCCTGCCTTGTCATGAAGTGACATTAATGACTTCCCTTATCCAATCATCCAGTCCTACTCTTATCTGTCCACATCCCTGGGCTGCACAAATATAAAAGTATCCATCAGCACTGGACAAGCAGAGGCCAAGCTATCCACCACATGCGCATCAACTCTGGCATTCAATTCACAGCAATTCTGAGTGCTTTTATTTGCAAAGTGCGGGGCAAATTCTTCACAGCAGACTGTTGACCAAGCTGAGCAACTGCATCATATGCCAACCGGGCCTATAGCATAAATGAGGCTGATATCACTAGACCACCTACTACAGTGAGGTATATAAGTATTTGGACTGGAGTACAGTCAGTCCTCCACATTTGCTAGGGTTAGGGGCACAGGACCTCCACAAAATTGGAAAAATCACAAATATCAAAACACTGAGGCATGGGGGGAAGAGTGGGCATCCAGGTCCCAAACCAGCTCAGGAAAAGGAGAGGGAAAAGGGATGAGTTGGCAAGGTGGCTCTATACTTCCTCTCTTCACCCGTCTCCTTCCTAAAGTATGCATGGGGGACATCAGAAGAGGTTTTGTGGTGCTGAGAAATCAGACTGTGAGTCATCATTTGCTAGCTAGGCAGTGGTTAGTGGAGGAGGTGGAGGATCAGAGGTAGGTTTTTAAAGGGCTACATGGTCTGATCAGAGCTGTCAAGAGGGAAGGTTCCCCTGGAAAAGAAGCGCCTGAGGTGGGGAAGGGGGGCAGGAGTTGGAGAAACTTGCAAATCAATGAATCTATGAACGTCAAACCTGCAAATGTGGAGGGCCAACTGTGTTTTTTCAAAATGTCTTCTAAAAACCTCGTCACTTTCAGAATAGAAAACAAAGCAAGTGACACATCACTTTCAGAAAGATGCAGGTCCTATGAAAAAAGGCAAGGACAAAGAAGTCTTGCGGCACCTTTAAGACTAAAAAATCTATTTCAGCATGAGCTTTCATTGACTCTTCAAATGCAACAGATGCTTTGCTTTACATTGAAACGGACTAACACAGCTCCTTTTTTTAAAAAAAATAGAATGAAGAAACATGGGTTCTTCATTTTTTTAAAAAATATTTTTATTAAAAACAACAAATATGGTCATACAAAACAACAGACAAAGAGAAAAAATACACATTCAAAACTACAGATAAGTAAAACTAAACTAAACTAACTACAGTACACTGAACACTAAGAAACTAAAGCTGCACAACATTACAGGGGTTAAAAGTGGTTTGATTCCCAACCTTTCAGTTGATGGTTATAAGCTAAAATATTGATAAACCCCCTCTACATTGTTAACAAATATAATAGTATAATGATACAATAAGCAAAACTATAGTAAACTTAATACAGTTAGTTTTAGATCATTAGTTTGTGAAATAAAACTAATATAAAAATACTTGTTGTTAAAAATAATCACCATCTATAATCACCCTAAATTTCCAAAAAACATCCCCAGTGCTCAGTGAAGGATATCATGACTCCATCCCAATCCACTCCTCAACCCAGGACTGGGAACAGGCATGTTCAGAGCTGTGCTTTGCATCCCTGGAAACTGTTGCACAGTTTTCTGAATGGATATCCCACACCCTCCCATATTTCACAGATGAAACCACAGACCTGTGGCAAAGCAACAGATTGTGATTAACACAGCAGAAGTTATTGATGAGGAAGAATACACAAGCTAGGAAAGGCTGCCACAGTTTAATTTTGTCTTACACTGTTCAAAAGGACCAAATTTCATCTCTTTCCTTTCTTTTCCCCCATGCTAACTGAGTGCAAACGACTTTTGCACTTTGAACTCAATTTGATCCAATGGAATTAAGGTGAAGACAAAAAGGGAAAGTGGGAGGAGGAGAGAGAAACCGGAACATTTTAAGAGCATCTGAAAGAGGAGGGCAACAACTTAATCTGGACTGTCTCTACCAAATCAGGACAGTTGTAAAGTTTGATGTCCATGGAACTGAGCTGTGCTCTGCAGAACCAAAAGTTGTCCTATATGTCTTCATATATGTGCAGTGGGAAAATGTAACAAATCAATTAGTGTATATGTATTTGTGCCAAACCCCAGCACACTACTGAAATTGCCTGGACAGGGCTGGGCAACTACAAACACAGCAGGGGCCATTTTTCCTTCCTGTGCCCATGTGACAGGCAACAGCAGTGTGTTTCAGCATGCCCAAAGTGATGTTATGTCACTTTCAGCTGACATTTATTTATTTGTAAAGTTGAAGGCTTTCACGGCCAGAATCCATAGATTGTTGTGGGTTTTCTGGGCTTTGAGTCCATGTTCTATTAGTCTTTTCTCCTGACGTTTCGCCTGCATCTGTGGCTCCATCTTCAGACGATCCTCCGAAGACACCAGCCACAGATGCAGGTGAAACGTCAGGAGAAAAGACTAATAGAACACGGCCTCAAAGCCCAGAAAACCCACAACAACCTATTTGTTTATTTGGTCTGCTATAGGGAAGTGGGAAGATTCAGGGGAATAAACTGTTGCCTTTGGAGATTATGGGCCTTTGGGAGCAAAAAAAGACAGACCAAAATCAGTCTGAAAAAAATGGGGGGGGGCTTTGAGGAAATTCAGAGAGATCCCAAGGACTGCATGTGGCCCATAAGCCACACTTTGCTCAGCAGTCTAAAACAACAATGTAAAACAAAGAATATGTGCTCAGTCCCCCCCAAGATTTTCCCCTTATATGCAAATCAATCATGTGCTAAACTAAAATAATGGCATTAATTGACTAAGAATGTAAGCTTATACTAACTTGCCTGGGAGTAAGCTTCTATATGGGTAGATGTAATATGTTTGCACTGCAAACAATTTTATTTACTTATTTCTAAGGTCAAAGTTGCAAAATATACTGCAAAACCCTTAGGGCCAAACAGTCTTAACAATTTACTCAGAAGTAAACCCCATTGTGTTCAGTGGAAATTTCTCTTCCACAGCATTGCACAAGATCGCTGTCCTTTTGCCGCTTAGGCAGGAAATCAACCTCTGCAGGTTTGGGACAAAATACTGCAAAACCCACCATTTTAAAACCAACTAAGGACATTGGTGGGAGCCTAAATACCCGAAAGGCCCTAAAGTGTTTACTCATCTTATAAGCTGAGCATGGTCAGCTATGGTTAGTACTTGGATGGGAGACCACCACTGAATACCAACTGCCCCGCAGGCTATATTTCAGAGGAAAGAACCGGCAAAACCACCTCTGAGTATTCTTTACCTAAGAAAACCATATAGAATTAGGCAACTTGAGGCATACACACAAAGACATTCCCTAAACTGCAACCCCAAGATGACATAGGATGTTGAAAGGGGAATAATAGCTCTATACCAGTGTAGGGTGAGGCTATTTCCGCACTAGCCTGTTATAGCGCGATGATTCCACTTTCAACATCGTCTGGAATCCTGGGGTTTGCAGTTTCGGGAGGGGCCGACCAAACCCCAGGATTCCAGACGATGTTGAAAGTGGAATCATCGCGCTATAACAGGCTAGTGCGGAGATGGCCTTCGAACAGTCAAAGTTTCAGGCGCACTATTTATAGTAATACCATTGGTAGGAGATGCTCTAATCCCCACCCCGAAAGTGTGTCTTGCCTCCGTAAGTCTTCCGCCACTCCTTAGCTCTCATTGGTGGGTGGGGAAAACACCCCGAGGGTTGCGTGTCGCTATTGGATGGAAATGACAAGATCCTCCCCTCGGAGATTGTTTTCCCAGCGCCTTTTACTCCACCTGTGCTCCTATTGGCTACGACGTGCGCGGGAGGAGGGTCCGGTGGGCGGGGCCTGCCCATTTTGCTCGGAGCCCCTTTCCCTCTCCGGCGTCTTCCAGAGGCAGCGGTGACAGTCTGCGGGATGTGGCCGCTGGTGCTGGTGGTGTTGTGGGCGGCGTCGGCGTCGGCGGGGGAGGTGGCGGAGATCCCCCCGCACGAGGAGGCGGCGCGGGTGGCGCGGTTCGTGGCGCACTCGTGCGACTGGGGCGCCCTGGCCACCCTCTCGGCGCAGGAGCCGCCCATGCGGGGCCAGCCCTTCGCCAACGTTTTCTCCGTCAGCGACGGGCCGGCGGGGTCGCCGGGCAGCGGGGTGCCCTACATGTACCTGACGGCGCTGGAGGTCTCGGTGCGGGATTTGCAGGTCAGAGTGAAGCGGGAGCCGCCAAAGCGCGCGCAGAAATAGGAGCCGGCTAGTCTTAAAGGGGCTGCCCCCTCTGGCCGTTTCCGCGCTAGACTGTTATAGCGCTTTTATTCCACTTTCAACATGGAATTCTGGGGTTATAACTCCACGTTCAACCTCCTATGGAATCCTGGTGTTCAAGGCTCCTACCTAAACTGGAAACCCCAGAAATTCCCTAGGATGTTGAAAGTGGAATAATAGCGCTATAACTGTCTAGTGCGGCAATGGCCTTATTTCTCCCCCTTCTTTCCTCCTCTATAGGGAAACAGTGGTAAAAGGACACAATTCCCAGTACAGGTTTACTCAGCAATAAGTTCCACAATCTCCAGTGGGATTCTCTCCCTAATAAGTGAGTTCAGAATTATAGGCCATTTCCGCACTAGCCTGTTACAGCGCGATGATTCCACTTTCAACGTCCTCTGGAATCCTGGGGTTTGCAGTTTCGGGAGGGGCCGGACCGTGGAAAGTGGAATCATCGCGCTATAACAGGCTAGTGCGGAAATGGCCATAGGCTCTTTTTTTTCTTCTTTTTTTTTAATGCAGGAAAGGTGGTTGTCTCCAGGGAATTCTTCTTTTCAAATTATTTTTTCTTATTGTAATGTTAACCAAGATAACAGATTTCTAGCCCGCCTTTTAGATCTTTTAAAGATCTTTTTAAATTTTAGATATTTTCCATCATGGAAAGACATGAGCCCAATGTCTTTCTGTTGATGTGTTGTTATCAGTTTTCAATCTGCATTTTTTTAAAAAAAAATATTTTATTCTGGCTTAGTTCCGATGGTGAGCTGTGGGTCAGGTTATATTCTGGAAGTATTGTTATTTATAAAATAATTCTTATTTTTTAAAATAATTTGTATGTATAATGGTTTACCTCCAGGTGAAACGCCGTGTCCTTTACAAAGATAAAATGACACATTGTCATTACTCCTGACACAGCTTCATTTTTACCCATCCACTCTAAAGAGCCCAGAGTAAAACACATTTGTTTTCTGCTCCTTTTATCTTTGTTACAGATCTGTGAGGTAAGTGGGACTAAGATCTAATGGTGGATTGCAGATGGGGGCTTAATCTGCCCTCTTGTGCTACTTCACAATTAGAATTACACAGGAACATCCCTCTAAAGCTGCAAGTTGTCGTGCAGGGAAACATAGGCCATTTCCGCACTACAGTGTTAAACTGCTGCTATTCCACTTTCAACACCCTGTGGAATTGTGGGGTTTGTAGTTTACTGAGACCAAAGAGCTCTTTGGCTGAGAGTTTGAAGTGCCCTTCCCCAAACTACAAACCCCAGAATTCCATAGGAGGTTGATAGTGGAATAGCAGCACTTTAACACTGTAGTGCGGAAATGGTCATAGATGCTGTATACATACCTCTGTGTTTTGCCTTGCATGATAGACATTACCTTTTGGGAACAATTATAAACAAGAAGATTTCTGGGGGGAATTAAGTCAAGTCCTTCAGTGCCTTTCCACAGTCAGGTAAGGAAAATTATCTCCTTTGCAATTCATATGTAAATCCTCTTTGTGATTTACTTACCATACTATGGAAAGGCACTGGAAAACCTTGTTTAATTTACCTTCAGCAGTTTTCTTGTTAAAAATTCTTTGCAGAAGCTGCTGCCTATCCTACAAGGCAAGGCACGGCACACAGGTGTGTTTAGGGCATCTATATGGTGAGTTCCTTTACGATTAATATATCGAGCTGGTGGGGTGTAGTGGTCTGAGTATTGGACTGTGACTCTGAAAACCAGTGTTCGAGTCCCCACTCAACTCTGGAAACCCACTGGGTGACTTTGGGCAAGTCACACTCTCAGCCTCAGAGAAGGGCAATGGCAACCCCCTTCTGAACATACCTTGCCAAGAAAACCTCATGATAGGGTAGCTAGAAGTCAGAAATAACTTTAAGTCACAAAACAACAAGGATTAATATGCAATCCATTGGAAGACCCAACATAAAGTCTATATTCTCCGCTCATACTTTCTCCCCAAACTTCTCAGGCACAAAAGCAACATTGTATTTTCTTTTCTCTCCTTTCTTTCTTCCCCCTCTCCCTCAGATTCTTAAAAGGCTAAACCTTCCCCGTCTTTAAAAGTTGGCCACATAATCACATACAGGCAAAATAGTTTTGGTTTGATCGTTTTGGTTGTTAATTTCCAACAAGTGTTCTTTGAGTCAAGGTAGAGCTGACCTGACTCCAACTCTGCTTCTGAAGTTGTTCTATGCCTTTGAGATTGGCTAGATTTCAGTTTTAGAGTACAAGGACTGGTACCCAACAGTTCAGTGATGGGCAATTAAAGAACCATGAATTGTTATGATTCACTAGCCAAAAAGCTGATGTTCATTACAGTTAATTGGTATGACAGTAAAGACAGTCTTGCATTCAGTAACAATGAGCGACTTGTTGTTACTGAAGTGCTATTCCTAACCTAAATTTCACCAGTTTCCAAGTACAAAAGACATTTCCAGGTATAATTCACAAATGGCATGCTCATTTGTGACTTCGGCCTTTTTGTTACCCTGACCTCTGGGGGTCCCAGGAGGTGCGCCCAAATACCCAAACCACAATAACACAACTTTGGGGAAAATTAGCTGGAGCACTCACTAAAGCTAGCGAGAGGCAGGGTAACGTAGCAGGATCTTGCAACCCAGCGTCTACGGGGTGAGGTCAGTCAAGCAGTCAGGCAGTTTTAAAATAGCAAAAATGATGTTTTATTGAAAGGCAAACAAACAGGAAAGACACCACAATCACACAGGTAATGGAAGAATTGGAAATAGGGATTTTCGGGGGAAATGGGCGATACAACACCTGTCTTGTAGTCCTGAAGAAGTTAAAGATTGAGTTCTTGGATATGGAGTCTCAGTACGTAGGACTCAGGGGACGGCTCGCCAGACACAGCGGCACCAAGGCTGGATGGAACTCAGGAGTAATCCAAGCAGTCCAAGGGGTTCAAGCGGTCTGGGGTGGTCTCGGAATCAGGGGCTTTTTATAGGGTGAATTGTGACTGCAGGCAATACCTTACTTGGTGACAACAATGCGATTTAGGAGCGGGACAAAGCTTTGGATAGGTCAGAGTTTAGCATGATTGGCTTAAAGCCGAATCAACAATAGTGTAGCCAGTATGCAAATGCGCAGCGCTTAGTACAGCTTTGTAAGTCTACCTGCTCGGGGCAAGGGAGCCGTTGCATAAGCAAAAGGGTGTTTGTCGGAGAGGTCCCTGAAGTGGTGAACCGGCTCAGTTCGGCCTGCCTAGGTGGGGAATGGAATGTCCAGCAATTACCGGCCGCGCCTGTTTACATGCTTGTCCAGAGGCCTTGCAAACACGTGGAGCAGGGTGGCAGAGGAAGGCCGAATGGTTTGATATCAAAACAATATCATATGCTATCTCCGGGTAGGCCTGGGCCGCAGTAACATTTTCCTTGAACATATCTGCACTGGGTAGTAGGAAGACTGCTTCTTTGGTACCCAGAAAATTTAGTTTTTAAGTACCTAGAGAAATTGGACAGCGAAATGGCATGGCTGAGACACAAATCCTTCCTTGATGCTGTGTTTCTTAGCTTCAGGAACACTGTCTTCTGTATCACTTTGCTTCCTGGTTCCTTTCTGTATTGAATATGTGTGTAAGTTGTAGGAAAACTATGCAATCAACCAAAACAAAGTTGTGTATGCTTTACATCTGTTGTGACTTAATTTCAGCTAGTGCTGTGTGCTTGCCGTAATTATATGCATACTCCGTCGATGAGCAGAACAGAATTCGTAATAGCAATTCATTCAGAGGAGAAAAGGCAAAGGTCTTAGAAACCCGTACAAACTCACCTTCTGCTTCTATTAAGCAGCCAGTCCTTAATCTGTAGTGAAATAACCAGATGTAAATTGTTTTCTTTACACCTAAACATATAGCATCACTACCAAATTTGGCCCAGATGTGCTAGGCATCTCAAATGCCCCAGGCTTGAATTTGAACAAGCACAGGATGGGACGGATTTATCTGAGACTAATAAATTTGTTCATGGTTTTTTTCAAGATGCCCTTGCTTTGGATTTCCTGAGGATTAAATGAAATAGAGAAACTCAGGTCCTCCCACTGGAAGCAGCCTTGAACTCTGTCCAACCATTTAAGATAGACCTTAGGCTACAGCTTATACAGCTGCAGTGAGCTAATTGCTGCCTTGGAGTTACATGCACCACCAAGTTTATTTTGCACCTTGACACTTCCCCAGTAACTACCCTTTCTCAGGCAAAAATGGTAAATTTATCTATCTGGAAGCCTCCAAGAATGACATTTGGTCTCCTAACTAGTTCATAGACCCTCCTACATGGTTAACATTTTTTTAAAAAATCCATTTTTCAAAACCAGAAGTGGACCTCTATCCACCCCCTTTTTTTCTGCTCAATTTTTGGAGGTCCATGAGCCCCAGGGTCCCGGGACAGCAGGTTGTTCCTAGATCTGTGAAAGTACCCCTGTTACACACCAGCATTTTTTCTAAAGAAACATGGGACACTAGAACAATTTGAATGCCATGGCATCTCACATGACTAACAGTCCACAGCCATATCTGGTAAATATTTTACCCAATAATGACACTTGATGAAGCCATATTCTGGATCAACATGGTTCTGAAAGCCTCATTTGAGGAAAAATGTCCACAGTTCAGTGAGATAGCTTCCTGTCTCCAAAAGGACTTTACATGGTCAATAAATGGCTAACAGCACAATTCTATGTATGTCTACTCAGAAGTGAGTCTCATTGAGTTTAACGAGATTTACAAACACATGTGCATAGGATTGTAGCTTAAGTGTATTCTACAAAACTGGATACCAAAAAGCAAGCTAATCAAAAAATGGGTATACTCTATTCACTTTAGTTACACAAGAAAAAGCATGCTACACCAAATTACAAAAAGAAGGTAAATTAAAATTGATATGGAGAAAAATTCTTTAATGTAAATGAAAAAATACAACCCACTATAGGCCCACAAAAAGATGCTCATGATAGTAAACCCATATATTATTTTATTTTATTTTTATGTTACTACAGCACACTCTCTGTTGGCATGACCTCAGTGAATGCACACACAAATGTGAGGTCATGTGAAGCCTCCTGTCCAGTGGCCATCAATGGATGCACTTGGCTCACACTGGTGCCAGCACAGGTGCGCACACATTGTGTTCATCAACAATACTGGAGCATTTATATTTTTTGTTTTATGCAAAGGTTCCTGGAACAGAACCCCTGCATATATGAAGAGTACACTATATTTTATTTATTACACTTTTATTTGTTCTCATGACCTCTTTATCTTTAGTCAGAGGATTATATGAATGGGGAGGAAACAGGAACAGAAAGGATAGAATTGGTCGAATGTTTGCTGGTTTCATTGTTTTGAAAAATGAAAAAAATCTAGAGAATGGTTCATAACAAACTACAAACTAACCATGGTTAAGTGTTATGTCTTGGTATTGTTCATGGTTACATTTGTTCCCTTTTGTTTTAACATTACTGCAGTGAGGTTCATTTTTGCTGCTTCCTAATAGATGCTTTCAATCACTCATATCCAATTAGCTACACAGGAAAATTGTGATCTAATGGCCACATGGCATAATTCAGTAGACAATGTTATGGATGTCTAACATCTTATACAGAATGTGATCGAGCTGCTGATTTCCTGCCCTTCCAAAGAATGCAGGAAGTTTATGACAGCCTTGATCTGTATGTTGTTAGACTTGTATTTAGTTTATGGAAGCCTTTATACTTATTGGGAAATAACTTAATACCTACATGAAGTAAAAAGACTGAGGAAGAAACAGAGATAGTCGGATATTCTGTAGTCTGAAATATTAGTGTAACACATTTATCAGGCCAATCAAAAGAGCACAAAAATGTGTGCAAGATTTTGAGATTTCCAGATCTCTTCATCAGACAAAACATTACAAAAACAGGTGATGTAGAGTGGAGACTTAAACACTTCATCTTGAAATCATGTTGTCTGTGTTGTGTTTGACATTTTGCCTGATGAAGACATCTAATTCTGTAACAAAGACCCTTGCCTCTGTTCGTCTGTCTGTCTGTCTATCTATTGTAAAAGAAAATGAACAGGAAGTCAAAACTTTTAGTGTATAATGCAGATAAGACACTTCAATAGAAAAATAAGTCTTGCCTATCTTCTTAATAAGCAGGAGCATTTGATGGCAGTACAAACTGAGGTGTTCCACTATTTATTGAAAACAGACTTTTGCCTTTTAAAATGCAAACCCATATTCTAGTTATTGTCATTTTCTTTCATTTGGGCACCGCATAGTTATCTGAAAATGGCATTACATCTGGGTTCTCTTTAATCTGTGAAGCCAGCCTATTAAAGGAAAATAGTAGGTTGATATGGCACAGTTTATTTTCAGAGGTTGTTACTACGATCTGTCCTGTTGGAAGTCAGAAATTTGTTGTTAAAATATTTGTACCACGGATCCCTGTATAGTGAAGTTGATAAGATGTCAATCTGTCAATTGCCTTCTCTTTTTTTTTAGGAGAAAAAACACAGAAACACTGTGTTTGCTATTCCTTAGGCGTCTGGGTCTATAAGGCTGTTGCAGTCTTACATACATAACTATCATATGGTCCAACAAAGTTTTGCAACTTCTTTGCCCACTATTTTATGGCTTATTGCTTGTGTACTGTTTTGTGACAGTTTGCCTACCATTGTCTATCAGCTTGTTTGATCAGGAACTTCTTCGTCATGTGTAACTGAAATACTCTTTCTTGGAATTTGAACCTGTGGGCTTAGGTCTTTCTTTTGGAGCAGCAGTCAACAAATTTGTTATGTCATCTATGTGATAGTCTTTCAAATGTATGTATGTGGCAACCACATCACCTCCTTGTGCCTTCTTTGCCAAGCTGAACATACTCAGCTCTTTCAGCCTTTCCTCACGGGCTTTGCCTTAGTTTTAATTTGTTGTTGGTTCACCCTAAGGTGAAGCTATCATGGAATTTTCTTGGTAGAATTTGTTCAGAGAGGGTTGCCCTCGTCTTCCTCTGATGTTGTGAGAGTGTGACTTGTCCAAGGTCACCCCGTTGGTTTCCATGGGCAGGTGGGGATTTGAACCCTGGTCCCCAGTTTGGTAGTGCTCAAATTACTATACCATGCTGGTTCTTTTAATTTCAATACTTGTTTGCATTTCTGTAAGCATCTCTGCTTAGTGTTTGAATGTCAATTTTAGAATTGGTTTTTGCTGTTTGTGCTTTTCATAAAGTACAGCAACCTAAAGAAACACTTCAATATAACGTGGCATCTAAAAGTTTAATACAGTTTCATTGATGATTTAGTTGTGCTTGTTCAGTCACTTGTTCCTCTTCAAGTGGGGAAGGAAGACCTCAAAAAGTGCTGTGGTGTCTTATCTGTTGCAATATGAACAGACAGCTGTATGGGCCATCATCACATGGAGTCCTGAGCTTGCAGATAACACACACCAAATCACTATGATTCAGCAGTTTCTTGATGCTGAGTAATGTGAATGTTTTCTGCTTTCGGGACTATTGTACAAATAAGAAATGCAGAATATGCGTTTCATACTTAAATCGTATGCTTCTGAAACTTTTTTTTCTCCTTGACAAACTAATCTGACAGATTCCCAAAAGGTCACTGAACACATAATTTTGGGGCTATAAAAGGGAAAAAGGGGGGTGATCTCAAAATGAGGTGGGTTTTCTAACCTTGTTATATGACCAAGCTTTTTCAATTACAGAGGAAATGAAAATATTCCAGAGATATACCATATCCTCTGCTGATATGTAACAGTGACATAGGATCCATATGAATATTTTTTCATATCCTTGCAATGGTTCTCTAACCTTATGACATCCTTTTCCCACTTAATTTTAGATGAATGCAAATGCCTCCCTAACCATGTCCTTAGCACAGACTCCTTACTGCAAGAAAAAAGGTTATGATCCTCAGAGTCCTTTGTGTGCCCATGTGATCTTCGCTGGATTGGTTGAAAAGGTATGACATAAGGAAAAATATTATCACAAGAATGTTGTATGCACAGCAGTAAGTTAGAACTGGAGAGAGTCAGTCTCACAGCAGTGGTAATCTAGGCTTCTGAGCTATACTATGCTAGCTGAATATTCTTCTCATTAATAGTACATATTTTTCAGTGGGATAAACATATCTAAATGTTAGTAGCTTGAGCAATGCAGAAGATGTACAGTTAGTTCTTTTCTTAACTATGGTAAGGAGGCAGTGAAAGAGGTCTACCTTTTAACCTCAAAATGAGCCAGTGATGTAGTTTACTCTGAGACAGTGCTTGATCCAGTGTCATATGCTGAGCTTTACATGACTGAACAAGGATGTGAACCAGCCTTCTCCAACGTGGCATCTTCCAGATGTGATAGACTACAGTTCTCATTGTGCTATATTTTTGTACTATATTTTTGTAGAAGTGAGGTATTGAAGGCAGCACACAACTTTTCTGACACCAACAGACTCTTGGGTGGAACCTTGAAACTTTAGACTATCGCTTGGAAGCTCCAGTTTTAATTCAAGAACATGTTTTCTCTTATGCTGTTAGGAAACAAACATGAAAATAGTGACAAAGTCTTCCAAAATAAGAATAAATAAATTGCTATGCTGCCAGACCTTTTTCTGTATTCACCTTTCGGTCATGGATCTATTAATGGTTTTGAAGAGTTGGTTTGACATTTCTACAATTCATGGCCTCTCTAACTAGTTTTAGGCTTCAAGTGATAGGAACACATTTGTTACACTCCTGTTAATACTAATAAACACATTAAAATGGTGGTGGTGTTCTTCTATGCCTTCAAGTAGTTTCTGACTTATTGTGACCTTAAGGCAAATCAATACCTCCCAACATTTCACAGGTGAAAACTGGGACATACATGGCTGAGCAACATCAAAGTGTGGTCAAGATGGCAAAAGTTATTAGTAGGCAAAAACACACAAGCTAGGAGAGGCTGCCCCAGGTCTACTGAGAAGGGCAAGATTCTCCCTGCCCCACTTCTGAGTTAGTTGAGTATAAAGTACTTTTGCACTTTGAACTTAGTTTGTCGCTGTTGGAATAAACTGAGGACAAAGTGGGAGGAGAAGAGAGAAACTGGGAACTGGAAAGGAGCTGAAAAAAAAATGGAACAACAGAGGATTAACTGGGACTGTCCCTGTCAAATTGGGACAGTTGGAGGGTATGGAATGGATTTAACACAGACAATATAGCCAGGAATTGTTTCTTGCAACTTTAAGTATGATTTAACACTTCAGTTGTACACAGACTAATGTGGGAATAAAATCCAGTGAGACTGACTTTTGAGTAGACAAGTACAGGATTGTACTGCTAGGCTCAGAATCTAAGAGGGAAGGTTCCTATGTAGACTCTACTTTCATTTTTTGTGGACTTAAAAATTAAAGAGCATTTTGTGTCAATGCTTTATAGTAAAATACATGTTACAGTAGCATGAAAAACATCCCACAGTATTTTGGCCAAGTTGTCATGAAATAATTTGATAGAATCTGGACAAAGTTAGTAATGCTGTAATTCCATTAAAATCAGTGGGACAAATTATTTATGACTAAGTTCAGTCACTTTATAATTTAGTCTTTGCTGTTCCCGATAGCGCACCTTCCTTGAGTCCAGGCAGATAATTAAATTCAGATGAGCTGGAAGTGACTCTTTGCTATAATGGCTCTTTTAAAGCACTGAGTCACCTTTTGACAATTATCTTTGTATATCCAGTGGGCAAGTATCTGGCTCAGGTAAGTTTACTTTACAATAGTTAGTTTTTAGTGTGCCACATTTAGGACATTTGAATTTGAACAACTAATCCAAGCGTCAAAATAACTGGAGAGAAGATGGTGTATATTAGTGCCAGGATATTTAGATAATGACAATGCAATACTAGTATCTTTACTCCAGCATAAATTCTACTATGTTCAGTGGAGTTTATTTCAGGTTCCATAGGATTGCAACTTAAGCTACACCATTGTCATAGATTGGTTCCCTTTCTTGGCATACCTAGCAACAGGTGTGGATCCAAAGTGTGAAGCTAGAACCATGAGGCTAAAGGTACTTTAAACTTTTTAAACAGCCATTTGCTATTGCTGTCAAATGCCAGGCTGTATATTACACATAATAATTCCAAAAATTGTTATATATAGTGCTAAAAAAGGACAACCAATCCCACAGTTCTCTCATTGAGCCCAAACAGTAGCTTGAATCCTTATAGCATAAGTCTGGTTACCAATGCCTACTAGAGGATGTCCATTAACTCAGTGGAATTTATATAATTGTTGACTTGCTCTCTAGCACTTCATTGAGTGAGTGTACTTTAGTTGGCAGTGGGAGTAGAAGGTAGGCCTTGGTTTTCTGTATGTGTCATAGTCTCCCTGTTTTTCCTCACCTTGAGAGAGCTTGCAGATGAGGATAAAATGATGTAATTAACTGAAAAACTGTGCATTTAGACTACATAACAGATAATTATTGTTTGTTAGGTTTCAGATGGCACAGAAGCAGACTTTGCAAAGACCGCTTTGTTCAGTAGACATCCTGAAATGGCTACCTGGCCACCAGATCATAACTGGTTCTTTGCAAAACTCAACATCACCAACGTCTGGGTACTAGACTACTTTGGTGGAATCAAGATTGTAACCCCAGAAGACTATTTTAATGCTGTGCCCTAGTAAGTTGCAGTTTTGTTATGTTACCTTGGTGGTTTTGTTTTGCTGATATCATGACCATAACATTTTTTTGCAGGGAAAATGCTTGCATGCTGTGGATATTATTTGCATCAGAAAGTAACTTGAGCTTCAGTCTATAGTAACTTATGTGGGAACTGCCCCACAGAACTCTGGAGGACTGAGTAGATACATACAGGATTGCATTGCTAATTAAATGTTTACAAAAACACAGCATAATATGATTTATTGTATAGCATTTGATCCTCAGTAAACTACTGCATCAGTTATTAGTCAGTATATTATATGTCAGTTTTAGTCAGTATATTATATGCCACTGTCAGTATATTATATAGCATGTATAAAAGTAGTGTTTTTAATGTAAAATCGAGTGTTTTTTGTATGTAAAATTGTATAAAGAACATTATTAGTATGTTTTACAGGGCAGGTTTCTACCCAGTGTGCTCATAGTTAATCATTTTATAGGCAGACAGCAGAAAAGCAAAGGAAGTTTGCAGGGGCAGGAGAAATAAGGGGGAAATACACATTTTTTCCCCATTAAATATATGTGGGCTTGATTCCAATCAGGTAGGGAGATCCTCAAGCTCACAACACTAATTTAGCTATGTGAGGCTCAGGCCATTCCCTGTACAAGGTCTGTTCTCTTTCAGCTGGCAAAGAGAGCCTCTCTTACCTTGATGGAAATCTAGGGTATAAAGGGAAACAAGGAGGATTGTAACTGAGCCTCTTTCATTGAAATAAGTGGGATTCATAAGAATTCAACTTTGGCTGGATTGTTCCTTTGACAGGCTATTTTTCTATCTTGTCCACTATTGTCTCCTCTGGTTATCTGACCCTGCGGAGAGCTATTGTCAGTAGTTTTCTTCAGCTTTGCAGTCAGTGATCTTTTTAATCTGAGAGGCTGGAGATTGAACTGGGACATTTTTCATGCAAAGCCTGTGCCTTGCCACTAAGTTATAGTTTCTGCTGGGCCTGTAAAAGTTTCTTTTGGATTACAACTCCCAAAATCCTCTAGCCAGCTTGGCTAGTCTAGTCCAAAAAAGAAACTTTTCCAGACTGGGGGTCTTTCCTCCTATGTGGACAGAGGTTGCAGAAAGAGGAGTCCAAATGTTTAGACTATCGTGGATAAATACCAATTCTTTTTGCTTTTCCTTCTTTGTAGGTAATGAAGATTTTTTTTTGAATGAAATCAAGTATCTTCTCTTTAGTCACTTTTATAACATGAAAAAATGAATACTGCTGGAATTGAGACAACACTGCTGAAAACCAAGGGTGTATTTTTCTTTAAAATTCTGATGGACTGCTTATGCTGTGCATACTTCATATAAAAATATCAGGAATCTGTAGCAAGAAAATCTAATTGTGTACACCAAGAGTTTTTTGGATACAAATATGCATACCCTGCATAAGTGATTCTGCTTTTAGTTTTGAATTTGCATTAATTATCTCAGCAGGTTTCTACAGAGGAAAATACATCTTAGCATCTCTAAGATGGAGACAGAAAAAAATCAGAAGGAGAAGAAAACAGAGGAAGCCAATAGTAACTCTTAAACAATGTGAAGAAATATCCTGAGATGTTCAAATGTGTTGTATTGATCTATAGATTTATGTGTACCAGCTTGGCCATACTCATATGCTTAGTGGTTTCTTCTGTTAGAGCTGATCATTTTGACATGTGTGCCTTCAGCCAGAGCATGGAAAAAGTTACCTTTTTGAATTATAATTCCCAGAATCCAATTGCCTGCCATCGTAACAAAGGGATGGTTTCTGTGGGAGATAGTCCAAAAACTAGCTTTTCCAAGCTTCAGCTCTAATTCAGCTAGACTGTCTGGATGCACACTGACAACAAGGCAGGCATGTTGTGGAGAAACTAAAGCCCACTAACAGTTTGGTGAAGCTGCTCCCACCTGTGTAGAAAACTGTGGACTTATAGTATGCCCTTAAACAGTTCATAGGTGTGTGAGCATTGAGCAGTTTTTCTGCCCATGGCTTATATCCTTGGAGCTTTTCTAGTATCAGAAACTAAGATAATGAAAGTTTCTGGGGTACAGAGTGAATGGTGATAGGTACGGATATAGTTTTCAGCCACATGCCTCTTTTCCTCTTCAGAATGAACCCTGTCCTCTGCCTCTTCCTTTTTAAGTACACTTAAATAAACAGAATTCCTGCAATCATTTCTGCTTTGCCTTTGGTACGGTATGAGAGAAGTACCAGCTTACCTATAAACACCTTTGTGCCTTGTTTTCTCTTGTGTTACAGACCCTCAAAACTGATCTTGAACTTCACCTCAATTCTATTTTGGATTATTATAGTTTTTGAAAGATGAATAAATTGTCAGTATTTGAAGTGGTATGTGAACACTGTGTTAGAAGGAATCTGTCTGGTATTAGCAGCAGTTATTGCCAATATTTATGCAATTCTGCATTGTAATTAGAACAGATCCATGGTGAGGTGAATTTATGAGGGAATATTTTAACAATTCATAACAGAGGTTTTAAGTTCATTACCTTTCTAACTACAGCAGACTACATCACATTGCTTAATACAGATAATAAAGCAATTCTCCAATGATTAGAATAATTTTGAAATACATTGAATATAAACCATATGTCATATTTTTCCTACTTGAATGATCTCATGGAAGTAATGATAGATTCACATGAAAGATCTTTCTAGTGCCACAAGGTTACTCATGAACTATCATTGACTCTGAGAATGTGTTTTAAAAATGCCACATAATCAATATTCAGTATTCAGCATTGATTATGAAACACTTATCAAGGGTTTGGGGCAGCTTGGAAAGAGTTTTACAGTGCATGTCTACGGAGAAGTAAAACACAATGAGTTCTGTGGGATTAACCCCTAAGTAAGTGTGTGAAAGGTTGCAGTCTTGGCTGGGTTTTATGTTATCATATCATGTAAAGACAAGCTTCAACATGGATATATATTACTTAAAGACAGTATTGTCTCCGAGTAAATGCATTATTGAAGAATGAAATGTTCTTATCTGATATTCTGAAATGATCCTCGTAGAACCTGTGGCAGTGTGAGTCTCATCAAGCACTTTGATTTAAATTCAGGCTGTCTTCTTGTCCCTTTGGCTCAACATGTTAACTCTCAAACATATATGTTTTCTTGGAAGTGAATGTTGCCAATTTGTAGAGCCAGTTTTTTCTACCTCTGTAGATGACCAAAATGTCTTACATATTTTTATGTTGATAAATTAGATACTTGTGTTTGCATGTGGAAAATCTAGCTTTCATAATAGATCCATACTTACATGGAAATAAACTATTCTTGGAATTAAGTAGCTTTCCTGTCTTATTATACATATGATCTTTTTAACACCAGCAGGTGGGGGAGGATAAAAGGATTGTAAAATCTCTGCTGTTTTGTCATACTCTTCTATTTGTTATACAGAAGCACTTTGATCATAGAGGCACCCAAATTGGTGTATTACCTGATGGGATAAAAAAAAAAAAGTTTTGGATGTAGACTGCCTGCACCTTCTGGACAACCACTCCCGATTTCTGTATTTTTTTGCTCTAAACCACTGGTTCTTAACTTGGAGTCCACAGACCCCAGCCTCACAGGGGGTCCATAAAGTCCTGCTGCTGGACACCAGCAGCAGCAGTAACAGGGACATGGCAGTGTGGGGGTGCTGAAACTACTCCCTTGTTGCTAGTGAGGAAGCAGTTTGGGTGTGCACACACACCTGCTGCTGTCTCCTTTCATCAGCAATGTGAAAGCAGCAGATGTAGGCACTGAGGGACATGGTGGCAGGTATGTTCATGGCCCCCTCATTGCCACATCTCTGATGAAAGGGACACATCAGCTGCCATGTCCCTTGGTGCCCACACCTCATACTGGGTCATCCTTGACAAAAAGGACTTGGCAGCAAACATGTGCATGGGTCCAAATTATGAATCTGGAGACCAGGGTTTGAATCCCCAGTTGGTCATGGAAACCCACTGGATAACCAAAAGCAGTCACATTATCTTAACTTCGTAGAAAGGCAAAGGCAACAAACCTTGTCAAGAAAATCCCCATGATAGGTTCACCTTAGGGTTGCCTTAAGTCTCTTTTCAAAGGGAAGAGACATAATGCCCAGAAAGAACTGTGCCCTGTCCAGAGGCACTTTGTTATTGTGTGCCTTGAAGTCACTTGAGTTATGGCAGCCCTAAGGTGAAGGGTTTATTTGGCAAGATTTGTTCTTTGCAGCTGACAGAATTTGACTTGCCCAAGATCACCCAGTGTCAGAACAGATTTGAATCCTAGCCTTCAGAAGCCTTGAATGAATGAATGAATGAATGAATATTTGGATATTTAAATCTAAATATTTAAATCTTGAATTAATGTTGACTGCTGCAGGCAACAAATTATATTTACAGGAGGCCCCTGCTAATAAGAACCACTGCTCTAAACTGCACATTTATAAACTGCATAAAATTTATAAACTTCCTTTGCACCTAAGTTAAAATCTTGAATATTTTTGTGTAAGTTTGACATCAGACAACAAAAATTACCTTTCTTCATAAACTTGGTGGATTTGGCCCATTTTATGTGGAGCTTGATGTGAAACATTTTCAAGTATGTAAATATTTTTATTGTATTCAGATCAGAAACAAAATCATCAATATCAACCTGGTCAATGTCAGGCT
Source organism: Ctenosaura bakeri (assembly GCA_948474755.1). NCBI lineage: Eukaryota > Metazoa > Chordata > Lepidosauria > Squamata > Iguanidae > Ctenosaura > Ctenosaura bakeri. Next base: position 1,422,975 of record CAOLHI010000350.1, on the reverse strand, counting down.
ACTTCTAGTATTTCTATAAAGTTACTGTCTCCAGTATATTTTCCAAATGTTTCTGATGTCAGACCTTTTTTTGGGGGAAAAAAAAATTTATTGTGAAACTGAAATTCGATGTTACGATTTTAAATACCATATATTCTTAGAAATAGCGTTTTCTCTAGTTACCATATGAACTGTTCCTGGTGTTGCCCTGAGTCTATTGTACTCTCTAAATAAGTTCATTTAGTAAAGCCTGATCAGGGCGATATGTTACCTTCTTCCATACTAAAAAGGAATCCTTGCTTGCTTATTCTGATAATTAAGATGGCTAGCTATAGTAGAGGCAACAGGCCAGGAAAAGACAATCTCACAAACAGAATAAATAGAGTCTATTTCCCCTCTAAGACAGGCCATAGTTAGAAGAGAAAATTGGATTAGTGACTGCCTTCTCTGTTCCCTATTCAGCAAGCATTCCCTTCAGATCAGTTTAGACTTGGGCCAAGCATGCTTTGTTAATCTTCATCTCCTCTATCCCATCTCTTGCCTTTAGACCTCCACTTGTTTTGTCCATTGGAACTACTGGTTTGTATTTCCTGTTCTGGCAAAAATTATGCGAGTATATCACAATGCTAAGTCAGACAAACAGTCTGTGCCCCTTTGTTGATAATGTAAATATTCCTATCTGTGCTTATTGAGAGAAAGCGGTGGTGGGGAGCTGTAGGGGAGAGGACAATATCAATTTGCAAATACAATATTGAGATGTGTAACTGTAATAACAGCTTTGACCAGAAGAGGGTACCCTATACTGTAGATTTTTTGTTTGTTTGATCAATGACATTTTTAACCTTTAATTTAAACCTTGGCATATATTAGAAGAGAAAGAGTTTGAGGTTATTGAGACCTAATGCAGTAATGTTTGGATGCTAAACATGTATTGCTATTATTCTTTGCTAAAGCTATTGAAAAATTGCTCTCAGTTTTATTACATTTCTCAGAGTTTAATGCTTTGCAAATGAATAGAATTTGGTGTCCTTGGAATTTCTAGATCTCATAGAAGTTACACATTTACAAGGAAGATTTTTTTAAAAAAAATGTATTCAGTGGTTATGGACACATTACGGGTTGTTTGTGAATAAGTTTGGGCGTGGTACTGTACCAACCTGGAACCTGCCAGTCATCTAGGTCATTATAGTTTGTGGCTGCCAGGTATTTAAAGAGACTTGGCAAAGGGACTTCTAAAGCTGGGGAAGTTCCCACTGAGGAGTCCAGATGATTGTGGATGCTGAAATCGATGATGTTCCAGGAGCAAAGCAACTTGGTCAGCTGTAAAAGAAAGAGCTAGCTGGACTTGGTATCATGCTTTTAACAGCAATGTGATTTGAGGAAATCAGACAGTGAAGTTTTTCACTATATGAAAGCACACGTGTGAGACCTGTCAAGAAGTTGGCACACCTAAAGTCTGGCCCCAAAGTGAGCAGAGCAGGAACTCTATTGTTCAAAGGGGGAAAGAGACGTTTTAGCTAAGGGGTGTTGATTGTCCTTATTGGATCTGACAGCTCAGTGAAAATAGAAAGCATGTATTTTATATATGTCACAAAGAAGATTTTCATATCTTTTGAACTGTAAGGTGAACCACAGATCTGCCAGAGTTACATTTTGACTCCATCTCTTACTATTCATTTGTTCAAGTTTTAAGAAAAGTATGACTTCAAGAATTTTGCAATGGAGGCATCAGCAACTCAGTATTCATCCAGGTACTATGCAGGTAGATTTGGTAGTAAATTCCATTAAGTCAATGAGATTTTCCTTCTGATAAGGGTGTCTGGCATTATAGTTTGAAATATCTAACAGTGATCTTCAGAGCAATTGAGTACTTGAACAACTTCAGCCTTGTTATTCAAAATCTGCATAGCATGGTGTAGTGGTTTGAGTCTTCATTTACAACTCTGGAGACCACAGTTTGAGTCCCCAGCCAGACATGGAAACCTACTGGGTGACCTTGGGCAAGTCTCACTCTCTCAGCCTCAGGAAGGCAAAAGAATACCCCTCTGAACAAATCTGAACAAGAAAATCCCATGATAAATTCACTTTAGAGTTGCCATAACCTGAAAATGAAGGCACACAACCACCACCACAACACTGTGAAATTCTCCTGTTTAGGATTCCAGCTGAATCACTGGTCATAGGAAACTCTATTCCAGAGGCACTTGGTTTTCTGTGTCTCTTTGCACCAATGGTTACCATTCTGTTTATAATCAGCATGTTACATCCTGACTGGAATGCTTTGTAGTTCCTCCCCCACCTTGAAAGCTATTTGCTATAGATTTTGTGTTATTCTACGAACTTTGGGGTTGATGGAGATCTGAGGTTGACATAAAGTCTACTACCCAGCTGATGTCTTTTTGGCTACATAAAGAGTGACAGAGAACTGAGCTTGCTTTTAGTACATAAAAGTATTTTGTCCCCAAGAAGGGTAAGCTTTGGAAGCTACAGGTTGTGTTGACTAATAGCCAATCTGATCTACAATTTCAGGAGTGTAGGCTAGGATTGCAGTCCTGCTCTGAGTTCTAGCTCATACTCAGTAAGGGCCTTGAGTGATGTTCGTTCTCTTCTTAATTCCATGGGGCTCTTTCAAAGGGTACTTTGAAAGTGGTACCTCTCTTTTGTGTGTGGAATTAGCATTTTTGCTATGCAATCATCTGCATTTGTTCCTGAACATCAGAAGCAGTATGCAAGGTGACAGAATTTGACCAATAAACAGCTGTAATATACTGGATGAAAAGTCAACAGTGTGATTCAGCAGCAAGAAAAGCTAATGCAGTTCTAGACTCTATCAATAGTACTATAGTGTCTAGACCAAGAGAAGTAACAATACCGTTCTGTTATGCTTTAGTCAAATCTTACCTGAAATACTATGTTTGGTTTTGGGTACCATGGTTTAAGAATGTAGACAAACTGGAATGTGTCCAGAGGAAGGTGATCAAGATGGTAAAGAATCTGAAAATAAAGCCCCATGAGGAATGTCTGAGGGAGCTGAGAGTGTCTAGCCTGGAGAAGAAAAAAACAAGGAGGGCATGATAGCCATCTCCAAATATTTAAAGGGCTGACACATGAAAAATATGGTTCCAGAGGGTAGGACCCAAAGCAATAGATTCATCTTACAAGAAAGAAAAATTTAGTGACACCATGAATCCAACATGCAACTGAGAGTGCAAGTTATACTGTTCCTAACTGAATGTGGCCTTTAAATTAGGGCACTAATTGTTTGAGAGTCAGCATAGTGTAATGGGTTGAACACTGGACTCTGACCCTAGAGGCCAGGGTTCAATTCCCTGCTTAGCTATGGAATCCCCCTGGGTGACCTTGAGCAAGTCACAGACTCTTAGCCCAAGAAGACCCCATGATATGTTTGCCTTAGGGTTGCCATGAGTGGAAAACTACAATAGCAGCACTAGTTGTTTATGGGACCCTCATGGTACTTATAAACCCTCTAAATCTTAACAACAAATGTTAACCAAGAATAGGTTCATAAAAGCAGCTAAACTGAAAATTCTTTACAATCCAGGTGCAATTGCTTTGCCTGGCAATGGGAAGGGAAAATAAATGAGCCAAAGACATTTGGTCTAAAGTAGTTGACTTGGCAGGGCTGTTAGAGTGAGGCAGCTGCCTGAGAGACCACATTTTGGGTGTCATGAAATGGAAGCTAATGGTTAATTATTTAAGTTATTAATTGTGTTTTTACTAGAAGGGAAAAGAGGAGTTATTTGTGGGATTTTCTGCCTGATGTGCCCAAATAACTAAGTTGTCTTTGGGTACAATGTAGCTCAACCTGAATCGGTGGGCAGGGGTACCATTGCTGCTCTGCTCTGTCTTGGGCCAACCTTGTGATTTGGACCATGCCATGTAGTATTGTCCTGGTAGTCAGTGGCCATAGAATGTGATTCATTGTGCTGAACAGTAGTAACACCTTCCACCTGGGCATCTTCTTAGTCACCTCTCTGACTACGCTAAAGCCATTTCTGCACTACACAGTTGTAGTGCTATTATTCCACTTTCTACATCTTATGGAATCCTGGGATTTGCAGTTTAGGGAGAGGCCTTCAGAATTCTCAGCCAGAGAACTCCTTGGCCTCAATAAACTACAAACCTCAGAATTCCACAGGATGTTAATGGAATAATAGTGCTATAATGGTGTAGTGTGAAAATGGCCTAAGCCTCTTTCCATTTATCTTTCATTCAGCCACTCCTTCAGCACAATGTTCAGGTTTCTTCCATGGCAGGGAGATGGACAGACTCATTTTGTGGCAAGAGAAAAAGAAAACACTGAATGACCCAAGGAGATGTTTGTGTGAGTTGTTGTGGATGTTTTGTTTGTTGATGGACTGATTTTTCCCTATTGACACAAATTGAGATATGACTCTCGAAACACCTCCTCTCACAAGCTGTCTTTTAAACACCACCCTGAGAGCCAAGCTCTTAGGTTCTAGGGAACACAGTAGCAACAGCTCTCTGTATAATACAGTTTCGGCCCCTGCAACTTAAAATGAAGTCTGACAGACTATTTTAAAATGACAGGGCTTGGCAATAATAAGCATTCGTCTTAGAATGCTAGTATATGTTTAATCCCTTCTTAAATTGTTAAATGCCCTTTGAACAGGCATATAATGAACAGGTGACTAAACCAGTACTCTGTGGGAACACTCTGTGGCCTCTTTCCTTCTAGGGCATTTATGCTCATAAGCACGTGTGTCTTCTTTACCTCACTCACTGAATAGGCTGTCACAAAATGACAGAGGCAGGCAGCTATTATGCGCGGGCAGTGCCTCAAACATCCGCAGTTTGTTCACGAGATAGGAGGAAATGTAGAGTCGATGTATTTGCTGTCAGGAGAGGCAGTGGTAAAAGAACTCTTGTTTTGTTTTATTTTATTTTTGCTCTCCGGGGTTTGGTCAATGTGCAGGGTGGGGGCAAGATAATCCCCTTGGAATGCAGCAATTAATATCTATTTGCTAGTAATTGGTGCATTTCCAGGAGATTAGCACAGTGGAACCCAATTATAGCCAAGTGAAATTTCACTGTAAGAGGGAGACATACATTGTAGAACAGTAAAGCAATTTGAAGACTGTGATTCTCTTAAATTTTCTCAGTATAAATCATGGGTTTGTGCACTGTGGATGTGGTTGTTCTCCTTTTCTGCACAACAAATCAGCTTTGTATCCCACTGAGGGTTACCAACTTGCTCACTGTATGGAGCAGCTTGCTATTTAGTACCCATTATCTTTGTGTGAGCATCTCTAAAAGCGGCTTTAAGTATTAGCTTTGATTTTCCTCCCTGGGACTAAAATATGATCATTTTTGACTAAGCATGAGCCAGGCTCTGCAGGAGACTTTGAGAGAGTACATTCCCCCAAGTTTTACACATCTCCTCCTCCTGCTTGCAGGTGACAAAGTTATTCATTTTGCCTGCCAGTCCTATTTGTATTAAGTGGCCTCAGGAGAGCCTCTGCATAGACAATCGACTTGTTCTGAGCAGCAGTTTGAGAGCGATGATTATGGATAAGCTGTCTGTGGTAACAATATGAGAGTTATTTATAACAGCAACCTGTTTCTGACGTAGGTTTGTTTTTCAGGGTTAATTTATTTCCTGTTAAGACTTCAAACCCTGTGGTTGCTGTAACTTTAGGCAAGCTCACTACACAAGAGTTGAAACATTAAATAGCTACCTCTGAAGATGAGTTAGCCTCCTATATCATATGAAACAATGTGAGGAGCACCTGTGTATATCTTCTGTACCTATTCATTACTGTTGTTGCTGCTTTTCTTCCATTCACTCTCTGTATATCCATTACAGATATGCATCAAATTTGTGCTTGGATTTTATAGGTTCAAAACAGGTACCTGTTTTGATCAGCACATTACAGCTGAAAGTGCATCTTCCTTAGCAAGTGAACTTCTATGATGCCAAACTATGAAAATTTGAAATAAATAAATCTGAAATAAATAAATTTAGGGCAGATACAAGACAAAGAATTCATTCAAAATCAAAATGTCAAAATCAAGATTTCAAAATTGGACAGGTATCATACTTTGTTTAATTGAATCATACCTTTGCTATACTTTTTAGCACTATGCAGTTTTGAGACTGGGGATATTGATGGAAACATATTGGCATACTCCCACTAAAGTCAAAGGAATTGTTTTTGTGCAACATGAGCTTACAGAATCAAATATTCACACAGATTTGTTCACTTTTTTGGATCTTTGTATTTATAATAATATAAAATGGAATATTCTTGCCACTGTGCAAGAATTCTCTTTAAAAAATTAATATTAAAAACTTTACAAGTAACTTTAGGTTGATGTGTTCAGCTGCATCCTCTTCCATTTACTCCACGTATAATATATTTGACTGCTAGTGTAAATTAAGTACTTTCTTCAAATTGCAGAGTTAACACCATTTAACACTCATTTTTACTGCCATACCTTCTTTAAATACTTCTATAGTGACACCTACTGATGGAAGACAAGTACTGCAGCTTTAGTATAGTGTGAAAGAAAAATACCAATGCACTGCCAAAGAGAGAATATGCGTAAGTTCAGAGTCTGAATCTTAAACAAGGTATAACCACAGCAAGATAATCACTGATACAGGTACGCAAATTCTACCTCAGTGGTTGCTAGAACAATAGCTTCAGATGGGGAATACATGCCATTTAAGGATACATTGTCTGTTGAGTGTATGCTAACACTGAACTAGCACAGGGAGGGGAAACCTTTGTCTCTCCAGATGTAATGGTCTACAACACCCATCAGTCCCGCCCAATATGGCTAGTGATTGGGGATTGTGGGAACTGTAAGTGTAAACATTCGATGGCCAAATGTACCTTATCTAGATCCCTGGCAAAACATAAGAAACATCCTAACTGCATTGATCGAGCACATCCTAGCTACATTGGCATACATCCTATGTTAGATTAATTACAAAACTGTGATAAAATTTGAGTAACAAATCTACAACAGCTAATGAGAACCTACACTAAGCTGCTAGTACTACTTGTTCTGAATGAAATAATTGTGGAACCATATTTTTCTTAGAGATCTGGTATTTTTTCAGCTTCCTCATAGAAGACTGTGCAGCTTTCTATGTCACGTAATACAAAAATAAGGGCATCTCTGGTCTGTGGGTTTAATTTGACCTACTTGGCTTCCTAATTCAGTTCAGTGAGATTTGCATAATCACTTCTCCTGCTTCCTTGAAGCCCTGGAGGAAGAGAAGGGAAAGCTGGGGAACATCCATGGTTTGGATCTGACTTCAATGCTAGCTTTCTCTGTGTGGTGAGAAGGTCAGGCTCAGTTGGCTCTTGAAATATCAACTGAATGAACCTGGGTTCATTCCCTGCTTACTGTGCCAGCATAGGCCTAGTAGGCCTTTCTGATTGTATGTCTCATAAGGAGCCAAAGCTTCCTAAGAGAGCTGTTTTCTTTGGCCATTTCCACACTAGACTCTTTGCTCAGAGGAACCGAAACGGCAATTTGCAAACCGGACAAGCTCAATCGAGAGGTCTGCTGTCTTCCTGGAGCCAGGATCCACCACATAACAGAGAGGCTAACCAGGCTGGTCAAACCCACTGACCACAAGCCCCTCATTTTGGTTCATGTCGGAACCAATGACACTGCGAGGAGCAGCTTTTACCACATTGCAAAGGACTACGAGCATATGGGGACGAAGCTTAAGGACCTTGGTACGCAGGTGGTCATTTCATCTCTCCTCCCTGTTCAAGGATACGGCGCATGTAGGGAAAGGACAATAGCAGAGGTCAACAACTGGCTCCGGACGTGGTGCCGCCGGCAAAGGTTTGGGTTTTTGGAACATGGCCTGAATTTCCATGAACATGTGCTTCTGGCGAGGGATGGGCTGCACCTCACAAAACTTGGCAGGAATGTTTTTGCAAACAGTCTCACAAGGAGGATTAAGAGGTCTTTAAACTAAGTTTCACTGGGGAGGGAGACAATATTATTCAGGGGAAGGACTCGGAGAGCACAGGGGGAAGAGGCCCAAATGATACTGGACAAGTAGTACAAGCGGCCAATGGCAGGAGGAGTAGAAACAATAGTACAGGACTTGCACAAAGGGTCCGGGGACTTAAGTGTCTCTACACTAATGCAAGGAGTATGGGAAACAAGCAGGATGAACTTGTACTCCTAGTACAACAAAATAATTACGATTTGATAGGCATCACTGAGACCTGGTGGGATGAGTCTCATGACTGGAATATAGGAATAGAGGGGTATAGCCTATTTTGTAAAAATAGACCAAACAAGAAAGGAGGAGGAGTAGCTTTGTATGTCAAGGATGTTTTCACCTGTGAAGAGATCCAGGACTTAAATCCAGAAAGCCAGGTCGAGAGCATTTGGGTAAGAATTAAGGCAGCGAGAAACAATAGGGATATTCTGGTGGGGGTTTACTACAGACCTCCAACCCAGGCTGAGGACTTGGATGACGCCTTCCTCAACCAAATGACTGCACATTCAAAGAGGAGAGATACAGTAATAATAGGAGATTTCAATTACCCAGATATATGCTGGCAGTCAAACTCTGCCAAGACAGCAAGGTCCAGCAAGTTTCTTTCTTGTCTTGCAGACAACTTCATGGTCCAGAAGGTGGAAGAGGCCACAAGGGGATCAAATATTCTAGATCTGATGCTGACCAACAGGGATGACTTTGTGAATGAGGTAGAAGTGGCTGGATCTTTAGGGGGGAGTGACCATGCCTATTGGAATTTGGCATTCAGTGGGAAGGAGAAGATAAGGGTAGCCAGACACTCATCTTAGATTTTAAAAAAGCGGACTTCTGTAAACTTAGGGAGCTGCTGGCTGGAATTCCGTGGTCAGGAATAGTGAAAGGGAAAGGAGTTCAGGAGGCATGGGAGTTCCTTTAAAAGGAGATATTGAAGGCACAGTCTAAAACTGTGCCAATAAGGAGGAAAAATGGAAGGCATCTGAAGAAACCAGAATGGTTGACTAAAGAACTCTCAGCTGAGCTAAGTGTTAAGAGAAACATGTATAGGAAATGGAAGAAGGGGGAAACCACCAAAGAAGAATTTAAGCAAGTAGCTAGGAGATGTAGGGAGGAAGTCAGAAAGGCACAGAACGAACTTAGGCTGGCCAGAGACATTAAAAACAATAAAAAGGGTTTTTTAAAATATGTCCGCAGCAAAAGGAAAAAGAAGGAGACAGTAGGGTCGCTGCGCAGAGAAGATGGTGAATTACTCAAAGGGGGAAGAGAAAAGGCAGAACTACTTAACACCTTCTTTGCCTCAGTTTTTCCCCAGAAGGATACAAGCACTCAACCTGGCGGTTGGGGAGCAGGGGAGGAAGCAAAGGAAATGAGGCACATAATAGGTAGAGAGGTGGTACAGGAATACCTGGCCACATTGGATGAATTCAAGTCTCCAGAGCCAGATGAATTGCATCCTAGAATATTAAAAGAGCTGGCAGAGGTCATTTCAGAACCGCTTGCTATTATCTTTGAGAAATCTTGGAGGACAGGAGAAGTTCCAGCAGACTGGAAGAGAGCAAATGTTATCCCCATCTTCAAGAAGGGAAAAAAAGAGGACCCAAATAATTATCGCCCAGTCAGCCTGACATCAGTACCCGGAAAGATCCTGGAGCAGATCATTAAGCAGTCAGTTTCTAATCATTTAGAAAGCAACGCGGTAATCACGAGAAGTCAACATGGATTTCTCAAAAATAAGTCATGCCAGACTAATCTTATCTCTTTTTATGACAGAGTTACTAGCTTGATAGATGAAGGGAATGCTGTGGATGTAGCATACCTCAATTTCAGTAAGGCCTTTGACAAAGTTCCCCATGACATTCTTGCAAAGAAGCTAGTAAAATGTGGGCTGGACAGGGCTACTGTTAGTTGGATTTGTAATTGGTTGACCGACCGAACCCAACGGGTGATCATGAATGGCTGCTTTTCGTCCTGGAGAGAAGTGACTAGTGGGGTGCCACAGGGTTCTGTCCTGGGCCCAGTGCTGTTCAACATTTTTATCAATGACTTGGATGAAGGAATAGAGGGCATGCTCATCAAATTTGCAGATGATACAAAATTGGGAGGGGTTGCTAATATGCCAGAGGACAGGATCAAAATTCAAAATGACCTGGATAGATTGGAGAGCTGGGCCAAGGTGAACAAAATGAAATTCAACAGAGAGAAGTGTAAGGTCCTACACTTAGGTAAAAAAAATGGCATACAGAAATATAGGATGGGGGACACGTGGCTGGATAGCAGTACGTGTGAAAGGGATCTAGGAGTCTTCATAGACCACAAGCTGAACATGAGTCAGCAGTGTGATGCGGCAGCCAAGAAAGCCAATGCAATTCTCGGCTGCATCAATAGGAGTATGGTGTCTAGATCGAGGGAGGTACTGGTACCACTCTACTCTGCTTTGGTTAGACCCCATCTTGAATACTGTGTCCAGTTCTGGGCACCCCAATTCAAGAAGGATATTGACAAGCTGGAGCAAGTCCAGAGGAGGGCGACCAAAATGGTGAGAGGCCTGGAAGCCATGCCCTATGAGGATAGACTTAGAGAGCTGGGTATGTTTAGTCTGCAGAAGAGGAGGTTAAGAGGGGACATGATAGCCATGTTTAAATATTTGAAGGGATGCCATGTAGAGGAGGGAGTGGGCTTATTTTCTGCTGCTGCAGAGACCAGGACAAGGAGCAATGGATTCAAGCTGCAGGAAAGGAGATTCCACCTGAACCTCAGGAAGAACTTCCTGACAGTCAGGGCTGTCCGGCAGTGGAATATGCTGCCCCGGAGTGTAGTGGAGTCTCCTTCCTTGGAGGTTTTTAAGCAGAGACTGGATGGCCATCTGTCGGGATTGCTTTGAGGGTGTTCCTGCATGGCAGGGGGTTGGACTGGATGGCCTGTGTGGTCTCTTCCAACTCTAGATTTCTATGATTCTATGATTCTACATGGAATCCTGGGGTTGAAAGTGGAATAATAGCACTGTAACAGTCTAGTGTGGAAATGGCCTTCCTCCCATTAGATCTGTCAGTATGATTGCCAGCTAAAACTTTTACTACTGGAATATAGAAGGGACTGTACTGCTCTAATTTTTCAGTTACGGGAAGAGTAAATGTAGGGAGAGGTCCATGTTGAGCAGGAGTATTTTTGCTATTTCTGGGGAACTCAGACAAAAGGGTGAGAAGTTTCTTTCCCCTCCCCTGAGGAAACCACACCTCTTATCTGATGTAATATATATTCATACACACACACACACACACACACACATATACACACATGTTTTTATATATATATACATATATATATATATATTTGCCACATAGCCCACTCTCATGTTCTTAACACTCTCATCTGAAGTGGGGATGGTGAAGGATGTGTTGATACAGTAGCTTTGGATTTTGGTATGTGTCCAGTCTGTGCACCCTGTCTTTCTCACATCATAGATGGAGAACAGGATCCAAGGTTCCTGAGTACCTCATGATATGTCTGCCTGCAAAAGCTCAACCTGCATCACTGAAATTAGCTCTCTTTTAGATGGGTTTCTGTCAACAACAGGTGCAACTTAATTCCTCTGAATGTATTGAAATTCCCTTGATAAGCCAGATCAAACTCCATTTAACATTTGATAGGCTGCATTAAATCATTTCCTTTGGATTAGTAAAACAGATCTGCCAGCCCTTTGTGTGACAGAAAGGAAAGTGTGGGAACATCTTCTCCCTTCTATGCAGCAAAAGGATAGGTAGCCTTGCCAGCTGGCCTGTATTGTAAGAGATATCACTTATTTTGAATCTTTTTTTACTTCTCCAGTCTCATAGAACATAGTTGGCATGCCTCATTTCAAAAATCATTTCAACAGAGTCCTTGACATCTTGATCTGATGGCTGATCTAATTTTTGGAGAAGCTGCACCTCATGAAATTTTCCTCCTCTACTGAGTTATCAAAGACACAGGATGCTGTCCTGCTGTGAATTGTGCAGCCCTGTTATTTCAACTTTTTTGAGTTGGAAATGAAGTTCTGTTCAGAATGGCAGATCAAGAAGACAATAAAAATTCTCTTTTAATCCTGCAGAGAGAGCCTGCTGTTCCCATCATGACCTTCCCAATAGCAGGAAAAACTATTGTCTCATATGAAACATGTACCTCCAGGAGCCAGCTACTAATAATTTGGCTCTTGTGGCCTAACACTTTTTATTACAACTATAAGTCAATGGAACTTGCTCCTAAACATGGACAGATCCAATATGAGATACAACCGCTGTGCCTCTAATATTTCAGGAAATGAGAATGTGAAATCTGACAATATCCCCTGTATTGTTTTTTTTTAAAGTACACATAAAGTACAGCTCACAAACCTGTAATTGTAGAATAAATAATAATATTTATAAACTCAAGATGTAAATAATTAATATATAAAAGATAAAACAGACATATTTTATGGATAGTTCCCCCACCCACACTTTTAAGTTACACTTTAAAGTGTTTTGTTACCATTTTACCTTTGTTACTTTTCTCTATTTTTACCCATGCAAAATCCCTCCTTTGGCCTATCTTTACTCCTGCTTTGTTGTATGATGCAATCCTTAGTCTTTATCCCTTGATGAAATTAGTTCAAATTCCTATAACTGAACATCTTCCTCTGTGTATCTCTTTGTCTCTCTCTTTCTTGTTTTCTGGTAGTAGAGTTAGATATTGTTAAACTTGGGAATTACCTAACTATTTTAGGGATAAAAAGTTTAGGGTAATATATACAATTGTTATTGTTGCATAAAGTTCAAACAGTATAAAACACATTTAAAACATGGCTAAAAGATGTTTTAACTGCTTGAACTTTGTGCTTTTAACAGAATACACAGACTAGAGTTGTAGTAGTACTAGTAATAAAAGACCCACCAAAGGCACTACCTTTCCGTTAATGGTGGGATTGCAAGCTGCTATGAGGCAAGAGGCTATGCTGAGGGCAACAGTGCTGGTGATAGGCTCTCCCATATCAGACAGGCTTTCGCTGGGGAGCCAGAGTAAATAATATGCCAAACAGCTACCACATAGCAGCAGTAGTGGGAAGGGGGGGTTTGACACTGGCGGAGGATCTCTCCAAAACAATGGCAGTGGCACCATAGCTAACACTTGTTAGTACTGTGCAGAAGAAGGCGGTGATAAACCACAATGAGACAATCTAAAATGAGGGTTGCCATAATTTGAAGTGCACCTGCTGGCAGTTAACAACAACAGTAAAAGAGATCAAAGCATAGCATGATCCATTAAACAACTCTTTTGGTCATGAATTAAGAGCCAAAGGCTTGCCTAAATAAGACAATCTTTGCCTGCTGGTGGAAAGAGAAGAGAGAGGGGGCCAACAGAAGGTCCCGTGGAAGGGAATTCCACAGCATGGGAGCAGCCACTAAAGAAACTGTCCACACAAAGTTCTGCCCTGATGGTCTCACTGCCCTTTTGCCCTCTCCGTGGTGCTTTCCATGAATCAAGTTTAAAGCTATACATTCTTTAGGGCAGGATCCTGTCCTTTTTGGTTGCCATACAACATGGTTGTATGTGGATCAACTCTTTTTTTTTAAATTCCGAATACTTCTAGTTGTCTGCTTCTGCTCTGTTTTCCCTAAGCCGGTCTGCTGTCTTCATATATGGTAGAGGATATTATTCCTTTAACAATGTTGAAGAGAGATTCAGCTGATGTTCCGGCTGGCTTTTGACAGCGGAAAGAGAAGTGGCATCATTTTGTTCTTCATTTCAGGCAGTACTTGTCCTTAGAATGGAGCATATGTATAGAAAGAGATGTAGGTTCTCTCTGTCACATTACCTACTATACAATTTACACTCGGGTCAATATGCCCCTATAGGTCTCCTTAAACTTTATTACTTTTAGACATTTTTCTAGTGCAGCAGTTGGTGCAGTTTTCAAGATGCACAGTTCTTTTTTGTTTTGTTTTTTGGAGATCCTGCCTATGACATCCGTGTCCAAGGCTAGTAATCTACCTTGACATCTGTGTAAGTAGCTGGTACTTTTTAGCACCTGAAGAAACCACTGTTCCTTGTTGGATCTGTAAATCAGACAAGCCTGAACATGCAGTTCCTTAATTCAACATCCTGAATTTATAACTTTGTGTGATTTGCCCATGGTGGTTGGTCCCCTTTAAGTGAAATAGCATAAATGTGGATGGGTTCCTCTTCACGCACAGTGATAATATTAAGGCTTCAATTGCATCTGCCATTATAAGTGTGGACTCCATTTCAGTATGATGAAATGTTTATGAGGTACAGCACTTATCTAGAATTTGGTTTCCTTTAAAGAAAGTCATTGGCGGCATTTGATGTTTCTGGAATATAAAGTTTAGTTACTAATACATACAGGCCAAGCATCTCATCAAAGTTCACAGCACTAACACTTCAGCGGTTTTCTGTTCCTTGTCAATTATCAAGTGCAAGGCAGAGGTGGGAACTATGCTCATTTTAAAGGGTCTTGAAGTCTTTTATCAAGCACTCTGAACTTGTGCCTAGAAATTACCGCTAGAGAGGCTTTTATATATTGGCTTCTGTTTTTATTTCATCTCTTTCTCCAAGCCACCAAATGATTTAACTTTAAAATAACATGTGTTCAAATGCTCCCAAATGACCTTATTTGTGATAATGCAACTCTGGTCCCTGAGCACTAGCCGGGCTGTATCCCACAATGGAGAAAAAGTTTTGCTTTCCTGAAAAAGAACTGCAAACAGAAGGTTTCACTGCTTTACAGCAGTTTTGTGATGGGAGAAGCTACAGTCATGGGAATTCCTTGACACTTTGTATTCTCTACAGACAGAGAATATTTTCTTTTTCTCATTTACATGTAGAAGTTCATACTGGCCAGGTTTATGCTACTTTGACTGCTTTTTCTGTGACATGAGATGGTTGTTTTTCTCCTAGCTCTCCACTGATGATTCACACGGGACAGTTTAAAATGTACATATATTTGAATGAATTGCCATGCAAATGAGAGTGACAGCTTTTTTCCTTGCCACAAGGGGTGGCTATCCTATTTGCACCTGTCAATTGGTTTAAATGCATTCAAGTTCAAAAAAATATTAATCCATAGAACAGATGGTAAGCTAAAAAGTAAAGTAAAATGAAGGTGGGGGGGCAATTCTTCAGGACCATTTAAATCAGTGCTGGCCCAAGACTCGGTGCTGCCTGAAGCAGAGTCCAAATGTTCCCTCTCCCCATTACTAAGAAAAGCACTTTAAAACAGGGGCAGGAATTGTATGTCCCTCCACAAACTACTTGGTAAAAATTTCCATTATCCCTAGCCAGTGTAGTAAATGGCAAGCAATGCTGGGAACTGCAGTACCCTGCAACTTCTGAGCATAATTGCAACCTCCAAATTTCTAGGTGCTGTTTGACTACAGTTCCCAGAATGTCTCATGATTGGCTATGCTGGCTGGGACTTCTAGGAATTGAAGTCCAGCCACATATAGGACCCTAAGGTTGGGAACCATTGAGACGGGGGTGTACAGTCCCAATTCCTGCTTTAAAAAGCTGGCAGCCCAGTTCTGTAAGCTTTCACTCCTCCCTCCCTCCCTCTTCATAGCAGCCTTGCTTTACGTCCATGTAGTTGAAAAATCCCTTCAAAATGCTTCCTCTACACGATGCAGCTTCTGCACTATTTTGTTTTCAAAACCATGCAGGGCATGCAATCCTTAGAAAGGCTTTAATTGCAGTCTAACCTATGGTGTAGTACTTTGACCACTGAACTATGACCCTGGTGACCAGGGTTTGATTCCCCACTCAACCAGGTAAGACCCACCGAGTGACCTTGGGCATGTCACATACTCTCAACCTCCAGAAAACACCATGATAGGGTTGCCATAGGTCAGAAACAACTTGAAGGCACACAACAACAAAAGCATGCTAAATTCTTTGAAACAATGCATTTCAACTCTAATTCTTGGTCGAATTGTGCTTAATTATCCCCCTCCCAACAGTTTAAAATAGTCTGAAAACAAAATGGCTGCTAAATTTTGTACTGAGGAAAATCTTGTAGGTAGGTAATGTTTATCTTCAGACAACCAAAGGTAATTACTATAGTACTTCTGGGCTGCTTTGAAGCTAGCCATCTTTCATTGTATGTTCTCCCTTGCCTTATGGATGTTTGAAGAGACCTAATGTAATTATTTCAAGTGAATTAGCATAACAACTGTTCACATGTATAGAGCTTCCTCCATAAATGTTCTACAATTAACAGCTGGAGAAAGTGCACAGCCAGTGCTAATTCATCACAGCCCCATGGATAATGAGCTGACATTATGCAGTATTTAAAAGTATAAGCTATAGTCTGGAAGTCCATTGTTGAAATCCATTACATTCCAGTCTCAGCTTCTTATCTGCAAGACTAGGCTAATAGTACTAGCCTCCATTGCTTTTATAAAGACTACTTGAATAATGCACATAGAGCGATTTGACATATGTGGCATAATTCTGAGTGTTAGTATGAGGGCTGCAATAAGGTTGTGATGTGGTTTCAGAAAACATCTGTAAAGGTTGACTTATATAGCTGAACCTCTTTAAAAAACATCTTTCTGCCCTCTTTTCCTTTTAGGCCATTGTGGTTGGCTGCTGAGCTTTGGCTATGTTGTCCCACAAGACATTCAAGATCAAGAGATTCCTTGCTAAGAAGCAGAAGCAGAACCAGCCTATCCCACAATGGATTGGGATGAAAACTGGCAATAAGATCAGGTACAACTCCAAAAGGAGACACTGGGGAAGGACCAAGCTGGGCCTGTGAAGAGAAGCAGCTTTGACCCCATCAACATGCCTGTCCTGCATTAAGCTGTCAAGCTCTAGAACGGCCCCTTTCTACTGATCTGCCACAGCTCTTTTTTCAGGGCTGAACGCCTTCATATATTGTGCAGTGGGTTTTTTTTGTTTTCCTAAAACTTTTATTTTCACAAGGAATTTCTGAAAGAATTAAAACTGAATAATGAGGGGAAAAAATATTTCTTCCCATACAGTATCCACAAGGTTTCTGTCCTAACATACTGGCTACTAAGGCCCATTGCACATGGTAGGACTTACTTCTGAAAAAATAGGCATAGGATTGCCTTGCACAATAATCACACAGGTACAGCGCACAGCCCAGTGATGTAGACTTGAATTGATTGACTAGTCAGACTCATCACTTCAGGGACTTGACTTGGATGTGACTTGGTAATATATGATGGACTGACTCGACTTGCAACTCGTATTTTTTTTTAAAGTAATTTTATTAAAATTTTAAATGAAAAAGAATAAAAAAAATCTTTCCCTGCTTCCAGGCATCAATTTTCCCAGTTGAATCTGAGTTTAACATTCCATTCCATATAAACATTCCATTCCATACATTATCTCTGTTTTACAACAATCATAAACTGTTACTTTTAACTTATACTTAACTATTTACATTTTATCTTTTACCACCTCATTTTGTCTTTCACCTTTCTCACAATCTTTTTTTCTTTTCCCCTATCTTATTCTTTTATCTAATTCAATACCTCTCGCCATTCTCTTTCAAAGCCCTGGCTTGGCTTATTTTTGAGTGAAAAAGTTAACTTTTCTGTCGCTACCATATCCAGGACTTTGAATTTCCATTCTCTTATATCAATATATTTTCTTTCTTTCCAATGTTGAGCACAAGTCAGTTTTGCTGCAGTTATTGTATATAACAATCTCTTTTGATGAGATCTTATTTCTCTTTGTTGCCCTAACATATTAAACAAATAGAGTTCTGGCTTCATTTCAAAGTTAAAACTATACAATCTTTGAATTTCATCATGTATTTCTTTACAAAACTTTTTTGCTATTTTACAAGCCCACCACATATGGAAAAAAGATCCCTCTTTGTCATCACATTTCCAACATTTTCCATTCCCATTCCTTGTTATTTTTTTCAGTTTTACTTTTTCAGGTGTCATGTACCATCTATATAAAATTTTATAAAAAATTTCTCTTAAATTCAAACTTGGTATAAATTTTACATCTGTCTTCCATGCCCTCACCCGCAACTCGTAAATTTTTAGTGACTGACTTGCTGCCCTTGGTAGTCTCACCACCTCCTCCAGCCTTTTCCCAATCAGCAGTGAGGGAATGTTATGTTGATAAACCAATGAGAGCTGTACATGCTCCTTATCCCCAGCATGCAGGGATAAGGGGAATTTGGGGAATGTCACTTCTAAGAGGAAGCTACACCCCACTTTCTCATGGCTGGCAGAGGGAGCATAATTATCCCAGCAGCTTTCTCATGAATAAGCAGGATTTGATCCAACCCCTACACCATGGAAGGGCAGGGAGGACCTTTCAAAAGGAATCTACACCCAACTCTCTCATGGTTGGCAGAGACAGAATAACTATCCTGGTGCGTGTAGGCAGGATTTGATCCAACCCCTAAACCATGGAAGGAGAGACAGAACCTTTCAAAAGGAAGCTCCATCTCACTCACTCAAGTCTGGAAGAAGTGGCATATCTATCCTGGCTACAGTAGTGTATCTCAGACAAATTAGTGGTAAGAAGCAGAAGGTGAGCAACAAGCAGTCCTACATCACCAAAGGGCCATGCCCAAGATCCAGGAAAGAAATAAAGCAGGCTTAATCTTCCTTGTAAAAACATATGAAATAGGTTTACTTACAAACACTGAAGCAGTCATAACATCTCATACTGAAAGGTTCTGTAACACATGCTCTTCAAACATGGAGGGGACAGATAGAACTGCAGACTATAAACTGAGAACAAATTCACTGCAGGCTGACTGATGCGGAAAAAGAGAGGGTGGGCTAAGTCCAATAAACAAGAAAGCACATAAAATGTATGCTATACCTAAGGTCTTGGAAAGACATGCAAACAAGCAACTACTGAGTACAGTATAGGCATGTAAAGCTGGCTACTTCTACAAAAGAGCATTTTAAAATAGATGGCTTTTCGCTAATGAACTGCCTGGTAATAGCTGAATATTTACATTTCCACATGAAATTAAAAAGGCAATAAAATAGCCTTTTTGCCATTTCTCCCATCAGTATCAACACAGAACCCACTTACAATCCCTCCCAAGTCCCCCAAGCTCAGAAGGCTTCCTGATTGTGAAGTAAAAGGATGAGTGTGTGTTTCAACCACATTGCCAGCAGGTGGACTCTGAAAGATCTTATGGGCTTTGCACTTCCTGTGGAGGCAGTGAGAAGAACAAAGGCTGTGACTGTGTCTTTTCTTTTCCTTGTCCCACTAACTGCTAAATTGTAGCCTCCAGTCTACCCCACCCCACCCTGTAACCTTGGGGGGAGTAAAATGAAGTGGAAAGGAATAGTTATCGCTGCCATCCTGCAGGCATGGCTCCCAATTACAGGTAAGGTGTCTTTTCATATTATAGGGATTATTTCAAAACTCTCTCTCTCTCTCTTTTTGAAATGGAGGAAAGAAGATGCCTTTATTGAATGCAACACTCTTGTGCTCCCAGGTGGGGAGTCTCTGTGTGAGCTAAGGCTTTTCCACATGTCTTCTCCTAGTTAGAGCTGGTTATGCATTAGTTCAAGCCCTGCAGCCCCAGAATTGTCTTTTAAAAAGTGGTGATTGGTATGCTAGTGGGGAGCAGAGCTGGAATGAAATATAGTGAGTGAACCCTCGGTTGGCTGGTACCACGTCTTTGGCCTACAAGCAGGGTTTGCTGTACCCTTAGGCGGCCACCTCAGACAGCTGATTTGGGAAATTATGAAAAGACAGAAAATACTTTGTCATTGAATGTCTTAATTTTATTGCCAGGGAGGAGAAACTTGTGTGCACTTTTCTGCCTTGCGTGAAGATAACATGGCTGGCTTTAAGTACAATGTATATTGACTTGTGATGGTGGTTGAGTGTCGTTTGCTGCTGTTCTTCAGTGTGCAAAATGTCTTGGGCCAGCCCTGCCTGTAAGTTGTGTTTTTAAGATGGCTGGTATGTTTATGAAGGTGGGGTAAAAGAGCATTTTTTGAACTGCTGTCCACTTTCTTATTGCTGCATTTCCGTCATGTCATGAAATCTTCAGTCATGAAGATATCCCACCCCTCAAGAAGGCTGGGTTACCAGTGGTCCAAATTGTCTGCTGGGTGGAAATAATTGCTATCGCACTTCAGATCTCAATAGGGAAGAGCCATTGCGCTCTGAGGTGTAAGGACTTCTCGCTCCCAGGATGGATGTATTGTTCTCAAAAATATGTTGCCAGTGTTGAGCACACAGCATGTTAATTCATTTAGTCCTTGAAGAGGAACAAGGAAGCAGAAAAAGTGTGTATATTTCATTTCAAAATACTGTAAAGGACAGAAAAATAACAGTTTACTCACACTAACATTCAAGTAAATCCCCTGGGACATAATGAAATTGATTTCTCAGTAAATAGCACAGAATCTGGTGGTATATTCCTTTTTTTTACAAACCAGATCTCTACTTCCAAGTATATAAGGAGAGAGGATTGTGATGTTAGTTTTCTGGTAAAGATAACACCATAGAAATTATTACAGATATATTAACTAACTCTTTAAAAATAAATCAATAAGCATAGATTTGTTCTGAAGCAGCGCAAGGGAAGGGCTCAAATGAATTTTGAGGCTGTTGGCCTCTCAGTCTTAAGAAGGCTGTGTCCAAACCATTAAGTTTATATCAGTGATGCTCTCTTTGTCTCACCACAGGGTTTTCATGGTAAAAAATAGTAGTAGTAATAATAATAATAATTATTATTATTATTATTCTTCAGAAGTGATTTACAGGTGCCTCCTCCTGCATAGTACTCACATGAGTTAGCTGAAGCACTACTGCTGTAGTTAAAAATATTTTCTATAGCTTAGCTCAGTCATAAATCAAAATGGTGACCATAGTCAAGAAATCAGAGGAAAACTAGAAGTTGGAAGGGCATTGATGAAGGAACTAGATTAGATCCTGAAGTGTAAAGATATATCATTAAATACCAAAGTCACAATCACCAATGCCATAGCATTTCCAGTTTCTCTGGATGGTTGTGGAGAGTGGGGAAATGTAGAAAAGGACAGGAAGAGAATCAACTCATTACAAATATAGTGTCAGAGGACAGTTCTGCAGATACCATGGATTGCAAAAAGGACCCTTTGAGGCCCCTCCCTAAACTGCAAACCCCAGAATTCCATAGGATGTTGAAAGTGGAATAATAGTGCTATAACATTCTAGTGTAGAAATGGGTAAGCTTTCTCAACCTCAGAGGAACGCAATGGCAACTCCCCTCTGAAGGAATTCTGACAAAACCCTGTGATACGGTCACCTTAAGGTCTCCACAAGTCAGAAATGAACGTACACAATAACAACACAATATAAAATAAATTAGAACTGAAAAGTTTTGCTGGATTTCATGATAAAATAAACACAAACAGACAGCCTTTTAATGCTGCTTGGCTGTAATACAACCAGGTATAATTTGCTTACAAAATATTCTTTTAACAGCTATAAGCTATTAGGATATGTACACAAAAGTAGAACATGGTATCTACTAACTTATTTTATATTGTATTTAATATTTGTCTAAGTGTAATTAATTAGATCTATGTCAGATATCTAAGGTGGGCAACCGAGGTGGGTCTGTTGGCCAGTTTGGGGGCCATGGGACAATGCTGACTACCAAAAATGCTCATTAGGCTGTAAAGTAACATTTGAGGAACAAAGCTTTAAAGCATCTCAAACAGAGTTTTACTAAGCAGTCAGCCAACAAGAGACGTGGAACATATTTAGTAGATTTCATGTAAGCCATGTTAATAAATTATGAAAACATTAATTGGTTTAATTGTAAATATATTCATCATAATATGATTTTACAATGGCGAAATTATTTTTACTGTGCCATGCTATAACCCTTCCTGATGTGGATGCTGCAGGATCCGCAAAGGGCTTAATTGGACCTTATTTCTGACTTTCTTTCAGTGCTTGCACAGAGAGAAATTACCAGGGCCATCTGGACAAATAGGAAGTCCATATCTCCCACATTTCCAATTTGCCCATGGCATATACTTTATCATGTTAGAGGAAGACAGAGTCTCAAGTAACTTGATGAGGTAGAAGAGGAACAGAAACATTCAAATGTGCATGTGCTGATTAAAAATGGAGCAGGACCCTGAGCCCTGTGAGGAACTCTTTTCAGGTGGTTCTATATTTGCATGCAGAAAGATAATATTTATCCTATGTAAGAACACATTGGATGTAAACTAGAAACAAGTGTGCCTAATACAATCTCTTCTTTCCTTTAGTGTTCACATTTTAACAGTTTTATTTAAATATCAAAGGGACTGTGCAATGCAGCCACAGGTAAGATAGAAACATTGTTATAGAATTAATTATAAACACAAAGAGAACATGCTTTTCTGAATCTTTAGCATCCGTATCGTCCATAAGTGAAGGAAAGAGAGAAAAACAAAAGCAGCAGAGAAGAGCAGCTTCTTAAGTAAATAACACAAAATGAATTATATTTTGCAAGCTTAATAATTTGAAGATTGTTGTCATCTAGTTTAAGTAACCAAAGGAAGTTAAAACTTCCACAAACACTTATGGTTTTTTTTTTAAAATCCAATGTTTCCAGTTTCTGATTAATTTTGTATTTAAATGGAGAGCAGATCTTCAATACATCATTTGGTGGCTACTGCATATTTGATCTCCATCAACAGAGGGATAATCAGGTATCCCTGGCCAGCTGGTCATCAAAGGAATTTGATAGTATCTCTTTTGCATCTTCTGGAAGATAACATGGAGCTTTTGTTTTACAGACTTCTTTCAGTAAAAATGTCATGGATTATAGTGGAGATAAGAGTGGTTAACAGAGACAGGTAGAAAAAATACAGAACAATATAGTAAAATCAGGCTTTATACTTTGTGTAAATGGTATAATAGGTATATCAATATCTCATATCTTAAGAAAGTCTAATAGAAGGTTTTACAATTGACTTTTTCAGACCCAGAGGCTAGAGTTTGTTTCCTTGTAGATAAAGTTATACATGTGAAACAGATGAGATAGTTAAAGTAGTGGCCCAGCCTTACCATTAGGCAGAGTGAGGCAGCCATCTCAGGCAACCAGTTTAGGATACCATGAAAAGACAGTAAATTTTTGATAGTTTTTTTTTTTTTTTACTTTACTTTTATTGCCAGAAAGGAGAAAGGCCCTTGTAGGATTTTCTTTCTCAGATGACCAGAATAATTTGATTTGCTTTGTCTATGGAGTATTTTCTCAGTGTTGGGAGGGTGGCATTTACTGTTCCACTGCAGAAAATAGAGTGTGTCTGCCCCAGAGGTTTACCTATGGGGAAGGGGAGAAGGTATGGACCTTGCCCTCCCAAGTAAGAATTCTGCCCCCCAGTGAAATTTTCCTTCAGTCCCTAAATTTCTATCATTGCAAAGAGTATGACATTGAAAATAGTTCCCTCCTCTCCCCTCTTCTTCTCCTCCTCCTCCTCCTTCAACTTTGTATCACTTTTCCTCAATGGTAGAACTTGTTACCCCAAACACATGGGGTAACTCTTCCATAAACTGCAATTAAATTTAAACATGGGGAATTAATTAAGAAGACTGCAAGAGGAGGGGTAACTGGGGGATCTTTCCACCTATGTTTATTGCGTCAATGCAATAAGATCAGCCAAAGACTATAAGTCTTTTATTGGGGGAAAGTCAAACAAGCACACAAAAATTGACACTCACAAGCACACTCACACAAAGCTAACTGAAAGACAGGGAGGAACGTTTAAGACAGAGAGATTTCAATGTAGAATGGGCAATATTTACCATTCCAGAGAGAGAGATGAAGAAAATCAGTGTGGCTCAGGCTTGTGCCCCAGAACAGCACAATATTGGGAAGCAGGGTGACAGTGTGGATGCCTGAAATTCTTGTACTGCAAGGAGGTACCCAAAATTGGAGGCTCTTGCACCCAAAAAACTGCCCTGAAGGTGTGAGATGTGAATGGAAATAGGAAATGCTCACAGTAGGGATCTTGCTCTGCCTTTTCTATGTTTGAGGACAGGGTAAAGGGGTGAAAAATGTTTACTAAGGAAGAAGGACAGGAGAGTTTCCATAGGAAATGCACACAGCAGGGGCCTTGCTTCTGCTTCTTGAGCCTGGCTATTGTTTTCATTGAAAGAATTATTTTTATGACCTGGCCACACTCGGGTCACCTTTTGGCTCGTTTTCCAGCCAGGGTCCCTTCTCCACATGGCCTTCCAGTCCTAAGGATGTATGATTTATATTTTATGGCAATTAAACATATCTGCCAATTAAACCATATTAAAGCATGGAGGTGAACGGCTGCTAACAGACTCAAGGTGGCTTACACATTTAAAAGATTACAGTTAAAAACATACAAAAAGTCAGCATTAAAACCGTACCAAAGTACTTGCCATATTAAAAACACACTCTAAAAAGATTTTTAAAAGTTAAACAATATAATTTAAAAAAAAAATACTGCACTTGCAGCCGTTTGGTTAAAAGTCTTCAATTCTAAAAGTCTGCCTGAATAAAAAAAAAGTCTTCTGCCCGTGGAAGGACAACAAAGAGGGGTGCATTCTAGCTTCCCTGGTGGGGGAGTTCTGATGTTTAGGGGCAGCCACTGAAAAGTTCTTCTCTCATGTTCCCTCCAGCTGTACCTATGAAGGTGGAGGGACTGAGAGAAAGGCCTTTCCTGTGGATTTCGGGTTCTGGGCAGGCATATATAGGGGGATATGGTCTGTCAGATAGGTTGGACTTAAGCTGTATAGGGTTTTACAGGTCATAACTAGCACTGTGCATTGTGCCCAAAATCAGACTGGCAACCTTACAACTCTTACGTTTGGTGTGTTTGTGCTCCCTTGGCAACTTTGCCTGCCCTTTTCTTTGGATGCCTAAAATGTATTTCTAAATACTTAACTGAAGTTTTCAGTTACTGAAATGCTAGCAATTTGATGATTTAAAATGCCATGGCAAGTGGGGAGTTCTTACTGGAAGGCATGCTTTATTTTGCTCCCTTGTAGCTATACCCCTGGCTAGCCCTTGACAACTGTGTTTAGCAAGTTCCCATAAAATTCTCATATTATTTCTGCCATCTGTGTTTTATGTTGGCAAGTCCAAAGCTAAGAAACAACACCATGCCCATAACTGTTACCACCAGCATCATATGATTGTTTTCTCCACTTTGAAGAGAAGTTACTGCATTTCTGTGCCTGTCTCTGTCACCTTTATTGAATACCATTGTACTAGAAAAACTGACTGCAGACAGACACTCATAAATAGCTAAAAGATTGCACTAAATCAAATGCATCAAAGTTCTGAGTGATCTGAAATCTTTCGTTTAAAAAAGACATCAGTTATACTGTTTCAAAATATGTATCTGGGTGTATGTAAACAATAGTCCGGAAGGCTGAGCGCTAAGTAGTAAAAACAGAAAAGGAGCTCCTTCTGGCTTTTGCATGATCTGAATCCTGTACAGGCATCCCCTGCTTTTTGACGGTTTGGTTTTCAGCAATCTGCTCTTTTCAACCTTTTCAGTTATGACCAGAACCCATACATTGACCTATTTATTGCTTTTTCCTTCAATTCATCCTTATTTAAAAAAAAAAAAAAAAACCCCACTGGGCTCCACATTTTGACAGTTTCTGGGTTTTGACAATGCGCTGGTCTTTAATGTGTAGAATAAATGGAGGGGGGATGTCCATATCTTGAAAAATTATTAGACCTTATGGAAGTAAATATGTTCTTATTCTTGATTAATGTGCAGCAGGACCAAATGAAGAGTCAGTTTTGATGATACTTTGCAAGGTTGTAAAAATCTACCTTCTGATTTTATCTTAGGTGGGAATGCACTAAAACAAGCAAACAAAAAACTTGTGAAAGCCCCAGCCCCCCCCCATCCTTGCTAAGGTAACTGGGTCAATCCTGCTTACCTTGCTAACACAGCATAATTGCTTCAGCTGGGATACTTGTTCTATTCCCCATATCAAGAAAGAAAACGCACTATAGCCTGGTTCCCTAAGCAGCTGGGTAGCTTCCTCACCCCTGTTTAGAATGAAGTCCAAATTGTGTTCTCATTGACACCATCATGAAAATAAATCTGCATGCTTCTGTGAAAATGTGACATTATCATATTCTGTATGTGATCCCTGACGATTTAGGATCATGTGAGAAAGGTGAAAGCTTATGGAAAAAGAAACAGCTCAGGGTATTTTGGGGATTATTTTGACCCACGCTCTCTTGTGAGTAACTTCGTCACATTGAAATATGTTTGTAAATGAAACTTCATCATGGCCTTATATCAAAGTAATATCTTTTTTAAAGAAATCCTCAAATACCAGGATTAAAAACCTAGTATTTTGTGAGTTGTGGGGTACTTTCTGACCCCAGTGAAAACTCCAGTGAATTATGGTAAAACTGTAGTTAGAGTTGAAAATAGCTAGAGAGAGTTTTGGAATCCCTCCAATCAAAGAAAGTTTGCTTTTCTGCAAATGGGGCTAGCCTTCCGACAGGCAAAGCACATCGTTTCTGCATCAAGGCTCACTGAAAAACAGTAAAGAACCAGGTGGTAACATGTTGCGTTGATGAACAAAAAGAAAATATCCCAATGGCAAAAATGTGTTAGGACATTTTTTTTTTGTCCCACCTTTTTGTTGTTGTTGTTGTTAAAAAAAACCTGTGCGTGGCACATAGATGAAATTTGAGGTAATTATTTACAACTGTGCAGGGGACATTGTCATTGAATTATACTGCAGCTCTGTTTCCCGTTGGACTCTGTAACAAAACCTGTGGACCTAAAATGGCACATCTTGTGGCATGAACGGTAATTGTGTGATGCTTGCTTTCATTTCATTTTTTAAAAATCTTTTTAAAACAAATTAGAAAACTTCCCAAGAATATTCTATGCTGATTATCAAAAGTCAACTGAATCAGCAGGTTTTGTTTGTATATATGTACGTTGAGATCCTATGTCATACTTGACTGTAAGCTGGGGCAGGCAGAAATGTTTGAGATTTACTGGAAAATCCACATGCACTTAAAACTGAGGTCAATAAAGGTAAAAAGAAAGTGATTCAAACTAGATTGGCAATTATTTGACTTCCAGTTTTTATCAGTAGCAGCAACATTCTTCTGTTCTAAACTATAATGGTAGAACGCATAAAGCTTTGTCCTATCATTGCAAGTATGGTTGGTGGACACGTGAGAAAGAGGCTCTGAAACTCCCTTCGTAGAGAGGCTAGAATGGTCCACTCCTTGCTTTCCGTCTCTCAGCAGGCAAAGCCCTTTTTTTTTAAAAAAAATTCATCACCATTTTAGAACTGAAGGTTTCTGTCGTAAGGGCTTTTGAGAGATGCTGATTTGTTTTTAAATTGGACTGCTTTTGATCCTTTTCAAATGTATGTTTTAAGTTCTTTTACTATTGTTAATAGTTTAATTCTGTTTTAATATGGATGATTTGTGTGCTTGTGATTAAAATGTAACATATTTCCTCAATTTAGGGAAAAGATGGGGCATTAATAACAAATGTAGCCACAGCAACAGCAACAATGGTGCTAGGGGTAATTGGGAGATTTTTTTCTTCTTCTGTGAACAGACAATGAGCTCAGGACACATTATTGTAAGTGAACATCTTTGCATCCAGTTGGTGAATCTTGGCATTCTAGTAAGAAGCCAAATCAGTCTTGCAAGATTGGCATTTGTCTTCCCCTGCTGTGATCTATTATTTCTTCCAGTGAGAAGAGATCTTGTATAATAGAACATATACCCATGAACCTTCATGGGGGTTGTGATCAGTTGTTCAATGGTCACATTCCTCTTTTCTCTAAAATTCTTCAGATTAACCCAATTTCCTCCCCATTATGGTTCTTTTCGGTTCGTATAGGGGCAGTACAACTTCATCCTTGGAACAAATTGCAGTTGGTGGGGTGATTAATTTCAATGGGTGCCTATCAGGAGCTGTGTGTCACATCACATTTAGTTTCCTGCTGGCCAAAGGCTAGCACTTGCACAGTGTATCCTGCTGGGTGCCTAGGCAGCTTGTGTGCAGTGAAGGAAAGGATTTTTAACTCCAATTTTTTTAATCCCCTCAACCCCAGTTTTAGGTACACTCAGGTCTACCAGTTTTTGCACCATGAACAAGTCTTCTGAATCACAAATAGACATATGTGTGAAAATTGCAGTATACATGGTTTCCCTTCACTATCTGCTGGACATTTTTGTTGTTTCATTTGCTAGAGAAAATGCTGTGTTTAAAAAACTTGACCCTAGCACAGCCTTGGGGGAATATGTGCCCCCCCCATGGGACTGGCCTGCAGTTCTTGTCAACTTCAGGCAGCCTATTGAGGGATAATAGGAGTTGTAGTCCAGAAATACCAGGAACAACATTCTCCCTCTGTGCTCTAAATCCAAACAGTCTATTGGTGACCCTTACCAAACTTGTTAAGCAGTCATGATTACTTCTGGACAGCATGATAGGTAATGGGTAAATGGGGTAATACCATAAAGAAAGTGTATTTCTTTAAAGTGGTGTGTATTTTGGAAGCATTCATAAGTTCTGCTTTTCATTGACAGAAAATTTCATGATTTCTCCCTTCTGTTTGTAAAAATGGGTGCTGGCTGAAATAACTTCAGGAGACTTTGAGTGCAATCCTATACATGTCTACTTAGAAGTAAACCAAATTGAGACATACACTTATGTAAACTTGTCTAGGATTGAAACCTTTTATTATTTGTACATTTTTTTGTACTGATTTTATTAATAATTTCATGGTAGATCTGCTGCAAGGAGCTTCTATTCAGACATTTGCAAATTTCTCCGGAGTAAATCAACAGGTTGTTTTCCTTTACTTCATGCAGGCCAGGTTGTAGACCTGTTAATTCTAGGAGGGGCAAAACCTAATGCTCTTGCTACAGACACTAACTGACATTTCCGTTTATGTGCCTTTTGCTTGTTGTAACCATTTGTATCGAAAATTTTAAATGTATTCTCTCCTGTAATTTTTAAAATAAATGCTATCACAAAAATGGAAATTAAAATTACCCAACAATTTATTAATTATGAATTATGTATAAAGAATTCTAAAATACTAAAGCAAAGAGAATTAACATGGAATATTTCTACTATATACCACATGTTCTTTAGTTCAGAGTGACATACTTGAACCAGACACAAGTATATACAGTACGTATGTTTTACACAGAAAATGATTTTGAGGCTAATAAGAACTGTTGATTTGTACATGGATGTGTATAAACTAAAACAATTTTGTTTTGTTTTATGTACATTGGTTTATTTACCGTTATGTTGAATTTCACCATTACTTCCCCACACAGATCCACACTGTAGATCTTTACATTTCACAACAAACTCGTTCTTTTCTTTTAAACAAAGCTTATTTTGACTTGCGTACTTGTGTTGCTGACATCTCAGGAACAGAAATCTATTTAAATTATAGAAAAAGTATGTAATGGTGTAAGATACAGTTGGATGAAAAGTTAAACCTGCTTAGCGTGTTGTGGCTAGTGTTAATTCTGTGTTTTTCTTGTGCTCCTTTGTTAACATATGAAGCCCACCTGACATGGTCATATTGGTTGGCTGCATAACCTACCATAAGCAATGTCTACCATATGAAAGTGCTCTGTGTTAGCCCTTAGCTTTATAGGAAGGTGAGGGAAGTTTGAGCCTTCCAGATGCCAGTGAATTGCTGCTTCTATCATACCTAGCAGTTGGCTAGGCTGGCTAGAGATGGTGGAACGACAACAATCTTGCTTTTCTGTATTAGCTGACTAGAAGCAACCATGCCTCACCATGAAACTAGTGAACAGTTCGAAATACGGTTAGCTGGGAGAGCAACCTCATTTGAAGGAAAAAAGAAAAACAAAGGAATCAACTATTTACTAATATAATATGGAGGGAAACAGTATAGAGTTTCATAACTTTCATGTACCAGAACTAAAAAATCTTGCAATAAATGAATTGTCAGAGATTTTCGGGCCCTAATAAGAATTCCAGTGTATTAAGGAGTAGCCGTAGGGTTAACATTATAGCTGATATTAGGGTGTACTATATGCTTATTGAGTTCCAGCCTGTTGGCTAACAACATATGCTATTTCTTGACATTGTGGTTCAGGAAAAAAAGAAGCGTGTAACCATTTTTTGACCCTATACATTACATTAATGGGGCAAAAAAAGTATGACAGTAGTGAAAAGCAATAAATGTTTTGGCTCTTTTCTTTAAAAAGGCAGCTGTATGAAATGACTGAAATTTGGATGCACTGTTTACAGCCCTTCGGGTGACAATGTTGTAGAGTGCCTACAATGTGGTTCTAGTTTTGTGTGGATTCTGCTACCAAAAACAACAACAACCCTCAGGATACATCTCTTTCTGGTGCAGGAGGGTTACAACGGGCATAAATATTGGGAGAGGTACAGATAGAAAACCATGTAGGTTTCCCTGCTATTTCCAGCATGAAACTGTTAATCAAGGAGAAGCCCATAAATCTCCCACACAATTGGTCTGTAAGGGTCGTGTTGCTGTTTTCTAAACTGCTGTTGTAAGATGTACTGTGCCCAATGTTTGCCTTGAAGGCTTGCCCTTCTAGTAACCTTATATATGGGAAGTTAGTATTGGTTATGCAATGGAAGTTTATTCTGTATTTTTAAAAAGTTTTTATCTTTGACTGTGTTGGATAAGCAATTCTGGGAGCTAAAGTCCAAAAAGTAGCTTCTCCAGGCTCTGGTATTACTTACCATTTGAAAACTTGATACTGCTGGATACCCTGTCACTGACTGAAAGCACCAGGAGGCTGCAAAATCTATTTGTTATTTAATACATCTATTACCCTTATATCTTGTGGACTTTTGACAGCACCCATGGTTCTTCTTCCTTCATTTTAGCTGTACAAAAAATTTGTAAAGCTGATAATGACTGGTCCCAAGTCATCCATTGCATTTTATGGACCAGCATCATCCCAGTTCAAGTTTGACACTGTAACTACTACCACCACTACTGCTGCTACCACTATTACTACTACTACAACCACCACTACTACTGTTAGTCCACAGCAAAAAGCATTTTTATCTCACTCCTCGGTCAAGAAGAGTTCTAGAATGGGTTGGATATATCCAGTAAAAGCAAGACAGTTCCTACCGGCAGGCTTACACTTGCAAAAGATGCATCACAAAAGGAAAAAGGGATGGGAAGAAAGGAGAATAAAGAAGTTATCTTTCAGAAGTTTGTAGAATAGACCTGATTCCCATTGTATCTCCCTCTGCTGTAACCGTTAAATCTGAAGCATGACGGAGTTGGTCTTCCAACATCATACTGCACTGCTTCTCTGTAAGGCTTGCCTTAGGATCAGATCAGTGTCAATTTGGCAGATACAAAGTTCACATTTATTCAAATGAAATGAAAGACTGTTTAGTGCCTCTTTCTTTGGCAGGAATGGCAGCCAGCTTGCCTCCTTACGTCAGTGCAAAAAATCCAAAGAAAAGTAGTAGCATTGCCTTCATTATTCATAATGACAGCATCATAGCGTGATATCAGATACACTAACTGTAGAGTTCACAATTTAATCAGGAATGACAAACCAGAAACACAGCAGATTTAGCCCTGCCCTTCTCAAAATAATTCATAAAAGGGGTATAGCTTGAGTTTTTCATGTCACCTTGGAGATATAGAGATGGAAGACTGTTGTATTATCAGGGGAGATGGGAGTGTAACAGACTGTTGGTTACACCTTAACTGTCTCCTAGTTCAACTAGCCTGGATAGCCTTGGTAACAGTCCCCCTGGGTTGAAAATGCTATTGTGGAGTGCCAAGTTGGTGAATAAGAAAATAAGTGCCATTCAGGTTTTGATCTTGGATGAGCACACTGACTTGGCTTGTATCACAGAAAGTAGTTGGATGAGGTGGGTGTAGACAATCTCTCAGTTTTGCCTACCAGATTTTCCTGTGAAGCTGAAAGAAAGACCTGGGCAACAGGGAAGTGAAGCTGTCATGATTCCATTCGCCTTATCAGGTACCCTATCCCACAGCCTGTAGGCTTTTAAGTGTGTATACATAAAGATGGATAGCTGGGTCAGAATAGGAATTGTGTTGGTGTATCACCCATCCAGCTGTTTAACCTCCTGAGCTAGCCAGGGTTGTCTTGGCGTTGGTGTCGGAATCTCCTCAGCTTGTCGTGCTGGGGGACTTCAGTATCAATGCTGAGACTGCCTTTTCAGGAGTGGCTCAGGACTTCATGATATCTGTGATAAGCATGGGTCTGTCCCAAGTAGTAGCTGACCTTACTCATGTTGCTAGGCACACTTTTCACCTTGTTTTCTGTGTTAGGAGGGGTGATGGTGATCGTAGTATGGAGGAACTATCTGCAGTTCTATTGTCATGGACAGATCACTACTTGGTCAGATTTAGATTCACTGGGACTCTGAACCTTTGCAGATGTGGGAGACTGATTAGGATGGTCATTTCCAGGAAGCTCATGGACCTAGGTAGATTTCTGATAGTTCTTGAGGATTTTCCTATTACTTCGACAGACAATTTAGTTGACATTCTGGCTGACCTCTGGAATGGGGAAATGCCCAGAGCAATGAACACAATTGCTCCTGAGCGCTCCCCATACAGAGTAAAGCCAAACCAGTTCCCTGGTTTTCCAGTAAGCTGACACCAATGAAACAAATGAGATGGAGACTAAAGCAATGTTGGTGGAGGACTTGGAGTGAGTTTGAGTAAACATAGCTAGAGCCTATTTGAAGGCCTACAGAATGACAGAAATTATTCTTTGCTGCCATCATTGCATTGCAAGGAGTTGTCCAGTGGCGCTGTTCAAAGTGATCAGTGATTTGTTACACATGCTGGTCTTTAAGAAGAAAATAGAGTCAACTTGACAGCCCATTGTGAAGAATTTGCACAGCACTTTGCAGATAAAATGGCTCATGTACACTCTAGCTTGGATGCTGTAGCTGATACAGTTCAAGTGGATGTAATCTTGGCTACTGCTTGTCTTGTGTTATTGGATACTTTTCAGTTTGTGCAGCTTGAGGATGTGAACAGGAATCTTGGAGAGATGAAAGCCACCTTGCATGTACTTGCCCTTCTTAGCCCATTAAACAAGCCAGTGGGGGATTGGCTGAGTGGATGAAGGGACCGTCAGTGTCTCCTTATGATGAGGCAGAGTTCCAATTTGCCAAAAGGAAGCAGTTGTTAAGCCTTTGTTGAAAGAGCTTTTTCTGAATCCCTCTATATTGGATAATTATTGTCCAGTATCTAGCAAACCACTTGGGGGCAAGGTATTGGAGTGTGTGGTGGCTTCCCAGCACCAAGAGTTCCTGGATGAAATGGATATCTAGATGCATTTCAGTCTCATTTCAAGCCTGATTATGGAACAGTTTTGATGGCCTATGCTGGGATCTAGACGGGGGAGAATATCTGTGTTGGTTCTGCTGAGCCTCTCAGGGCTTTCAATACCATTGACCGTGGTATCCTTCCAAGTTAGCTGACTGAGATGACTCTATTTCTTCCTGGAGGGGTGAACCCAGAGGGTGGTCCTGGGGGAATCCTTGGCCATTGGTCTGTGAAGTCCCTCAGGGTTCTGTTTTGTCCCCCATGCTATTTAATATATACATGAAACAGTTAAGAGAAATCTATGGAAAGCAGTAGGAAAAATGGAAGATTGCATTACAGGCAGATAGACTCAACTGAGGAAGCTACAGCCCTAAGTAGGCAAGAACTGAACAGTGCTGTTGATAACAGGGTATCTTGGAGGTCTGCTACCCATTTGTTGTTGTTTGACTTTTTTTAAAAAAAATTGTATCCCGCCTCTCCATATGGATCGAGGCGGCAAACAACTTACAAATAGCATATATTTCGAGTCATTTCCATCTTATGGAAAGGTGAACCTATCATGAGATTTTCTTGACAAGATTAGTTCAGAGATTTGCCCATGGTCACCGAGTGGGTTTCCATGGTTGAACAGGGAATTAAACCCTGGTCTCCAAAGTTGTGATCTAATGCTCAAACAACACTGGTTCCCATTTACAGGGTTGCTATAAGTTGAAGATGCCTTGATGGCAATTAACATTAACAAACAGCAATGAGTTATTAGCTCTTTACTCTTCTTCTAAGATGTTCCATCCTCAAGATTGATGATTTATATCTTCTTGGTAGTCATGACAGCCATGCTAAACAGGAGTACCACTAAAAATAGAGCTTAAAAAGAGTTATTTTTTAATAGCAGCTCTTTGAATCTGGCTGTGTTGGATGAGGATATTGGGAGATGTAGCAAAATAACTTTTCCAAGTTTGCAGCAAAATATTTAGCAGTTCCAGACAAAATATTCCACCTAATATGTTGCCCAATATCTATATATTATCATAGGAAAACTGGTGCTGGCAAATGAGCAGTGAAAATTAATTATAGATGTATACTTATTTAGTTGTCTGTTTAATATTCTGCCTGTGTCCCCCAGAGTTGAAACAAATACAGCATACCAAAGATTATTTTAAAAATGTAATTAAACTATTTATACCATTTTTTTTTAAAAAAATCATCCATTAAAAGTAACAAAGAAGAAAGCAGTTAAAAAGCAACACAGCACACTTTTAGAAGTAACCTGTTCCAGAAAACACTTTTGCTTGCTAGCAAAAGGACAACAAAGAGGAGCCAATTTAGCCTTCCTAGAAAGGGAGTTCTACAGCCGAGTAGGAACCACTGAGAAGACCATCTCTCATCCCCACTAGGCATAAGTATCTGTGACTGAGAGGAGGGCTTTCCCTGAAGACCTCATAACCCAGGTAGGTTCTCATAGAAGCTAACCTATATTTCCACTGTGGACGTTGTACAGTTCTTTTCACATTCTAAATGTGGGATTGTTTATGGTGTGTTTCCCTGCATGCTTGTCCTGAGTGAAGCCAGGCTAAATATCTATCTGTTCTTGCCCACTTTCAGTGCTGTATAAACATGCAATACGTTTTGAGATGAATCCAGATTAGCAGCCTGAGTTCAATAGGACTCCCCCAGGTGAACGTACCCAACTGTCACAATTTGGCAGGGACATTCCCAAGTTATTGTTCTACCTTTTCAGCTATTTTAAAGCATCCCAGTTTCTCTCTCCTCCTCCCAGGTTCACTCTTTGTCCTTAACTTACTTTAGTTGATTGAAACTGAGTTCAAAGTGCAAAAGTAGTTTGCACTCAGTTAACTTAGGGGAGAGAGAGGAGGCAGAATCTTGCCGTTCCCAGAAGATTCAGGTAAAAGCAAACTGCTGCAGCCTCTTTCAGCTTGTGCGTTCATCATTAATAACTTTTGTCCTCTTGACCACATTTTGATGTTGGTTGGCCACATATGTTCTGCTTTTCATCTGTGAAATGCTGAAGGGTATATTTAAGTATGTACGTGTGATTACCACCTTAGTAATTGAGGTTAAGTTCCACTGAAATAAAATTGAGCTTGCTGTTACTGTAACCCTATGTATGTTTACATCATAGCAAAGGTGTTTAGGATTGCAGCTGTAGTCTGGATCTTAGTCTTAGTTACAACAATAAGGGAGTGCAGCCTATTAAACCCTACATTTCTAGAACATTTTTGCTAACGGTTTCTTATTTATCATTGTCTGTTAAATATTTGAATACGGTTGGTACTGAGCATTACTTGCCAGAACAGATTAAAATATCAGTACCCTCTGCCCCCAATTTCTTCTTGTTCATTTGTTCATTTTTAACTTCATTTGTTCATTTTTGTTCATTTTTAACTTCAGTCTTTTCATTTTTATTTTTTCCAAAAAAATCTCCTGGTCTATCTGGGTACTTGTTTTCTTTGCTTACCATCTTTTCAAATGAGTTCTTGACCTTTTGACTATGGAGTGGGCCAGGGTGGATGTGTTATTAAGCCAGTCTTCTTCTTTTTCTAGAACACTGATAAACATCTTAAAAATACTTAAATTGACTGTCATGCGACTATTTTAAAAGGTCCTACAAAAGAGCTAATTCTATCAGGTAGGAAGGCTAGAAAATGATTAGAGTAAGTTGTGATGTCAGCATTTGTATGTCATTTAACACATGCACACATAATACAGTGAGTTACATAGTTACAGTGAGGAGATTTTCTCAGGCAACAGACACTGGAATAAAACAACACTACACCTTGAACTTCACAGTTTTCCCCCATTGTTCGGGGACAGAGCTGTACGTGCTGCATAACCTTTCTTGACTGAGGTGTGGTGAGAGAGTGAAAAGTCCAAAGACTTTCAGTGCCCACCAGTGTGAATTTTGCCTATAAGGTGGGGCACCATCTTATCTATTTCAGCCAGAAAAATATCTGCTGGATTTTGTCCATGAGATGGGGCACCATCTTTTCTGTTATCAGGCAGACAGTGTCTGGCTGCCCCTGCTTCAGTGGCATTAAAACAGAGGTGGAAATCATGTGACCTTCCAGATGGTGCTAGACTGCATCATCATTGTCCCTGCTTGCTAAGGCTGCTGGGAGATGCAGTCCAATAGCATCTGAAGGCCTGCATATTTCCCACCCTTGCATTAATACTTGTGGAATATATAAAGGGGTTTATATTATAAGATGTAGGAAAGACTGACAAGCTCTTCTATTTGGCTTCAAGAATATTGGGAGTTTCATGGCAATACTGGTGAGAGAAGAAATCAAAGACTTTAGAACAGTCAGATGAAGGCTCAGAAATAGCAGGGTTTAACAGGCGGTGTGCATTTTTTCCCAAGCTGTCAAAATGGGGGCCCAGCTAGCAGGACCAGATTTAAAGCCAAACTATACGAATTACTAGTCATTATTGGTCATCAAGGTATAAACATGAGTTTTGTTTATACATTGTATTGCTCAGACATGAAGCTCTGCTGGACTCTGTTCTGATCACTGATATGATTTCTGGTTCCTGTCATACGCTGCCTCTAACTCTTAAGATGTGTGGAGGTACTAAGCTAGTTCAAATTTAAAAGTCTCCCAATAGCATTTCCCCCCAAAATATGTATTCTAACAGTGATATAAGAGCTGAAATTTAACCAAAAATTTAAAGGCCCCTCTAAGCTTTGCACTTAAAGCTAGCACTACAGTCCAAGCTGACCCTGTGCATGTAGGTCAGCGATTCCCAACCTGAGGTGTGAATGAAGACATTTAAGGGTGTGCAGGGAAAAAAAAGCATGGATAATGGTGGAAAAAGTATAAAGTATAAGCCATTCTTGGATGACGTCACAACTTGATGCAGTTCTTGATTGTCCACAGCATTGGTGTTCCTGCCTCAGAACCTGAAGGGCCAAGTTGTGGGGGGTCATAGAGCTAAAGAGAAGAGTGAAACACAAGCTGAACTTCCGGCTGCCATTGGCCCCAACTTTTTTTTAAAAGAAGAGTCCTTCTCGTATGTATATGTGCACACAGCCTTCTATTTGAGTTGCTTCCCACACTAAGTGGATTCTTGAGCCTTGCATACACATGCTCTTCTCTCCCTCTTACTTTTGTCCCTCTCCACGGGGAGAGAAAGTGTGCCCGGTGGAGACATCCAGTTTTGCCCTGAATCTCACTGCAGGAGGGACATGCAATACGAGGTTATCTTCCCTGTGCTTTTGTCTGGGAGCCAATCTTGAGATGGTGGAGAGCACCTAAGTGGGTAATGGTGCACAATGGGATGGAGAAGCTAGGGCAGGGTGGCTGACCTGATACCCTGCCTTTTCTTCCATGGGTGTGGGGATGTCTGATCAGAGCTCACAGAAACTTTCTTGTAGGGCTTTTTTCCCCTCAAAGAAAGCACATGGTGGGGTAGAGTTTATGGAACTGGGCTACTAAGGGGTACACAAGTGAAAAAAAGGTTGGGAAGCACTGGTGTAGATGAAGTGCACAACAGTTGAAAGAAGTCACCTAGAAGATGCTCCTAGTTAAGCTACCAGGTTGAAGGCCAAGCAGGGTTATATGTCCTTCCTTCACTGGACTGCATACTCCTGACCTTCTGATACTCCCTGTTGCCTCTTGAAGAGGAGAGCTGGGAAATCCTGAGGAACTTGAGGGCTGCTGAGGGAAGAGAGGAAGGAAGCTTCTGCTGTACCAGCAGGCCTGCTTACATAAGATTGGATTTTATCCATGCTCCATTAAGTCATGGATAAAATCCAATCCTGTAGCCTTCCAGATGTTTTGTCATTGGCCACACAGGTAAGAGCTTCTGTGGATGAAGATCAATAACATCTGAACAGCTGTACTTTCTCCATTAATCAAAACAATGGCTTAGGCCTGAAGATATAGAAAGATAATTTTGTGCCTCTTCACGCATGCACACACATACACTGTGCAAGGACCTTTAAGGAGAGACCTTATCATACCTAACTTAGCTGTACTGTTTTATCATCAACTATACATACAAAGCTTGTCTCCCTCATGATCGTCCCACTAGCTAGTCAACAGAATATTAAAAATAAAAAATAGATTCCACTGTAGACCACAAACCCATTTTGAGCCTGGAGACAATGAGCTGGAGTAACTGAGTGTTGATTATGTTGTGTTAATTATGGCCCTATGTGTTGTGACATTCTCATAGTGTGCCACGGAAAGGCATGAATACAAGATACCATGAAGTGTCCCCTCTGTTAATTACGATTCTAGGAATGGGTGTGGGCAGCTCTGCCTTGCCACAGTTTTTCACTTTCATTTTAGTTTCTTGCTATTCTTTTTAACCCTGACAGCCTTAGAATTGGTCATGTTTATGAGAGAGAACAAAGGGAAACTTTGAAAATAAAGTGGGGAAGGAAAATAGGCACAACTGCTTCTTTGCAGTAGAATACATACAATGGTGGTTTAGTTCTTAGGTTTCCCCTTGTGCAAGTCTTTAAGAACATAAAAAAAGCTGAGTTGGATTAGACCACAGGCCTGCCTCAGAAGTGGGCATTCTGTGGACATCAAGATGTTGCTGAATTGCAACTCTCAGCTTTCCTCACCATTACCTATGCTGGCTAGAGATGCTGGGAGTTGCAGTTCAGCAACATCTGAGCAGTTGCACAGTTCCCCCTTGCTCAGATCTAGTCCAGCATTCTGTTCCTAAAGTGGCCAAAGATGCCTATGGGAAGAAAGATGTGCTTTTGCTCCTCAGCAGTTGATGATGCCTACTGCTTAGATGCTGGAGATAAGGCTAGTTATGCTGGCTATATATTATTTCACCTGACTTTTTCTAATCTCCTTTCAAAAATATGCAACTTGGCAGTCCTCCCTACATTTTATAATATAGACCCCGTGATAATAACACCAAGTAGATGCTGGTGGCTTCACTGTAAGTGGATTGGTGAATTCGTTCTGGGTCTTAATGGAAACTTTAAAGAAGCATGGCCCCTCATCCACAAAATAATTAGTAGGCTTCCTTATCAAAGAAGACAGACAGGAAAAGAAGAAATTGTCTTACAGTGCATCTGATTCTTTTGACTAGCTTGTGCAAAGTAGACATTGTGGCATTGTTAAAGTTTGGAATGCCAGCAAATGCCCAACTGTGCCACCCTCTGGAGTCAGCCCTTGTCATAACCAAAGATGCAGATCATCTGGAATATAGAATACCTGAAAAATTAAGTAGTAACAGTCAG
The DNA here is from genome assembly GCA_948474755.1 of Ctenosaura bakeri. Classification (NCBI taxonomy): domain Eukaryota; kingdom Metazoa; phylum Chordata; class Lepidosauria; order Squamata; family Iguanidae; genus Ctenosaura; species Ctenosaura bakeri. The sequence continues at coordinate 1,383,427 of CAOLHI010000350.1, read as the reverse complement.
GCACATTCCTCTGTCTCCTTAAATGTAAATAGTATTCAAAATTTGTCACAGAACATCAGGATAGTAAGGGGAGTGAAGGATGTACTGGTAAAACTCTAGAAAGCACATTAAATATTAATTGATGATGTTTATGTTGCTAACTTTAAAAAAATGAGTTTTAAAAAAATGAGTTTTAGAAAATATTGTTATAGAAAGCCTTAAATCATCAGAGTTCTAAATGACCCTGCAAATATCTCAGATACTTTTCTTTACTTGATTATGTCACTTATATCCTATATTTATTTTTGAACAAACAGAGCTAGTGTGAGGAAGAATAAATGTTACAGAAGATAATGTAAATAATGAAGGAAGGCTATTCATTGTTATCACCTGAATCATCTTCTGAATTATGGATGATACACAATAAATTAAATTAGTTGAATATCACGAAATTAGGCAGCGCAGCTAGATGCAGGTCTACTCAGATATAAGCTTTACTGGCCCTACTGTGGGTTCAGTGGGACTTACTGTAATGTAACTGGATATGCAATTAGGCTTAGCTTAATGTATTTACTAAAATATAATTTTGTATGTTTCATATTTCTCTAAGTGCCTCTCAATGTATTTATCTGGTTTCCTGGGTTGTGGTAAGTAGGCTGAAAATAAGTGTGGAAAAAATGATCCATGGTCACCTGCATCATATGTTGTGCTACAGGGTAAAGGAGTTTAGCCAAGAACGAGGCAATGCATTGTTATTCACTGAGTACTTTGTTTACTGAGACTTCTTCTACGCAAATCTCTGGCTACTTTCCTCAAGACTCAGCAGAAAATGTTAGTTCCAGTAATCTCTGTGACAGCAAAGGGATGACAGACTGCATTGTCAATTCAACTGAAGCCACCCACACTTATCGGGTAAATCCAGGGTAAACTTATTTATTGTTATATGCCAGTTTTATGCCCAGGGAAGCTTGTTTTCTTAATCTCATATAATAACTGCTGTGGAGTGAAGCTGGAACTGACAGCACCTGCTGGTAGAAATGATAGACAACTTCATTTGGACAGCCAGGAAACCTGCTGAAAAAGGTTGACGTCTGTGGTGGGAAGGAACAAGTGGAGACATGAAAGCCTGGAATTCTATTTAGCAGTCTTTAGTGTTGGGTGGAATTAAAGGTAGCTGGCACTACAGTGACTGTCCCTCACCTCACCCTATATGTGCTGGGCTCTGCCCTATCGTTGTGTGCCTTTTAAGTTGTTTCCACTTATGGTGACCTTCAGGTGAACCTATCACAGGATTTTCTTAGCAAAATGTGTCCAGAGGGGTTTGCCTTTGCCTTTCTCTGAGGCTGAGAAAGTGTGGCTTGCCCAAAGTCAAGTGAGGATTTGAATCCTGGTCTCCAGCGCCGTAGTCCAATGCTCAAACCAGTACTCCACTCTGGCTCTGCCCCATTATCCTTTTCTCAACACAATACTATGCTTCTCTACCCATGCTGAGTGGGATAATAAATATATTGAAATTATTTCAAGAAGATGTAAAAAGAGTCAATAGTATAAATATGGAGAAAAGGGGAATTAGTTAAACCCAATTCTGATATACAGAATTAACAGTAGATAATTTTCCTCTGCCTAACATAGGATGCATCCAGGCTAATTAAAAAGACCAGAAAGTCCCAGATTTTGTTCCTGTTCTTTGTGATTTTTCTGAACACTGCAAATAATAGGTTTGAGATGTGAATGGTTTCCAGTGCCTCATTCTCTGCAGTGCTGAAGGGAGATTTCATGGGGGGCGAGGCAACAATGTCCTCATTTGTGAGGACAACAATGTCCTCATTTCACACACATCTGTAACTTGTCTTCATCCCTGGTGACCAACCAGATGTTGCAAGCCCTGAAAGTAGGATTTGAAAGAGCAAGTGGTCTTCAGTGTCTACTGTTTGTGAACATAATTCAAAGCTAAAAGTCCTTGATATCATGCCTGAATTATGAAATGCGGGAAGGTGCAATTCTCACGCTCAACCTCCTGGCTTCCTCTCTATCCCTTCCCCCAAATTTAGTCAATTTTTGAACATCCTTCAGATTCCAGCTTTCTGAAAACAGTAGGTAAGGGGGCATCACAAAAGAGGGCATCTGCAGTTGAAGCACTGCACTGATGAATTTTAAAGCAATGTAAGCTGCTAGCCAGCTGTCTTGGGACAGCAACTTCTATAAATTATGTGCTGAGTGCAGAAATGCTCTCCTTTTCTATCCTGAATCTACTGCTGATCAACTTTGTCAGATGACCCTGGGTCCTAGTATTATGAATGATGGAGAAAAAAAAATGAACATTTTCATTAAGCCATGCATAATTTTATGTTTCTGTGTTCAGCCACTGTCCTGTATCTGCATTATGGTAGCAATAATAATTGCCTTATCTTGGAATGGCATTTGTAGCATTATTGAGTTAATGTGCATGTCTGATGTATTGTATACATCCCAAGTATTATTATCCCTGTATGGAAACTTTTTAAAAAGATAATTTAACAATTCAGTCCTGTGCATGCTTAGCTGAGAGCAAGTTTCATTGTATACTTATCTCTGTGTATGTGTACAAAGAATTGTGCTGAAAAAGTCCAAAGAAACAGAAAAATGAAAGTTAAAAATGCCAGCCTCTACCATTTATTTTCATTCTCTATGCACTTTGTCTTGATCTGCTAATCCACCTATCCTTACAATAGCTTTCTGTACAACTCCCTACCATTAGTTCACTGCTGCAAAGTAATATTTTGTGTGCATGTGTGTTCTTTTGTCATGCCATGGTATTTTTGCTAATTTGTTCTGCTGGATATTTCAAAGAGATCTGTGTTATATGTCTAATGTTGCTACTTACCACTAAGAGACTTGAGGATGCTATTGTTAACTCTCAGAATCTACATTAAAAGACTTAAATAGCCTGAAGGCACTAGATCAGGTCTGATCTTGAAAGCTAAGCAGGGTAAAGCCAGGTTAGTACTTGGTTGAGGGACTGCCAAGGAACACTAGGTACTGTGGGTTACATTTCAGAGGAAGGCAATGACAAATCATCTCTGTATTTCTTGCCAAAGAAAACTATATCAAACCCGATTGTGGGGTCACCACAAGTTGACAGGCAACTTGAAGGAACACACACACTGACACATATTTATATGGTGTGTATATTGGCTGGCATCCTAGTTAGTGGCATGTACATGCATAGATTTCCTTTACATCTGCAGATATCAGTTTTGGGGCACTGCAGAGATTCTTCCCTCTGCAGCATTCAGGCTCTTCCAACCTTACCATAGAGTCCATGGAACCCCTCTACATGGCCTTCATGTGCATTGTGAAGGATCAGAGAAGGCTTTAGCTATGTCCTCATAGCCAGGTGAGAAATTATTACACCAGTGCTGAGATCCACAGGGTTCCTCTGGAGGTCTCAGTGTTGCTGTAATAATCACTCTGCATCTTGCTTAGGAGTACATAGCCAGACACTTCTTGGATCCTGCCTGTTCCTCCTAGGGCATGGAATGGCTGTTCAGGGGGCTGTATGATAAGGCTGAGGTGGTGTATGGACCAGCCTAGCAACATCAAAAGTAATTTGATTACTTTGAAAGAAATTATGTTCATATGAAGTTATATTTGGAATCACACAAATGTTAGCATGTCAGTAAAAGTGGATAAAAAGAAATTTCAGACAGTAGAAGTTTCGGTTATATTGTTTACCCAAACAGACATCAAGTATGAACATTTCCCCCTTCCAATTTATTTAGGAGTACTGTGACTATAGTTCATGGGTAAAATTTACTTTTCAAGGGCATTACCTGTCCATCTTATAGTGTGCGGACGTTTTCAGACATTCTTTACGCAGACAGAAGTGGAAGTAGAATCACTGTGACAAATTCCATCCCACATATTGCATTAAGATGAAGAACATGTGGCACTACAATTCCTATCATCCTGAAGCCTGCAAGCCAGTAGTGACGGATGATGCTAGTTGAAGTCCAACAACACCTGCAAGGCCACATGGTCTCCTCTATCCTGACCTATATGCTTTCCTTGGAGGGTCTGGCAAAAACTCTGTGCTTTTAAATGTATTCATGGAGAGCTCCTCTCACAGACTTGAAGGTCCTCTGTCTCTGCAGCTGTGATAATGAACACAGGTAGTCAATGGTGAATACACAGAAAATGATGGAAAGGATTTAAAAAAAAACCTGTTCAGTTAAACCATTCTAACGAAATGAGAAAAAAGACTGAGACAAATTCTGGCTGCCTTTTTAAAAGGGTAAATAATCCTTTACATTACCTATTTTTGCAAAAAAATTACAGTGGGACACGACACAAATTTAATTATGGTTACAGAATTATAGGGCTGAATAGCATAATGAAATTAATGATAGCCTTACAGAATTATTTACCACAGTCATATAAACTACACAAAATGGTGGCACAATAGCAGAGAAACAGAGGAATTATTTGAATAGATTTTTTCCCCTGACTGTTGGAAACAAATTGCTGCAATTCATTTGTGAGGAATAAACACCTTTCCTGCAGGTTCCTTTGGTCTGATAAAGTACATTTGTAGGTGAAACATAAAACTTATTATAGTATTATGGTAATGTGCGTAGGGTTCTGTGCTATGTGTGGGGGGAATCATGAACTGGTGGTACACGTTGCTTGTTCAGCTCTTCTAAAATTAGGTGTGGACATGATGCGATTGATTCCTAACCACAGTTGAGGGGCCAGGAGAGGTCTGATAGATTGTACATTTCTTCCCCACTTTCATGCAGTCCCTGCCCATGGCCTTAACTACGGCTCACATTTGTGTTACTGCCAAGATCATTGTATTTTCTGGCATATAAGACTCACTTTTTTCCTGAAAAATACTGTTTGAAAATGAGGTGCATCTTATACACTGGTGTGTCTTATACACCTGCAAATAATATTTGCCAGTGTATAAATGGGGTGTGTCTTATACATGGGTGCATTTTATATGCTGGCAAATACGGTACCTATTGTTTCAGCCAACCATGATTTGTTTTTCAGTCAGGATTTGATATGGGGTTTGGAATTCACTAAAACTGAAAAGATTTAAGGACCTGGCCCTTATGAGATCAACTTGAAGAGGGCACCTATTGTCCTTAGGTGTAATTGCCAGGTAGCCAAATTCAAAAGAGAGTATGGCTTCTGTATTTTTAATTGTTGTACAGAGAATGAATTTTTCAGTAGATGCAGCTTTTTTCACCCTTGCATAATAAAATGCACCTTTTTGTCATGTGCCTTTAAGTTACAGCGATCCTAACTACGTGAGGCAATGGGGGCTTTGTCTCTCTTTGCATCTCTAGAAGGGCTACAGTATGAGGGAATATGATTGTGAATATTTAATGTTGTGCTTAATACAGTTTTGTTTAACTGAGTGTACACAAGATTCCTCATTGTGTAGCTGCCCACCACTTTTATCGAGCAGCCACACATCTGATGGTAATGAGAGAGAGGCCATGTATTATGTAGAATGTTTCCCCATTAATGCCATACAGTTGGCTTCTAGAGGTATGTGAGAAGTGGGCACATTAGTGTCAGTACTGGGACCAGTGAATGCATCATGCTTTCCTATTAACCACACGTGTCTGCTCTATCTCTGGAGTCACCGTACTCCAATTCTATGAAATCATAGAATCATAGAGTTGGAAGAGACCACAGGGGCCATCCAGTCCAACCCCCTGCTATGCAGGAACACACATCAAAGCACTTCCAACAGATGGCCATCCACCCTCTGCTTAAAACCCTCCAAAGGAGGAGACTCCACCACACTCCCAGGCAGCATATTCCACTGCTGGACAGCTCTGACCATCAGGAAGTTCCTCCCAAGGTTCAGGTGGACTCTCCTTTCATGCAGCTTGAATCCAGCAACAGAGTTGTCTGACATTTGCTAAAACTACTGAACCATCTGAAGGAGCCCTGAATTAAGAATGATCGATCTTTTTTTTAATTTTTCCTCTAACAAAAAGTTAAAACAGTTTCTCACAGGCCGGGGGCGCATGATTAAGGTGCCATCCTGGCCTTCCTTAGTTCTGAGGCAACTAGGAGAAGGGAAGAGAGGAGAAGGTAAAAGCAAAACTCCCTTGCTGGTACATGTGTTTTCATTAATTTCTGTTCACTCTCTCAAGCAACATGAAAGTCATGACTGAACTTCGGTAGTGTGATGCTTTGAAAAAGAAAAAATAATCCCCTGCTGTGTATTGCAGGTGCTGCCATGTAGATAGAAGGGAGACATGATGATGTTATCTTCTAGATCAGTTTCCTCCAAGGCCAGGCATGCCTGTTACTGGTTTTGTAACAGCACAGCGGCTCTCTTAGCATTCTAACAATTTCCTCACTGATGTCCCATTTTCAGCTGGATGCAATTTATGCTTATCAAAGAGAGAAAATGGGAAAACCTCTCTGTACTCCTTTTTAAAAAAGAAAAAAGATGAAAAAGAAACAGAGGAGGAGAATGTGAAAAGGAAAAAAAAAGTGAATAAAGGTTGGTTGGCGAATTCAATTAAGCTATGAAAGGTTAGACTACTTGCAGAGGCAGGCAGAATAGAACAAAAAGAGAAGAAAGAAGGGAAAAAAAGGCCCAGTTAGTGGATCAGAAGAAGAGCACCAAAGGATTAGATTAAGGGGGAGAATCATAGAAAAGACAGCTAGGTAAGGTACCTTCATGTTCTTCCCTTCATGTCAGATACAGTCCTTGGAAGTGAAGTTTTCAATTGTGGAAAAAGTACAGGTTAGACACAGCTTTAATTTGAGTGCTGCCTTAGATGACATGATTAGTCTTGCTGGATCTTCTTTTCAAAATACACTTTGGTATTTATCAGTTACTATTAAATGCTGCCATCCTGGGAGAGCCTTTTCATTCAAGGTTTTGTATATATGTGGTGTAAGAGAAAAGAGTTGAGGTGTTTTTGAGGTACTGTACTGAACACTGGAGAAACCAATTTTTTCCTTAATTTTCATTGTTGGCCCTGAGACTGTAATTGATCCTGGCATGATAGTTGAAGAACAGCCGATCTATTTGATTTTTGTTGTGTGTAACAGATTCCTATCTTTTACTCTTTGTTTTTTCCCTTTTCAAACTGTTTTTCATTTATTGGACATGCAGTTTTAAAAAAATCTAAGTAAGGGGTTCAAAATTATGCTTGGTGTGGATAAAATGAATAGTGAGACATTTTTCTCCCTCCAGTGAAGTTAAATGGTTGCATAGTCAGGAGAGGAAAAAGAAAGGACTTCTCCAGATAGCACATTGTTAAATTGTTGAATTCATGACTGCAAGTGATGGCATTATATTTCACTCTTATACATGTGATAAGGAAGGGAGCTGTGAAACTTTCTCCTTACTCTTCCCCCTTTGTGTGTCGTATTATTCTCCTACAGTAAAGAGGTAAATTGTTTGACAGTGTTTTTGTTGCCACCCATTGTATGTGTGTGTGAGACTGGTATCCTGGTAGTGGCATATACAGGCACAAATCCACCTTATGCCTGAGCACATCTTTTTCTTTGGTTGATGGAGAGAGGTCAGTATTTCCTTCCTTCCTCCTCATCAACCATTCTCCCATCACTCATCACTCATCAGAGAGCTGCTACAATCCTCTCATCCGTTTCACACCTGGTAAAGTGCATATCTATGGGGGGGGGCAGGAAATCAGAGAAGCAACTGGTTATGTCTCTATAGTCAGACACAAAATAATTCATTGAGGACATCATTCACTGAGGTCTGTTGAGATTCTCCAGAGGTCTCAGCAGATGATGTAATTTCGTGTCTGGCTACTGGGACATAGCCAGGCATTTTCCCAATCCTCTTCCCCATTCTCCACCAGGCAGGGAATGGCCATGAGAGAGGTGTTGCAGCAGCTTTACAAGAAGCCCAGATGTATGTGAATAGCCAGCTGTAGCGTAGTTCCGCATGCACTATGCTGACTTCTATACGGGATTCGATCCATACTGTGTTTTAAGTTTAATGAGAAATTTTGTTATAAAGGCAACAAGTCCCATCAAACCCTGGTTCAAGAGGATGGATGAAAAGTAGAACACCAAAAACTGAAAGGTATTTGGATGGGATGGGGCAGTTATATGACTTCACATGGTAAAAGCAGCATATTAGCTGTTTTGATATTGACATTATAAATATAAAGACATCAACTACTCCAGTTTTTTTTAAATGGAAAAAATGCATAAACAGGATGCCTTCCATGTGTGAGATCCCATAGGAAAAGTATACTGGTCCACACAGACTATATATTGTGCATGTGTATGTATGTACACACATGCATAGAAGTATGATATCTCTCTATCCATCCATCTATCCCCTGTACTAAAATTAAGAAATTATCATCCTTAATGAATTTCATATGTTATATACATTACATTGGATCCACACATTGTCATACCTGCAAAATAGACCTACTGAAATCAAGGGGACTTATGACAGTTATAGTGTTACTTACCCTTCACTAATTCACTTTGGTTAATTTTGGAGCTAATCCTTAGGGATCAAATACATTTTATTATGTTTCTCAGACTGTGATGTAGTTGCCATCTATTTGACTCTAGTTTCAGTCAGATTATGAAGCAGTCTTTATAAGGCAGAAGAGTTAAAAAGAATGTGTAGAATAATACCATAATCCTCATTGGTGAAATATGTGAATGTTACAGTGTTATCTTATTGTTGTGACTCTGAAGCTCCATCATAAACTAAACTCTAGGAAATTGCATCCCGTTTGATCTGAGTTATATAGTAAGTGGGTATGAATGCAAGTGTGTGTGTGTGTGTGTGTGTGTGAACCTTCAGGAAGCCTCTTGACTTATGCATTTCATAGGGCTTTTTAGGGAAGGAATCATCAGATGTGGTTTTGCCAGTTCTTTCCTCTGAAATATAGTCTAGAGCACCTTGTACTTTTGGTGGTCTCCCATCCAAGAACTACCCCATTTGCTAGCATATAAGACTCACTTTTTCCCCCTGAAAAATACTGTTTGAAAATGGGTTGTTTCTTATACGCCAGTGCCTCTTCCCCCCAGTAATCCATGAACACGTAACCTGGAAATAAATGAGTTGTGACTTATATGTTGGTGCATCTTATATGCCAGCAAATATGGCTAATCAGGGATGACCCTGTTTAGCTTCCAAGATCAGATGGGATCTGATGTCTTTAGGATATATAGTCCCTGTGTGAATGTGTACTCACTCTCTATCTTTCACTTCCCCAGTGCCACGCTACTTTTATTCAAAGACATAGCCATGTTACTCTGGATCAGTATGCAAAGACATCTTGTAGCACCTTTGAGACCAAAAGAAAGAAGTTGGTAGCATAAACTTTCACAGATTTGAGTCTACTTCATCAGACGCCCCAAAGATATTGCTTTTTTCTTTCTTAGCCGATGCTGGGATGTGCATGTGCAGTTGGTCTTCCACATTTGCAGGTTTTCATGGATTACTGGGGGGAAGAGGATGGGATGGGAGGAGGGAGGGAGGCCATAAGTGTTCACCAGCTCACTCCCACAGGCAAGAGGGGAGGAAGGAGATGGGACAGGAGACGAGACAGGAGGAGAGGATACATGCATTTGCTCACTTCCACAAATAAAAGTGGGCAGATATGAGATGTGAGGAAGGAGGTCACTTATGTTTGCTCACTTGCATGGGTGAGAGGGGGAAAGATATAGGATGTGGGTGGGAAGGCATGGGATGGGTGTCCCCTTTCTCCCACCTCCTGCTCCCTCCTCCCACTCCCTTCCACCCTCACTTGCATGAGTGAATTAGCAAGGGAAGGTATGTGCAGCCAGACCCATTCACCCTGCCAGTATAGATACTTTTTGTGTGTTATATATGATTTGGGAGACATACGATATTCACAGTTTGTGGAGCTCTCTGCTCCCAACCCCTGCAAAAATGGAGGGCTGACTGTAATGTAGAATAAAGTGGAAAAAACTGTGTGTACTACTTCAGGTTTGTGCAATATTTCACGTTGAAAACTGGGACACGTGTGGTCACGCAACATCAGCATGTGGTAAAAAGGCTAAAGTTATTAACAAGGAAGAACGTGCAAGTTCAGACAGGCTGTGGCCATTTGTTTTTGTCTGAGCCTGTGTGGAAGGGTAAGATTCTTGTGTCCTCTGCCGCTGTTGTATAAACTGAGTGCAAACTACTTTTAAAAATTAAAGTCAGTTTGCGCCAAATGAAGTATGGTTAGGAGGAAGCGGGGAAAAGGAGAAAGAGAGAAAAAATGGGATATTTTAAGAGCAGCTGAAAAAAATGTGATGGCAGAGGATTATTCTGGAGGGTATGAGCTTGGTGAATTTTGAAATTCTGTCCCAGGAAATGAAATATTAGCCCACTGAGGAGTGTTTTCTTTTGTGGGTCAAATCTCCTATTTAGACTTTTTCTTTACAATTATTTTTTATATTATATTTCCCAGAGCATGAGGAGGACTTTACTCCTTGGTAAAAACAAAGCAGGCAGAGTATTAGGAGGAGCACATTACTTTCTTTAACTTCCTGTCAACATTCACAACACAATCATATGCAAGTCTTCTTATAAATTAGTCCTATTGTTTTCACTGGGGCTTACTCACAGGAAAATAGACACAGGATCATATTTGGATTGTCACAGTTTTCTGTTTTTATTGAAGTACTTTTCTACATCATTTTCAGTGTTTAAGGCCTTTGGAAGTATGGCATATGTGGACAACTACCACTTCAGATTCATGTCTATTTCATTTCCCTTCTTTGCCTGTTTTCTTTCTTTTTATACCTTTAAAAACCCCACAGTTTTACTGTTCCATCTGATTGGTCATTCTGTTTCTCTGCCACTAAGCAGCACTTTTGTGAGCCTACCTGTGGAAAGCACATTAGCCAGTAGTTAACATTATGCTCTGCCGAGGAAATGGCTTTTGTGCAAATGACTTTTGAGCCATTAGACTAGGAAGGAAAGGGAGGGAGGATCTGGAGGTCTTAGTGTAACTCTGGCTAAGACTCTGGCTAAGGAACTGGCAAACAAAAAAATGGAACATATAAACATTGCAATACTTGGGGTGAGCAAGCTGAAGTGGACAAGCATGGGGCATTTTTAGTCAGATGATTACACAGTGTTTTACTCAGGAAATGAAAATCTAAAAAGAAAGGTGGTGGCATTCATAGTGAGGAGAGATGTAGCAAAAGCAGTCAAAGGATATAATGCACAGTCGGATTGAATAATATCAGTAAGACCTCATGAAAAAACCATCAGTGTGACTATGAGCCAAGTTTATGTTCCTACTACAGAGGCAGAAGAAGATAAAATCAAAAGATTCTATGCTGGAATACAGGAGGAAATTGATCACACACCACAATAGGACTTCTTATTCACCATAACTGATTGGAATACAAATGTAGGAAACAGGGCAGAATCAAAGACTATAGGAAAATTTGGCCTAGGACAAGCAATGAAGCAGGAGAGCAACTGAGTGGATTTTGCTAGGCCAATACCTTTTTTAAGCAACCAAAGAGGCAACTGTATATATGAACATCACTTGATGACCAAAATAGAAATCAAATAGACTACGTAATTGGAAGCAGAAGATGGAGAAGCTCTATTTTCTCTGCAGAAACAAGACCAGGAACAGATTCTGACAATATCAAAAATTAAAAGTAAAACTAAAGAAAAACACTAAACCAACCATTGTGCCAAACTACAACCTAAAGAACATCCTTGTAGAATTTAAAGATAATGTAAAAATAGATTTGTGCCATTAAGCCTAATTGACCAGGAGCCAGAATAGCCCTGAACTGAAGCCAGGGACATTGAAAGGTAGGAATGCAAAAGGACACTATCTGCAGGCAAAAAGAAAGAGAAGCCTCAAAGGAAATTCTTCAAGAAGCTAAGGACAAATGAGAAGCAAAAGTGAAAGGTGACAGAAATAGGATCAGAACCCTGAATGCAATTGTTCAGTGACTTATGCACAGGCTACTGTGCATATACTACTATAATAATTGACACAAAGAAATAGAAGATGACAACAAAGAAGAAGAGACCTCTTCCACAAGATCCAATAAATCAAAAGAAAATTTAAACCAAGAATGGAGATGTTATATGACCAGCAGGGGAACACAGTGCTCGATCAAGAAGAAATAAAAAGATGATGTAAACAATACATCGAAGAATTATATAAAACAGATGCAAGAATGACAGATTCATTCATGGGAGAACAATCTGAAGATGAATGTACAATTTTAGAAAGTGAAGTGGAAGATGCATTCAGAACTCTTAGAAAAAATGAATTAACAGAAACAGATGATATACCAATAGCTCTGTTTCATGGATCGCTATTTCAGAAATAAAATCTACTCTAGTTCTAACTAAAATCTGACAACAAATATGGAAAACAAAATAATGCTGCATAGATTGGAAGAGCTCACTATATATTCCAAACCCAATGAAAGGGGATACCAGGGATTGTAGTAACCACAGGAGTGTTGCATTAATTAATCACCTGTGATTATTAATCATTAATCACAGGTGATTAATCATTAATCACCTGTGAAGAGATCCAGGACTTAAACCCAGAAAGCCAGGTCGAGAGCATTTGGGTAAGAATTAAGGCAGGGAGAAACAATAGGGATATTCTGGTGGGGGTTTACTACAGACCTCCAACCCAGGCTGAGGACTTGGATGACGCCTTCCTCAACCAAATGACTGCACATTCAAAAAGGAGAGATACAGTAATAATAGGAGATTTCAATTACCTGGATATATGCTGGCAGTCAAACTCTGCCAAGACAGCAAGGTCCAGCAAGTTTCTTTCTTGTCTTGCAGACAACTTCATGGTCCAGAAGGTGGAACAGGCCACAAGGGGATCAAATATTCTAGATCTGGTCTTGACCAACAGGGATGACCTTGTGAATGAGGTAGAAGTGGTTGGATCTTTAGGGGGGTGTGATCATGCCCTGTTGGAATTTAGCATTCAGTGGGAAGGAGAAGATAAGTGTAGCCAGACACTCATCTTAGATTTTAAAAAAGCTGACTTCTGTAAACTTAGGGAGCTGCTGGCTGGAATTCCGTGGTCAGGAATAATGAAAAGGAAAGGAGTTCAGAAGGCATGGGAGTTCCTTAAAAAGGAGATACTGAAGGCACAGTCTAAAACTGTGCCAATAAGGAGGAAAAATGGAAGGCATCTGAAGAAACCAGAATGGTTGACTAAAGAACTCTCAGCTGAGCTAAGCGTTAAGAGAAACATGTATAGGAAATGGAAGAAGGGGGAAACCACCAAAGAAGAATTTAAGCAAGTAGCCAGGAGATGTAGGGAGGAAGTCAGAAAGGCTAAAGCACAGAACGAACTTAGGCTGGCCAGAGGCATTAAAAACAATAAAAAGGGTTTTTTTAAATATGTCCGCAGCAAAAGGAAAAAGAAGGAGACAGTAGGGTCGCTGCGCAGAGAAGATGGCGAATTACTCACAGGGGGGAGAGAAAAGGCAGAACTACTTAACACCTTCTTTGCCTCAGTTTTTCCCCAGAAGGATACAAGCACTCAACCTGGCGGTTGGGGAGCAGGGGAGGAAGCAGAGGAAACGAGGCACATAATAAGTAGAGAGGTGGTACAGGAATACCTGGCCACATTGGATGAATTCAAGTCTCCAGGGCCAGATGAATTGCATCCTAGGATATTAAAAGAGCTGGCAGAGGTCATTTCGGAACCGCTTGCTATAATTTTTGAGAAATCTTGGAGGACAGGAGTAGTTCCAGCAGACTGGAAGAGAGCAAATGTTATCCCCATCTTCAAGAAGGGAAAAAAAGAGGACCCAAATAATTATCGCCCAGTCAGCCTGACATCAGTACCCGGAAAGATCCTGGAGCAGATCATTAAGCAGTCAGTTTCTAATCATTTAGAAAGCAAAGCAGTAATCACGAGAAGTCAACATGGATTTCTCAAAAATAAGTCATGCCAGACTAATCTTATCTCTTTTTATGATAGAGTTACTAGCTTGATTGATGAAGGGAATGCTGTGGATGTAGCATATCTCGATTTCAGTAAGGCCTTCGACAAAGTTCCCCATGACATTCTTGCAAAGAAACTAGTAAAATGTGGACTGGACAGGGCTACTGTTATTTGGATTTGTAATTGGTTGACCGACCGAACTCAAAGGGTGATCACGAATGGCTGCTTTTCATCCTGGAGAGAAGTGACTAATGGGGTGCCACAGGGTTCTGTCCTAGGCCCAGTGCTGTTCAATATTTTTATCAATGACTTGGATGAAGGAATAGAGGACATGCTCATCAAATTTGCAGATGACACCAAATTGGGAGGGGTTGCTAATACGCCTGAGGACAGGATCAAAATTCAAAATGACCTGGATAGATTGGAGAGCTGGGCCAGGGCGAACAAAATGAAATTCAACAGAGAAATGTAAGGTCCTACACTTAGGTAGAAAAAATGGAATACAGAAATATAGGATGGGGGACACGTGGCTGGATAGCAGTATGTGTGAAAGGGATCTAGGAGTCTTCATAGACCACAAGCTGAACATGAGTCAGCAGTGTGATGTGGCAGCCAAGAAAGCCAATGCAATTCTCGGCTGCATCAATAGGAGTATGGTGTCTAGATCGAGGGAGGTACTGGTACCACCCTACTCTGCTTTGGTTAGACCCCATCTTGAATACTGTGTCCAGTTCTGGGCACCCCAATTCAAGAAGGATATTGACAAGCTGGAGCAAGTCCAGAGGAGGGCGACCAAAATGGTGAGAGGCCTGGAAGACATGCCCTATGAGGATAGACTTAGAGAGCTGGGTATGTTTAGTCTGCAGAAGAGGAGGTTAAGAGGGGACATGATAGCCATGTTTAAATATTTGAAGGGATGCCACGTAGAGGAAGGAGTGGGCTTATTTTCTGCTGCTGCAGAGACCAGGACAAGGAGCAATGGATTCAAGCTGCAGGAAAGGAGATTCCACCTGAACCTTAGGAAGAACTTCCTGACAGTCAGGGCTGTCCGGCAGTGGAATCTGCTGCCTCGGATTGTAGTGGAGTCTCCTTCCTTGGAGGTTTTTAAGCAGAGGCTTGATGGCCATCTGTCGGGATTGATTTGAGGGTGTTCCTGCATGGCAGGGGGTTGGACTGGATGGCCTGTGTGGTCTCTTCCAACTCTACATTTCTATGATTCTATGATTCTAATTTCCTATGCAAGCAAATTAATGCTCAAAATTCTACAACAAAGACTCTTCCCATATATGGAGGATGAAATGCCGAATGTCCAAGCTGCACCCAGGAAAAGAAGAAGCACTAGGGATCGTTTTTCAAACACATACTGCGTAATGGAAAGCACCAAAGAAGAATATCAGCCTGTGCTTTATAGATTATAGCAAAGCATTTTATTGTGTAGATCATGAAAAAGCATGGACTGCTCTTAAAGAGATGGGTGTGCTACAACATCTAATTGTCCTGGTGCATAACTTGTACTCGGGATAGAATATAGAAAAGCAGAATGGTTTCCAATTGGCAAGAGGATCAGCTAAGGCTGCATTTTTATCACCTTATCTGTTTAATTTGTATGCTGAAAATATCATATGTAAAGCTGGATTAGGTTTGGAGAAAGGAGGTGTGAAAACTGAAGGAAGGAACAAGTTAAGGTGTGCAAATGGCATAATACTACTAGCAGAAAACAGCAATGACTTGGAATGATTACTGAAGAATGTCAAGGAAAAAAGTACAAAGCCAGGTTTACAGTTGAATTTTAAGAAACTTCAAGATAAGAAAAAGAATGATCACAGATGATTTACATAATCGTAAACTAGGCAAAGAAACCATTGAAACAGTGAAAGATTTTCCATAGTTTGGCTCAGTAATTAATCAGAATGAAGACTGCAGTCAAGAAATCAGAAGATAATTAAGCCTTGGGAGTGCAACTATGAAGGAACTAGACAAGATCCTGAAGTATAAAGCTATTATCATTGGATACTGAACTTAGGATTGTCCATACCATTGTATTTCCAATTTCTCTGTATGGGTTGTGGAAGATGGACAGTGAAGACAGCTGATATGAAGAAAATCATTTCAATAATTTGGCATGTGGTGCTAGAGAAGAGTTCTATGGATCCCACGGACTGCTTAAAAGTCCTACTGCAAATCAAGCTGAATTCTCCCTAGAAGGCAAGATGTTTAAATGAGACTGTTGTACTTTGGACACATCATGAGAAGGCATAACTCACTGGAAAAGGCAATAATGCTTGCTAAAGTGGGAGGCAGTAGGAAAAGAGAAAGACTACTTTACAGATGGATATGTTTGATCAATGAAGCCACAGTCCTGAGTCTGCAAGGGCAGTTGATGAGAGGGAGACTTGGAAATTTCTCGTTCATATGGGCGCCATAAGACAAAGTTGATTTGACAACAGTTAACAACAGCACGACTCTCTCATAAGAGTGATTTTAGAGGTGGTGTCTCGGCTTCCACTGAGCCACAGCTTCAGTGTGTTTCTTCCTGCTGTGGTAGAGGTGGGGGAGGTGATAGGGTGGCTGAGGTGGTTTCTGCATCAAGAAAAAAGTGTGAAGTGTTGACTTTTTACTTGCTGTTTCTACTTCGTCTCATATGCAAACTGCTTAGAAACCCAGGGTAGTCATCTCTTGGTAGTTTCGAGAACATCAATATAGACAAGGAAGGAGCAATATGTGCGCATGAGTGATGTACGGCCCCCTCAAAGTCTCCTCTGTTGCCAAAATAATTGCATGCTGCTGAAATGTAGTAATTGAAAAAGCCACTGCTGTCATTGCATGGTCAAAATTTGGCAGCATCACAGATCCTGCCCTCTGTTGGGGTGAGATGGGTCCACTGTGTCCCCTCCTACCCCAGGAAGTTGCCTGTTCCAAATATGTTCAGGAGTAGTGGACAGATTTTGTCCGTATGGATGGTGGGACTCACACTGATTGCTATTCTTTCCCAAGCCTGAATTGTATTGATGACGACGACAGCAATGAAATAACAATAAATACCACACTTAGAAAGACTTCTTTAATACATTTTTCATGATAACAATTATTATACAGTTAACAGTTAAGGAAATATCATGTAACAGATAAAGTAGAGATATATAGCAGGAACTAACAAATCATAGATTATTAACATTTTATTGCGATACGTGGTATAACAAATAGAGAGAATATCAATAATTGTAATCCAGAAAGGTAAGGAAGAAGGAATAACATTACATGTAAACATTGCAGAAATTATTGTTTATCTGTTGAAATGTGAATAAAATTATTAAAAAGAAAGAAAGACTTCTTTGTGGTGTAGTGGTTTGCGTATTAGACTAGGACTCTGGTGGGCAGGGTTCAAACCCCAACTCTGCCATGGAAAGCTATTGGGTGAAAGGGAAGCAAGGTGGTTTGCACTGATTAAACTCAGCAACAGAGAGGGGAGAGACTCAGAATCTTGCCTTTCCTAGTAAATTCAGGCAAAAGCAAACTGCTGCGTTCTCTCTTAGCGTGTATGTTCTTCTTCATTAAAAACTTTGGCCATCTTGACCACAGTCAGCTTTGGTTGCTGCAATAATGGCTCACAGTTGTGGCTGCCTAGATGTCAATTTCTGTTCCTGAAGCCATTTTATGCTAGACCTGTATATATATTCAATCTGTACAAGATGTGTGTGAATCACGCCTTCTGGTTTCACTGTTGACTTCCATGTAATCTAGGCCCTGTCTGTGTTATGTATCTACAGCTCAATGCACGTAGGTACAATATATGATCATTCAGTAGCGTGGGCTGGGGGCTATTGGTGGCTTCAGCAGGAGGGATAAAACTGCTATCGTGTTATAGTAAAGAACTTTGCAGAGCATTGTGATCCCTTTGGATACCTTGAGTGAGATAAGGCATTGCAGTTCTTTAATATATAAGAATGAAAACCTCTATAATATCACATTAATATTGAACTTTAATACTTATTTATTTATTCTAATGTTCTTAAAAGGAGTGTGAATTGTTCTAAGGCCAAAAACCAGGTTTTCTAAAATGCTTTGTTTATTATTTAGGATAACATCTTTTTCAAACAATGGATGAAGCATTTTCTGCTGTTTGGCATAGTTTATTTTTATGTGGTCACAGAGCCTTTGAAGCTGTTTTGTATCTTTCATGTAAATTTTCTTTCTAGTAAATATGTCAAAATGCATTTATTGGGGAAGGTGGAGTCTAGATAAATATCTGTGTTGTGGAAACCAAGGTGATTCGTGTATGTGTGTTTGTGCACGCGCGCATGTGTGTGGAGAGAGAGAGAGAGGATATGCATGTAAATAGGAAGATGAGATAAGAAGACAATTTCGATATCCTGAAATCATACTCAGTGTTGATCATACAGTAACTGGAATTTCAGGTGGCACTTCTGCATGTATGAAACAGCTATCATAGATTAAATACTATCTACAGATCTTCTGTATCATCTGACAATGCCTCAAACATATTAGCATATCCTCCGGCTGTCCTGATTTGCCAAGAACAGTCCCATTTAATCTTCTGTTGTCCCAGTTTTTCAGCTGCTTTTACAGTGTCACAGAGTCCTTCTGTTCCCATTTTCCCCCTTCCTCCTGATTTATTTCAGTTGCTGTAAACTGGGTTCAAAGTGCAAAAGTAGTTTGCACTCAAGTAACTGAGTAGCAGGGACAGGATATAAGGGGTCAACATCTTGCCATTCCCTGTAGGCTCAGGCAAAACCCAACTGCTTCAGCCTTTTCTAGCTGTGTGTTCTTAATACCTTTTGCCGTTTTGACCACGCTGTGAAGTTGGTTGGCCACATATGTTCTGGTTTTCATCTGTGAAATGTCTGAGAGTACAGTATCTGAACAGTTTCCTGTTTGGGCAGCATACTTATCCTTTCTCTTTAAACTGCTGAGCAAAAAGCTTTTGAATTATAGTTACATTTATGTAACTGAGCCCTTATACTCAAACTATTTTACTTATATCCCATCTTTCTTACAGCACAGTAACCAAAGCTGCTCTCAACATGAATTAAACAAACAAATATAGCTAAAAACATTGTACATTATAACTGAAGAGATAATCATATGAAACAGTATTTAAATTAAAAACCTTATAAAAGTGTATGAGGAAGAAGTACTATACTCCAGTTAACAGCCTCTTCCTCAGCGGCCAGTCTGTTGACAGAAGTCAGCCTGAATAAAAAGGTTTCTACCTGTTGGTGGAAGGGTAACAGGCAGGTGACCAACCTTACATCACAACTTGGGAGCAGCCACCAGTAACACCTTATCTTGTGTTCTTCACCAAAGGTGCCTGTGTAGGTGACAGGAGCAAGAGATCTTAAAAATAGGAAGTTTCATTTGGGTTAAGCTGATCTTTCAGATATCTGAACCCAAGTCATAATGAGTTTGATAGGGAATAATCTGTCCTTTGATTTGTGCCCAGAGATGAACCTGCAACTAGTGAAGCTACTAAAAAAAGGAATTTGTGTGCTTCCTGTAACTGTGAGTTCTCAGATTTGCTTTGTTTGCACATCACAATAAGCCATGGCGTGGCTTGTTCAAATCTGGCTTGTTGTCAAGTGTGAATCTGCCTCTGTTAAAACCCATGGTTTATTAACCAGCCACAAGCCACGGTATGAAATCCTAGGGGTTTTTTTTTTTGTTTTGTTTTGTTTTGTTTTTTTGGCTTACAACACATGTGGAGGTGTAAGAAGCTGTGGGGAGGAGGGAATTCCCTTGTTTACAACATGCCCAAGCCCAGAGCAGTGATGCGCTTCTAGCTTGTTTTCCACACTTCCCAAACAGGAGTTAGTTGATCATCTGTTGTACTGTTTGTGGCACATCCATCAAACAATGATTAATATAATCCATGACTTACTGGAATGTTTGAACACACCTTATTCCTGTTTCTATTTTAGTAGTCCCTTCCACTTATTAAAAAAAAGTCTTAAATCTTAGGGCCACTCCACCAGTTAAGTATTTAATACCTGTCTGGACAAAACAATGAAAATTCAATAAATGCTACGTTCAGCAAAGGACAAGAGGGATCCTGCTGGAGACTGATCCACCTAGAAAAATCAGCAGTAGCAGAACATGTTATAAACCAACCTGGACACAGAATGCTTGACAACACAGAAATTCTGGACCATTCTGACAACTACTATGTCAGACTACACAGAGAGGCCATTGAAATCCATAAACACATGGACAATTTCAACAGGAAAGAAGAAACTCGGAAAGTAAACAAGATTTGGCTACCAGTATTGAAGAACACTAAAATCAAGACTCAAAAATATGCCAGTGAACACCACCCAGACTGGAGATCTCTCTACAAGAAACAGTACAATGGATGGCTAATGTAATTAACGCACTGTTATGCATATCCCTTGACTAACAATACAACCCTGGGGGATATCCCATTTAACAATAGGCCATCACACAGGTAACAATAGGCCATCACACAGGTCACACACTGTAACACACTGTAGTCTCCCACCTGGGGCTACACAAGTATAAATACTCTGTCTCACTTCTGTGCTACCAGATTCTCTGAAGATGCCAGCCACAGATGCAGGCAAAACGCCAGGAGAAAATACTAATAGAACACGGCCTCAAAGCCCGGAAAACCCACAACAACCTTTGGATTCCAGCCATGAAATCCTTTGACTTTACATAAAACAATGAAAATCTGCATTTTACAAATGCATAGATGTTCAGTTTACTCAATTTTTTTTAGGTCTACTTTTCCCTGCATGTTTCTTGACTTTGGTGTTTATTGGTTCTTGATTTTGGTGCATATTTTCATATATGTACATTAATGCAAGTATCTATTCTAAAAATTTAAGGAGAACAAAGGTCACTTCCTGTGTTGTGTACACCTACTCCTTCTCCTTATTTATTTGTAGCCAGGCTTTTTCACAGTTCCAGACAGAAGGTGGCTTACAAAAGGTAAAACAAATACAGCTGAAAATTCACATTATACAAATATTAAAAATGTAATTAAATTATCAATAAAATTAAAACATAATCACTAAAAAAAACAAATAGAAGGTAGAGAACACTATGCAAGGCCTTTCTTCTCGAGCAATGAGTCTTCAAAGACTTGCTGAAACACCTGCCTATGAAGTATTGAGTGGGGTGCCACTATAACCTCTTTAGGAAGGGAGTTCTGGAACCTAGGAGTACCCACCAAGAAAGCCCTGATGTGTTGACACAATTAATACCTGTGAGTGTGGTAGAAGAGAGAGAAGAAGCTCCCCAGGTGATTTCAAAACACAGGCAGGCTCATGCATTGCTATGTTAAATTATAGGACTTACATTACATTATAGAACTTTAATTATATATGTATTCCTATATTTCAGTATTTAGTATCCCACAGATGAGGTGGCATCAAAAGGAGCAAATTGTTTCACGGGGAGGGACAGCTTTGTTCTAGTGTTGAATATCTAAATAAAAATAACAGTTTTGACATTAAAACTCCCATTCTAAAGTGCATACATGCAGTTCTACAAATGGAAATGTTCTTTTTATTGATGGAATGTTACCCCAAAATGTGGGTGATTCAGAGGTCCACATGCGATGCAAGTGCCTCCATGAAACAGTGGGGCATATTAGCTTAAAGAAGAGGCCTGCAAAAGGGGGGGGTGTAAACAGGATTTTTTACTGGTGCTAATGCAAGAACACCAACTGGAAATTCAAAGAATATTTGCTTTATTGGAGGAATTAACAATCACATACACACAAGATCCAAGTAATCTCACAATCACACAAGGCTAACTGAAGGAAAAGGGCGGAAAAAATGGATAGTGAGAAATTAGGGTGAAGTGAGTGATATTTACTAATCTGGAAAGAAGAGATGAAGTGATACGGGTCAGACTAAGGATCCAAGGGTAGTACAGGAATGAGAATTAGAGCAGCAGAGCGACAGCCTATGCCCAAAGAATTACGAATTATCTGTCACAGAGCCAGGATTTAAATACTCTTTTTCTGTCCCAAGGGGGGGAAGTGTTAATGATTCTCCGGCAGAGTAGACAGTGGGGTCCGAAATGAGCTGATGGCCGAAGCACTAAGTCATAAAGAATTGATAGGAATTGTGATGGCTCTTTAATGATGGAACAGATGAGGGGACAAAAGGGGAGTTTCAGTGGACAGAGGAAGAGGATAGAAGACAATTGCTCTATGCAGGCTGTCTCATGTGCTATTGTTTCTACAGATCTACTCGTTGAGGAACATTTGCAAATGCATTATTACTTGAACTTCCCTGATTATGACCTTGCCATGCCCTGATGTCCCATCTGACCTACCTTTGTGTCACACATGTTCAGCCAGTCCTCTCTCACCAGCATGGCTTTGCAGCCATAGTAGTGCATAATTTACATGTCATGCCAATTAAATGATATTTGCTAATTAAACCATATCACGGAGTGGAGGTTTACAGCCCAGTAACAGGAAGGGTCCAGGGTTTAGTGGAAGCTTTGATTGAATGAAAACTGTTTCTGATTATTCCTGTTTGCCCCTGCAGTCTGCCATGTCCCCTCCTCTTTTGTTGCCAAATCCTTTGTGGAGGCACAAGAGGCTGGAATACTGTGTCCAGTTCTGGGCACCACAATTCAAGAAGGATATTTACAAGTTGGAATGTGTCCAGAGGAGGGCAATCAAAATGGTAAAAGGCCTGGAAATCATGCCTTATGAGGAGTGGCTTAAGGAGTGGGGTATATTGAGTCTGAAGAAGACAAGGTTAAGAGGATACATGATAGTCATGTTTAAATATTTGAAGGGATGTCATATGGAGGATGGAGCAAACTTGTTTTCTGCTGCTCCAGCAGTGGCTCCCAACTATAGGAAAAGAGATTCCACCTAAACACTGGAAGAACTTCCTGGCAGTCAGAGCTGTTCGGCAGTGGAATATGCTGCCTCAGAATGTGGTAGAGTCTCCTTCTTTGGAAGTTTTTAAACAGAGGCTGGATGGCCATCTGTTGGGACTGCTTTGATTGTGTATTCTTGTACGGCAGAGGTAGGACTTCATGGCCCTTATGGTCTTTTCCAGTTCTATTATTCTGTGATTCTATAGGCTTATGGAAATAGTGAATTAGTGAAAATCACCTTCAATGTTCTCTGGCAGGAGAATTCTGTGATTAAGACAATTCATAGGAATTGTCTGGGTATACCAAAACTATCCCCACTCCCATCCCTGAAATTTAGTTCTGTCAATTTTGTGGGATTAAACTCTTCTTTTCCAATGCTAGTTCTGTCACTCAAAGAGGAAAGTAAGCCAAGGGAAATTTTTGTTATAAATACTAAATGATGGTAATAACGATAAGCTCTCTAACCATCTAAAAAGTGGCTTTCCTTCAGGAACCAGAGGATTCCAACATAGTGATCAGCAAAGAAATACAATAGTTAGTTTCAAGGGACAGCTGTCCCCTTTCCTCCTGCATATTTATTTATGTAAAGCAAAGGAGGCCACCCAAGGGAAAGCCAGGCTGGCTTCATCCTTACAGGGTTCTTGGTGGCCTAATCAAAACTGTATTATTTCATATGAACAAACTAGTTTTCATATGGTTTGTATAATTGTTTTAATTGTTTAATTGTTTTAATCTCTTTTACTGTACATGCTTTGTGAGCCCTGGACAAAAAAGTGAATAACCTTTTTCAGTTAGGAGTGATGGATCTGAAGGCCTATTCTACTTCTTGGACCTTCCAGGGGCCACAGAGATTTCAAAAGATGCGAACAAAGAAAACGGAAAACCCCAATCCTGACTCTAAACGGCTTTTTAGAAATAGCTCTCCTTCTGAAAACTAGCATTTTTATGTTAAACAGTGCCATGAGCTCCTGCAAAACTGTTTAAAAAGTGATCTGCCCTTCCTGGGGATCATTCACACACTCATTTATAGCATTATGGTTCCACTTTAATTGCTATGGCAATATCTTATGGAGTCCTAAGAATGGCTGCTTAGGGAGGGCTATTTAGAATTCTTGGTGATTAGAACTCCAGTGCCTCCCCAAACTACAAACTACACGATTCAATAGAACATTGCTGTGGCAATTAAAATGGAACTTAGCATGATATTTGTGTAATGTGAAAGGACTTCTGGGAGCTTCGAGGAAAAGTGATTCTTTATTATTATTATTATTGTTGTTGTTGTTGTTGTTGTTATTTAGAATTTAAGAAAAAGTTAAATGCAATGATATTAAAGACAAATACATTCAGTAGCATCTAGTGATACCTGTTACCACCACATCCCTTCATCTTTGACCCCTGTTGACTTGTGAGTTGTAACTGCCATTAAGAAGTCATATCAAATTGCTGAAGATTTGAGAAGACATAGCTCATGTAACAACTAGAAAAAGATGGGAGACTAGAACACATTTCTCCAGCATTGAAGTGTTTTGCCTGGTAGACCAATGTTTTCCTCCTTTTTGAAAACATACATACCAGGTGATTCCTTCTTGGCCAGAAAAGGCCAGTCTGGGGAAGCTGGAGGGTTCAAAGGCTATTGAAAAAGCCTTGGGGCCACAAAAAAGGTGTTGCTACAAAGTCCTGTGTTATGTCCGTATCACCCTGCCTTCTTGGGTATATAGATATGTGCAAAGAATCCATGGATATGGCCGCTTTCATGGCAGAATACATTTCCTTTAGTGATAGTAGCACCCCATCAGGGGCCCTTTAACACTACTTATAGCACTATGATTCCACTTGAGCTGCCATGGTTCCCAAAGAAGTCAGACTGGCACCTTCTCTGCTTTCTTTCTGCAGTCATTTTTATTCCAACAGGCATTCGATGTGTGATTATGGCCTGTCTGATAAAAGGTGCTGAGTACTGTTAATTGTGCTGATGTTGCCGAATTTATGGATGTTTGACTTTTAATTATGCATTTTAACTTTGTTTTAATTCTTCTTGATCATTTAATTCTGTTTTAACTTTTGTATTCCATGGTTTTTAACTATGTCTTTTTAAGTGTTGTAAGTCACTTTTGGTCCCAACCTGGAAAAAAGTGGGGTATAAATAAACAGAACAATCATCATCATCATCATCATCATCATCATCATCATCATCATCACCACCACCACCCCCCTATAGAATCCTGTGATTTGTAGTTTGGTGAGGCACCAGAGCTCTTTGGCTGAGAACTCTAAGTACCCCTTCCTAAACTGCAAACTCCAGGTTTTCATAGAATGGAACTACAGCTGTTAAAGTAGAATCATACTGCCAGAACTGTGTAGTATGAAAGGGCCCCAAGTAACTCAAGATCTCCAAAGCACCAAGGAGCTTATAAGAAATAAATTGAGTCATATGTAGGGAGCTGGAAATGATGTTCTATGTATGTTCATTTGACCACCATCAAATTCACCATACAAAGATTGGAATATGTCCTGTGCACATTTGAAATCACATAATATCACATAAATCACATAAAAATATTTATACAATAGCTTGTGCAGTTTCATTTATTTCCTCCATTACTCATCTGGTACTTTATCTATAAATTCTTGAGAATACTAGTAATTTCTCTATCAGGAATAGTATTGATTCATTTGCCAACCTGCCTCAGTGCTGCAAGTATGAAGTTGAAAATCCAAACCAAAAGGCAATATACCTATTTCTTAAATGAAAAATTCTGCAGTTTGGAAAAAAATTATGAAACTCTCCCATAGATATTGCCCTGTGACCATCGCTGTTTACATCCCTCTTTCACTGCAAGTGTATGTGCTATATGAGGTCTCAGAAACCACAGTCTATTATGCTGCCCAGACCATATACACACAGTGAAATATGTCTGTCTTTTTATGTGACAATCTACAAATTATACACTATTTTCAGCTGCTGAGGAGTACTTCCATGGCAGGCATCTGATCCCTATTTAAAAAAAAAGAAAGATGTGGGACATACATATCATACATATGATTCTTATAATTGCTTTCATCATAGCAGGTGATGTTTTAACTGCTAAAACATCCTCTACTATGGTGAAAGGAATTACTGTGATCACATTGGAATTTTAAAATTTAACTAGGATACTGCATCACATTTTGAAAAGATTGTTAAATAGCCTCTGTGAACGTGCTCAGCTGGTAAAGGGAATCATTTTTGTAGTCCTTTTTAAAGGCCTTCTTTTGTAAAAGCCCTGGCTCTAAAAATAGCTAAATTTATCTTTGTGGAAGCAGATCAAATTGTTGGGTTGATACTGAGACCAGAGTGTAGGGGAAGCTACTTTTATACTCTCTCTCTCTGCCTATATTGTGGCTGTACATATTCCAGCCACATTCTCACTCCCTGCATGACAGCAGAACAAACACAGTAAAACAATACAAATCACCCTTCATTAGGTAGACAAGCAGTATGGGAAAAAATAGAGCGTGTGTGTGTATCGTGGTAAGAGGGAAAGCTTGCTTATATATTATTTATTATTGTTGTTGTTTTATATCCCACCTTTCTCTTAGTGTAGGATCCAAGGCAATTTAGAAAAAATGATAAAACAAGAAAAAACTGAAAACTTGATTAATAAAAAAAGTTAAAACATAATTTAATTATATTAAAATATTATTACATTTTTTTCTTGTTGGTGTCAAATCAACTTTGACTTATGGCAGCATTATGAACAAGAGCTCTGATCTGTTAGGGTTTTGGAAATTCAGGATATCCTAGACTGAATCAATCCACCTGTAGAAAAGTCTCCCTCTTTTCCTACTGGCTTCCACTTTCTGCAGCATTATCATCTTTTCCAATGAGTCACAGCATTTCATGACGTATCTCCAAGGTATGGCAGCCCCAGTTTCTGTCAATTTCATTTCTAGTGAAGCTTCTACATTCTTTCCATGCAGCCTATTTAAATTGCTATTTGAGTAACAGCTGCTGAAAGGAGAGCAGAGACAGGACCCGCCTAGCCTCTTGTGGAAGGGAATTCCTTGGAGCAGTTACTGAGAAGGCTCTCTCCCAGGTCTTCACTAGATTTTGTTTCCCAAAATATTACCTCAATATACAATAGCTGAAGCCCTGAAAATGTTGCAGTTAGGGCAGAACTTTGGTGCAGATGTCCAAGTCTTCATTCAACAGAATATCAGGAGAGACCCCAAACACAGCAAGATTAACCTCTAGTATTATAGATTACATGAAGTAACACATACTTCCATCTAAGAAGGGGTCATTCTGTAAAATGATACAAGTCCAAGATCTAAAAATTTCTGAACTCTTTTTGGGCTTTGAGCTCTCACTTCCATAGTGTCCCTCTAAGGGCTTGCACACATTGTAGCCCATACAAGCACGATAGGCTCACTAACCATGAACTTTAACCTGTTAAGCTATTTAATGTCTTCCTTGCTTTTTCCTGGACAATCAGGCAGTAAAGAGAGAAGATTGAGCTCTGAAAGATCCAGCTCACCTTAGTGGATCATATGTCCTGCAGACTGATTTACATCATGGTGCATATTTGAAGCAGTACTAAATTAAGGCTGCAAGTTTGAGCCCCCACTTCTCTGCCACAAAATTAGAATGGCATCTTACTGTGAAAATTGTGCATTACTATCCATGTAGTTCTGATGGGAGTGATGTACATATGAAAAATAGCAAATCAGCAGGGAGAAACACCCAGTCCAGATGATGCAGATCAGAGTCCTTTCGGGATCTTTTACAATAAGGAGGCCACAAAGCGAATTTACTCATGGATGCCTTGCTGACCAAAATGAGTCTTAACTTGTGCCACCTAGACTGTGTGCTAAAGAGAGCATCTACTGCACATTTTCCATATAAGCATGCAGCTTCTAGCTGGAAGCACACAATTTTGCATCTTGAGTGTATCTCCAGACATCAGTTGAGGGATAAGGCTATATCTACTTAGGCTGCAAATCTGTCCTTTTTGGGTGCTGCAGGGTTTGGTACTCCCTTCCTCTCTCTGAAGCATTCAAAGCTCCCTTCCCCAACTTACTGAAAAGACCCTGAAGCCACCCTATATAACTGTTCCATGCTTGGCATTGAGCAGGCAGGCTTGGAGAATCCCACAGCCCAGTGGTGGAGCTTGCCACCAGTGGGGTAGGGGCGGGGAAGGAGGGTCATTGGCGAGGCTATGGCATATGTGGGTGGGGTGATGCCACACGTAGGTGGCGCTATGGTGCACATGGGCAGGGTGACGGTTCATGTGGGGTGACAGGGTGGATAAGTGGGACAATGGGGCATGTAGGCAGGGTACATAGGCGGAGTAATGGGGTGCATGGGCGAGGCAACAGCACACGGGAGGGACAGGCTAGGAGTGGTGCCGCCCCAAAAAAGTGCCATCCAGAGCACACCGCCTCTATCACCCCCCTCGTCCCTATGCCAGTGCCACAGCCAGATGCAAAGTGATGACATCAGCACTGAGATCTGTTGTACTCATCCAAGAGGCTCAGCATTGCAGTGATCACTGTGTGTCTAGCTATGGGGATATAGCCAGATATTTTCTAAGCCTGCTTGTTTGCTGTGAAGCATAGACTGGCTATGTGGGGAGGCATCGGGGCTTTTCAGTAAATCAGGGGAGGGTCATATGGCTCAGTATAATTTAGGTCTGCATACAGAAGGGTTGGAGGATTGAGACCTTTCAAATGTCCTTGGATTTCTATTTTCTTACCATAATTTTTTTTCACCTCTAGTATCTTGCAAATTAACTTGCTTTGTTTTGTGATTGGTCACCAGGAGATAAACACAGACTTAACTAGTAAGTCAGATTTCAGAGGCACTTGCCAGGAAAGTTGTCAAAACGAAAAAAACATGATA
This sequence comes from Ctenosaura bakeri, assembly GCA_948474755.1. Taxonomy (NCBI): domain Eukaryota; kingdom Metazoa; phylum Chordata; class Lepidosauria; order Squamata; family Iguanidae; genus Ctenosaura; species Ctenosaura bakeri. The sequence goes on along the minus strand of CAOLHI010000350.1, from coordinate 1,354,750 downwards.
ACTGCAAGGAACATGCATCTTACATGGCTTTATAAATGCTTAGGCTGGAGAGACAAGAACAAATGCTTGCTCCGACTAAGCTACATAAAGATTTTACTTTGATTAAAAACAAACAACCAAACACAACCAAAAGTAGTACCCAATTAAGGTACACATTGTGTACTTTGTAAGTTGTGTATCAGCAGGTTTGTCCAATGTGGGTTGATGTAGATTTTGTAAGAGTCACATTTGAGTTTGTTCATATATATATGTATGTATGAGCTTAACTTCATTGATGGAATAGAATAACAAATCAGTGGGCCCCTCTAATTTCAAATGTCCATAACATTGCTGTTCCTGGATTTTCCAGGTATTAATGTTCACCATAAGTAATTATGACCCTTAAAAAAAAAGATCAGTCTGTACTGGACTGAGTTGGGTGACAAAACAACTAAAATGGAAATGGATAATGTTCACACCTAATTCAATTAGGTAATTGAAATTCCTTGAGAGGTCATGATTTGCATATCAATGTAGGAACACATCATAATGCATAATGAATGGAAAATAGAGTGATTTTTTTCATATGCTAGTAATGTGAGAAACAAACCTCTTGCATGAGTATGTAGTTCCAAGTGTTTTTCCACATAATTACAGAAATAAAGTCAACATAAATGGTTTGAACTGTTGGCCCACGTTCTGCATCATCTGTTTAATTACATATGTGCAACCAAGTAATGTCTTCTGGTTCAACTCCCCCCCCCACAACATATTTAACCAGGCAGCAGCTGCACCAAGAGTTGGAGATCTGTTCTGACGGTGATTGGGCCACAGGAAGATGAAATTCCAACTCCCCTCCTGCCAGCAAGTGAGGCTTTGACAAAGAATTGGGACTGCTTCTGATTGTTACAGCTTCACTTGCTGGTGGGCGCAGGGTGAAAAAATATTTTTTCCATGCCCCAATCACCAGCAGAATAGACCTACATCTCTTGGTCCAGCTGCTGTCTGGTAAAGCAAATTTATAATTGAGACAATAGTGCCATGATCATGACTACATAGGATGATTGAATAAGGAGCAGTTATGGCTTTGTATGTCTTAGTTATGGGTGAATAACCACTAAACGAGATGCTAGCCATTATTTTTTTTTACTGTCCAATGGGCTTATAGTACATATTTTATTTTATTTTATTTTATTTTATTGTGTTGCACTGCATTGCATTCATACCCTGATTCTTAAAATAGCTTATGTATCAAGAAAAAAGACAAAGTTGTTCCTGCTCTCAGCTTACAAACTAAAAAGAAACATTTCAAAAGGATGGGAAGGGGAAAGGAAAACAAGATAATTCTGAAACAAATTCTTAACATTATGAAGTTTCTTAGGCAGATGGTATGGCTGCTGATGATTGAGTTGGCTTCTCAGGAGGCTTAATGGTGGTCTTGATTTCTTTCTTTCCTTTAACGTGATAAATCCAGAATTTGTGTGTATGTGTGCATGTGTGTGCATGCACACACAGTTACTCTCTATATAAAATGCCTCAGAATACTTTAGAATTTAGCATAGAGGTAACATATTACAAGTAATCTGTAATGCCTTGCATTGGGGGGAATGATGTTCTTTCATCATGTTGTAATATTAACATTAGCACATTATTGATTTGAGCTAATAAATGACATTCGTTATTATTTCAAGAATAACGTTTTTAAAGATATCTGGGAGCAAGTGGCTATTTAAAGACATTTTCCTTTTTTTATATATGTCTTTTAAAACCCAGAGAAATGTATTAGTAATGAGATACATTGATGCTAACATTGTGTGTGCATATTTATGTGTATTTAAAAGATAGGTAAAACAAAGACAATACAGTTTTCGATAATGAACCAAATTCTATTCTTTAACAATTCTTACTGGAAGAGCTGCATTTTCTGTCCTTCAATGGCTATATCATATTAATATATTATAATATGTCCACTCGGTAAGCCCTACCTTCTCCTCCTTGAATAGCTTGGTAACAAAAACTATGTACTCTAGCAGAAGTAAGACTAGATAGAAGACTTTGTTTCAAGCAAGCAATTATTGAATGGGGAAATTAACAAATCCTTAATTTTGCAGAATTATTTCAGAAAATTATGATTTGTTTCAGTGTTTGCCACATGCAAGTCAATTTGCCTTTAATTTATGGAAACCTCGGCCTTGTTCAATTAAGACACACATAAAAAAAGGGGGGGCTGAAATCTTACTAACCATCTGTTTTAGAAGAACAAGATGGTCTGGATTCATCCTACCCTCTTCTTACCACGTAGAGCTTTGTACATGTAGCCCTATCTGCTCTGCTTGTGCTATGTTGGATTAGTCTTCTATTGCAAAGTCCGTTCCATTGAACTAAGATGAACTTCTAATTAAATGAACATGAGTATGAGGAGGTGGTAAAGGCTAACACTAAACAATTGCTACCATAATTTTGAACACTGCTATTGTATAAACACTCTATTGCATCCAAATGTATTCACACTTATTTAGAACTATACTCCAATGAAATTAGTTGTACTTAAGGTAATTCCTCCCCCTCTGAATCAGTGACATTTGTTCTGTTGTCCCAAATGGCATACACATTCGCCATGTTTTTACACTGTTCCTCATATTGTGGTTGCTCAGTTTTGGTTTGCAAGTGCTGTACCATATCTTTTATCTTTCCTCTTATGAAATACATTCTTAATTATACCTATAGGCATTACAGATCTACCATATTGTAAATTCAATCATGTTTGCCTCATATTTATCTGAACTCCTCTAGCTTCAGTCAAGTAAAGCTACTTATTAGGCTGTCAAATAATATATACAAGTAGAAGGAAATATGTTTAGTTAGATACATTTTAGCACAATGTTTGCCTGGCACTTCAGATAAATAAATACTTTCTTTAAAATATGCCTAATTTTTGTGTAGTGTTCTCATGATTATTTTTAAAATATTCTGTTTATAAGCTGGTCTAAATAGCTTTACTCATATTTTTACATTCTGTCTTGAAAATCTCTGGATGGAGGCATAAATATTTAAAATAAATAGATAAGATCAAAATAAGATCAAAGCACAGGGAAACAGCAGTGATTAAGCTTAACACAGCACTGAACTGGGTTTCTCTATCTCTGTATAATACTTGATGAAGCTCTAGGAGAGTCTTGGTTTTGTGCAGAATGCCAATTCTCATTTCCTATCATTGTGTGACTTCATCAGGTACCTTTGGGAAAGCCCTCTTGTCTGACTTCTTGCACTACCAAGAATTGAAACAGCTCTCTCTCCTTCCATCCCTCTCTCTGTTTTCTAGAGTGTGGCTGGGTATTTTTGATGAAGCTGTAGTCCCCCTCAGGGCGTAAACAAGTTATGAATGGCTGCTATGGCATATGGGTAGATTTCAGTATTCACCTCTTCACCTAGACTTTCAAGAAGGTATTTTTTTCTGGCTATAGTTCATCTTTAAGAACTCAGGGTGACTGGGAAGAAACCTCCTTGCTTGCTTCTGTTTCCATGCTTCTAAATAGCTGATTTTGGTTGTTTCTTCTCTTCTTTGTTCCAGGAAGGCTTCTTTTTCTGTCCTCAGCAGGCTGTAGAGGTATTTTTACAAGGGGAGGAGAGCAAGCTGGCACATCCCACTAAGCTTTCCCTCTCCTGCTCCTTGCAAGCTTGAGAGGTCACATCCAAATAGGGCTGGTTCTACCATTAGGCAGAGTAGAGCAACTGTAACAGGCCTTTAATGCTGGAAGATGATGGTAGTAGCTTCCTGGCTGCTGTTCCTGAGCCCCCTGGGCAATTCTTCTCTGTGGGAGGAAAGAGCTGTGTTTGCCTTATGTCTGTCCTATTTTCCTAAACTGGTTTGTTGTCCTCTGACATGGTGCAAAATGCCATTTCATTGAGTGGGGGAGGGCCCACCATCTTGTCCTCTGCCTCAGGCAGTAAAATGTCTGGAGGCAGCACTGGATTCAGCCTGTCTGCTCTTAATGATTGTGACTATCAGCATTTTGGGAACTTCTATGAAAAAATATTTTCTACAGAGACTGGTTTCCCTTGCACTGGCATAAAATGGAATCCTAATACTAAAACTCATGGTACCAGGAAACTATACAGGGAGGAGGCACAGCTGCCAGCTGTATGGAGGGGGCTGAAACATCGAGAATAACCACACCATCTACCACAAATGCTTGAGGGAACTCTTTGCACTGATGTCAGGTGCTGAACTCGATTTTATCTCTCGTGCACAGTCTTCCTGTCTTTCACAACAATGTATGAACTCTTATTCCATCTACCAAATTATTTTGTTCAACTTAGACTTCAGGAGGCTTAATCCAGTTGGAAAATGTAGTTGTTAGGGTTTTGTTGCATCTGTCTCTTAATGTGTGATACCTTCCCCTCTCCTTCTGTGTGTGTGTGTGTGTGTGTGTGTGCCTTCAACTTGCCTGTTGACTTGTGACAACTCAATGAATTTCCTAGGGTTTTCTTAGGCAAGGAACATCAGAAGGAGTTTGCCATTGTCACTGCTGCCCCTGCCTCCTCCACCGCCACTGCTGCCTGCTGAATGAATGAATGAATAGCTATGGTACCTGGTATTCTTTGATGGCTCCCCTTCCAAGCATTATTTTTTTATTTAATGTTCATTTCTAGCCCACCTTTCCCCAATAATGGGACTCAAGATGTCTTACAGCATATTTAAAAACAAGACAAGATTAAAAACTGTACAAAAACTTCAAAAGAATCATAAATATAAAAGTTGTTTAAAAGACAATTAAACCATTTATGAAGTTAAAAGTATTAAAATATTGTATATGAAGTATGAAACAGCACAGTAAACCATTAAAAGACCATCCCAGTAAGTTTCAAAAAACCTGATCACATAAAAATATTTTAAATTAAGTACTCGCTAGGGCTAATCCTACTTAGTGTCAGTTGTGTAGGGATGGGGGGTGGGTGGGGAGGCAATTCACCCCAGGCGGCAATGTTTTTGGGGTGTCCCATCCCATAGCCACGCCCCCACATGCCCTGGCCACACCCCGATGCACAGTGGTGATGCCCCTCATGCTGTAGCCCCACCTCCTCCTGCCCTCCCTCCACATGCTCTAAGCTCCGCCACTGCTTAGCGTAATTGTCCTGCCATTGCTGTTAATGGAAGGGACGTGGTGTTTTAAAAAAGAAAATCTTGTGCCGAGACCCACCTCTTTTCTGGCCTGGTGGGCACATGCTGACAGGGATTTGGGAGCCTTTCATACTCCAGTTTTGGAGTTCTCTGAAACAGCAAGTAGGATTGCTCAGTTAGTAGCAATTAATTTTCAAGCCATTCATTTCACTGGGACTTTAGTATGGCAAATTGTACTTCAGCTTGGGCCCCTAGATGTTGAATCATCTTCTACAACTTTATTTAAAACAGTCTCCCCCAGCTTCTGCTTAAAGATGGCACTTTAATCTCTGGATTCATATCTGAAATGAAAACTCCAAGTCAGTCCTTGTCAAATCTCTGGAAAGTACAGATTCATCTTTCCATTTCTCTGATCTGTTTTCACAGGTCCACCTCATATTTCTTTTGCAGCTAACTGTGGCCCATACTTAGCAATAACCATAATAGCATATTACTACTGCAATTCCACAAGGAATGACTAAGTCAGAAGGTACCCAAGGATCACCATCCAATGGCCATACTGACCGGGCAGGATGGGAATTTCAGCATCCCAAAACATGTGGAGGCCATCTGACTGGGGAAGGCTGATTGGAGACCTTTATTGCTCTGGACAGAACAATGACCTGACTTGATACATGACTGTGTGCTATATAATTAACCTGTGATATATTTTTTTAAATGCAGATGCTAACACACTAGGACTGGCAGATCCAGGATTATGTTTCATTCTGGATGGGATCCTCTTAATTTATGCTATAGTCATCACAGTCTTTTTTGTAAAAACAAAGGTGAGTAATAGTAGAACTTGGAAAAGTTACTTTGGGGGTTTTCAATTCCCAGAATTCCTTGCTAGGAGATTTTAGAGCCAGTGTGGTATAGTGGTTTGAGTGTTAGAATGGGAGTCTGGGAGACTAGAGTTCAAATCCCCATTCAGCTGTGGAAACCCACATGGGAGAGTCACACTTTCTCAGCCTGATTCGTAAGAGATGGCAAACCAAACCCCATGATAAATTTGTCTTAGGGTGAGCCTAAGTTGGAAATGTCTTGAAGGCACAAAATAGCATCCCCACCCCCACCAAAATTAAATTTCCAAAATTTATGTATTGGATATCTTCAGAATTATGAGTCACTTGTTTTGTGACTTGACTGGAACTATGAAATCATTTTTAAAAAAATCTTTGTGCCTTCAGCTCCTTCCCTAAATGATATTTATCTGGCTTACCTTCAATTTTTTTTAAAAAAACAGGAGAAGCCAGAAGCAGGGAGGCATTTCTGCACTAAACTGGAATAATAGTGCTATAACAGTCTTGTGCAGAAATGGTCTGGGATGGTGGGAATTCTGCAGTCATATTCATTCCAGATCATATGTTTTCACCTTCTCTAAACAGTTGTTAATGCCAGGCAGAAACACTTAGATACAGGATAACCTCCCCCAGATACTGTACAAGCATGTATGTCTTTGTGAGGAATTCATAAATGTAAATGATTTCTGTAACACTCTTCAGCAGATTTTGAAAATAACATGGCTTGCATCCTGTTAGTGATGCATACCAGCATAACACTGGAGTACATCTTCTTTTGGTCACTGTGGAGGGAGGAATTTACTGCCTTGCACAACAGCCCTCAATCTCCTTAAAACCCAACTCACTCCTGTAGGACTCCACTCCACGGCTGTTTAGTAGCTGGTAGAGAGATGCGGGGAGGGGGCAGTGTGGAAGCATCCACCTATGTACCTACAGCTGGATGCATAACAATGAAAGCATCCCCAAAGAACTCCTGGGGTCCTCCAGAGGTCCCGGAGGATGATGTCCTTGTTGTGTGCCCACCTACATACCTGGATGCTTACCCAGCAACTCCTGCTCTATACCAAACACTATATGGGGATGAATGGGGTGCCACTACAGCAGCAATGAGAATCCTGTGGGAGGGGAAGATGAGGCATAGTTTTGCCTGGATGGAATTTTGTACATCACCTCATCAAGAATAACAATAGCAATAGCAGGTACCTTTCTATACTGCTTATCAGTGCTAAGCACTCTCTAAGTGGTTTACAATGTTAGCTAATTGCCCCCAACATTCTGGTTACTCATTTTACTGGCCTGCAGAAGGATGGAAGGCTAAGTCAACCTGGAGCTCTGCAGGAGTGAACTCACAACGTCATGGCTGCCTACCGGCATTTAACCACTGCACCACAGGGCTCTTGGCCCATATTTTTTAAAATACTGAGACTGCAATCCTGTATAGTCAGTTATGTGGAAGCAAGTCCTATTGAACTTATTAGTAATGGTCACTTCTGAGTAGACATGTATAGGACTATTCTGTAAAATGCATGAAAAAATGTGGAAGAATGAACAAATATTTGCTTGGTGCAAAATATATATGTACACACACACACATACACACATACAAACATACACAGTGTTGATGGCAACTAGCAAATAGGATGCTACCACAGAGAAGGTCCTCTGTCTGGTCATCACCTGCCTGCCTTCAAATGGCAGGTGAAGCTGGAGGAGATGGGAATGATTTCAGTATATGGACAGGTTGGTTTGAAGACAGGTGTTCTATCAGATCACTGTGGCCTAAGTCATGTACAGCTTTAAAGGTGAACACCACTTCTTTAAATTGTGGTCAGAAACAGCCTGGAAGGTAGTGAGCTATGATCTGAACTGTAGTGTTTGTCCCAACTAGAATAGATCAATGGAATCAAGGAGATTTGCAAAAGTGTTGACTTGCTATTCAGCCATTGATATACTACTTTTTTTGGAACAACCAGCAGGATTCACTTTTATGTTTGCACCAATTAAATCCCCTTGTAATTCCTCGCTGCAGCTGTAAACAACTGGTATTGGAGTGGGAATGTTTGTGAAAGTGGTTGAGGGCAAGTAATTGTTTATGTTCACTCTCCTGTATACTGTTCTGAGAAGGCCAAAGTCGCTCTTGCTCACTGCCAAGTCAAGAAGGTGGCTGTTGGAGAAAACATGGCAAAATCCTAGTGAAATGCTTTCAATTCTTAGTACTGAGATTTTGGGCTGGGAGTGACCAAACTGACAGTGATCTACCAGCTTTCAATCTCAAATGCCTGTTGATCAAGTGGAAAAGCAAAGGACATCCCTGGAGATCAGAGGGTTAGTTCAAATGGTGGCAGAAATTATTCTTGGACTATATCTTTCAGTTTCCCATACAGCGTTTACCTCCATCTGAATATGAATAAAACGTACTCAGACAAGAAGTGAAAGTTCTCCTTTAGAGGTAGAGAAGGCAGAGTGATTCCTGTTGTCAATTTTTAATGCAAAGATGCTCCACTTAGCCATTTGAGATGTTGTATCGAGATACAATTAAAAAGTGCCTGATGAAGAATACTTACTCTTGAATCATTTTCTGTTTACGGATAAGTAAACTCCTGCCACTGCTACGAGGAGGCAAATCATCTCCTACTTTAAGAAGATATTGCAAAAAGCTTCTCAGAACCTAAACAATATTCTAAGCAGAAACTTCATCCTTCTTGATGCTTTGGATACAGATCCCAGGAGCCATTTAAGTTCCTTAGAAGCTGAGGAAAGACGGAAAAGTCTCTAGAAATCCTATGATCAATTGCATTTTTTCATGCATTTATTTAATGAGCCTTTGTTCATCTTTGTATATTATGAGACTGGATATGTGAGAACATTTCAGTTTCTTTTTTTCCCAGCCCTTTCATTTTAGAAAAGTGTAACACAGGAAGCAAGAGAATATTGGAAGCTTCATGGAATGCATGCCTTATGCTGGCTGAAAACCTAACCATGCATCGTTATCAGTTTATTAATTTTTATTTATGTCAGAAATATGCTTCATTTAAAGGCCACCCATGATTTAGTAATTCACTATTAAGGATATGCGAACATACATGCTTGGCTCAGCATTCTGTTTCAGTTGTGGCCAGCTTGTAACGCATGAGTGGAGTAGCACTCTGCCATCACCACACATGCTCCCTGGCAATATACAAAAGCAATCATCCTGTTGTATTAAAGGGAATATATGCCCATCGTGCCTAGTAGCCACTGATGGTTCCGTTCTCCATGAATTTGTCCAGTCCACTTTGAAAGGCATCTGGGTTAGGATTCATCACTGCATCTTATGGCAACGAGCTCCACAGTTTCACTATGTGTTGTATAAAGAACTACTGCTGTCTGTCCCCAGTCTCCCACCCCCACCCCCAGCTTCATTGAGTGACCTTTTGGGTTCTGGCATTGTAAAAGAGGGAAGAAAATGTTGCCCTATTTACTTGGCCACACAATGCACCATATTATACCCCTGAATAAAAGCTCTTTTACTTTCACACTTAAGTGACAACCTTTGTTTGTGTTTTCCAGTTAAGCAAAGGCCACCCTGAACACACATCTTCTCAAAACACAGACAACATATATAATGTAAGTGGCAAACCTCTTATTTCTCTTAATCTATATCAGTCAGTGAAAACTACCAAAATGTGGGGAGGCAGACAGCAGATTTCCTGAGTCTATCCAAATTGGGCTAATAATTTTTCCTACTGTCTTTGTCTACACTTACCAAAGGGGAGTGCTTCTGGCATTGGAGGTGTTAGTAGTGGGCCACAGGGCTTATCTTTCAGTACAATACTTACTTTATTCCATGAGTCTGGAATCTTTACTATAGTAGTATACTAGAACTCAAGAATATAAGAAGAGACACACTGGATCAGACCTAAAGCCTATTTAGTCCAACAATCCAATCGCACAGTGGCTGCTTAGTTTCCTATGGGAGGCTTACCAGTAGCACATGGGTGCAGTGGCACCCTCCCTCTTGTACCATCCAGCAAAATATAGTGCTTTCGATACTCAAACTGATATACTCCTGCATGCCAGAGGATTGAACTTGATAGCTCTTGTGGTCCCTTCTGCCTTCTATGTAGCCACCCTTACTAGGAGGCACTGATGTTCCCCCTGTGCTGTTCTTTAAGTCAGTCCTTTAGTGGGATTACTTAAATGTTAGGCAAAATTCATCAGGCAAGTTTTTCTGCTTTTTTCTAACCCTAAGCTAGTGCCATTTTAGTTTCAGAAGAGTAACAGGGAGAGAAAGAAACATATAATTTTTCTATAGCACTGTCCTATGTCAGGGGAAAAAATAGGGTCCTCCTAATTTCATCATTTAGAATTAGAGGCATGGGTTGAGTCCTGCTAAAAGGAAGAATTTACTTTGTATGCAGCTCACATAGTGCAGCTGCCACGAAAACTAAGTATGTGGTTAACTCTGTTTCCTTTCTTAGTAAGAGCCAGCTGCTCTAATGCTCAGAGAAAGATGAATAATATTGCCTGTTGAACAGTTTTTGTTCAGCTCTGCTCCCACTGCCATTGTTAGAGTCACAGAAGCACACACACATACACACACGGATGACCCCAACATATCAGGCTGTTGCTGTGGATGTGACTGGAAGGGCAGTAGAAGGGAAGAGTTTGGGGAGAGAAGGACAGAAACAATAGTGATGTACAGGAATGAAGAAATAATAGTCAATACATTTCACACTTACAGATACCCTGCAATGAGGTGGCTTTACTCAACAAATGTGGTTTTGCTTGATATTAATCATGCCATGTATGGTGTCATGACATACATGGAGTCATGTGCAAGATAGCATTCACAGCATCAATGAACGTATTTTATGGGAGAAATATTAATATAATTGAGGAGAGACAGTGTGACAAAGTAGATACAGTACAGGATAGGTGAGAGATGGATTTAAATCTCATTTATCCATCAACATGATATTGGGAGCCTTAAGCAAGGGTATCACTATCTCTTAGGCCCTAACTGTGAGTAACTGATTTCATAGGACTGATGTGAAGATAAAATAGGGGCACGACAGGAGAAGGCCTGAAAACCCTAAAGGTGCCAGATCCCATCTGATTTTGGTGGCTAAGCAAGGTCAGTCCTGGTTAATACTAGAATGGGAGACTGTCAACAAATACCAGGTGCTGTAGGCTATATTTCAGAGAAAAGAACTGGCAATACCACCTCTGAGTAATCCTTGCCTAAAAATACTCTATGAAATTCATGGGGTCACCATAAATTGAAAAGGGACTTGAAGGCACATACACACCAGAGGATAGAACAATGCATGACACAGTGAGATCTCCAGAGAAAAAGGGACATTACATTATAAATTTACCACATATAAAATTTTGATAACTGAAAAATGTAACTCTTCTATATTAGGTAAGATAGAAACCAAACAGGAATAACAGTGTATGAACGACTGGTTCAGGGCTCTCATTCTGTACAGAAACCTGGCTATCAGGGTATGAGACAGAAATGCATTTCTTTGAAAAAAATTTGGATCCTTGATTCACCAGCATGGTCTTCTAATTTTTCCAGGAGTTACTGGGGAGTGGGGGAATCATCTTTGCAACCTCTAGCTTTTATGCACAAAATCTAGACTTAAGTGGGCCCAAGGGGCCTATCTATATACATCATCAGTTATTGACATGCACTGTTCCCAGCATCCTGCATACATTTATTCTGGTTTTAATTTTAAATCTACTGGGAGAATGAGTCCCTTGACAGTAAGAGGACTAAAATAACAATTCACTGCTTAGGACTAGGCCCTGGTTTTCACAGGATGGTTTTAGAATACAAGGATGTGGTTTACTGAATTACTTGTGCTGAAGTCTCTGTGCTGGTCAGCCCACAAAGTGCTCTGTACTGCTTCCTGCCATTCTATGTCTGGATTTTTTATTTATTTTTCCCAGAAATTGTCTACTGGACGCAGAGATGAATATGATTCGCTGGGAGCGAAAAAGACAGATGATGACATTGAAACAGGAGGGAGAAACCAGGTATGTCTCTCATCTCCCATCTGCTTTGTTAAATTCAATGCTTTCTCATTTTTGCAGCATCTTTGTGCATCAATAAGGCAGTATGGTTCAGGCAGCCATTTTGGCACAGTGGCCTATATACTTTGATCAATGCTGCTGGTGTAGTCCTGTTGAGTCTTCCTAAATGGTATGCCATGTCTCTGCAAGACTGAATGGTTTCGTGTACAAAATTAGTAATTTTGTGAACACTGGGAGACCAGAATCTTTGTAAAAATTCCTAGAATGCACTTCATACTCCCTCAAAATATTTTGAATTTGTTCCTAAGAGCGGTTGAGAAAACATTCTTCCACTTTTCCTTTTCAGCACAGAAGAAATAAACCTCAGGACAGAGTTTACACTGTAAGTGAAAGCAGAAATTGCCTATTCTAGATGAGTACTTCATTTTGTTCTTGCTGTTGTTTTTGGAGGTGGTGGTGTCTCACTTGTCAGTTATCTACAGTGGCTATTGAACAATCCATCCCAGTTTGCCTTAAAAGATCTTTCATAAATAGATCCTCTACACAGCATGAATACCAGTTTTCTGTTTAACACACAGGAATGGACATCCACAGGCATTGACAATGTGTTTATTTTGACCCCTCTTATGCCCATTTGAGCTGCATATTCCTCTCACATATGCTCTTCTGGCTGGTTTTCACATTAGGGTTAATGAACCACCAGTCATAACCTGCCCTGGATTACAAAGAGGGATAGCTCCTTTTTCTTTTGGCCTCATCACCCATCTGCTTCTTTAACAAAACGTTTATTGCACCTGCATGCAACCACTTTGTGTGTAGGTGTATGCCACTTCTTTCTACATCCTCAACAGTACAAAACAACCAGTTTTGTGATCTCTGCTGCAGGAACAAACAGTTGGCACAAAGCCCACTTATTCTACTTTTGGCTGATAGGAGTGCAAATGAAATCTTAAAACCTATTATTCTCAATTTTCTTTGACTGTTAACTCCAGTATTCTTACATCCTACTTCCGTCTACCTTAGGGTTGGAGAAAGAACTGGCTGACAGGCTGCATATGGCTTCTGGGGTCATTTTCGTGGCCCTTAGGTTTCAAAAACTTGATTTCCCCCCCCAACCCCCCCCTTTTTTGGTCCTAAACAGCCTCTGAGGGTGTAGGGGCAATTTCACTGTGTTTTGCTCCTGTGAGCTATTTTAGGTCAAGGAGAGACCTTTTTTGGAACTAGAAGTGAATTCTAGGTCCCTAAACCTAGATGGCCAGAATAGTAAAAAAAATGCCCTCCGTGACCCCTAGAGGCTGTTAGGGACATACACACATTCATTAATACATGTGTAGTGTGTGTGTGTGTGCACGCATGTGTGCACATAGGCCACTGCTATCCGATGTGAGAGGGACTGAGACTTTGGGGCTTGAAACAATGGCAGCTTCTCTTGGTGAGAAAACAGCAGCTTTGCTGGTGGAGGGGTTGGAAGGGTTTAATAAAACTGTTGTAGGAAGAGAAGATTATACCCTCCACTGCTACCACAGTCCTGCTCCTGACTGGCATTGGGTGGCAGCTGGTGGCTTCCATGTCAGTGGGGAACTGAATCCATTCCGTCTTTTAGTCTGTAATATAACAGACTATGTAACCTATTTAGAGGGTAGGGCTTAACACTTTGAAAAATTCCTTTAAAGTTCAAAAAGAAGCCTGCAGTAGATTCACTACCCTACTGAAATGGAAGTGATCAGCAGCCATGGCCAGCGCCCCATCAATGGCTGTTTTGTCTCGTCTCGTCCCCTCCCCTCCCCTCTCCGCTCCTCTCTCCTTCTTCCTTTCTTTTGTTATCAAATACATTCATGCATTCCAGATATGGCTTCTTTCTAGCCTTTGGCCAAAAGGCCTTGAATATTCTTGACAAGATTAACTTCAACCAGATGCTGCTCCTGTCCCTACATGTGGCAGGAACACTAGGGGTATTTTGGACAAACAAGGGCAAAGAAATTAAATGCACCTTTGAATCTACAGTGCACAATTTGAAAAATACAAATTGCAGATTCAGGGGACTAAGTGAAGGGTTCATTGATGAAACCTGCATCCCTCCCATCACCTCAGTTTACACAGGCTCCAGGAGAAAACACATGGTCAATAAACTGGCAGAATAAAACCTTCACGTTTATTACTCTACATCTCAGATGGATCACTCTAGTAAGGTGTGCTAAGAAGAGCAGGGACACTGGACATCAAGTTAAATGGAAGAGCATAAAGGAAAACAGGATGCCTTACTTTTTCTTATGCTGACACTACTTTCTGATTTTTTTCTTTCATGGTCAGTCTCTACAGAGGGATAAGATGGGTGAAGCATACAGTGAAATTGGGAAGAAAGGAGAGGTAAGTGGTTTTTCTTGCCATTCTGGATACACATGAGGCCTTGGCAGCCCTTGGTCAGTGATTTTTGCAGTCTTAGAATCATAGAATCATAGAAATGTAGAGTTGGAAGAGACCACACAGGCCATCCAGTCCAACCCCCTGCCATGCAGGAACACCCTCAAATCAATCCCGACAGATGGCCATCAAGCCTCTGCTTAAAAACCTCCAAGGAAGGAGACTCCACTACACTCCGAGGCAGCAGATTCCATTGCCGGACAGCCCTGACTGTCAGGAAGTTCTTCCTGAGGTTCAGGTGGAATCTCCTTTCCTGCAGCTTGAATCCATTGCTCCTTGTCCTGGTCTCTGGAGCAGCAGAAAACAAGCCCCCTCCTTCCTCTACGTGGCATCCCTTCAAATATTTAAACATGGCTATCATGTCCCCTCTTAACCTCCTCTTCTGCAGACTAAACATACCCAGCTCTCTAAGTCTATCCTCATAGGGCATGTCTTCCAGGCCTCTCACCATTTTGGTCGCCCTCCTCTGGACTTGCTCCAGCTTGTCAATATCCTTCTTGAATTGGGGTGCCCAGAACTGGACACAGTATTCAAGATGGGGTCTAACCAAAGCAGAGTAGAGTGGTACCAGTACCTCCCTCGATCTAGACACCATACTCCTATTGATGCAGCCGAGAATTGCATTGGCTTTCTTGGCTGCCGCATCACACTGCTGACTCATGTTCAGCTTGTGGTCTATGAAGACTCCTAGATCCCTTTCACACGTACTGCTATCCAGCCACGTGTCCCCCATCCTATATTTCTGTATTCCATTTTTTCTACCTAAGTGTAGGACCTTACATTTCTCTCTGTTGAATTTCATTTTGTTCGCCCTGGCCCAGCTCTCCAATCTATCCAGGTCATTTTGAATTTTGATCCTGTCCTCTGGCGTATTAGCAACCCCTCCCAATTTGGTGTCATCTGCAAATTTGATGAGCATGCCCTCTATTCCTTCATCCAAGTCATTATTGTATGAATAGATATATAAAGCAGGGCTTCAGTCCCAGGACTAGTAGATTAGGGGGTTATAATCCTAAAATATTACTTTTCCAGGTTGCAACATAGAAGTATATCATCAACACACAAAATAGCAGAATTCCCTGTGCTCCTCATCATTATTGCTGTCTTTATGATGTGCCTGTGCTTTATTATGCTTATTTTCTGATCCTACTGAAGACATGTCAGGGTGTGCTGCCAACTATTTTAGAGAGCAAGGAGGCAATCAAGTGAAAGCAGAATGAGCCATGGGTGGGAGGCTGTCAGCACTGAAGAATCAGACTCTTGGGAAACAGCTTAGCTATCTATTAATTTTGGGCTTCTCTTTTTCCAGAGGCGTCGTGGCAAAGGCAATGATACAGTTTACCAGGTAAGGTTCAGACAGCAGCTTCCTGTCTCCATGTAAATTCCTGGACACTAACTCAATAGATTAGCACAAAGAACGTGGACCTAAGAGGAGATTAGCCTGGCCAGAGCTGTAAATCAGCTCTGTCACACACCACCTAGATTGAGGGTGGGCATCCCATGGCCCATCCAGATTTTGTTGGATTACAACACTCATCAGTCCTGGCCTACATGATCAGTGGTGAGGGAAAATAGGAGTTCTACACCATCAGCAGCAAGTGAAGGCTTATGCCTAGTTGTCAGACTGAAAGCAAGAGGCAAAATGTAACCTTTTTTTGGGGAGGGGGCACCAGTAACCCACAACACTGTCAACAGAGGAGGGAATATCTTACCCTCAAATGGCTGTGTGTAGCCTCACTTTTGCTCCTATCCAAGTTAACACAAACTGTAGGCAGGCAGTAGTAATGTTTGCCTTGTCTTTCCATACATGTAATGCATGCTTTCTTAGGGTTGTTAATATCACGCTGTAATTGTCCTGAGTATGAGCAGAGTCATTGGATATTGTATACCTTAATGACTCAGCTCAGATAGGTGCCAAAAAAAAAAAAAGGATAAAATGGTTTATGTAGACATTTTCTTTTTAATCAGGGTCTCAGCACAGCCACAAAGGACACCTATGATGTCCTTCAAATGCAACCAGTGCAGACTCCTTATTAGCTACAGCTGAATGAGAAAAGACAAAGAAGTGGACATACTTCCAGCCAGAATCCTGATCGTCCCTCAAGATGATGGTTCATCTGTGGAGGAAGCACAAAAACGGAAGCTTTTTCCAGACAATTTTCAAGTTCACAGCTTTTAAAAATGTACATACCTGTCCAGTGTATAAGTGCTTGGCTCAGTTTTAAGAGCAGAAGTTCTAACTGCTGCTTCCCTTATCTAGGATAAAGGGTCTTACTGTTTGGAGCTAAATATGCAAAAACAACAACAAAAATTCATTGTTCATGCAGCAGGTGCTTCATTCTTTAACATCAGGAATTTAGAACAACAACTAGCAACCTTTCTTTTTGCTGTAGACTTAGCATCATTTTTGTGAGATGTTTTTATTTGTGTGAAGCAGTGGTGAGTTTGGGGATGGATGTATATGATGTATTATATTACAGTGAGGCATCACTAGTGCCTTTGACCAGATTCCACAGACAAGCCAGAAATAAATGCCTCAACAGGGTGCCCTTCAGATATTTTGGTCTGCAGGGCATATCAGCTTGCACTGGAACCAGAGTTCATTAATCAGCTTCAAATCCTGATTAAGGCAGAATTTTGAGTAGCACTGAATAAACTACATTTTCAAGGCTAATG
This sequence comes from Ctenosaura bakeri, assembly GCA_948474755.1. NCBI lineage: Eukaryota > Metazoa > Chordata > Lepidosauria > Squamata > Iguanidae > Ctenosaura > Ctenosaura bakeri. The sequence continues at coordinate 1,337,686 of CAOLHI010000350.1, read as the reverse complement.
TAGTGATTAGGAAATATTTCATGCCAGCCACTTAATCCTATTCATATTTATGCAGAATTAAGTTTCCATGTGTCCAATGGAGGTTATGCCCGAGTAACTGTATTTAGGATCATAATGTGAGAGACTGGGAAGGCTATGTCAGCAAAAGCTATCAATGCCAATCTTATTCATACTCCTATTGTGATAATCATACTCTGTTTACACTTTTTTGGTAATTTACTTGCCTTTACTTATGAATTGTTATACCCTCAGTGCAGGATGTGTTTCTCTCCAGCCTGTGCATCAGGCTATTTGATCTAAAAAAATGTTGTTGTGTTTTATGTTGCATGAGCAACACAGACAGAAAGAAAAAGAAAAACAGACAGAGAGAGGGGTGATCTATATTATCATAGAAAGGAAAAACTAACCTTAAAACTCCTCTGTGAAGAACTCTCTTGATCACAAAGGTGCTTCCTGTTTCTGCTTGTCAGTGGATCAGCTTCTTGCAGGGCTAGGTGGGTGTTGTATTGTGTATATACTGAACTAGCTATGGCTGGAACTAACAAGATAGAAATAGAGCTGTTTTTCTATCTTGATGTGTAAACTAAATCTAGGTTTAGATTTAGATCTAAATCTGAATCGCAACCTGCAGTTTCTAAAATTTTAGTTAACAATGCATTTTTGTTTCTATTGAAATAATGGAAACCTTAATATTCTGTGTATTTTAAATAAAAGTTTTATTAAGTGTACCTTACTTTTTTTTTCTTTCTGGCCATATTTAGGATATACTTAACTTGCATTCCAATTCATACTGGAGAGTAAAACTATAAACCAAAAAAGAATTTTGTAGGATGGCGTTAAACTAAATTTTTAGCTCCAACTAGAGGAGAATCAATTGCTGGATAAATCAACTTCTATGTTGATTCGGTGAGTCTACTCCAGTTGGAACTTGCAATTGGGAATAAACCATGTTCAGTCCAGCAAATTCTCAACATTTAGCATAGAACAAGAGTACACAATACTTCTCTCAATGACTTCAGTTATGAAACTATTTATTTGGTAATATGGATTATACATGTATCTGTGGCAGTGAATACTGTATTTCTGAAAAACACCAAAGATGTATAAATAAGTGGTCAATAAACTCAGTGTAATACATAGTTAAATAAACCTATGTTTCCCAACATAAGAACAGGTTGCTTACCTGTAACTGTGGTTCTTCGAGTGGTCATCTGTGCCCTCATACACTAGGAGCTTTCGCACCTGCGTGGTAGCGTTCGGAAGATTCTAGAGCTTGCTAGCTTGGCGGGAACCCCTCCCCCATGCCAGTACTGCGCATGCTCATCCCGCCAAGTAACGGTCTCTCCTTCAGTTCTGTGGTCCGCCGTAGTAACACAGGGACCTGAAAAAGAGGGGAAGGCAGGGCGGGCGTGTATGAGGGCACAGATGACCACTCGAAGAACCACAGTTACAGGTAAGCAACCTGTTCTTCTTCTTTGTGGTCTCTGTGCCTTCATACACTAGGAGACTGTGTAGCTTACCGGCTGGATGGTGGGTCAGGTCCTAGAGAACGGATGCCAGCACCTCTCGTCCAAACCGAGCGTCTCTGCGAGACTGGCAGTCAAGCCTGTAGTGGCGCACGAAGGTCGATGGTTGAGACCAGGTCGCCACACGGCAGAGTTCTTGGAGGTCAACACCTCTGAGGAGGGCTGCAGATGTTGCCACAGCCCTGGTGGAATGGGCCCGAAGGTAGGGTGGTGGAGGCTTCCTGGCGAGCTCATACGCCAGCTCAATAGTCTGTACAACCCACTTAGAGAATCGTTGAGTAGATACCTTGTGGCCCCGTCGTCGCCTGCCGTAGCAGGCGAACAGGTGTGGTGATTGTCTGAAAGAGGCAGTCCTGTCCTTATAAAATGCCAAGGCCCGACGGACATCCAAGGAGTGAAGGGACCGCTCCAACGGTGTCGTCGGGTTCGGGAAGAAGGTCGGTAGGATGATGTCCTGGCTGAGATAGAAGCTGGACACCACCTTCGGTAGGAACGAAATGTCAGGTCGGAGAACGACCTTGTTTCTGTGGAAGATGAGGTATGGCTCGTCAATCCTCAAAGCTGTCAGCTCTCCCGCTTGCCTGGCCGAGGTGATGGCCACCAGGAAGGCAGTTTTCATAGTAAGCAGCCTGTCGTCAGCGGTTGCCATGGGCTCGAAGGGCGGTCTCGTCAGTTGCGACAGCACCAACGATAACGACCACGGCAGTAATGGCGGCGATACCGGTGGTAACAGGTGCTGGAGGCCCTTCAGGAACTGCTTGACGGTACCGTCTCGAAAGAACGCCACCGACAGGGATCGTGGCGGTTGGTATGCCACAATAGCGGTGCGGTATACCTTGAGAGACGGGAAGGCCAGGCCCTGCTGCCGAAGGTGTAGTAGGAAGTGAAGCACAGTAGCCATGCTAGCGGGCGATACCGGTTCCCTTTTTTCCTCCGCAAAGGCTACAAAGTGTTGCCACTTGTAGTGGTAGTTGCGGCGCGTCGACTCCTTCCTAGCCGCTATCAAGACATTACCGATGATAGGGTCAGCTACGGCGATATCCTCCAGGCATGGGGGGCCAAGAGCGGCAAGTCTGGGTGGAGTACGCGGCTGTCGGAGTGGGACAGCAGGTCCGGCATCGACGGGAGCCTGAGAAGACGGTCGCGGGCTGCCTCTAGCAGGGGCGCAAACCAGTGCTGCCTCGGCCAATACGGGGCTATGAGGATGACGTCTGCTCGGTCGGCAAGGATCTTTGATATCGTGCGACCGAGGAGGGGAAAAGGCGGGAACACGTACAACAGTCCCTCATCCCATATGAACTGGAAAGCATCGCCCATGGAGTGTCGATCGTGGCCCATCCTCGAGCAGAACCGGGGACACTTTGTGTTCATGCTGGTTGCGAAGAGGTTGATTGTTGGATCGCCCCATCGGTCCCAAATCATCCGAAAAACCCTGTCGGAGAGGGACCACTCGTGGTGGGAAGAGGTGTCCTTGCTGAGGGCGTCCGCGGTGGAGTTCTCCTGCCCGGCCAGGTGAACAGCCACAGGGTGGATCTGTAGCGAGACACACCAGTCCCAAAGGTCGAGTGCGATGTTAAGGAGGGTGGTCGAATGAGTCCCTCCTTGCCTGTTGACGTAACAGACTGCTGTTGTATTGTCTGTCAAGATGAGTACCGTTCAGTTTACTACGAGATGACGGAATGCCCTCAAAGCCTTCCAAATGGCGAGGAGTTCGAGGGCGTTGATGTGGAGAGCGGTCTCTTCACTGATCCAGCGGCCCCGAACTCTGAGGTCTTTGCAGTGTGCTCCCCAGCCGTGAAGGGACGCATCTGTCGTCACTGTTACTCGTGGCGCTGCCTCGACAAAGGGCATTCCTGTCAGGAGGTTGTCATAAGCCTGCCACCATAGCAGGGAATTGCGGACATGCGGCGGAAGCTGCAGCCTCTGGCCCTGGTCGTCGTGACGCAGGTTGAATGCTCGAACAAACCAGTGCTGGAGAGGTCTTGCTCGCAGCCTTGACAGGTAGGTGACAGCCGTGGTAGATGCCATGTAGCCGAGGAGCTGCTGAATCCTCCTGGTTGACATCGTTGGAGCTCTGTAAGCAGCCAGCGCGGCCCTTCAGAGTGTCCGTGCTCTGTCCGTTGGTAAGTATGCCCTGGCGGACACGGAGTCCAGGGTGGCCCCGATGAAGTCGATCACCCTCGCGAGCTCGAGATGGGACTTCTTGGGGTTGACCTGGAGGTCTAGGCTCGTCAAAAGAGTCAAAGTCCGATGTATGTCGTTGTAAAGTTTCTGCTTGCAGGACGCCACCACCAGCCAATTGTCCAGGTAGGGATAAATGGAAGCGCCCTTCGTCCACAGGAACGATATCACAGGGGCCATGCACTTGGTTGAAGACCCTGGGCGCGGTGGATAGACCGAAAGGCAGCACCTTGTATTGGTAGCAGGTGATACCGTCTGTGCTGTGGACGGATGGCGATGTGGAAATAAGCATCCCAAAGATCGATGGAGGTGAACCAGTCCCCTCACCTGAGGAAAGGGAGGATCGAGGGTAGCGTGACCATCTTGAACCTCCTGGGGTGAATGTATTCGTTCACCACCCTCAGATCCAGGATAGGTCGTAGGGATCCGTCTGCCTTTGGAACTGTAAAGTACCCGGAGAAGAAACCGGTGTTGCTGGCTGAAGACAGGAGCCTTTCGATTGCTCCTTTGTGGAGCAGGGATTGGATCTCTTCCAGCAGGACTGAGCTGGCCGGAGTGGAGTAATAGACTCCTCGCGGTGGAATATCGTGAAATTCTATGGTGTAGCCAAGATGGACGATGGAATGCACCCAAGAGTCCGTGGTGACGTGACGTCATTCTGCGAGGTGTCTTGCCAGGCTCGGTTGATCTTGGAAGGCTGCTGGCAGGCTGAAACTTGGGTGTGGTGGCGACCTGTAGAGGAGGTCAAAACCTTGACTTTCCCTCGGAGGATTTCTTCGACGAAGATGTTGGCCGACGTCTGAAAGATCTCCTTACCGAAGAGGTCGTTGAGGGGCGCGATTGCCCAGACTGGGAGGACCTTTGGCGGAAGGAGGAGGCCAAGGAGGATCGCCAAGACTGGCACGAGCTGATGGAGCGGCGGACTTGGGGCGGTTGATTAATCCCCATTTTCTTGGCCGTTAACCTGGCCTTGACAATAGTGTCCATCATCTCGTCAGTCTTGGCATTGAACAGTCCTTGGCCATCGAATGGGAGGTCTTCAATGCGCTTCCGACTATCCTCCTGCAGGCCCGATGATCTGAGCCAGGTGTGCCGACGAAGAGCGACCGTACCTACCATAACCCTTGAAGCAACCTCCGTGGCGTGCTTCGAGGATATGACTTGCTGAGTCGCTATCGCCATAGTTTCATTGCAGAGTTGAGTAACCGCTGCCCGATTCTGCTCCGGAAGGTCCGCTATGCAGGGCGGAATACGTGCCAGGATGTTTCGCAGGTAGGCTGCGAGGCATGCCTGCGTGTTGGACACACGGATGTTAAGGGAGGACGCTGTATAGAACCTCCTCCCAAAGGTGTCCAACCGGAGCGAGATCTCCGGTAAGGTACCCAATATCGGGAGTCATGGTGGTACCTATCCCGATAGGACGGAGAATGTGAGCGGTACTCCGCTGGGTACTGTTTCCACTCAGACTCCCTCGAAACCCTGGCAATATATGAGGCCGAGGTATAACGGGAGTCGCTGGATTGGCGCTGGTGTGGATAATCGCACACCTCACGGCGCCGAGGTGATGGTGGCCTCGCTCTACGCTCCGGAGAGCGGGAATAACTCCTATCCGAGGTCGACCAGCGCTCGGAGGGAGGCCGTTGACGCTCCATCACCTCTCCCCCTTGGTCTTCCATAGCGCGGGACTAATGGGGGGCTGCTCTGCCTCCAGCATAGGTGGTTCATCAGAGGGCAGGATTTGGAGCTCATGCTCTTCCTCCGACACTTCAAGGATCTCCTCCGGCTCGGATAGTTTATGGGACTCCTCCCGGAGCTGCGTTGGAGGTGGAGTTGGCGGGTGCGTTTCCCTGCCAGGGGAGCGCCTCTTCTCCTTTCTCTTCTTTTTCTTGTCTTTCTCCTTCTCCCTCTCTTCCTCTTTTTCCCTGCCACTGTTGGGAGCAGGGTGCTTCCTCTGGGCCGCCGTTAGTGGCCTAGGTGGTTCACCTAGATGCCGAGATGGGTGTCTTATGCGTCTGGACTGAGCCCAGCCCAGACGAAGTAGACGGTACGGCAGCCGCCGATGCCGATGACGTTGAAGTCGCCCTCGGAGTGTCCGACATAGCTGCTTGCGGAGTTTCTTCTTTCCCTCGAACCTACTGTTCCCAACAATATGACTTTAGTTGCGACGACCGGTTACGAAGTGTTTGGGACGTAAACTTGCGGCAGATTTGGCAAGACTGAGTGTTATGGGACTCACCCAGGCAAAAAAGACACTCAGAATGTTTGTCCGTGAGGGTGACTTTCCGTCCACAGGATGCACACTTATTAAAAAGAGCGGACATAGAACGAAGGAGATGAAAAGCGAAGACTTAAGAAGCAAAGACGAAGAAGTTGAAGGGAGCAGAGGAATTTGTTTACCGAAACCAAGTCCACAATCCGAAGCCAAAGTCAAAAACCAAGCCGAATATCCGAAAAACCAAGCCAAAGCAATCCGTAAGCAATGCGAGAAGCTAAGAACCTTCCTTTCGCGACAGCAGACGAAAAAGAACTGAGGAGAGACCGTTACTTGGCGGGACGAGCATGCGCAGTGCCGGCATGGGGGAGTGGTTCTCGCCAAGCTAGCAAGCTCTAGAATCTTCCGAACGCTACTGCGCAGGCGCGAAAGCTCCTAGTGTATGAAGGCACAGAGACCATGAAGAAGAATCTAATAAATTGTTCATGTATAATTATAGGAAGTCTGTGTATGTGTGAAGTTTGTTTCACTGAGCAGTGGTGCTGCATTGTTAACAAGCAAAGTTAGCAAATTGCAGGTACACTTCAGTTATCGGCATTTTCGTTATGTGTTCTTGGCCATGGTTTCTTTAACAGAAAATATGTTACCAGAGGCAGAAATATCACAGAAAGAATAGAGATACGTTTCTATGCTACAAGAAAAGAAGAACACTTCATAACACGTTTTACAAAACCTCTTATTAAAACCTAAAAATATGCACAAATGAAATTAAATAGTCAGGTCAGGTAAGTCTAGCATAAGTAGACAAAACCATTTTGAACTTTCTAGAAACCACTTGAAGACTTCTTCCAAAATGCATCCAGGGATGGCTTTTCTTTAACCAGCCCTCATCTTTCTTCTGATTTCCATTTTGGTGGCCAAACATATAGGTGTACACTTTTTAAAAATGATGTTGAGTATCTGGTGAGGCAGCCTCCTCTCTTTTCCTCTTTTCTCTTTGTTCTGCTGTTCATGCAAGGTCAGTGAGGGATTCTAGAGGTAGCTGCTCTTTCTCTTGCCTGTTGCAGGCAGACACACAGCTATAGTAGGATTGGCTTAGAGCTCAAGATTTAGTGCATTGTTTACTTAAGCCGTGCTCCAGTAACCTGGCACTGAAAGTCTGTAATGCTAGTGCTGATTGAAAAAAAAAAGTCCAGCTAGACAGAAAACGAGAAGGAAAATGGGGAGCTGGGCAGGCATGAAAAGACTGTAAAAAGGAGCTTTATTGTCTGAGGCTTTGTTAACTGAGGTATATCTATGTCAAAGTTCACCGTGACATTCTTGCAAAGAAGCTAGTGAAATGTGGGCTGGATGGGGCTACTGTAATTGGTTGACCAACCGAACTCAAAGGGTGCTCACCAATGGCTGCTTTTCATCCCGGAGAGAAGTGACTAGTGGGGTGCCACGGGGTTCTGTCCTGGGCCCAGTGCTATTCAGTATCTTCATCAATGACTTGAAGGAATAGAGGGCATGCTGATCAAATTTGCAGATGACACCAAATTAGTAGCGGTTGCTAATATGCCAGAGGAAAGGATCAAATTTCAAAATGACCTTGACAGATTGGAGAGCTGGGCCAAACCTAACAAAATGAATTTCAACAGAGGGAAATGTAAGGTCCTACACTTAGGCAGAAAAAATGGAAGGCACAAATATATGATGGGGGACACATGGCTAGACAGCAGTACATGTGAAAGGGATCTAGGAGTCTTGGTAGATTACAAGCTGAACATGAGTCAGCAGTGTGATGAGGCAGCCAAGAAAGCCAACATGATTCTTGGTTGCATCAATAGGAATATAGTGTCTAGATCGAGGGACACAGTGGTACCACCCTATTCTGCATTGGTTAGGCCTCATTTGGAATATTGTGTCCAGTTCTGGGCACCTCAATTCAAGGAAGATATCGACAAGCTGGAGTGTGTCCAGAGGAGGGCGACCAAAATGGTGAAGGGTCTGGAAGCCATGCTTAGGGTGTTGGGTATGTTTAGTCTACAGAAGAGAAGGTTAAGAGGGGACATGATAGCCATGTTTAAATATTTGAAGGGGTGTCATGTCAAGGAGGGAGCGGGCTTGTTTTCCACTGCTCCAGAGACTAGGACAAGGAGCAATGGATTCAAGCTGCAGGAAAGGAGATTCCATCTGAACCTCAGGAAAAACTTCCTGGCAGTTAGAGCTGTCTGGCAGTGGAATATGTTGCCGTGGAGTAGAGTCTCTTTCTTTGGAGGTTTTTAAGTAGAGGGTGGATGGCCATCTGTTGGGAATGCTTTGATGGGTGTTCCTGCATAGCAGGGGGTTGGACTTAGTGGCCCCTGGGGTCTCTTCCAACTCTATGATTCTATGAGTTGGCCCTCGACATTCACTAGAGTTAGGGGCACAGGATCCTCACAAAAGTGAAAAAATCGCAAATATCAAAATGAGTGTGTGTGTCTGTGGGAGGAGGGCTGAGGCATCCAGGGTCCAAACCAGATCAGAAAAGGACAGGGAAATAGGGTGGGTTGGCATGGTGGCCCTGTACTTCCTCTCTCTCTCACACGCATCTCTTTTCTTGGGTGTATGTGCGGCACTGAGAGAGGGTTTGTGGTGCTGAAAAAGGAGGCCGCAAGCTGTCCTTAGCTGGCCAGGCAGTGGCTGGTGGAAGAGGAGGAAGACTACAGTGGGTTTTTAAAGGGCTCCACAGCTTGATCAGAGCCACTGAGAGAGAGAAGGTTCCCTTGACAAAGAAGCACCTGAGGTTGAAGCCAAGAGTTGGAGAAATAATCAAATCCATGAAAGTCAAACCTGTAAATGTGGAGTGCCAGCTGTATATTAAAAACAAAACAAAACCTTAAAATAACAATTTTTTTTTATCCCAAAGAACTGCTACTACTGTTTATAACGTACAATAGAAAGCTGGAGAAAGTGCAAGAAAGAGGCAGTGAAAATTGTCAAGGGACTGGAGTAATCTTCTTATGAGAAAGGGTTATGTTGGGCTACTGTAACATGTTACATTACAATAGCAACCAACTTATATGACTTTCTGAAGGACTAGACAAATTCATGAAGGAAAAGCTATTGATGGCTAGTAGTCGCACGGACTATACTTTACTTCCAGTATCAAAAGCAAATGCCTACCTACGTCCATTACTAGAGACACACAAGTAGAAGGGTACCTATGGACCACATCTTCCACCATTTCTTACTGTTGGCTATGCCTGGCCACAGTTTGCTGAGACAGGCTAGGAGTGGATTCAGTATGGCGCTCTTTATGATCCTGAGAAACATCTGTCACTGTTAAAACTAACCTCTATGTTAATTCAAGAGACTGCTCTACAATATGGGGGTCTTAGTAAATAAAATAACAATATAGACCTGTCTCACCCAAAATCTGCTGTTATTGCCGTTTTCAAATTTTGAGTTAAGCCTGGCAGTTCTATGGAAGGAAGGATGTGCAAAACATCTGAAGGAATGACAAAATAGCCCCCAGAAGAAAGGATCTTGAAACTTGCCAAGCCACTCTTCTTAGAGCAGCAAAGATTTATCACATTAGTCAAACTCTGCCACTTGCCTTCAGCTAGTATAGGCTAGCATCCTGCATTGCAGTTATGGATCTGTAAACTAGAATTACAAATGCATAATTGGTTTTATTCACTTAAGTTACATATTCCATTTGTAGCTATAAGTATAAATATCCCCTCAAACCCACCTTAAATTCAAGGGAGGCACTCTGTGCAGTGGAGATTTGTGGTGCTGGCAAATGAGTGTTTAAGAATGATGTAGCTAGCCCTCTCATCCCTAAACCATGGTGCAATGAGCAGAAACTTCTGCTTATTGCACCGAAACTCATCGGCAGGAGGTTTGTCCAACCGTAGCTTGGTGGTGGGAGGGAGCTCATCCCTTCTGCAGATCTGCATCACATGGAGTGGCACTGTTGAGTTTAAGGTGGACATCCTTGAGACATTCATGACTACAGAAACAACATAGGATCGTGGCCATAACCAGAGAGGCTGGAAATATAGAGGAGTTTCTGGCCACAGCCCCCTGTTGTTATGTACATTTAAGTCATTTCCAATTTGGCAACCCCAAGGTGAACCTATCAAAGGGTTTTCTTAGCAAGATTTGTTCAGTGGACTTTGCCTTCCTCTGATGCTAAAAGAATTGAGACTTGCCCAGGGCTACACAATGGCTTTCCATTGCTGAGCGAGGATTCAAACCTCGGTCTTCAGAGTCGTAGTCCAACACTCAGACCATGACACCATCCTGGCTCTCCACAGCAGCCCCTCCTCTTTCTTAATTCCAGTGATGTCCAAGTATCTTGATCCACACATTCCTAACCAATAGTCTGCATACAGGGATTTTATACATTTACTTGCCTAGAAGATGGGTACTACTGGGTTGTAGTGCTGGGCAGTAGCCAGTTTAGCAAAGAATTCAGTTCAAAAAGCTTGAGAAATTCTGTGTTACTGCATCACTCTAAGCTGCTCTGTCAGTAAGATGACTGTGCTGAATTCCAGTTCCTAAATGCTATGTAAGTTTCTCTCCAAAGAACTATTTTCATTTCCATGCAGTTCTCCTTTAATTTGACTTGTAGAATCTAAACATGGGGATGGGTGAATATGAGGGGCATGAAGAGATTTTCATTTACAAGATAGCATGGAAAGTTAAGACTTCAGATACAAGACAACAAATTAGAAAGACAGCAGCAGAACTCATTACTTACCTGTAACTATGGTTCTTCAAAAGGTAATTGGTGTAATGACACAAGAGTTGTGACCTGCATAGGGCTTTTGTTTTAGAATGTTCTAAAGTTGAAAATTTTGGTGGGAAATCCACCCTCTGATTCATGCGAAAGAGGCTCCCATTATAGACCATCACAGTGGTAGCAGGAAACATACCAAAAGAACAAGAACAACAACAGAGTGGCTACAAGTGAAGAGGAAAATGGCTAATGCGAGTACACAGTTATTGCTTGAGGAATCAATTAGAGGCAACAAACCTGTCCTTTGTCCGTCATAGTCTCTGCCCATGACACACGCAGGTGAGTAGCACACAAGGAGGTAAGCACATCACTTCAGGATGGAGGAATGGCCCAGTTGTTGAAAAAGTGCATTAAGCACTGAATTGTACATCCAAGTAGACATGCTGGGCAAAGGTGGAGGGCTGCAAACAGGTAGCTTGCAAGAGGGCAGCCAATATACGGATGGGCACAGGATTATCATCATCCAAATGTATTGCTTGAAACACCATGTCGTCAATGGGTGGTGGCAGATGCTTAGTGTTCAGTTTTTAACAATTCAGCTACACAGAGAACTAAACACAGTGGAAATAATAGATTCTGTTTTCCCATGAGAATGTTGGGAGGTAACGTAGAAGCTACCACCAAGGATTCTAAACAAGACTGAGATGCATATTTTTCTGGATCTGACTCTATGGATGTTTCTGAGAGCTGTGTGTGTGGGGGCAGACTCCTTGGATGTAACAAGTGTAATCTCTTGAGTCTGTAAGCAAATTAGGTGGGACAAATAACCCCAAGGCAGAAATAAATAATTAAGATACCGGTATGTATCCACAAAGTGACATTCAGTACTGAGTTGTCTTAGTATCAAGTTGCTTTGGTTTGATACAGAAAAGTTAGTGCAAGATGCTGCTAAATTGAAGATTGGCAGTGTGACGGCACAGGTACCAAGGAACACATGACTTTCAAAAATATTTAAAACTGACAGAGAGTGAGTGATACAGACCCAATTAGAAATAAGTTGAGAGAGAATGCAATGGCAAATGGGATGCTGGGTAACAAGTTTCATTTAAGAGCAGAACTAAAAACTTCGGAGGCAAACCAATTGGCCTTGAGACTGTGGAAATAGTGCACAGAAGATGCTCTTGTCCTGATTAAGGCATGTGGTTATTACAACCACAACTAGGAGTCTTTTTAAAACACCTAATATTTCTAGGGCTGTAAATCAAACATTCATTCCTACAGTATGAAGATCCTTAGGCGTGCTCAGCCCCAAGAAGAGGGAAAGCATTGCTATCAATGCCAATCCCAATCTCAATGTATGGTTTTCCAAATGTGGCATGGATAATAGCCACAGTCAAACTCTGTTGATAAGCAAAAATTATGTCTGAGATATCTCAGACATATGGGGTTGACAGATTAATCATTCTTACTCATGAAATAGAGTAAGGCCAAACTGCAAGCTGCAGAGAGCAGCACAATAGCTGTGGAGGAAAGTGCACATGCAACTTCCCCTCTGAAGTCAACTTAATGAGTGGCACATCATCTGACTGCTGACAGAATACCCATGCCACCTTATTTAAGAGGTAATGACAGAAGGGGCACTAGAGGCAGTAAATACCATGAAGATGTACTTTGCATGAAGAATACTATCAGTACAGAAACCTGCTAGGAGACTGGCCACATCGGACCAAGAAAACAGATTGAATCCAATGATTGGTGTGACTTGGACTTCCTATTCTTTAAAATTTCCTGCTTATAGATGGTCAGCACCATGAATCTTCTTAGTGCCAGGGGAGTAGATCTGCAAAGAGGCCAGACTTCAAGGTCATCAGTAATGTTGCTGTTTCAGCACTGTCTGCCTTTACATACTCCTGAAGCAGCTACATCCAAACAGCCCCTATTGGAAGATTTGGTCATAAATGTCCCAGAGCTGTCCTAAAATAGTAGCCACTTTGCTAGAGCCAGCACTGAACAGAGACTTGACAATGGCTGGAGTGTGGACTTACATCCAGAGGCAGAACTGTCAGCTTGCAATGCTTTCTCCCACAGAAGGACTCTTAAAGTGGCAAAGACCAGATCTTTCAGACCTGCTTGGTAATATTCTGACAATACCAATGTCAGATGACCAAATAAGACCCCATAAGAAGCAGCAACTGACTTTCTCTGTGTACGTGCAATTTTATCAAAATTTTTTGAAGGAAAGCCTGTTAGACTAGGGGCAAGTCCCACAAACCAAGGGCACAAATGAAGGAAAAATTACAAGGAGAAGGCACAAAAGAGGAAAAAATGAGAGGAAAGGCACAACAAAGTCATGTTGGTGAATGTTCTATGTTCTAATGTTCTTGTGGTGGGTGAAATGAGACTGAGCAGTAATAGAGGAAACTGTACCCTCTGAGCATGTGAATACAGTAAGGCTATACTCATACCAAAACCTGCAACTCTAACTTTCCAAATAAAGGTCTCAAAATGTGGACAACCTTTGTGATTGATGCCCAGACATAAAGAGTAAATACAGAATTCAGGAAAAAAAAAAAAAAAAAGAGGTTAGGAATGCTTTATTCTAATGTGTACGTAAAATGTGTTTTCGCACATTCAATATGTACCTCTACACAGCCTGTCCCAACCTGGTACCATCAAGATGTGTAGAATGAGAACGTCTAGCTATCAGGAGGGAGTAGGCTTGGAGAAGGCTCTAAGAAACAAAATATGTATGTGAGCATATTTATGAGTAATGGTAGTTTTAGTATTTTTCCAAAAGAAGGCCAAGTGAAGAGTAACATACAAGAGAGGCTTATCCATTTCTGCTATTCATTTCTGTTATGTAGGAATCTTGATCTGGAATGTTGTGTAACTTGAAATAGACAGAAAATAAAGAGGAACAACTTTCAGTTCCAGATTATTAAGTTAAAGATAGCAGAAACACAAGACTGTCATTTCCTTTCAGCAATGCCCAGTATTTGTTTAAAAATCGCCAAGAAGCACATGCATGTTAAAACACTTGGAAAAATGGTTTAATGATGTTTACAACAGAAATGAACTGTACAGTTACAGTAAGTTTTATATATATAAAAATTACAGCAGACAAATGCATCTACACAAAATCTACCCATTTTCATCCTGATTCATTGTAATCTACACAGTCTCTCAATGCCCACAGCCACCTGCAGGCAGCCACTGGGGGGAAAATAGAAAGCATATTTTAAAGAGACAGCATCCTTTTGATCTCCCTTTTGGAGATGCGTCAGTTTTCAAAACTGGGCTTTACAGCTCTCAAATTCAAATTTAGGTCACAATGCATCTTATCTGACCACATGTACCACAATTACAAAATGTGAAGGTGAATTAAGCTGTACAAATGATTACACAAAAAGATCTGAGCAAGAAGAAAGCTAACTTGACAATAAATGACAATTAACATCCGGACTGCAAATTATTATTATTATATTATTTATATGCAAGGAAAAAAGAATGTGATTTTCAAAATCACTGTTTTGCTTGCAAGATGCCTCTCTTTTAAAAACAAAGAGCACAAATTCAAACTTTAAGAGCAGACTTGTTTTTCATAAATTTGCTTTGCTTCTTACTTCACCTGTGGAAATGAAAGGGCAAATTCTGAGAAGGGCAAGCGTATAATTTCCCCTTTTATAAGCATGCTGTCTCTTTAAAAAAGGGATAAATCTCTCCCCATTGGGAATGGCAATCAGAGAAAATGAAATCTAAATTGACAATCTGGTGGACATTACAGATTATGTACATTTTTCCTCAATTATGAACACCTAGGCAGTGAAAACTTTTGTGTTAATACATACATAGACACACCCAAAACATACAAAAATACTATTATTTCAAACTACTAAGAATAAGACAATTCAGTTATCTCCATGCTATGACTTTAAGAGCATTACACTGAAACAAACAAGAATTTAAACAACATTTTTTTTAATATCCCAGAAATATACCAAAATATACATCTAAGCTTTGGAATTACTGAGGTTAGACTAATGCAAGTGCTGGGTAATTGTACTTAATACACAAGTCTAAGGTTCTGCAGGAAAGAAATTATCTTTGGTATCTGCATCAGGCTAATATTATTAACATTTGGATTTTGCTTTGGGATAGAGCTTGTATGACCCTAGAACCAAACACCCCCTAACCAACTGAGATTTAAAAGATACATGTAAAAAGTTCCTTCATTGGCAACCCCCCTCCCCCAAAGTTTAAAAAGTCATAGGCATCTACCTAGCACAAAAGGTTGAGAAATACAATGCATAGTTGCACAGTGGTGCTGCAAAAATAATTAATGAACAAAAAAGAAGAGGAGAAACAAAACTTCTTTTTCAGAGATTTTCTACAACAGGACAGCCTCTTCCAAGCAGTGGCGCGGGGGGAGCTCAGAAGTGCACCTCAGCATGTATTAATCAATATCACCCAGCTCCCAAAAGGTTAAAAGCACCCATCAGAGCAGCCAATCATGCACCAATGTCTTCAGCTTCACAATCAATCTGCAGAAGGTGTCCCACCATTTTGCTCCTCCCAAGGTTTGTGTGTCCTTTGGATCTGAGGAACTAAAAACAGAACCTGGTGTTCCCCCTAAAATTAGCAGTGTGGGATGAATGTTACCTCACTGAATGTGGACCAAGCCACCCAGGACTGGGAGGTAGCAACCAAACTGAGATTTGCATCTTTCGCAACAACATGGGCTGGTTTTCCAGATATGATTGGTGCTGAAGACGCCCCTTTGTCTTTGGTTTGTTTGTTTGTTTTGAGTTTATACAATCATTAGGAAATCTTTGGTTTTGGCTGGAAATTTTTAAAAGAACAAAACAAAACAAAGAAACCGCCCCCCTCGGCATATAGCAGCGCACCGTGACCTGGCAAAGCTTCTCTTTCCGAAGGGGTGGGAAACTACATTCAAAGTAAAAATGGTTGAAGGAACAGGGATGCAGCTTCTGGTTAGCCTAGAGGGGAAAAAAGGGGGAGAAGGAGGAGAATGAAGAAGAAGAACAAGATTGTCAAATAATAAAGGGAAGAAGTCAGATGCAAGAGGAACAGGAAAAAAAATGTAGTGAGCAATAGGCATAGAGGACTAGGCTGAGAGGAGCCCTCAGGGTCCTGCCTTGGCCCTGGAATACATTATAGCCCTGACATCTCACCAGGGGGAGGGAAAAGGCAGCATATAAGTTTCATGCACAGATCAAGGATGGGGGTGGATATTCACAGACTACAAGAGGACCCCTGGTAACCAAAAGAAATAAAAAGATTGCAATTTGCCCTCAGTTTGCAGTAGCTTTTAAGCAGCGACATTCAGAGGCTTTAGGGGGTATCTCCCCAGGTTGCAGGTCACGGGATGCTATAGGCCAGAGTTCAACGTTAATCAAGGGAGGGAGGGCAGACTTGGCAACTCTGTAGGGTTTGGAGAAAGTTAAAGCAAGTTACTCAGTTACGAGTTAGAAATGAGGTATACAACAGCTCCCGTACCTGTGGTGGATAAACAACTACTCACACCTAGCTTTAGCTACTATCACAGAAGAAGGAAATGGAACAGCAATATGGTGGAAACAGGAGAGTAGCGGAGTTTTATGATATTCTACAATGTATTCTGCACCTGACCTCTTACCTCCAGGATTTTAGAGAAAGGCTCACATCCTCCAGGGAGCACTGAATTACCAGAACTGAGCTATCAGTCAGTATATAGATTATGAGAGAAATCACAGAAAGCAGACTATACATAAAGATGTACAAGAACTTCCTTTCATATACCAACATGCTAATTTGAATTACATGGAACAACTGCTAGATTTTTCACCACCAAAATGCCTTTTCCCAGACAAAGTTTTGTTTGCTTAAAGAAAATCTTGATTTGATGCAATCTGTATTCCACAAGTTTTACCAGGTTTCCTGTAGCACTTGTCCTCAGCACCCTTCATCATATACACTCAAAGCTTTCTGCTGGGATATATGTATTTCTACTATGAATTTTTTCAGGAAGGCAGATGGATTTTGGTGTAATCTACATAGTAAACAAAACATTTTTGATAGGAAAGAAGAAGGCATGGAGGCAAATTAGAATGTATAAACATTTAGAGGAAGAGCCCATAACAGATTGATATTTTGGCCTGAGGGAAGAGGAGAGATAAGGCAGAAGAGGGGAGACATTCCTGCTCACCTCATAGTGCAGTACTTTCTTTTATGATTCCATCTACCAAGTGGTTGTTTCATTTCCTTCCTCAAACTTGTTCTCTTTAAAAAGCACACCTTGTTTTCCACATCTTTTGTTCCAAGTGCTCTTATCTTTGAGAAGTTATTTTCCATTTCCCTATTACTTATCTATAAATCTATCTAGCTCTTAGAAAAGTCACACAATATTAATACCACTTTACATAATGTCAGAACACCAAGTCTATTAGTAAAGCTTTCAGTGAAGTTCTGCAACCCAGCTGATTTCCAGGAGTAGCTGGACAACTAATATATATATATATACTGACCCTCTCCCTTTTTTCATATGTGAGCATATTGGACTTGATCAGTGGAATTTATCAAGTCAACAACTTATTATGTAACAATGTAACAATGCTCAATGCTATTCTGGGGAGTAAAGAAAGGTTTCCCACCATGAGAACAGAAAGACATCCCACAGGGCATTTGAACTGATTCAAAACAGAGGACAATTCTGTTTCATATTTAAGAGCAGAAGTAGGTTTTCCTCACTTCCACGTAGTAACTTGTGACCTTAAGTTGTGTTCTGAACAGTACTTGCCTCCCAAGTGTCCTCAGTTTAAAAAAAAGTATGCAAATCAGCCCTGTGCATAAAGAAGGTAGGAAAACCAACATGAGACAAGATCCTCAGACTAAAGAGCTAGCAATTATAAGCTCTATGATCACCCAGCTTTTCCTCTTAAGACACTCTGAAAACAGCAGAGCTGACAAAGACTTATCAGTGCCTTTGGTTCCCATCAAAGCCATTGGAAATTTTCCCCTCCAGTTGAAGCTCTGATTCCCACCCCCTCCCCTAAATACAAACCCCAAGCACACCCACACCCATATTCCTTGGCAAACTCCATAGGGATGCTCTAGAGTCAGGATGGAAAGAGACAGAACTCTCACAGGAATTCTATCACAAATCCAAATCATGCACTGTTAGGAGGGGAAAGACCC
This sequence comes from Ctenosaura bakeri, assembly GCA_948474755.1. Lineage (NCBI taxonomy): Eukaryota > Metazoa > Chordata > Lepidosauria > Squamata > Iguanidae > Ctenosaura > Ctenosaura bakeri. The sequence continues at coordinate 1,319,862 of CAOLHI010000350.1, read as the reverse complement.
AACCTCCCACTACAATTAAAAGTATAAACCACTCAACAAGATATCCTCCTTTCTCCTGAAGACTGTCTCACTTGATCTTCATCTCTGTTCAGTTACATTATATTCAGGTGCTAGGAGCAGATTAGCATTCAGTTTGGTTTCTTTTCTGCAATTTTTGGTCTAGACAGTATAAGCATTGCTAGTACAAAAAGGAAGTATTTTTTAAAAAAGACTTTCCATCTATTTTTGAACACTACATTCAGTAACAAGACAAAGAGGAATAAAAGGAACCATTTCATTTTGCTCTCCCAGTTCAGTGAAGACGCAAACCATGAGTCTGCTTCAAAATTAAATGCCTTGGCTCAACAACAGCCGTAGTGCATGAAATGGGTTGCTAATTTATTTCCTTATATGAACACCTCCAACCACTCAAGGATTGCGCAGTATTTACATCTTTCCCAAGACCCTTATTTGCCAATAGCACATAGGGAGGCAGAGTTATTCATACTAAAAGGACCTAGAAGCAATACAGTAACTCAAATTTGTAACCTGCACTCTGTGTAGTATGTTGACAACGAATGACAACCAAAGTATTTCAGATGCAGGCTAACAGGTTATTTCCTTTGGTAAGATAAAGTAAAAATGAAGTTGTGAGAGTATCTGCCTTACAGCACAGCTAACTCTCTTTGTTTCCCACTCCCCAACCCACCCTATAAAGTTGTAACCTAACATAGAATTGCAAATACATATAATCAGGGCTTCAGACAGTTCATCTAAACTCTACAACTAGAATTACCTCCAATATTTATAAAGTTCCTCTCTCCTGATTTTCCATTCTGCAAACAATACTAAAGCTATGCTGAGGTATTTTTTTTAAAAAAAGGTGCCACAAAGCCAGCTGCTACCAAAGGGCATTGCTCCTATAACTCTGTAGCACTGCCTGCTTATAGACATCCAGATGAGAAAGAATGAAATGAGACTCCAATTATTTCAGTGGAGAAGCCTCCATTTTGCTCCAGGCAGTCAAAAACTATGGCAAGTGTGATATCAACATTACCCTAAAATGTATTCCACATGTTTGGATGAAAATCTGAACATACCAGGAACAGCAACGGCAGGCAGTTTCAGTAGGGCCTCTCTTTCTCTCCTGAACAAAGCTGTTTTATTTCCAGTGTGAATTAAGAGCCATTTTGACCATTGCAATGATCTTGGTGCACTCTGTCAAGAGTGCAGTCTGTACCGACCAAATAAATAACTCTATGCACTAAAGAAATTATTTTGTAAAATGGGGGATGATTCTATGCAAGAAAATTGTAATGTATGAAGCAGCCCTCATTTCCTCCTGTATACAATTTCAACAGGGACCAAACTCTAATAGTAATCTACAGAGAATGAAGTTATGTTAAATATATCGCAACCTATTAAAAAACTGATCTGGGTATAGACTGGGAAGCTAATCAATGCTATGTTCAAATGCTTCTCAAGTTCTCTTTATTTAGATGTCCTTCTGCAGCAATAAACCAGCATGATACTGTAAGTTTCTGGAAAGCTCCCTCTGCAAGCCAAAAACAGAATGCAGATTTCACATTTTCACTTATCTTTGGGCCCCAAACTTATGATCTGCATAAAGTGGAATATGTGGAAAAAATGTGGAAGAGACCAAAAATATGAACCATATATAGTAAGCCATTCTGCAATCCACAATAAAGCAGGATGAGTATAGGCAAAAGAATGAATTGGCAAAAGCTCCATGTGATTTTTTTTTTAAAATAAACTGTTAACACAGGTCATGAACTTCAGCATCCAATCAAGATGCTCAGGGTTCTAATCCAACTTTCATTACTTTAACCAACAAAAAGTTACATACTGACAAGTTAGATTTGGCTCATTCACCGCATGGGGTAGAAACTATGCAAGTGAATGTTTCTAAGTTTGTATTGCTTTAAAAATTTTTAGAAATGTAATTTGCAAAAAAATTGGCCAACAAGTCCTGAGAAGTTTGTTTAGGGATGCATAACGCACATCAGCCAGCTGGATTTCTCCTTCAATAGTGTTTTGTCTACAACTGTTCATGTGTACACATATTTATGAACCTCTATAATACTTTTAGAATTCATATTCTAAAAAGTGCACATACTTTTTAGAAGCAGGCACATACAGACTGAGCATAAACATATTCTTGATGTCCAAAATAAAAAGATCAATTGTTGAAGGAGGAAAAGTTTTACTATGTATATGTGTGATGTTCTTTCCTGCTGAAAGACCACGGACAGTATGGATTTGAGAGATTATGAATCTTCCTATATATGCACTGCCATTGTATAATAAAACCAAGCATTTTTGATGTCACTGAAAAATACAGCCACTAACAGAGATTGCTAATAACTTTACCTAGCAAAATACTTATTCAACTGCATCATCAATGAAATAATTTGTACAGTAAATATAAGGGCTACTATTGTATGGCTCCAAAATCAAAAGGGCAGATCAAATGTGTTCACTGTACCAAATGCTTTCACAGGGGTATCATCACTGCTCCACAGTGGAACCATAATTATAGGATGTTTAACTTGGGAGAAGTATTCCTAAAGCAAGGCTTCAGTGCATTTTTCCTGGAGTTCAGCATTTGCCAGCAAAAATGACCCTATGCTTTCTGCTCAGTGCTCACACTCTCAGGTCCCTTCTATGTAGTATTTCAGTGTTAACAGGTTCATTTTTTTTATATGGACACATAAACCCAATGAGTGAAGTACTAAATTCCTATTGGCTCCTGCTCATCAAATCCTCATGCAAAAGCCATGTGAATTCTCATGCCAAGAGTCAAACACTGCACCAGAGCCGGTCTTACTTAGGCTGGAGTTCAGCCCAACATATATTCACTGAATGAAGACTACCAACTACAATTCTAGATTTGGACTGAAAATCAGTAAGCATTTCTAATGTGAATATTAGAAGAGTATTTTTTTAAAAATCTAAGTGTGGTAGTGAATGAAATACAGGCTGTATTTTATTACAGGCAGCCCGCATTTCTTTATTTTTAACATAGCAATGAAAAATAAAGAAACAACTTAATCCCAGTTAATTAATTATATCATTCTATCAATTAACCCTTTCTCACATAACAAAGTGGAACAGTGAAAGATAAGGCAATGGATGGGCTCATTAAGCTTGGCTTCTGGCACCGTAAATTCATTAATGTGTTTCTCTTCTGTTCTTCTTTACAACTTCAATCAGCAGGTACTACCTTTGGTTGAACTGTGCACTAAAAGTATCTTAGAGGACTCTCATACAATATCTGAATTTATTGTAATGAAATTACCTATTCTGGCCACAAGTGTCTTTTCCTTGGCAACTGAAGCACAAAATGAGAGCATAGTCAATGTTTAGGACTGTCACATGTATTAACAGAAGAGATATGGTTCTTTTTATGTGAATTGCAGGTGATCTGAATAAACCACATCAAAGTCTGTGTTTTTTCACAGGTATGTATCCCATATCATGTATACAGAGTCATGCATGAAAATTGTGATAACCCACAATACCATGCCAGTATAAAGCACCTGGGCAAGGTCTTTGGGTTGATACAGATATAATGCTCCCAAATCCTTGAACGTGGTGAAGAGACTGGGAACATGCTATGAAATGATGAAACTCTTCCTCTCAGCCTTAAACATTCTTAAAGTATACACTAATTTTTTTTAAAAAAAAATCAAAATAAAAAAATCACTTAAACCTCTCTACCCACAAAAGGAAATGCTTCATGAAATATAACTAAGAGAGCATATGAAACGAATATGACAACTGAATAATCAATGCATGAAAATGCTAACGATGGTAATGAACTTAATTCAACATTTTCTAGAATACCAAGATAACAGATAATTATTTGCTCAGCTACTAAAATTAAGGAGAAATGGACAGTCCTGAACATTAAACAGACATGCCATACAGTGTCTCGGATTACAGAAATTGCACTTTGTAATGACTACAAGAAAACTACTATTACATACAGGAAATTCATGACCTCCTGGCAACTTTAAGATAACAGAAGTGTATTACGACTATCAGATTCTTGGACAGATTACCCAACCATCTAGATCTGATTTTCCGCTGAAGTTATAATTAAATATAAATTACTATATTATTATAAGAGAAGCTGATTATCCATCTCCCTGGAACATGCAATTTATGTGCTGATTTTTTGTGTGTGCATATTGACAGATACAGTTAAATATATGGCCGTGGTTAACAAGAAATAACAATAGCCTTTAAGACCCTGATAGCTCAGTGATGTAAGCAAGAAACTACAATCAGTCTAATGATAGGGCATTAAATGTGCTAAGTCTGAAACATACAGAGATATGAAATAAAAATACAATTCAACCAAAACATTCTAGTTGTGCAGGATGTATAGGTGTATGAGCTTCCATTTTCATAAAGGGCTTGCTATGATGACTACAAAGACTATAGTCATCTTTGGACATGATCATAAGAGGAAAAAAGTTTAAAGGGGCTTACACCAATGTACAAATTGCCTTACCTCAACAGAAGAGTTAAACTTTTTTATAGCCATCCATCTGAGATACATTAGTGTCCATATATCTATTTATCAAACCTTCCAACCACAAACAGTCAACAAGAGAAACTCTAGCCAGCCAACTAGAAACTTAATTCCTCTGAAATCTGGAGGGGTATTTTGTGATGATTTAAAGGGCCATGTTCTCTCTCTCCCCCTCCCTCCTCTCTCTCTCTCTGTGCACACATAAACAGCCTACTTGATGTTTGAAAACCATAGGTAAACAAACATCATGGTTCAGATATCACTAGCATCTCCTTTCTTAAAGTGTTTCTGTATGCATAAAATGAGATCTTGTTTCAGTGGAACAACAACAAAAATACATGGGACTGATATTTCCTTTGGTAAAATCTAGTCAACACTATGGTCTCTAGACCAACGTATCAGGTACCTGTCTTTTCTCTGTCATCTGTCCACACATTTGACTGCTCCAAGCTATTTTCATGGGCCACTTAAAATCTTAACACAAAGTATTATTCACAAGCCTACTGCATGCTAAGGCCGGAAATCACAGAGACAGCCACACCACAGTATTTAGGTTGAGCCAAACTGCTAAGGAGGATGTAAGACCAGCTGGATTAGTAACCATCTGCCATTGCCATTCTATTTACACACCAAACCATGGAAATTAGATAATGATCAAGTTAAGAGTTTGCCTGCCTCAAAGGATATACAAAAGACCATCCCACTCCCCCCACAAAACGATTAAAACAAGCAGCAATTTTAATATAAAATAAAAAAATGAAAAGAAATTGTCAGTAGCATCTATCACCTCTCTGCATCTGAACTGCACTTATACAAACTAGTCCATTAGTACAGCAGCTTGCTAGAAATTGACTTTGGTTCAAGCTTAGTTTAAAAAAATAAAACATAAAAAAATTAAACACACATTAAAGACGGTGGACGGACATTTGCTCATTTCCCTGCTTGCAGCTCACAAGTTTTTAAAGTTTTAAGAATTCATTATTTTTCAATAGCTTGTGAAACAGGAACTTGGAGATTCAGAGATGAATAGGGAGCAAACAGCATGGTGACATGTGGACAGGAGACAAAGATTTCTGCCAGCTTACAATTAACGCAGGGCCAGTGAACTGCTGTCACTAGTCAGAGAAGGCATTGAGAATAAAGTTGCTGCCTTTTTTAACACCAGGGTTACTTTGACAGGAAACAGATGATGATTATATGAACTCTGGAATGTTCTCCTCCCCAGGTGTACTGGGAAGCAGCATTGGGCAGCTCTTTCTCCCTGAACATAAGCTCCAATTTACTTAAAAAGGACAGGACAGTTCCAAGTACATTATTGTGATCCAACCTCTTCCAGGATGAGAAGATTCAGGTTAAGATCATTCTAACATTTAAGATGTTTCTTCTTTCTCATATCCACTGTCAGCAGCTGTTTGCACATACCACTTGTTACGTTGCTTGGAAACAATTTTCCCCTTCCCTAGTAGAGGCGTTTACTGCCATAAATGATTTAGCTAGCAGTACCAGTCACCAACGTCACTAGAGAAAGCATGAAATACTGCAAAATACATGCAGTATGCCACTGTTCACCATATTCCACAGCAGGCTGGCCAATTTTCTGATAATTTTTTTTTTCTTTTTCCAGAGCAGCGAACAGTCTTAAAGAATACTACAACTGTTTATAGAGTAGAGCAAGAATGCAAGGCTGCTTTCTTATGGCTGTGTTGGCATAAAACAGTACTTCCTGTTTACATGACCTGGTTTACTTCCTGAACACAAATGCTTTAAGTTAAAAACATTTTCAATACAATCATACTGGAAACACCAGGAAAAAATGTTCTTGGAGATGAGCCAATGCAGCTTTTAGAAATCTGATGCCAAACAGCCAGTAGGAAGGTTCAACAGGTGCATATGGGTTATTACCAATACAGGCAGCCTCCTGAGAAAGTAAATAACAGAAATATTCCCAAAGTTGTAAAGTGGCAATTTCCATGCAATTATGAGATAAGAGAGCCACCAGCACAAGCGCTGAGGACAGACTCTACAGGCCAAATCCTTCCTCTTTTGGCATCAACAGGAGCCAAAGACGTGCAAATGAGAGCAAGATATGGCCCAAGTATGCTGAGAAAATTGCTGCCCAAGCTCCTATCTCACAAGCATGGACTATCTTTGCACATTACCCTCTACATGTTCACTTTGCCACTAAAACCTCTGAGAGAATTAAAAAAAAAAAACATTACCGCTGAGGAAAAGGAAACTGTAAAGAACATTCGAAATTCACTTGCTCCCCTCTCTTCTCTCTTCACTGTGTGGCACGGGAGCTCACTGAAACTGTTCCAGGAGCAGACAAATGTGTCCGAACTATATATTTATATATATATATAAAAATAATAATAATAATAATCATAAAGAGATACATCAGTAATACAGGCCTGCCTAAATTGTACCAGTTAAGAAAGGAACCCCCAACACGATTGATAAGATTATAAACACCTTGTATGACATTATGGCCTGTACAACAGACCAGTAAATGATAATTAAAAAAGATATTTTGATCAAAAAGAAAGAAGAAATCCCGTTCCTATGTTTGAGTTGATAACCCACCTTAACTTGTCATTGAGACTGCTGGAAATGATAAGTAGTCCTTTTTTGTTTTTTTTTACATTTTTGGTTAGAAAGTTCTCCAATCAATGAAGCAATCCTGAAAACAGTGTTTATTACAAAATTAGGCAAATACTTGTCCCAGTTTTAAATCCTTCTTCTTGTTGTTTTTCCCCCCATTTTCTCCCCTGTTTTTTTCTTCTTCCCTTGTCCCCAGAAACATGGTGAGAAGAAGCCAATCACATTTTGCAGTTTCTAAACCCAGCTGGTGGCCAATCTCACTGCGGAGTGAAACAAGCCAGGGGTAGCACAGCTCAGCCCAACTCACTGTGCCTTGGAGGCAGTGGTGGTGGTGGAGGCAGCCCCGCTGGCTGAGGCCACTGTGAAGAGAGAGTTCTGGATAGACTCTGCTGAGGTGGAGGTGGCATGAAGGCTGGCGACTGGTCCAGAGGCCCCTGCGGAGGCTGCAGCTGCAGAGACCAAGCTAACAGGGTTGCTGGTGAGCAGTGAAAGGTTCTGAGGGTTCAAGAACAGTGGGGCAGTTACAATGTTGGGCGTACCTCCAGCATTGGCAAATACCAAGTTCCCAGTTGCATCCAGTGATGTTATTGGAAGAGAGCCACCAGATGCAAGAGCTAAAAGAGGAGAGAAAACAAAAGTAAGAATTTATAGCTCAAGCATGACAATGTTTTGCTAGTTTTTCTTTGTACTGGTAATTGATATCAATGCCTACTTCCCCAACAATCCTAAAAGTAGGCCCCTCAATACCATTAGAAACTGGACAGGATTTAGAACCACATGTGTATTTCTCATGCAGTGACACAGCCTAGTATCCAGGGCCTTGGAAAGAACTCAAAATGCCCCCTTCACCAGGGAAGCTATTGACATTGTCTTGTCTGTTCTAGCCAGGGACTAGAGATGGAAGTGACAGGTGGCCTCCACTGGCTGGGGGTCCAGGCGCTATGCCCCTCCTAGTTCACTTAAATAAATGAAGTTCTTTATTATGAACATTAATAAGAAGTTTTTGGAATATCCAAATATTTTGCATTTGTAGTGGATCACTGTCAGAATATCTACACTGCCTGAAGACAGGATATGCTTAGTCACTAGGAAGAATTTACAGAAGCCAATTTTCAGTGATCAAAATGGCAAGTTGCCACCAAAATTTCTCAAGCTTAAGCCAAGTTATGCTTTGCTCCTTGGGCAAAGCAGCCAAGGAATTGAGAGAAACTTTGTCCTCTGGACTGTGGGCCCCCCAGGGCTCACTTCTGTCCCCCCTGTTATTTACCATCTACATCAAACCTCTGGGAGAAGTTGCCCAGAATTTTGGGGTTTGGTGCTATCAGTATGCAGATGAAACCCAACTGTATTACTCGTTCCCACCACAAGTCAAGGAAGCTGTTTTTGTCCTAAATCAGTGCCTGTCATCAGTAATGGACCAGATGAGGATGAACAAATTAAAACTTAATCCAGACAAGTTGGAGGTGCTCCTGGCCAGTCAAAAAGCAGATCAGGGAATAGGAACTGAGCCTGTGTTAGATGAGTTTACACTCCCATGAAGACAGGTTTGCAGCCCCGGGTGTGCACCTGGATTCAACTCTGAGCCTGGAAGCTCAGGTTTCAGCAGCAGCCAGGAGTGTATTTGCACAGTTAAGATTTGTGAACCAGTTGCACCTGTTCCTTGAGACGTCAGATCTGGCTACAGTGACACAAGCCTTGGTTACACCCCACTTGGATTACTGTAACATACTCTATATGGGGCTGTTTAAGAGTGTTTGGAGACTTCAACTGTTCCAAAGTGCCACAGCCAGACTGTTAACTGGGGTTGGCTACTGGGATCACATGACTCCTGTTGAAACAGCTCCACTGGCTGTTGGTCCATTTCCAGGCACAATTAAAAGTGTTGGTGATGACCTTTAAAGCCCTACATGACTCAGGTCCAAGTTATCGGAAAGACCCTCATGAACCATCCTGGGCTTTGAGATCTGATGGAGAGGGTTCTCTTTGTCCTACCATCTTCAAAGGTGCATCTGGTGGAAACACAGGAGAGGGCCTTCTTGGTGGCTGCTCCCAGACTCTGGAACTCCCTTCCTAGAGAAGTCAGACTGGCCATCCTCCCTACTTTCTTTCCACAGTCAAGTAAGGCCATTTTTATTCCAACAGGTGTTCAATGTGTGATTATGACCTGTCTGATCAAAGGTGCTGGATACTGTTTATTGTGCTGAAGTTTCTGAATTTATAGATGTGTTTTTCATTATGTATTTTAACTTTGTTTTAATTCTTCCTGATTGTTTAATTGTGTTTTGACTTTTGTTGTCTGTGGTTTTTAACTATGTATTTTGCATTGCTGTAAGCCACTCCCAATCTTGGAAAAAAATGGGGTATGAATAAAATGACGACGATGATGACGACAAATAATATCATCAGCATGGCACTGAGACTGTGCTGGTAGCCTCTTAGCAGTTTCCTCTTGGAAAAAGATGGAGAAGTAGCAATCAAACCCTGCTGGCTTTATACCAACATTGCAGGAACTTGCAAGCCTTTCTCAGACTGCCTTCACAGGTACACAACCATTTTTGACAAGATGATCTCAGAAGGTGCTCATATACAGTAGTTCATCATTTCCCTGGAGCTTTTCCTGCCAGATCCTCACCGATGTAAACCATATACTGATATTACTCTTGTTAAATGTCACTTTTGTAGAGTCTACATCTCTTGAGAGAGTGCTAAGATCAAAGTGAGTTGCCCACAGAGAATACAATATTATTCTTTTCAAGTGCTTCCTCCCATCATTCTTCAATACTCAATGCGTATGATGCACAGGGTAAGACTGTACAGAGGTGTGTCATACTTTTCAGGCAAACAAAAAGACAACTGTATACACAGATTATCATCAGATGGCCAATAAAGAAATCAAATAAGACTATGTAACTGGAAGCAGGAGATGGAGAAGTTCCATTTCTCTGCAAAACAAGACCAAAAGTGGACTATGGCATAGACCATGAACTGATAATATCATAAATTAGAGTAAAGTTAAAGAAGAACATTCAATCAACCATAATGTGAAAATATAACCCAAAGAATATCCCCATAGAATTTAAAGGCCATGTAAAGAACAGATTTACATTACTGAACCTGACCATGAAGAAGAAGAATTATGGACCAAAACCAAGAATATTATAGGGAAAAATGGAAAAAGATGCTATCTGTAGCCACAAAGAAAGAAAAGCCAAACTGGATGACTAACAAAACTATTCAAATGATTAAGGACTGAAGAAAAGCAAAAATGTAAGTCGAAAAAAAGAGGGTTAGATACAACTGCCCAGAGATCTGTAAACAGGGACAAAGAGAACAACAACAACAACAACAACAGGTAGAACAAGAAGCCTCTTCCACAAAATGTGGGAAATCAAAGGGGAATTTAAACCAAGAGTAGGGATGATGAATAGTCTATAGGGAACATATTACACGATCAAGACAAAATGAAAGAATAATAGAAGAAATTCACTGAAGGACAGTACAAAAGAGATGAACAAATGTCATATTCTTTCTTTGATGAAGAGCCTAAACTTTTAGAAAGTGAGGTAAAAGCTATTATCAAAGCATATGGGAGAAATAACTCAACAGGAACAGATGGCATACTAATAAAGCTGTTTCAAGTTACACACAATCTATTCAAATTCTAACTATAATTAGTCAACAAATATGAAAAACAAAACCATGGCCCACAGATGCAAAGTGCTCAACATACATTCCAATAAAAAAAAAAAGGACACTGGAGATTGTAAGAATCACAGGAACACTGCCTAATCTCCCATGTGAGCAAAGCAATGTTTAATATTTTACAACAGAGATTTTTACCATGTATGGAAAATATCAGAGGTCCAAGCTGATTCAGGAAAAGAAGAGGCCCTAGATATATTGCAAAATACATTGAACAATGGAGAACGCCAAAATTTTTTAGAAGACAATCCCCTGTGTGCTTTATAGATTTCTGCAAAGCCTTTGACTGTAGATCATAGAAAACTATGGACTGTTCTAAAGGAAATGGGACTGCCACAAGATTTCATTGTCCTGATGTCTTGAGCAAGGCTGTTAATAACAAAGTGTAGGTCTTTCATTCACAGGATCACCAAAAGTCAAAGCTGACATGACAACACACAATGACAACCATATAACTTCTATGTAAGAAATTACATATTCTGGTCTCTCCTTTTCATGCAATCTTGGTCCTTCATTCTTGGTACATACTAAGATTCTGGAACTGGATAGCAATGGACACATAAGAACCAAATGAAGCTGAATCCAATAAAAACTGAAATATAATGGCTGGTGAGACATAATTGATCTAGATGTCTCTTGGTGAGGGAATTCATCTTCCCCACTCATTAGACCCATAGTTGTAAAATGCTGTACTCACCCATATACTCAAAATCTTGATTAAGGTAATCTGCTTCCTTCCATATATAGTGGAAAGGAAGATGGCAGAAAGAAGTTTATCTGTGATTGTTCATGTCATAGTCATGTAACGGCCTCTTAGCCAAACAGAATAGTATGGACGAGCTGTAAAAGTGTACTATCTGAACTAGTGTTTCGAAGAAATGCTAGACAGAGTATCCCTGTACTTTAGTGTTTGAGCTTTTGCTACAGTACTTAAATGAGTTATTTTAAATATTTTGTTGTTTACCATTAGGACTAGGTGAGATAGATAAATGAAAAGTTTACTTTATAAGTCCCTATTCAATAGTTAATGGGACTTTTCCAAGTTAAATATGAAAGTGCAAGGTTCGTTTTCCGTTTTTTTGTTGTTGTTTTTTGCCAAAAAAAAAAAAAGATGCACAAATGTTAAGTGGGATGGGACATGTAGTATACTTTACTTACCTTGAATAGTTGCCAGTGTACTGTTGCTCATCAGTGCTGGGCTGAGAGCACCGCCTAGTGTCCCTGGATTGAGACTGAGTAAGGCACCCCTGTAGTTGCAAAACAGAAAACAAATACAAGTTGAAGAATACTAACTGTTCAGATAGACTGTTTCAGACAGAAAGAATGCAGAGGTCAGGTGGGAATTTTCCTTGTACTCTAATCAGGAAGACTGATCTTGTCAACATTATAATAGTCATTAAAGAAAAAAACTGCACAGAACAGAAGAACATCTTTTTAAAAAAGGTCTTGTAGACATCTCTACAAGAATTGTAAAAATTGTACTATTCATTTATTAACTTGATCAATTTATATCATTCCTTTCCCCCACGAAAATGGGACTTGATGTACCTTAGAAGAAAATAAAAAAAATATAAATTAAAACATAAAATTAATACAAGAATGAAATATTTAGAACACAATGTAAAACTTTTAAAATGTTTTAAACAATATTTAGACAAGTCTTTAAAACAGAAAGTACTCACCCAGCTGCAAACTGCGAGGATGCCATCAAGTTTGGACTTAGTCCTGCTGCAGCTGCCATGGCAGCAAGACTTGCATTTGCAGGCAACTGTGCAGCTCCTTGCAGTGCAGCTGCTGCTGCAGTTTGCAGCCCAGAAGCAGTTACCATCACCTGACTGGTCCCAATCGCTGAGGACAGGGGAGTGGAAGTTGTCTGCGTTGTGCTGGTCTCACTGGCACTGGATGCCTCAGAAGCGGAAGCGGAAGCAGAAGGAGAGGGACTCAGGGAAGGTGAAGTTACTGCCGAGGATGCGGGAGGTGCTGTAGAAATCACAGTTGCTGTATTGTTGGGGATGGTTTCTGTGGTGCCTGAAACGATGATTTTAATCAAAACAAATACTTGACAAGCCTGGAAAGGGCCTGTGTGCATTCTGAAAGCACAGCATAAGGAGGAAAGGATATTATTCAGATAGAGCGACAGGGTGAAGTAGTACCTATGTTCAAAAAGGGTGAGTGGCTAAGTTAGAGTGGATCTTCGTTAAAAAAGCCAGACAGAAAGACTTCATGATCAGAGTGAGAAAACATAAGTTTTAGTGGTAGATTAACATTCCAACTGAAAGATTAGACACCCACAACCAAAACTTTATCAAAAAAGAAAGTCTGCTGCTTAATGGCTTTTCTGTTGCTGGTATGCAACTTGGTCTGTGTAGGGTTACATCCCTCTAAAACATCAGATTTCTCTTTGATTCCATGTTGCTTTCAAAGCTTCAAGCAAAACTAGGTGGCAGTCTGAGCAACAGGAGTGAACATGTGTGCCCTCTTTCATTCCACCAATGCCTCATTCCACCGATGCAGGATGAGATGCCTGCTTGGACCACAGCCTCCTGGGAGTCTCGGGATGACAATGATGAACAGTAGAATTACCAGTCTGAGCTAGCTCATCAAGTGCACCCAAGTTATTCATGCTCTTGTTACCACCAAATGTGGTGGCTGTAACATGTTCTATGTGAGGAAGCCCTTGAAACAAAAACTGCCACAGAATGCTCTAACCACATTATGGCCTGGTTACCTGTTTCCACCTTCCGTTTAAGATACTGGAACTTGCCTTTAAAACAACACACAAGTTGGGACACGAATATCTCTCATATGTGGTATCTCATTCTCAGTGTTAACTCACATTTATGCAACCTGAAGACCACCTTGGCCACATAAAGATTCAACAGATATCTACTAAGAGTAGGACGTTTTCAGCTGAGACACCAAAATTGTAGAAAGCTCTTCTCAAACAAGCTTGACTGGCCTCAATAGGATGGTTTTCATTTTTCTAACTTTTTTATCTTCCAAATATAGCTGTTCTGATTTAAGCTGCTTTTACTTGCATCTTTTGTTTTCAACCTATGTATTGTACTCTGTAATTTAATGTTTTATTTGCAAATTGCCCTACAGATATTTTTATTATGGGAAATGACATACGTTCTTAAAACACACAAACAAACAAAATGGCAACCAATAGTTTTGGATGGATGTTTTCTGCTTGCATTTAGTTATATTTTGATTGGTTTTTCACTGCCATAAGTATATTATTTTAAGACACATTTCTCTAGATGCCATCTGTCTAATTATATAAAAGGAATCACTAATATGAACATACAGATAATCATGGTTCCAGAAAATGCCCCAATACAGATAAATACATCAAGTCAGCATAATGTAGGAGAAAGGTCTATGACATAGCTGAACATGTTTTAGTTTCACAACAGCCACCTTTCTGGGGCAAAATCCAATGAATTCTTTCAGACCATGTTTGTCCATTCATGATTGGTAGTATTTCTCACTTGGCATGAAGGAACATGGACAAAGCCTAATGAATAACATGGAATCCCTTGCATGGAAGGGACTTTACATATATATATATGCTCTACTTTTGGGGCTTGGGCTGGATAAAATATATATATTGGACAAAGCCTAATCAACTTTAGGCTTTGATTGAATTATGAATAACATATGGAATCCCTTGCATGTAAGGGACTCTATATATATACAGTAGAGTCCTGGTTATCCGACCCAAACGGGCGGCCGCAGCGTTGGATAACCGAAAGGGTCGGATTACCTGGCCGCCCATGGCGGCCGCCATTTTGGGGGCGTGTTGGGGTGGGCCTGGGCGTGTCTGGGGGCGCGGAAATGCCCACAGCCATGCCCCCAGGCCGTCGCGATGTTGGTTAATCCGGATGGTTGGATAACCGAGGTCGGATAAACGGGACTCTACTGTATATGCTCCACTTTTGGGGCTTGGGCTGGATAAAATATATATATTGGACAAAGCCTAATCAACTTTAGGCTTTGATTGAATTATGAATAACATATGGAATCCCTTGCATGGAAGGGACTTTACACACACACACACATATATAGTCCCTTCCTGGATAATATATATATATATATACTGGAATACTAGACCTGCTCCACTTTTGGAGCTTGGGCTGGATAATCTTTTTCTATCTATCTATCTATCTATCTATCTATCTATCTATCTATCTATCTATCTATCGAGCCCAAGCCCCAAAAGTGGAGCAGGTCTATTATTCCAGCATCCTTAAATAGTGATTATGAAACCTCTGTTTCAAAACCTCTAAAATGAGGTGGAAAAAAGCTGTTCTGTGCCTCCCAGCAATGCTCCATTTTGGAGGGTCTTTTTTTTTAAAAAAATATGCCCCCAATGCACGCTAGGGAATGCAGAAGGTATATTTCCTGGTCTGTTTGAAGAAAAAAAGTTAAACTTCCTGCCACTTCCTGACCATCCAGATTTTATTTCAAGGCTAGAAGGGTAAAACATGGCAAAGTTGACCACCAAGTTGCCTGGGGGCACTGGTAAGGCATTTTAGTGATTTTTTTTTCATTATATGTTTTGGAGGGATGGCAGTGGAGGGGTTCAGCCCCCAAGCGCCCCTGGATAACTGAGATTATTGAAGTATGAAACAGAATTCAAAGACACAGCCATGTTTATCTGGATCAGGGATCTTGTACCTAATGGTTTTAGAAGCTTCTAATGTGTTGGTGAGTCAGATATTGCAGGACCAAGAAGAAAATCAATGGAACCACAAAGATGCACTGTATTTCTATTCATCAGGGCACAAACTTACTTGTACAAACAAGTTTGCAGTGAGTATTCTGGGCTTATATACAATATATAAAGATTTTTTTGCCTTTGGATCAGATTGTATTAAAACTTGGAGCCCTTTAAAAAACAAAATTCTGGATATAACTGACTTGCTGAATTAACAGCCAAATGATTTGTTTTTGTAACAGTAACAGCAAGAACTTTTCTGCTGAAGCAGTGTGAATAATCATGAAGTTTAAAAAGATGCCTACCTGTGACTGCCAAACTAGTTACAGCTGCACTGGTTAGAGGGAGCACGGGGTTGACGGTCAGGGTAGTAGCTGCACTGCTTGTCACAAGGCTTGGTGTGGATGCCACCTAGAGGTCAGGACGGAACAGCAGGGCTCTTTAGAAAAACATCACATCACACTTTTTTCTGGCTATAGAAAGTGTCAAGAATAGACCTTTACAGCTTTGGAGTTTCACTAGATGAAGTTTGGGACTATGTTATTGCCAATTCTAACAAGGACACCATTGAACCCATTTTGCATGAAAACTATATTAATATAAAAAGACATGAAAGACAAGGGTGAATAAGTGAGGCATGAATTAAGCAA
Organism: Ctenosaura bakeri; assembly: GCA_948474755.1. NCBI lineage: Eukaryota > Metazoa > Chordata > Lepidosauria > Squamata > Iguanidae > Ctenosaura > Ctenosaura bakeri. Next base: position 1,303,646 of record CAOLHI010000350.1, on the reverse strand, counting down.
GGCATGGACTGTTGCTTGAACATGACAGAAGCTATCAGTGGTGAGCATTATTTGTTTGTCATGAATGAAGTATTGGCAGTAAGTACTGCACTGCTATTAAACTTCAGGGCTGGCATCCTGTTCATTATTTACAATGCCATAAGTTAGTCTTACAACACTGTAAATGTTTTGAGTTCACATTTATGGTCATTGCAACAGCACAATGTTCATGAACGCTCCTCAAAACCCACCTTAGAAGCCAGGCAGCACCACCAACATAGGGATTTCAAAGGCACTTGGGAGAGGGAGGGGCTGTAAATGAAGAAGAGTTCTCCCAACGCTGTATGCAGTGAGGTGTGTTCTGACAAGCACTTGCAAGAGGGGTCCTTATGACTGCCTGTTGAAAAGCACTTTGCTGTCAGGACAGGGGTGTACACTGCTCCACTCTTCAGTGCCTTGGTAATTCTTAGTGGTGTTGCTTGGCTTCTAAGATTTTTTTTTGGGGGGGGGCTCACATCAGGAAACATAGCTGTGACAATAGAGCTGTGTTATTATACCTATGTCTTCTGATTCAGGATCTCAGTCAGATTTGGAAATCCGTAGAGATAAAGCCATGATCAAATTCATTATCAAGATGATAGGGGTGATTACTTTTTCTCTCTCTCAGTCTGGCATACTGCAAATGGTTTCTAGTTCTTACCAATGAAGTTGGACAAGGAAACATTGCTTTGATGGGTGAGCTGCTGGATCCACCACTGCTGGGTGGGTTGATCCTTTTTTCCTTCTGCCGCCGGTTACAGAACCAAACACGGATCACTTCTTTCTCCATGTTTAGCTGGTCAGCTATCATAGTGATCTCTTCCGAGGTAGGCTTTTGGTTCTGGCAAAGAAATCATTTAGACCATTAATCTTCTATTTGGTACACAGGAAAAATAAATACAGGGCATTCAAATGATTCATGTATTGTATCAAGTGCACTGTATCAGTCAAGTAATAATAGATGAGCAGCTATGAGGTAACTAGACACTAGTCTCAAATCTAAAGAATTCAGGTAAATCAAGTCCTGAATTCTCTCGGGAGCCAAAATGAGTAATTCTGGGTTATTGTTCTTTGTACACACCGTAACAAAACATGACTGGAAAAGAAGATAATGTTTGGTGATGTGGAAGGTAGTGGGGGAAAAACGGAAAACCACATTACAGATGATTTTTAAAAATCATTTCTTATTGTGCTGTTCTAACACAATTGAATCAAAGAACTCAGTTGCACAATAAAACAGATTTACTGACCTCCAGGAAACTCTTCTCTAAGGCCACACGTATGTTGGTCTCTATGCTGGTGCGTTTCTTCCTCCTGCGGTTCAAGCCCTCGATCCCCAGCCCTGGGGAATTCAGGGCACTTGGGCTGGAGAGAGCTGAATCAGATGAGAGGTTTTCTGAAAAGTAGTTAATGCAAGCAGTGGTAACTAAAATACACTGTATAATTAGAAGCTTATATATTGTTTAACCACATTTGCCCAAACTATTGCATAGGCATTCAAAAGTTCTACAGTTCTTTTATTCTAAGTTCTTAGCAGCAGAATTCCACTCATGATTATTAAAAGTGGGTGTGAGAGGCAATTTTTGCCTCTGCTTGATCAAAAGTTTTTCTGCAAACTGAAAGGACGTCCAGGATTCAAATCTATAGGCCCTGTGTATCAGAAGAACTGCTACTAATGTTAGTTATAAAGAACAATGCCATGTTTCCTGCTTAAGTTTTTTAAAAGTAAGAGCTGTGGCATTGAGCCACTTTTCCAGAAGTGGTTTAAACTTGCACAGTGTGTATTGCACTTCTGTGCACGTTTGATTAAACTTAAATTCATACGAACATATTTAGTAGAAACCACTGATTTTCTGTATGTGCCATCGGTACTTTTAACTCCTGCATTTTTCAGCACTGCAGTCCTAAGACAATAAGATGTCAGAGTCAGAGAGTGCTTATGATTACTGAGTTTTTAAAAAGAAAGAGTACTATTCTAAAATATGCTCCACATGTACCAGCAACAAGATTCTTTTGAAGAACTGACCATGATAATAGTCATAAATCCTTGCCCTGCATATTTGTCTTGCATTATGGACAGAAGAGACTGAAAATCTTGTATTAATTCTTGTGGAGTCCAACCCACCTCCAAACAGAATGCAAGCACAAGTCTTTGAGAGATCTGCTGTGGCATAGTTGGATAAAATCTAGACAGTTATTCACCTGCATCATTGAGCCACTTTTCCAGAAGTGGTTTTAACTTGCACATGTTCTTAAAGCTGAGGTTCAAGGCTTCAAAGCGAGAGATAGTAGTTTGACTGAAGTCATTTCCATAGAGTTTACCCATAGCGAGCCCAACATCACCCTATATGGATTGAAAGGGAATAATATTTTAAACAACACGTGCCATTACAGAACTGCTACTCTTTTATTTGTATGTAAAATTAATCTCATTATGAAGGTATCAACACACACAACTGAGATAACACCCACATTTCTTCCATCTTGGTGTGCTTGCTGCTACTTCTCAGTTGAATTAAATTATCCTTATAAATAATATATTTATAAAAAGTATTTTTAAAGCTGGGCATAAGCCACCCAAAAGCAGAGTTAGCAAAGCTGAATAAAAATGTTAGCTACAGGCCAGATGCTGTTCCAAATTCTATACCTTCAAAGACCCTTTACCTAGTCATTAGTAGGCCTCTCAATTTTAAAATCAATGTTGAATCAAAGGACCTGATCTACTCCTGCTCTGATGAGATGAGACTGACTGAAATGTTATGTATAAAGGATTTAAAAAGAGGATTCCAAAATCTTCCAGTTTCACAGTTATAGGTGAAAATAAATACTAACTGATCACAGCTGACTGACTGAATAGTTCTGGAAGTAGCTGAACACAGGTCCCAAATATAAAGTTTTGCTATATTGTGTCATAGATCAAAATGATAATGACTCCTGGTATTTTTACAACGTAAGGAGGGATGTATCATATCAAATATTTTCAATGATGCAGGGCAATCAATATCTTTGTGCACACTACAAAAGAATCTAAAAATCATAGAATCATAGAGGCGGAAGAGATCACAAGGGCCATACTGTCCAGTGCCCCCTCTTGCCATGTAGAAATACGCAATCAAAGAATTCCTGACAGATGGCCATCCAGCCTTGGTTTAAAAACCTCCAAAAGAGGAGACTTTCCCAAAGTCTGATGCAGTCCAACTGCTCTTACCATTAGATAGTTCTTTCTAATGATTAGGTGGTATCTCTTTTCCTGTAGTTTGAATCCATTGTTCTGTGTCTTAGTCTCTGGAGCAGCAAAAAACAAGCTTGCCCCATCTTCCATATGACATCCCTTCAAACACGTAAATGTGGCTATCATGTTATCTCTTAACCTTTTCTTCTCCAGGCTAAACATCCCGAAGCCACTCATCATAAGGCATGGTTTCCAGGTCTTTTACCATTTAGCTGCCTTGATCAGGACACATTCCAGCTTGTCAATATCCTTAATGAATTGTGGTGCCCAGAATCGGACACAGTACTCCAGGTGAGGTCTGACCAAAGCAGAATAGAATGGTACTATTACTTCCCTCAACCTAGCCACTATGCTTCCATTGATGCAGAATAGAACTGCATTGGCTGTTTTTGCTGCTGCCTTACACTGCTGCCTCATGTTCAGCTTGTGGTCTCCTAAGATCACTTTCACATGTACTGTGATCAAGACAGGCGTCACCCATCCTATATCTATGCATTACATTTTTTCTGCCCAAATATAGTACCTTACATTTCTCCCTGCTGAAATTCATTTTGTTACTTTCGGCACAGCTCTCTAATCCATTCTGAATTCTGATCTCTGTGGTATTAGCTACCCCTTCTAATCACACCACTCAAACTACAAATCGCTTTCACAGACATTTATTTTAAACTGTAAAGTCTTATTTTTAACAAATAAATTGTTCCTTGAAAATTGAAATATAATAAGCAATTAGTGTTTTATATAAACAAATTATTTCCAAAAGACAAAACAATAAATCTGCAAGAGCCTGAAAGTAACCTACTGTGCCACTGGCAAAGAATTCTCTCTCAAACACACAACATACACACACAATCTCATTATGAGAATTTAATCTTTATTACTTAGCTTTTCTAATTACTACCCTGTTACTTAATTAAGCAATCAGTATCATTAAAAACTAATTATGTATATAGCTTGTACAACAGAATGGTTAAGTAAATACTATGCAACTTGGCATCCTATTGGTGAAATGTTTTATTGGTGAAATGTACAGACAAATACTAGAAGACACCCTTCACCTTGGGTGACTTTTGATACATAAGTGACATTTTTACCTTATTTTAGCTGAGCAATGATTAGGTTGAACAATATAACAATCAGTCAACAGAATTTCAGGGTTTTTTTCTTCCACAAGTGCATACATGTGAAGAAGTTGCAGCCGCTTATTACATTTCAAATAACATTACAAATAATAGATTCATTGTGGCATATGAGCTATGGAACTCTTTGTTTCAAATGAACTGTCTAGACCTTTCTTCACTGGCCTTTCACCATCAATTGTGCCTTTCTGAGTATGGCTTGATTTCTGCTCCTTCCCATGCAGGATTTTATTTAGATTCCTTACCATTGTCCTTGTGCTTTGTAGTGTGAAAAATAAAAACTGCCTCATACTGAATTGATTGTTTTTAACCTATGAAATTATCCACCGTGAGAATTTTATTTTAAATAAAAAACGTGAAAAATCTTCAAAATGAATGATGTTTACAATGATGAGTCCAGATAAGGGTTTTTAGAAGCAGAACAGGCAACTCCTTCTCTTAATGAAGTACTAATAATCACTTGTATCCCACTTGATCATAGTGCTCTAACAGATGCAATTATCTAAGAAAGACATAGTTGATATAATAGAGATAAGGAGACGGAAGACAAAGGCGGTAGAAAGGGTGTGTACAATGAAAAGAACAGGTTGCTTACCTGTAACTGTGGTTCTTCGAGTGGTCATCTGTGCCATCATACACTAGGAGCTTTAGCGCCTGCGCGGTAGCGTTCGGAAACTTCTAGAGCTTGTTCGCTTGGCGGGAACCCCTCCCCCACGCCGGTACTGCGCATGCTCCTCCCGCCGAGCAACGGTCTCTCCTCAGTTCTTTCTCGTCCGCCGTCGCGTACGGAAGGTTCTTTAGTTTGTTCCTCTCACTTTTGTGCTTGGCTTGCTGTTTTCACGGTTTTACAGATTTTGGACTGTCTCTGACCTCTCTCTCGGACTCCCCCTTCGGTTTTGGTCTTTTCGGATTTTCGCAGTTTGGCGTTCTTCGTCTTATGTCCGCGCTCTTCAAGAAGTGCGTGTCCTGCGGGCGCAAGGTTGCCCTCAACGACAGCCACAAGGAGTGTCTCTTCTGTTTGGGTGAGTCCCACAACATCCGGACTTGCCCAATTTGCCGGGATTTTACTACCCAAACTCTCCGCAACCGGTCCGCGAGACTTAAGTCTTATTGTTGGGAACAGTCTCTGCGGGCGATAGACGAGACCTCCACTTCCAAGATGGCCGACAAGAAGACGACCACGCCATCGACGGTATCGGCGGCTGCCGTTCCGTCCACCTCGTCGGTATCGGGCTCGGTACCGGCGAAAACGCCGATCTCGGCGTTACCGAGGATCCCGAAGCTGTCGGCGGCTGCCAAGTCAGCGAAAGGATCCTCGACGGCGAGGAAGGCTGAGGCTCCCCTGACGGAGACGCCTGCTAAAAAGCGCCCTGCTCCGGACGGAGGCAAGGGCAAGGAGAAGGAGAAGAAGAAGAAGAAGAAGGAGAAGAAGCGCTCCCCGGCTGGGGACGTTCAACCTCCTACTCCTCCTCCTACTCAGCAGCCTTCCAAAGGGCGAGGCGAGTCCGTCGATCGCTCGGATGAGGAGATCGAGGACGTTCCCCAACAGCGCCCGGACTCGCCTGTGGCAGACCCTCCAACCCTGGTGGAGGAGCGCCACCGCCCTCCTAGCCGTCGCAGGTCGGCCGACCTGGAGCAGAGAGAGCCCTCTGCTTCTCCGGAGCGGCGTTCGACCTCCTTCCGGTCCCGGTCCCGCTCTTCCGAGCGTCCGGTGGCCTCGCCACCTCCTAGGGAGACAAGAGAGGAACAACCTCGCTCGTCTGCCTCCAGATACACCTCGGCGTCCTACGTGGCCAGGTACGCGAGGGAATCTGAATGGAGAGAGCGCCCGGCCTCTTATCGGTCACATTCGCCATCGTACCGGGATCGGTACCATCGTGGCCCGAGTCGCTGGGAGACCTTCCGGAGGTCCCGGTCACCTCGTCGACAGCGCGAGTCGCGCTCGCCTAGAGGGGACGAGGCTCAGTACCGTCGACGCCGAAGCCGATCTCCGTCGGACCGCCGCTCCTTCAGCCGCTCTCCCTCTCCTCGATATCATAGGGCGAGGGAGCCTTCACCTCGGTATCGGGCGATATCGCCACCTCCTAGGGTCACGGCAACGGCGACGCGCCCTACGGAGTCGGTGGTGACTGAGCGGGCTACGACGACGTCAGCCTGCCAGACTACCCCTGTCACCACTAAGAAGGTGAAGTCAGTAGTCAGCCAGCCCAAGCGGGACGCTGCTACTACCACCGCCCCGGCTGCAGAGAAGCCTAGGAAGGCAACACCTGTGGCGACTGCGAAGGAGCCGGAAAGCGAGCGGCGAGAGGACTCACCGACCTCAGAGTCGTACGACTCGAGTGCGGAATCAGAGGTGTCTGAGGCGGCCTCCCAGGAGTCTCCTCCGCTGGGATTCGGGGACCCGATCCCAGATTCTGCTCCAGAGGACGTCCACCAGTTCTCTGCGATGCTGCTCCGCATGGCCACTACCCTCGGCCTTAAGATCGCCGATGCGGAGCCGGAGGACGACGACCCAGCCTTCTCCGTCTTCGAGGAGAAGCGACCTGCCACGGCCCCGCTGCCTCTCCTGCCCCGGGTATCCAGACTGGTGAAGGCCGCCTGGGATAGGCCGGCCTCGGCTCAGCCGATACCGCAGCGGTTGGAACACCTCTACAGGGTGCAGAAGGATAACGCCGGTTATCTCTTTAATCACCCTGCACCGAACTCTGTGGTGGTCGAGTCGGCACAGACGAAAGGCTCCGGCAGGCAACACACCACCCCGCCGGACAGAGAGGGCAGGAAGTTGGACGCCTATGCAAGAAGGTTCTATTCCGCCGCCTCCTTGCAGATCAGGCTGTCCAACACTCAGGCTTGCCTCGCGGCATACCTGAAAAAGGTGCTCGATCGCCTGCAACCGGCGATGGAGGCGGTACCGGAGGACATCCGCCAAGCCTCCTCCGTGATCTTCAACGAGGCCATCTCCATCGCTCGGCAGCAGATGGCCTCCTCCAGGCACGCAGTGGAGATTGCCTCCCGGGTCATGGCGGGATCCATCGGCCTGCGCCGCCATGCTTGGCTGCGGCCGGCCGACATCCAGGAGGACACCAGAAGGAGGATTGAAGATCTCCCCTTCGACGGTGAGGGTCTATTCAATTCGTCCACAGACGAAGCTTTGGACAACCTCGTTAAGGCGAGGCTGACCGCCAAGAAGATCGGGCTACAGCCGGCCACGCAAGCCCGCAGGGCCTCCACCTTCCGCCCAACCTGGCGACGATCTTCCACCTCGTCGTTCCAGCGTTCGGCCCAGTCTGGACAGTCGAGACCGTCCTCCGGCTCATCGGCCAGACGCACGATTAGACGACGCCCGGCTTCGTCCAAGAAGTCCTCCTCCGAGACAAAGTCTCGGTTTTGACGTGCCTGGCAGGACCTACCAATACCCACTCTTCAGCCTACCATCAGCGCTCGGAGACCGACCGACTCTGGCTCGACATCTCGCGGAGTGGCAGTGTGTCACTACGGACTCTTGGGTGCTTTCCATCGTCCGTCTTGGCTACGCCATCGAGTTTCTCGATATTCCTCCTCGAGGCGTTTACTATTCCACGCCATCGAGTCCGGCCCTCCTGGAAGAGATCCAATCCCTCCTCCAGAAAGGGGCGATCGAGCAGCTCCCGCAAGAGGCCAAGACCACCGGCTTCTTTTCCAGGTACTTCACGGTACCGAAAGCCGACGGTACCCTCCGGCCGATCCTAGACCTCAGAGGCGTGAACTACTACATCCGCCCCAAAAGGTTCAAGATGGTCACGATACCGTCGATCCTGCCCTTCCTACATCGAGGGGACTGGTTCGCCTCCATCGATCTCCGAGACGCATATTTCCATATCGCCATTCGCCCGCAGCACAGACGGTACCTCCGCTTCGCAGTCGACGACACCTGTTACCAGTACAAGGTGCTGCCGTTTGGACTCTCGACTGCCCCAAGGGTCTTCACCAAGTGCATGGCCCCGGTGGTATCCTTCCTGCGGACGAAGGGTGCTTCTTGAAGAGTGCGGACATAAGACGAAGAACGCCAAACTGCGAAAATCCAAAAAGACCAAAACCGAAGGGGGAGTCCGAGAGAGAGGTCAGAGACAGTCCAAAATCCGTAAAACCGTGAAAACAGCAAGCCAAGCACAAAAGTGAGAGGAACAAACTAAAGAACCTTCCATACGCGACGGCGGACGAGAAAGAACTGAGGAGAGACCGTTGCTCGGCGGGAGGAGCATGCGCAGTACCGGCGTGGGGGAGGGGTTCCCGCCAAGCGAACAAGCTCTAGAAGTTTCCGAACGCTACCGCGCAGGCGCTAAAGCTCCTAGTGTATGAAGGCACAGAGACCACGAAGAAGAACTTTCCACTCAATTATTCAAGTGACTAGCACTGTGTCAGCAACAGTAAACACACTGAAGAGTTACAAAGAGGCTTAATAAGATTTGCTTCTGAGTAAACATGGGGTAGGTGTGGGTTTAGTTTAATGAAGGGTAGGCAACTGTACAGGGCCAATGTTCACCCCATGCTCCCCTACAGGCTGCACTGGGGGACAAACTGTAGCCTGCAGGGGGGCATGAGATGAAAACTGTCCTCATACAGTTGCCCACCCTCTGTTTAACCAAACTCACACCTATCCCATGTTTTCTCAGAAGTAAATGGTGCACTGGAAGTGACACTACATTATTTCCAGCTTCAAATTAATTTTTGGCAGTTTCATGGTGAAGAGGTTTGGAATGAATATGAGAGGTAAACAGCCACAACTGTAGGCGTTTTTGCTGCATTCTGGACACTTTTCAGGTGAAACGTCCTGAAAAATTGTAATTTTTTAAAAAATAGGTCATTCAAGAAGCTTTGCGGGTCTCCGTGCGATGGGGTGTCGGGCTACAGAGATGGGATTCAGGGCTGTATGTTTCCCATCCCTAACCTGAATGAAATTTTTGACTCCAAACTTACCAAATCCTTATGTGTTCCACTGAAGGAGAGTGTGGATAGAAAGCAGAACAGAAGAGGAAAAGAGAAGGAAATACGATGGAGTGGGGTTGAAGGATTTTTTTCATTTATTTAATCACCTAGCACTGTATGAACAACTATAACCATTCTAAGATTACAAAGGGATTCTCTGGGGCTCAACCTAAATAATAACATGCAATGCAACCAGAATAAAATCAATAAAGAATGAAAAAGAACAATCTCTCAATCATCAAAAGAAACAAAGGCCAATGGTTGTGTGTGGACGGGTGGGTGGGAGGACGTCAGCCTTCCAGGCCTAGATGATCTGACATTCTTTAAGGCTGTTTAAGAACTAAGCAAATGACTCCTCCATTCCAGTATCACTTTTTTTCTTTCAGTTTTTCTTCAATTTCCTCCCAGTTTTAGCAATTCAACTGTAACCCAATTATTCCTTTGCTGGGTTTCCAGAACTTTCTCTGTTTCATTCCCTAATCCCAAAGACAACTGTGTCAAAGCAAGCAAATTAGCCTGTCTAACAACAGAGCCACATGATATACTTTCTTCACTTCTAATCCTTCTTCTGCTTAGGTCCTCTTATCTTACTGAATCCCTTGCCACAAGAGCACCCACTTTACTGAATTGTGATGATATAAAATAACTATTAGCTAATTCAAGTATAGGACTGGCTTCACTATTAATGGAAAATGCAGAGCTGAGCTAAAACAGAAAAATAAAAAGTGCCCTTGTTCATCTTAAAGGCAGATGAGAGTAACATGGATTTATTCTGTACTGAATGGAGTCATATCCTTCACTGAAGATACAGGTCTGAAGTTTGGGTATGCTCCTGGATTCAACTATGAACCTGGATTTCCAAGTTTTGGTGGTGGTTAAGAATGCATCTGTTTGCCAGCTACAGCTGTTCCTGGACCTGATTTTGGTGGCCATGGCGATACATTCCTTCACTACATCCCATTTCAAATATGTAACATGTTCTACAAGGTGCTGCTTTTGAAGAATATTCAGTTATTAGGAACATGTAACTCCTGTTACAAGAGCTCCACAGATTGTGGGTCTATTTCCAGGCACAAACCAAAGTTGTGTTTCTAATCTGTAAAATCCTATTATGACTTGGGTCCAGGCAGTATGAAATGCTGAACATGGCCACAGAAGCTTGACTGGTTTTAAAATCCACAGGAGAAAATCTTCTTCTCCTGGTTACCACCACCTTCAGAAGTCCATTTGGTGTGTATTTGTTTAATGTCAGGTGGGTGAATGGAAAAGCAACTGTCATTCAGGAGATAATCCTAGATGAGCATACTGACCTTGCCTGTATCACAAAGAGTTGGTTGGATCAGGCTAGGGTGTATCAGTCTTTCCCAGCTTTGTCCACCAGGTTACTCTGTGCAGCAGCAGGTCAGATCTAGGGGGCAGGGAGGTGGAGTTGCAGTGGCCTATTATGATTCCATCTCCCCAGCCAAGTGCTCCATCCTGCAGTCTGCATGGTTTAATTTTATGTATTTAAATCTGGGTGACTGGAACAGATTACAGATTCTGTTGATGTACCACAAATTCCACTGCTCAACCTTCTCCCTTCCTCAGCTAGCCAGGATGGTTTTGGAGTTGGCATTGGAGTTCCTTCAGCTTGTGCTGCTGGGAGGTTTCAACATCCATGCTGAGACTGCCTTTTCAGGAGTAGCTCAGGACTTCATGTCTGTTATGATAACCGTGGGTCTGTCCCAAGTGGTATCTGGACCTTGTCTTCTGTGCTGGATGGGATGATAGCAATCTGGATGGAAGGAATTTCTATAGTTCCATTGTCATGGATACACCACTACTTGGTCAGATTTAGACTCAACGGGATTCAGCACCTCTTCAGGGCTGGGGGACTGATTAAGATACTCTGCCCCAGGACACTTACAAAGCTAGATGGATGCTTCATAACTCTTGGAGAGTTTCCTGTTTGTTGCCTTGGCAGGTGGCTTTGTCAAAGCCTTGGTTGAAGTATGGTATGAAAAAATGACTAGGGCAATGGACACAATTGTTTCCACTCACAGAATAGAGCTAAACCAGTCCTTAGTTCTCTAGGGAATTGGAAACAATGAAATGAATGAGACAGTGACTACAGAGACATTGGCAGAAAACTCAGAGCAAATCTGACTGAACATTGGTTGGAGCCTATTTGAAGGCCTACTCTGTGGCAACACGGGGCAGCGGAAAGGTGAAAACACAGGTCCACAGCTTGGGTGTACGCTTGGATTCAGTCCTGACTCTGGATGTTCAGGTTTCTGTGGTGGCCAGGAGTGCATGTGCATAGTTAAAGCTAGTGAGACAGGTGCACCCCTTCCTTGAGATGTCTGTCTTGGCCGCAGTGACATACACTTTAGTTACATCCTGATTGGTTTACTGCATTGTACTTTAAGTGGGGATGACTTTGAAGAGTGTTCAGAAACTTCAACTGGTCCAAACAGCTGCAGCCAGATTACTAACAGATGCTGGTTAGATGGAGCACATCTTGTTGCAATAGGTCCACTGTCTCCTGGTCTGTTTCTCAGCACAATTCAAAGTGCTGGTTTTGATCTACAAGTGCTGGTTTTGAGCCTATACAGCTCAGGCCTAGGCTATTTAAAGGACTATATGAGTCTGCCTGAGCTCTAAGATATGCAAGGGAGGCACTTCTCTCTACCCCGCCACCTTCCCAGGCACCGCTGGTGGAAGCACAGGAGAAGGTCTTGTCCGCAACTCCCTTCCTGGGGACGTTAGGATGGCCCCTCCTTTACTTTTCTTTTTGGTGACAGGTTAAGATATATCCTTTCCAGCAAGCTTTCAGAAACTGACTTTAACAAAAATTACTTTTATAGTGCTGTACTTTTTAAAATCAGTTTTAAAATAAAATTCTAATTGATTCAACACTGTTTTAATATTGATTTTGTATGCTTTTAACTAGATGTGTTTTATTGCATTCTATCTTTTTGTAAGCCACCTTGAGTCCCAGCATAGGAGAAAAGCAAGATATAAATGAAGTGATAGATGGACATGAGAGAGGGCATTGTCAGTAGCTGATTCTGGGTTATGTAACCTCTTTCTAAGGAAGGACAGTATACTCCTTCGCTGATGTTCCAGTGGCAAGCAGATACTTCTATTCAAGCATACCCTGGGCCTGTTATGGTCATGAGTTTAAAGGATGCGCTGGATTTTCAATATTTTAATTTCTATTTATTATTACTGTATTATTCTAATTTTGTTTCTGTCTTAATATTATTTTAATTCATTTGTTAATATATATAATTTATTGTGTTTTTACTAGAACACCATTTTCATTAACACACAATGAAAAATGATAAGAGCCCTTTTTCTTCCAGATGCAAACCATGGTTCCTGTATCTCTTCTAGGAAAGTCTTCAGTCTCACCTGAGTGAATCCAAGTTTGATCCGTCTTTGTTTGAATGTCTTGGCAAATTGCTCAAGCTCCTCAAGATCACTGGGCTCTTCCAAGCTGGGAGTATCAATTCGCTTTGGTGTTGACTGGTTCTGTGGAAGTGGCTGAATAGGGGTTGCTGCTATTGTGCGTGTTGGGGTTGCTGGCTGCTAAGAAATACCAGAAATATGAGAAAGTAAACAATTGTAAATGCTTTACATTTATCATCTTACTCCTTATCAAAATAATAAAACTACAATGTTTTTTGGTAGAAACGATTCAAGGAGTAAAAAATGGACATTGTAATTAAAAGATAAATAATGAATATTAAGCACACTTCTTGGGTAAGTAATATCTTTTATTTACAATCGTTCATTTCTAAAATGGGCATCAACAATCTATTGAGTATTCTGAAAAGGATTTTTTAAAAACTCAATAGTGCAATTCCAAAGCAACAAATTTCATAAGAGTTTCTTAGCATTTCAGTTTTTCTTTTTAAAATGTACGGTCTCCTCTTTTCCCAAGATCGATTTCTTTCACTGAAGCAAGGAATTCCACATTTAAACAAACATAGGATCTGACGGTGTGGGCGCTCACTTATACTTCTGGTGAAGGCCCATAAGAAGGAGGCATGTGAGACCAAGAAGTGAGCAGAGGAGAAGGGAAGTGAAAATATCCAAACAGACACAGGAGAGTGATTATGACAAAACATTTTAGCACATTACCATGATGTGTTAGATGTGTTTTGAAAAGACAAATTTGGGACTGATTTAGAGCTGCAGCTGTTCTTTGAATATGAACAGCCTTCTACTGAAAAGCAAATGTTGGAAATAATGTAAAAGGTTTGGTCTACTTGCTATTTTACACACGTAAATCATACAGTCATCAACATATGCCTGTAAAGATGCCATTTTAGTTTTAATATGATTTAGAACTTCTATTATCCTCACTTCCTATGTGAACATTAATGAAATTTTCCAATAATTCACTAATTAATAGAAAATGTAGTTTGACACACAGATTAACATGTCATGGCCAGAGTACAAGTTTATGTAGAAACTGTCAGTGACCTTTTCAAGAGAGATACAGATACTCACTTATTATGTTGAAGAATGAGCTCAAAAACTTTTCTCATGCACAAGGCATAAATGGGGCAGCACGGTGTACTGGTCTAAGCACTGGACTACAGCAGTAGAGATTAGAGTTTGATTCCCCGCTTGACTATGGAAACCCACTGACTATCACATCCGCTAAGCCCCAGAAAAATGTAAGTTAGAAACACCTTGAAAAACAGCAACAACAACAACATGGCATAAATATTCCCATCTATCACATCAAACAGAACAAGAAACTTTAGAGAAAAGACTGACCTGAGAGGTGAAAGTGATGCTTGGCTGAGACTGCAGGAGGTTGGCTTGGCTTTGCTGAGGTAGTTGCGTTAAGAGATTCTGCGCTTGCAGGAGACCTAAAAGAGACACAGAATGTACTCTTCTTTAGGTAGGTTAATAACTCTGCCTATTGATGACAAAAGTCTATTTAAAGCATGTCAACTCCCCCCCCTCAAAAAAGGGAACCGGAACAGGAAAGGGAGTATTAATATTCTGGGACATCACAATGCTTTCAGAGAAGAAAACAGTGCCCCCCCAAAAAAAATGAGCTAACTTTCATTCATCTAGGAGTACGTTTCGATACTTCTATGAAGCATTATAGCAAATGACAAATGAAGCTAGACAGTCTAATGAGAGTAGAGAGGAAAAGTAGGACAGAAATGTATCAAGGTAGGAGTGATGCAGAAGGGGTATCTTATTTTTCTTGTTGTCAAAATACTCCCCCAAAATAACATGCTATAGAAGGGATCAGAGTGAGAGTTCTACCAGGGGACAGCGATGATTAAATGCTTTTGAATATCATAACCTTACATCAATATATTTGTTTGTTTACAGACTTTGGGCCTTTTTAGACACAGACTATGTTATATAATATTATGTAAATGACCTTGCATGAGTCTCTGGGCAGTATGCTTCCTCCTCCTCCTCTGGCACAGGCTAAGAAGACCAAAAGCTATCACTCCCATTTTTAAAGTAAGTATAACTACCCCTCATGTTTAAACATGGGGAAACTCTGATCAGTTTAAACAAGGCTAGATCACACAATGATCAATGTTCAATGGCTTATTGGCTAACTACTGCATAAGCTAACCCTAGTTGTCCAAGTTTTTGATGTAACAGTGAATTGCAGCTAATTTCCCAAAGCTGCTGATCTCGTCTTACCAGGCACTCTAGGGGAAGAGAGATGAAAGGGAAGCATGCAATCCCAATGCTCATTCATACAACACTACACTATAGGCTACCATTAAATCTGAATGGGACAGATCTATGCAAATGCTGATGAGAAAGATAAACATACTCCCCTTTCTCTATAATGCTTACGGTAAGCTTAAAAGCAGTAGAACTTTCTGGGGAAATGTCCACTCAGCCAACTAGGTATGTCTTGCTACATGATTGATCCTCAAGCAAGTGCTGCTGTTGAGGGAATGCAGATAACTGAAACGGGAGAGATAACTTCATTCCCCCACTCCCCCGTTGTCACACTACAAATTCAGAATTTTTTTCCCTAAGATTTTCAACCTCGTTTCTCAAATAATAGGGCTTCTTGAAGAAGATAGCCATACAGTCCCAACAAGGGATCAAGCTTTTCTCCTTCTAAAACTTACATGCTTGAATACCAAAAGTTCCTCCATGGTGATTTGCCTGCAAGAAAGTATTCTTAAAGGACTTGTTCAAAATAGAAAACTTTAATGCAAATATCTTCACTATGTTCTTTCAAATATGAATTGCTCACCCTGCTGCCCCTGCGGTGTTTGTGAGATGATGAACTGTGCTGGTTGCAAGTTGGTTGTAGGATGCACCAGCACAAACTGTTGCAAGTTGAGATTCTGTTGTTGGAGCTGCTGCAGGTGCTGCAAATCCTTCAAGAAGAAAATGTATTAAGAGATAATCAATCTAAATATTCATTCTCTCTTTCTAAAAAACCCACAACATAGCCCTTTTAAAAAAGATGAATTCCCCAATACATCTATATATGACCTTAAGGGCAAATACGGCAACAGCAAGGGGGAAAAAACCCACCATCATCACCACCACCCCTCTTAAAAAACCAAAGTAAATGTTCTAGGGAAAAAATGTTGCTAACAATTATAAAAATGGAAATGTTTATATACAGTTCTGGAATTCCTAATTAGTATTTCTGTCGTCAAACTCTTGGAGTAATATCATCATATTCACTAAGAGAAATAAATTCTCAGCTTCAGGCAAAGCAGATGTTTTAGGCTATCATGGAACTCTGCTTGCATCCTTCTGCCTCTGTCCCTGCCCTTTTCTGGTGGTGGGAGTTAGAAGAGGCAAAAGAAAAGAGTAACTGCTGCTCTCTCACCAGTGTACCACGCTCATGAACAGAAGCAGGATTTAATGAATTCTGCCTCTGCCTCTACTGCCTCATAAGCTTGTCTCCAGGCAAGCAAATAAATGAAGAAGGGGTGGCAGAAGGCGAGAAGGTAAAAAGACTTACTCTCCTCTCTGCTTCCTATTTATGCTGGGACATATTTAAAATGTAGTGGAGAGGTGAGAACTTCATTGAGTAGTATGCTCTTTGGGCATTATCTTTCATTATGACCATATTTATCAGTTTTATTCATCATACAATTAACATGAGAAGTCATACTGGGGGACTGACAATGGCTCATGGTGGCCTGAAAAGGAAGATTTCAAATGCAACAAAACTAGCTCGCTACAACTACTAAAAGAAAGAGAAAAACACCAAGAGTTGAAGTGACACAAGCAGGCTATGAAAAATGAAATATAATTTATTCTCAAAAAAATGCTAAGACTGCCTTTGTACATGATCTCTCTTTGTCTTTATATGTATAATTATGTTTGTACATTCCTAACAAGTAGCTGAAACAGAGGCCTACAAATAATACAATATAAAGTTTCAAAATCTGCCAGCAACTATTCATCACTATCACTGTTTTATCCCTATTCCCATATGTAATTTCTGTTGGTGACTGCAGTTTGGGTAAGTCATGTATATAAAATCACTTAATTAAAATAAACTGATGCCTCTGATGCAGAGATCGAGTCAGTGAAATTAATTATTCAAGAATAATCCTATTAAAAACAAACAGTTATTTGAGTAATGTGTTTACAACAGCAATTCAAAGAAGCAAAGATAGACTCTATTTAAAGAGCAAGTCCATCATATACAGAATCGCCAGTTTAAGATGGAAAAAGATGCAGAACTTTCTAAATGTACCGATCATATGTATTTTTAAAATTAAAACTCACTCCCCTTTCAGGATACCATAAATATTTTCATGTTCATTTTTATCAAAAAGCCTATGAGGTCAGTATCATATTATCAAAAAGCCTATGAGGTCAGTGCAAAGTTGACCAGCAAGCAGAAAAGTGAACCCAGGTCTTCCGGGTTGAATCCAACGCTACGCCAGATCAAATAACTCCCTGTGAATATCATCTACTGGAAGAATAGGTCCAGTTCAAACTTAACAACTAAATCTTGGCACTGTGAACAGACTTCTTGCTTGCATTATCCCTTTCATTTGCATATTTTAATCTCTTTATATACTTTCTGGCTTGCATGTACCACAGCTTACCAGAATCAGAAACTGACTTTAAACCATATTTTCCAGATCTGTTTGGACACATAGGTGTTGCAATGATATATAATTTGCACAAATTAAGAAGTAAGGAAACAAAGTAGAATACAGCAGTGGAGAAGGAAGGACGCAAACACAAAGTCCATACATACATGAATATTTTGACTGAAGTTATAGCTTTCCATAATAGGGATGTGCAATCTTTGGAAATTCAAGGACAAAGTTGATTTTGAGGTATGGCATTTAAATATAGTGACTTGTAAACCCTTATTAAGTTGCTCTCTGGACAGACACAAAGAAAACATGTTTGGTCAGACCAAATCCCTCACCCCATTAAAAGCTCACCTGTGCAATTTGTATGGGCTGAGATAGAGGGATCTGTGTCATGGGCGTTGCAGCAGAAGCTGAGATGGTGGCGCCTGCAGCATTGTGCTGCTGACTGGCTGAATGCTGCACTGCAGCTGCCAGCAACTGTGCCTGTGCCTGTTGTAGCAATAACTGCTGCTGGGCTGGTGTTAACGTGAGCTAGAAACAAGTTTTAGGACAGTAGTTAATAACACAAACAATAATTGCTTTTGCAAACGTAATTCTTTACTCTTGAGTATCTTCCACAGAAAATGCTAACATCTATAAAGAGCAGCTGTTTGCTCCAGGTAAGACAGAAATCAACCTACATAGCTAATTTCACATAATGGAAATGGTACTGGCACAACCATTATACTACTGCAACCACTGCAACTACTGGGATTATAGAAGTGTCTCTACGGTTCTGCTTCAAGATTAATGCAAAAAAAAAAAGTAATTAGCAAGCAAGCAATGCAGAGAAACAGCACTGACAGGAAATAGCAAGCAAAAAGAACAAGCCATCACTGACAGGCTATGAAAGGAAATTTACACCCACCAAAAGCACAGGCGATTAGCCAGATGAATGAGAAATAGCAATACTGGCGATGGTTACCAAACAAACTGATAATACTCCAGCTGCTTCACATTAGCATGAATCCCTGCCATATTCCATCATCTCCATTATGCCTTAAGATATAGCCAAGGAACATGTGCACCATTTGTTCTCCTCCAAGTTCCCCCTCCTCCATCTGCCTTTTTGTTTTGATAGGATTGAGCTGCTAGGTTGACATCTCTGCCAGTTTCCAAACACATATTATCTCTATGAAACAGGTGGTGTCAGAGTCCCTCCAACACATGAATATTCTCCCCAGTTTCCATTTTAACAAAGCCCCTAACTTCAAAGACCTCAATGTAGAAAGGACCAGTTTGGCAAAAAGATATATATCATGTTTGGACACATTTTAAGAATCTTCCCTGTGTGTGTATCCACATGCATTTATATACACACACATCATTGTTGTGTGTACATACACATAACACAAAAAACATATACACATGTACTCATGCACCACTGTCCCAAGTATGAAGAAAGAAATTCACTGTAGAGTAAAATCAAACTGAAGATAACAGTCATTTATATAATTTTAATGTGAAGTATTTGTTCTCAACAAACAGTCACTGTTAGTCAACAAAGACAAGACTAAGTAGAAAGATTATTGCTCTGCTTTAGGTACAAGATAAGTTCCTGTAAAGAGAACTAAATTTAAGATAGGTGAAGCCTATTTTCAGAGCTCAAACATATGGGAGGCAAAGACTCTGAGTCTCCTTCAACTCTCAAATGCTCAAAATTGCAGAAACAACCTTCACTTTTTACTCTCCAAGTTGTTCTAGCATACATTTTTGCAAGTGAAAGCAACACTTAACAGCTTAACACAGAAAGCTTGCCATTCCATATGAACTTTTAGAAAGAGCAGATTTAAAATTATTTTGTGTATGGAAAAGAGAATCTCAGCAAATCTGATGGCATAAAAGATAGCACTCTATTAAAAATACTTAAATAGTTGATTTCCAATTGATAGCTAAGACCAAGGCTTTAATCTCATATCTGATATATCAACATACTTTCCCTGCATAAGTCACAATACAGTCTCTGTGACGTCAATAGCTTCAGCAAGAATGTGTCAGCACTGAAGCCAACATATTACAAAACAAATAAAATATGGAACAAAGATCTTACTTTCACAGAACTAATATATAAAAATAAATGTACTACAATTTACCGACAAGTGGGTTGATAAAGATTGCCTATTTCGTAAGTCATCTTTCTACTCCTTGGCAAAATAGAGAATCAACTGAGGTGGCAACTTACACAGGGACAGGAGTTTCTTCAGACAGGGTGGGATCAGGCAATACAGTATTTTAAAACGTCAAAATTAGTACTCTGAACTGGGCGAACAAGCCAACAGTACCATACAAAAGCATATCATGAACCACACCAACAAGTGTCACTCACAACTCTAGAAAAAAGAAAAATATAATCTATTCTTGGGTCTCCCTCTGGACATAGAATAAGGACAGTCAAAGCAAGTCTTAGTCTATGATAGTCAGAGACTGAAGAGTATTAAGAATATTACAGTTTCTTCCAGATCTGTCTGGAAATATAATTCAGCAATTCACTTCTTTCCTTGTAAGTGTTTGGTGGGTAATGGACCAACATGAAACTGTAACTCATCATAATTCATTCAGGTTCAACTTACCCCCGTGATCTGTCCTCCGGCTAGCATGAGCTGGGTCTGGGGTATGGCCGCCTGAACTGAAGGCTGCTGGGAAGGCTGGCTTGGCTGCTGACTGTCCACAGATTCTTCATTAGATTTAGACTAGGAAAGAAAGGCACACACCTTTGCTGAGATATATACTGACACAGGTATAACACAGACACAGCGATTTTGGTACTGTATTTTAAATATCTACACATAACAAGCTTTTTGATTAACTTAAATCACTAAACTTCACCCCACCGCCAACCCTTGCTTCTTTTAACAAACTGTTGCTATATGCAACTTTAGATAGTGAACGGGAATTTTTTTTGCTACTAAATATATTAAACCATTATCAACTGTGTAAGACACAGCCTTTTAAAAATATCCTCCCTGTCCAGTCCACTTCCCTCCATCTACGCTATGCACAATGTTGCAGACAGAGCTGTATCACACATGTACAGAGTATATGGGGCTGTCCAATACTATTACTAATAGGAAAGCTTCTTGTTACTAGGATCCAAAGCACTGACGCTTTGGACCAGACAAATACATCATTCTTGTATATTTCTAGTAAACATAAGATTTTAACCCAAATGAAGGACTAACCTGAAAGGTATACACAGAATGGCATAACAGAGGGCTGGCTGGGAGTGGAGGGGAGTAAATTTACTCTACACATCTTGTCTCTAAGTAGCAGAAATTTGGTATTTATATAGGCAAGCACATTTCATTTATTTAAAACTATTTTATAAAAGGAGAAATTAGTGTAGCCATGAGAAAGGAAATGCAAGCAAGAAAGGACATGAAAAGAAAAAACAAGAAGAGGTGGTTTATGCTAATTAAAACTGCTTATGCAGAACATTAAAATTCTGCATAGATTTGCATATTTTCCACCACCTGTTTTGGGGACTGCAGAGCAGGCTAATTAACATAGAGGGCCTGATTAATTCTGCCAGTCATTGAGAGATAATTACAGCACAGGACTGTAAACATTCTGCACTGGAGATATAGCCTGTTTGCCAACATCTCTCTCAGGGACTGAAAGTTTACCATGGCAACCAAGGCAATTTTCAGCCGCACTCATTTAAAGAGGAAGGTCACTATCTCTTCTTTCTTTCAAAATTATCATATGTAACTAGGTGCATGTTCTAGGGGGGTTTCAAGAATGCTCTATCCTAGTTCTTTAGCCTTATACAGAATGGAGCCACTTCACAATAATACTATATACCTTTTCCTTTTTATCCACTGTTAGAATGTTTTAATGACAAAAGCAAACAAGGATTGTAATGCTATAGGGCATCAGGTAGCTCACAAAGCTTAAGCAGTTAGGCAATGAGCTGTGTCTTCAAGAACAGTGAACAGCTATTTTGGATTTTAACTATGACTGTTTAATAGAAATGTAAATCTTCACATACTTCATTCTCTCATGTAAGAATGAATAACTTCTAAAAGTGTTCTCCCCGCTGTGTGAGATTTCACATTTTGGGGATTTCTTGTTTAAAAAAAAAAAACCTGTACAAATGTTTTTTTGTGCAAAACCCAACATTTTGACTGTTATCATTTTTATATCCTGCTTTTCCCCAATAATGGGACTTACGGTGGCTTGTGACATGCTAAAAAAATAGAGATTAAAAACTATAGAAAAATACTAATAAAAGTATAAATAAAAGCATAAAAAGACAAACAACTTACACAGTTTTTCTTCAGAATGCTTTCTTTTCTGAGCAAAATATTTGTTTTTGAACAAACCTCATTTTTAAACAAGTAAGTTTTTTCCCCAAAAAACATTCTGAAGAGCAAAGCATGAAAATCTGCAAGAATTGTTTATATCTCTACTATTTGCTAGTTAAGAGTAGAACTGGTGAATTAACAGTAATGCAGATAATTTTACATTAGCATCATTTTTTTGCAGCATTGAAAATGTCATTCAACAGTTCTTGGTTCTGTAATAAAATGAGATATATCAAGAGTAATAATGTACTGAAGAGTATTTCTTAATGGCTTCTGAATCACACCAATACTATTTCAAATATTTGATTACATACAAATGTGAAAGACACAATAACACTTACCTGTATGTTTAGGGACTGGGCTGCAGCCTGTAAACTTGATCCAGGGAGCTGAACCTATAAAAATTATTATGTCTATTTTAAAGACAGACTGAGGAGTATTAAAACATCAGCAAGTGTGGTATAGTGGTTTAAACACTGGACTATGACCCTGGACACCAGAGTTTGAATCCCCGCTTGGCCCAATGGAAACTTACTGGGTGACCTTAGGCAAGTTTCACTCTCTCAGCCTCAGATGGAGGCAAAGGCAGACTCCCCTCTGAATAAATTTTGCTAAGAAAACTTTGTGATAGAACCTAGAATCTCAGGGTCATCATAAGCGAGCAACGACTTGAAGGGACAAACAACAAGACAACATTCTTCTAGTTCTCTACATATATAAGTCATTGATAGACAATGACAATTTTATAAAAGAAAGTGGTTGATTCAGACTTAATACCAAACCAAGCCTTCCACTAACCACAATTTATACTCTGAAACATGTTCAGAGTGGCACAAATATAGGTCATTTCCACACTAGCCTGTTATAGCACGATGATTCCACTTTCAACATCCTCTGGAATCCTGGGGTTTGCAGTTTTGGGAGGGACTGGCTGGAAACCCCAGGATTCCAGAGGATGTTGAAAGTGGAATCATCGTGCTATAACAGGTTAGTGAAGAAATGGCTATAGGCAAACCATAGTTTGTGTGATTTCTTTATTTTCTTGATTCACTGATTCTAGTTGTTATTCCAAGCGGTGGCCTCTGAGAGAAAAGCAACACCCCCAACTATAACTTGCCAGTTCACGTAAAAAAGTGGTAGGCAACCTGATTTCATTTAAATGTTTTGGATAACTCCCATAATCCCTAACTATTGGCCATGCTGACTGGGGAATATGTAAGCTGTAGTCCAAAACTTCTGAAGGGAAGTTGCTTGTCCCAGCTTCTAATGATGGTAACGGATAATGGTTCAGCAGCATTCAGAACTACAGCTGGTTAAGTTGTTGGTGACAAAAACAGTCTCGGCATCATGCCAAACCATGGTCTGTGGTTAAGTATGAACTATATTCTGTAGAAGACCTCCAACAGGTAGTCTAACTTTGTTTAAAGATGGATTTTATTTTATTCATTTATACAAATCATTTAGTTTAAGGAGCAATTCCTGGATAGACAGGCCAACAAGAACAACGCCATGGGGACAAAATGTCCACTACTTTGTTTGTTTTATACAATGGATATACCACAGAACAACAGAATAAACATAACCACATGCTTTTTCCACATGCAAATTCAGATTACATGTAGTTTTTGCTAATTAGAATGGTAAGGTTAGATCCTATCAAGAACTAAAACTTGTGTCTACTGGCAAAAGATGCTCTTTTAAAATAACATTATCTTCTATGAAGCTGGTTTCCCAACAGCTGGGAAAAGTAGCAACAACATATTATCAGTCCACTATTTGTAATTTATAAGATACAAACTTTTTCAGCGCTGCTGATCACACTGCCTAATTCGTATATTCAAAAAGTAACCACTGAAGTGACCCTAAAAGCTACACTTGCACAAATCTTAAGGATGAATAAAAAACCAAAACTCTGTAACACACTTTACCGAAAAAGTATATGAGCCGAAGAAGTAGAAAATCTTGAGAACACTACTAAGTTCCAACAATTAAAGATTTAAAACCAGAAGTGTAAATCCCATTATCAATTTCAACTAGGGTTGACCTGCTGAACAATGAGCTAGTAAGTCAACGTTTAGGTAAAATCCCACTGATTCAGTGAGTTTACTCTAGTTAGGATTAAGAACAAGATTTAGTCCACAATACTTATAAAACAATGTAAAAAATGAAAATCCTTTCATAATCTATTTATAAGAAACTGGGAAAGAGCAGATCCTCATTCACAATCAGGTAAAGACTATAGCTATGTCAAGTGTGATAACATGACAATATCTTTTAGGAAAAGATGAGTCATATGATGCACACATGTAAACTGAAGAATAGTTCTGGGAATTCAACAATATATTCCACAAAGAAGCACTATCCTTACAGTATAAGGAAATATTCTGTTGCCTCTTCAAATGTTTCCAACATTTCTGGGCTGGATCCTACAAGATTACAAACATGCCATCTGTCACCAAGCAGACAATTTGTCTCCAAAAAGCTCCCATCTCCAGTGCCAACATCCAGTTTAATCTTCCTGCCCAGTAGCACACTGAGATAGCAGCCATATTAATTATCGAAAGGCTTCCAAGACAGCATCATACACAGCTGTCTTAGAGAATTGGCTAAGTTAATAAACTACCATTTTTGGCTGTTTCCGCTTTCCCCCTCTTTTTTTAGTGGCATGAGTTGATGAATAAAATCTCTTAGGTAAAGCTTATGAAGGCATAAAAGCCCATGTAACTGAGGTCTGAGCTTAATGTGCTCCAAAGCAAAAACTTTCCTATAAGACAGTTTGAATGGTGCCTTGTGGAATTAATCTGGAAAAAAATACTGTACATGAATGGCACAATAAGGTGATGCCAGTTATTGTTACCATTAAGAACGATAGATTTAAGCAAAGCAGATAAAGTAACAGTTGTTGTTCTTGTTGTTCTGTGCCTCCAAGTCATTTCTGACTTATGGCAACCCTAACGCAAACCTGTAACTGGGTTTTCTTCAGAGAGGGGGTTGCCATTGCCTTTCTCTGAGGGTGAAAGTGTGCTTTGCCCAAGCTCCCACAATAGTGTTTCATGGCTGAGTATCAATTTGAGCCCTGGTTTCTCAGAGTCCCTAACACTCAGACCACTATATAATGCTGGCTCTCAAAACTAGTACCCATTTCAAAAGCTCATGATTCAATATCAAAGCATACAGTGGTTAGATTTGCAAGAAAATAAATCAGTTTTGTCAATTCATTCTCCAGTCAGATGAACCTGACAACAATCTGAAGAAAATTTAGGTTGCTGCCCCTACAAACTCAGGGTTCAGCTGAAATGAGTGCTCTTGTATTTATTGATTCATCTGTTGAGGTGTTACAAAAGGCTGGTAAAATGCTACATCAAGAAGCTAGCCATTTGTGCTCCTCTAGTTGTTGCTTGACTGTAATGTATTATTTGTGCAAGCTAAAGTCGATAGAAGTTGCAGTCCAACATACAGAGGGGCACAAATAGGCCAACTCTGTCTTAAATCATTAAATCAATGCACAAGGCTTAGGATCAGATGGTACCATGAGCAGTTAGCTTGAAGATCTTCAGTACAGAGGGGTAGGGTAGGAATGTTAAACTTGTGTTTATGGGTGAAAAAAATGTACATGCAATATCATGCATATTACCACTGTGCAAGTTGTTTCAGTGCCTATATTTTCCTTCAACATCACCTTTCACCACATCGTTTAATGCTACCTTCTCTCTTTATCCACATACACACATGCAACAGTCCATCATACTCAAGTATTACTGGCATTATAGGTCCCTAAACATGAAAAGGCTGATCAAGGCTGATAAAGACCATGCAAATATTTATTTGATCTACAGTCCTCCTTCCATATTCACAGGTTTCACCTTCGCAAATTTGAAAATTCGCAAGGCATGTGTGTGTCTTCCTTTCATTCTCCCCCTCCCATTCTTTTTGTCTTTTGCTCAGACATGTATGTCTTCCTTCCATGTGCCCAGGCAAAAGGCAAACAAATGGGAGGGGAGAGCCCCACACAAAGAAGGAAGGCACACGAGAGCCTTCCCCCTATTCTTCCCCTCTCATTCACTTGCCTCTCGCATGGAAGGGAGCATGTGCACCTGGGCAAAAGGCAAGGGAAGGGAGGAAAGGCCCACACAGGGCTCCTCACTCCCATTTGCCTGCCTTTTGCCTGGGTGCGTGGAGGGAAGGCACATGTGCCTGAGCAAAAGGCAAGTGAATGAGAGGGGGGAGCCCCAGAAAGGAATGCAAGGGAAAGCACTCACTTGGGCAGAGGGAGTTATTTACTGTTTTTGACTTTCATGAGGGGTCTGTGCCCCAAACCCTCACAGAAGTGGAGGGGCCACTGTATTAAATACTTTTAATCTTTCATATGTCTTCACAAACTTTCAAGGTTACCACAACCATTATCAGTAAAAACAGTGACATTCACTATATGTAACATCAACAAGGAGCCAAGAAAGAATATTTGGAAATCACTATTAGTTGAAAACAAATGATTTCAAAAAATAATGGCTAATGAAATAGTGTTTCCATCAGCAGCTGAAAACTCTGATAAAAGAGACCAAAATCTCTTGATTCAAAGAATTCTAGAACCTCAGTAGCACAACCTATACTACCTACCAATGATGTATTTCACCCTTTCTCAACCTTTTTACTTTGGAGGAACCCTTGAAATAATTTTCAGGTCTAAAGGGAAACCCTCCTAGATAAAAATTATTACTATATACACAGCTCAAAAAAGTTCATATTTTACTGGTCACAATCTCTTGTAGAACTCCTAGTAACCTCTTGCAGAACACTAAAGTTCCAGGGAACCCTAGTTAATAAACCTTGATAAATTTGTTTTGTTTGCAACCAGCCTTTCTGAAAAATGGAACTCAACAGCTAATAAAGAAAGCATAACAGATTGAAAACATAAGCTAACTTTAAAAAGCAATGAAAAGCACATCTATAGAAAAAAGAACACCTGCTCCGGTTAAAAGTCCCTTTCGCAATAACCCATCCTAATTGCCACAGGCCTGCATGAATAAAAAGGTCTTTGCTTGCCAGAGGAAGGCAAAGAGGAGGCCACCTTAGTTAACATTATAAGGCACCAGATAGCCCAAAAAAGCCTTACTTTTTGTCCTCTGCATGGGTGGTAGAACCTAGAGAAAGGCTGTACCCACAGATCTCAGAACTTAAGCATGCTGGTGTCGGAGAATACACTCCTCTGAATAAGTTGGACCCAACTAACATAAGCACATCGAACTGTGCCCAGGAACAGACTTACAGCCACAGAAGTTCTCATAACAAACGACTCATAGACCTCCTGTTACCTGACCCTGGTCAACACTTTCAGAGCAGAGGAGAAAGCAACCCCTTGGGTCATCCAATCCAACCTGCAATAAGTGCAGGAATGCACAATTAAAGCATCTCTGAGCAGCAGCCATCCAAACTCTGTTTAGAGCATCTGAGGCTTCTGAGGACTTTTCAAAGGTCAACCCACTGTATTACAACAGTCCAAATATGATCTCACTAAAATGTGAACCATCACTGAAAGATAAGCAATCCCCAGGAATGGATACAGCTAATGCACTATCTTCAGTTGTGCCAATGCAGTCTGGGGCCACTACTGAAATTTGTACATCCAGATTCAGGGATGAATCTAGGAGTACAGTGAAACTGGGACTATAAGACTTCAAGTACAGTGTGATCCTAATCAGGAGAGGATGAAACCTTCTTCCCTAGTCTGCCCTTTGATCTAAAAGAAGGACCACTCTAAACTTCAGCTTATTCACTCTCAGTTCATTACTGACACCAAACACTGATCTAGAACTAGAACAGCTTCCTTGGATGCAGATGGAAGTGGGAGTGGGGGAAAGAGAGAGAGAGGAAAGAGAGAGATTGATTGCATCAGCCTACCAATAGCACCAAACTTGAAAACCATTAACCCTTTACAGTGATACAGAGAATGGGAGTTAAGACAGAATTTGAAGAACCCCACATGCTATGTTCCTCCTTCAGCTAATTTTATGGTTATGATGGATGGAAC
The DNA here is from genome assembly GCA_948474755.1 of Ctenosaura bakeri. Lineage (NCBI taxonomy): Eukaryota > Metazoa > Chordata > Lepidosauria > Squamata > Iguanidae > Ctenosaura > Ctenosaura bakeri. The sequence goes on along the minus strand of CAOLHI010000350.1, from coordinate 1,275,852 downwards.
AATAGGATTCTGATGTTTCCCACTACATCTGTAAAAACAGGAAACAGATTCAGGACAACGGTAACACAAAGTATAATTTTTGCAGCTGTCTCCGTCTCAAATACAGTTTCAGGGCTGGGTGAAAGTAGGAACACTTTCTTACCTGCTTCTCAGAGCCTGGATTCTGATTATGAGAAACAGGTGAAAACCTAACCTGGCCTTACCCTTTTATACATCAATAGCTGCTATGACAGGACAGTGGGTATCAGTTGGGAAAAGGAATGGAAGGCCATCTCAAATTTAATAACAGATACTCTGCAAATATTTAACAATGTAAACATCAATTTTAGACCCTTTGGATCATTTTTTTAAAAATAAGAGACCAGTTAACGAATCTGTATACGAACAAACATTTGCAAGATTTAAGGTAAAAAAATAAAATGAAGTTCCTTCTGTGGTTTATTTTCTACGCCTTTGTTTTCCTTTTTAAACCAGATCAGTATTTCAGCAGAGTCATACAAATTTTCTCGATAGATGTAGTCAATCATCTGCTCAGAAAACATTTATGCAGATACATATGTAGGCATAAATGTAGTGCTCTCCATATGGTCATACAAGACACTGCACAAAATGAACCTGCTCACAGGCCCATAACTCACCCTCCTTATGTTTATGGACAGAAGACTCTTGCTGTTCTTTTCATAGCTTTGACAGCTTCTATTTCCTCCCCACATTGAGCTATGGAGGATTATAAAATTCATTATTTCAAGAGCTTGGTATGTTTCATATTCCTATTGGAACAAGACATCAAAGTTACACTGTTCCATCTGTTCGTGGGCTTGCCTCCCTATTAGGCAGAGAAAGTTTACTTCCATGACTCTTTCTTATATTCAGATTAAAAGAAAACACACAGGTACCTGATGAAGGTGTCCAAGGAAGGCCTGGGCTGTAGAAATTGCTCCTGCGGCAGGCACAGTCTGTTTCTGAAAGTCCAGGCCATTTGTCTGTGTGCCTAGGAAAAAAAGTTATAGCTCATTAAAATACCCTCACAAGTTAATTCTGAAAAGTTCAGATCCTGTAAAGAAATACTTATTTACTTTTTGTCCCTTGGATCATAAGTGATCAGCTGAGAGTATCCTCAGAACACTATCTATACTTAATATTATACAGTTAACATCATTAAAATAATATCAAAACCATCATACTTAGTATCATCCCATGTAGTCAGGAATTCTGAGAAATTTGTTCTGCCATTCTCTTAAACCTAGGTGTAATTAAGTACTAATTGTGATTTTGGGTTTGGCTTAGGTTATAGAAAGGAAGTCAAAGGTGCGGAACAGTCAAAGTATCAAGATTAATATGTAAGATGAGTTCTGCTTTATTTGCTCTTTATATTTGCTTTCCTCTATGTGGTGTATGTGAAATAGAGGGTCCCTGGTGGAATGTCCCAGAAATTAACTCAAACGAAGTTTGGCAATTTCACTAATCTAACAGTAAATCCTAACCCTTCTCTAACAATCTAGCATAAAAGCCCAGTTACAAAAACATCAGCACAACATAATATAATGTAAAGTGTAGGAACTCCAAACAACCTGAAGCTACAACCACCGTCGCAGTTAAAATAAAGAGTTCTTAAAAAAAATTCTGTCTGACCACAACAAAATGCTAATCTAGTTTCAAGAACATGGCTGACGTGCAAGCTTGCCCAGGAAAACTACTCCAGAATGTGGGAGGAGGGAGAGAGCCCCTTCTTCCAAGGTCATCACAAGAACAGGCTCAGCTGATGCAGAAGAAGGCACTTATTGGAGAAAGCATTTGGTCACCAAGGTACCAGGCCACATAGGTCACATCTGGTGAACTGCATTCATAACAGAACTAGAGGATGGGGATAGGAAGAAGAAATGTTGAGAATACAATGCAATAATCAAGATACAGTAGAGTCCCGGTTATCCGACCTGCGGTTATCCGACGCTCCGGATTAACCGACGTCGCGGCTGCCTGGGGGCGTGGCTGCAGGCATTTCTGCGCCCCCAGACACACCCCGACATGCCCCCAGACACACCCCGACATGCCCCCAGGCCCACCCCAACACCCCCCGACACCCCCCCAAAATGGCGGCCACCGCAGGGCTTCATGTCATCCGATATTTCAGTTATCTGACCCTGCGCCCGCTGGTTTAGGTCGGATAACCAGGACTCTACTGTACATGTTTGAAAGGGATACAGGTTAGAAAAAATGAAGAAGAGCTAATCGTAGAAATAACAGGAAGATGATTTATGATCTTTATTTCAAATCTGGAAAAAAGGGACTACATCAAGGTTAAGAAAAGAAGGAAAAGGTCTGCTGAAAGGGGCACAGACTACAAAACAGAGCTCAGGAACGTTACTTTTTTGAACTAGAAATGTTGGGCATGCTGACTGGAAGAACTGGTGACAACTATTACAGCTCTCTGAAAATTCTGGTACTACTGATTCTAAGTTCAAGCTGGCATCAGGTCATTCAAAATGTGACAGGGAAATAAGATAACAGCTCTGTTTTTCTGATGACACAGAAGGAAAATATCATGGAAGGAGATCAATAGCATTGAATGTTTTCACTTTAGAAATGAAGAGAAAGAGCACAAGTGCAAATAAGCAAGTGCGGTCAATGTATGGCTCCAGAAAACCATAAAAGATGACAAAAGAAGAGAAAAATTTGGCATATATTAATGTTTAACTTAAAATGCTTTAAGATTCTTCACTGGACAGGTTTTTCTAAATGGATAATGAAAGAGTTTATATTGCCAAGAATTCATCTCAATAAATAGTCAAATTTCAAAAGTGGCTCAACAACTTTGAAATTGAAAAAGAGTGGATATAACTAAACAAAGTGAAAATATAACTGCATACTTAAATGGACCTGAACTCTTTGGACATAAATGCTCAAGTTCAGAGGCCAAACTGTTGCTTATCTGAATGAACCTACCCCTTCCTTCCTCTGAGATTCTCCAGAAGAGAATGGAAGCCTCCACTTCCTTGTTTGTTATGATGAATTATAGTTAGCCAAGAAAAAGCTGTGATTTCTGATCTTAGCTTGTTCTGAAAACATTTAATATAACCACAGTTTCTCATCTGAATGTAACAACAAACTGAAGTTAGTTTAAACCATGCAATTGATCTTCTATCCACTGGGAAGCATCCATGTTGGAGACTCATTTGTATAGTTTAAACTTTAACAGATTTACAGCTATGTCCCAATTGTGCTAGTGGCAACTTCTAGTATTTCCTGTGCTGTCTGACTGAATCATTAAGATCAATTTTTGTTTCCAAATCTAACTGTGACTATGGTCTTAACTTATCAGATACTACCATGGGGTACTGCACTCCCAACAAACTGGAAAATCTATTGGCAAATTTGAATAAAGCATCTTGCAACAGAAATCTTGTCTAATGCAGTACACTGCTGTGAAGACATTTCTTTGTTGTTGTTAACTGCTGTCAAGTTGGCCTTGACTTACAGCAACCCTATGAAGAAGAGACTTCCCAGTTAGCCTATCATCAAGAGCCATGTGCAGGTTTTACAGATCCAGGGTCATGGCTTCCTTGATTGAGTCTAATTATCTGTGATGCGGTCTTGCTCTTAATAATTTCCTCTCTTACCCTCTAAACTACAGACTGGTAACTCAGAATACTATCTACTGAAGGCTATCCAGTGCCCAAAGGGTAGTGCAGAGCCCTTGTTTCTGCTATGATTGCCATTTTAAATTAAAGTATCATAGTAACTTTCCAGGTAGGTTTTTTGGGGGGAGGGGCAAGTCATAGAAGCATAGAATCAGAGAAATGTAGAGTTGGAAGAGACCACACAGGCCATCCAGTCCAACCCCCTGCCATGCAGGAACACCCTCAAATCAATCCCGACAGATGGCCATCAAGCCTCTGCTTAAAAATCTCCAAGGAAGGAGACTCCACTACACTCAGAGGCAGCAGATTCCATTGCCGGACAGCCCTGACTGTCAGGAAGTTCTTCCTGAGGTTCAGGTGGAATCTCCTTTCCTGCAGCTTGAATCCATTGCTCCTTGTCCTGGTCTCTGCAGCAGCAGAAAACAAGCCCCCTCCTTCCTCTACGTGGCATCCCTTCAAATATTTAAACATGGCTATCATGTCCCCTCTTAGCCTCTTCTTCTGCAGACTAAACATACCCAGCTCTCTAAGTCTATCCTCATAGGGCATGTCTTCCAGGCCTCTCACCATTTTGGTCGCCCTCCTCTGGACTTGCTCCAGCTTGTCAATATCCTTCTTGAATTGGGGTGCCCAGAACTGGACACAGTATTCAAGATGGGGTCTAACCAAAGCAGAGTAGAGTGGTACCAGTACCTCCCTCGATCTAGACACCATACTCCTATTGATGCAGCTGAGAATTGCATTGGCTTTCTTGGCTGCCGCATCACACTGCTGACTCATGTTCAGCTTGTGGTCTATGAAGACTCCTAGATCCCTTTCACATGTACTGCTATCCAGCCACGTGTCTCCCATCCTATATTTCTGTATTCCATTTTTTCTGCCTAAGTGTAGGACCTTACATTTCTCTCTGTTGAATTTCATTTTGTTCGCCCTGGCCCAGCTCTCCAATCTATCCAGGTCATTTTGAATTTTGATCCTGTCCTCTGGCGTATTAGCAACCCCTCCCAATTTGGTGTCATCTGCAAATTTGATCAGCATGCCCTCTATTCCTTCATCCAAGTCACTGATAAAAATGTTGAACAGCACTGGGCCCAGGACAGAACCCTGTGGCACCCCACTAGTCACTTCTCTCCAGGATGAAAAGCAGCCATTCGTGATCACCCTTTGGGTTCGGTCGGTCAACCAATTACAAATCCAAATAACAGTAGCCCTGTCCAGCCCACATTTTACTAGCTTCTTTGCAAGAATGTCATGGGGAACTTTGTCGAAGGTCTTACTGAAATCAAGGTATGCTACATCCACAGCATTCCCTTCATCTATCAAGCTAGTAACTCTATCATAAAAAGAGATAAGATTAGTCTGGAATGACTTATTTTTGAGAAATCCATGTTGACTTCTCGTGATTACCGCGTTGCTTTCTAAATGATTAGAAACTGACTGCTTAATGATCTGCTCCAGGATCTTTCTGGGTACTGATGTCAGGCTGACTGGGCGATAATTATTTGGGTCCTCTTTTTTCCCTTCTTGAAGATGGGGATAACATTTGCTCTCTTCCAGTCTGCAGGAACTTCTCCTGTCCTCCAAGATTTCTCAAAAATTATAGCAAGCGGTTCCGAAATGACCTCTGCCAGCTCTTTTAATATCCTAGGATGCAATTCATCTGGCCCTGGAGACTTGAATTCATACAATGTGGCCAGGTATTCCTGTACCACCTCTCTACTTATTATGTGCCTCATTTCCTCTGCTTCCTCCCCTGCTCCCCAACCGCCAGGTTGAGTGCTTGTATCCTTCTGGGAAAAAACGGAGGCAAAGAAGGTGTTAAGTAGTCATGCTAAAGACTGAACAGAAAAGGGGAGAAAATTACAGTTATCACTGCCAAGAGACCATATACCTATTCTGTAATTCTTTCAGGGTTAGTAAGAGGAAGAAGGGATGACTCCATGGTTTCTCAGAAACCACAAATGGAATTCTCTTTCATTTTATTTTCTCAGCTTATTAAACCAGTCTGCATGGCTAGTGCCCCTTAAAATAGTAATGATAATGCAGAAAAAGAACATGACCTCAAATTCCTCTATCTAGTGAGTAATCTCAATGGTGGTGATGCTTTCAGGCACCAGAGATAATGCTGATCTGTAATTATATTTCTTCACATAGTTATCCATGCAGTTAGTTATACAGGAACTCTACTCGAGCAGAGGCAGCATTCTGAAAAATTCTCAAACTCAGAAGAGCCTGCAGCATCTGAAACTAACTAGTGGAGATTGACTCCCCCACCAAGACCAAAGCCCTCTCCTCAGCAGCTCTTAATCCAACATAACTATGAGCCAAATGCTAAGCCTGCAGTGAGAAGAGAGCTGACTCAAAGGCCTATAGTTCCTACTAAACATTCTTTCATGAAGGTTGACCATGAAAATAGCCAGTCCACCAGTTCATGGTCTCTGTAGTCTTCATAAACCAATGCAAAGAGAAGACCACAAACTGTGAGAAGATTGTGGTAAGAAATGATTAGTGCCTGATTGCCAATGCACATCCACCTGATGCCAGTAACGTAGGTAGAATAGGATATAGATAGCAAACACATGATTCCTTTAAAAGCAAACAGAAAGCTTTTCATGCTTGCTAGCCAAGTTAACCAAAATATACATGTAGAGCTGGCCCTCCACGTTAGCAGGTCTGACGTTCATGGATGTGATCGTTTGCGAGTCTCCTAGGCTGTTTAACATCTACATGAAACCACTGGGAGAACTCAACTTGAATGTTGGAGTTGAGTGTTGGTGCTGCTAGTAATGGACTGGTTGAGAGTGAACAAATAAAAACTTAATCCAGTCAAGACAGAGGTGTTCCTGGTCAGTCAGAGGGCCAATCAGGGAATAGGGACTCAACCTGTGCTCAGTGGGGTTACCCTCTCCCTGAAATCTCAGGTTTGCAGTTTGGATGTGCTCCTGGACCCAGACCTAAGTCTGGATGCCCAGGTTTTGGCTGTGGCCAGAAGTGCATTTCCACAGTAAAGACTAGCACACCAACTACACCTGTTGCTTGAGAAGTCAGACCTGGCTATAGTGACACATGTCTTGATTACATTCCATTTAGATTACTGTAATGTGCTCTATGTGGAACTGCCTTTAGAAATAGTTTGAAAATTACCAAGTCCAAAATGCTGCAGTTAGGCTGTTGATTGATCCTGAATTTTAATTATGGAGTTGTAACATATGTGTAAAGCGGTATGCTGTATCTTTTAATCTGTATTTTTAAATTCTGTATTTCTAAATCTTTTTTGAAATAATGTTTTAAACATGTTTTAAGTGTTTTAACTGCTTTAATGTATGTTTTAAGACTTGAGATATTTAATCTCTTTTTAACTTTTGTAAACTGAATGCTTTAATTGCATCATTTTAGAATACTGTAAGTTGCCTTGGACTCTGTTTTGAAGAAAGGCAGTACAGAAATGCAATCAATCAATCAATCAACCAATCAAAAGCTAGGATATCAGGACTGTCAGCACTGAGAAACAGTAAGTACTCAGAGTTGAGAAACAGTAAATACTAAGGATAGAGCTGGAAATCTTTCGGCCATTCCAAACTGGTATTAAAACAACTATTACTGAGAAAAGATAGGTAGAAATACTGGAATCAGGAATTATAACTTTTCAGTATCAAGGATCTGTAGGCACAACTGCTTGAGCTAGTACCAAGACCATAAACACTGAGGAACTGTAGGCACCAAGCCTTCAGCTGATACCAAGAAACTCTGGGTAGCAAACCTTGAGCTAGGTACTCAAGATTGCCTAGGACAAAGAACTCTAGGTGCTAAGGCTATGGACTATTTGAGAATGCTACAATAACAGCACATGGAATACAAGCAGTTATGGAAAAACAAGAGCTATCGTTGTCAGCCTCCTGCCTCCTTAAGTTCCCATTGAACAAGGCATACTAGATATTGACATAAAAGTTTGCTACTTTTGAACCTGACCTAGGTGGATCCTTGGGACAGATGATCTATAAATACAACTTGAAATCAACATTCCTTCAGGTCACAGAATGTAGGTAGACACACACACACACACACACACATGTACATACAGGACTTACACAGCAACCAAAGCAGGATGGTACATCTCACACTTGAGGAAGTTTTAAAGTGATATAGCTGACTAGCCTTACACTCCCTTGTCCTCACAGGTGGCACAATGGTGGCAAAACAATTGTTATTAAAACAATTGGGAGAAACGACAGGTATCACCACTGAGATCAGGAACCAGACAACAACTGCAGCAGGCACAGAGAGCAAACACCTTGTTTTCCAGCAGAGTAGCATTCTTAGAAGCACTAACCACTTTTAATAAGAGATATACATTGAGCCTCCCTTACCCAAAATGTTTGGGACTGGAAATGCTCTGTATTTTGGATTTTTATTTTTATTTTGGAATACAGTACCTTTTTGGGAATAGCCTTGTACTTCATTTATTCACTACTTGTGCTGTGCATGAAATGTGAGGCTGGAGAGAATTGAGAATCTTGTAGTGCTCTGTAGAATCCAAGTATAGTGCTTGGCACAAATCCGTATCTCCTGCCACTTCACAGATCCTCAGTCTCTCTCTTTTTGCAACTAGCTGCCAACTTCCACCTTTCAGGTGACAGTTGCGGCATTCCTGCTTGTTCATTTCTCAGATCCTCCTCAGTCTCTCTCCTTTTGCCACCAGCCAGCCAGATGGTGCAAACAAGCAGGAGTGCCATAGCTGCCACCTTGATTCCAGAAACAGGCAGCTAGCAGCAAAAAGTTTTGCTCTTTTTAAGGTTTTCTGATCTCTGATAAGGGAGGAGCAACCTGTGTGCTCATCTTGTGTCTGACTTCAAAGATACATCCTGGCTTTTTGTTACTGTTGCAGTGCCACAAAATTTTAGTGACGTGAAGGTATCACACCACTGAAAAACAGCTGCCACATGACTTTATATCAAGGCATGTGGGGAGCAGATATCTTGCTGTAAACTGCCACACCACTGACAGGAAGCACTGCCTCTGCGGGGCAGAATATGTCCCTGACACTCACAGAAGTTTCCCATAGCTATATGAACACCTGGGCTGAACAGACATTTTGAGTCATACTATCATAGGCCATTCAGAATTTGGAATGTCATTTTTTGAAACTAATTCAGTTTTTGTATTTCATTATAGCACCTGAAGAGTATCTGAATGTTGCCATTATTCATTGTGACTTTGAAAAGAGGAATTTTATTACTTCTAGTGCTGTTTTTGTTAACAATTTATATTCCCTTCAATTAATTTTTGAGCAAAAAAAGTGAGCAAAAAACCTGCAAATTCCTGTCAAAATCCCTCTCAAATACCCATTAAAAAGTAACACTTGTATGTAACAAGAAACTGTTACTTACTGTATCAATAAAATAATTTGGTTTTTATGTGTTATGATACTTTTGAAATATGACTGTGTTACAATCTTCCTACCAAAAAAGTAACTACCATCAGCCCTCTGCATTTATGAGTTTGACTTTCATGGATTTGATTATTTACGAGTGTCTCCAACCCCTGCTCCCAACAACCTCAGACACTTCTTTTCTGGGGGAAACTTTCCTCTCGGCAGCTCTGATCAGGCTCTGCAGCCCTTTAAAAACCCACCTCTCATCCTTCTCCTCCTCCTTTATCAGCCTCTGCCTGGCCAGCTAAAGAAAGCTCAGTCCAATTTCTCAGCACCACACACCCTCTCCAGTGCCACCCCACCCCAAGAAATGAGACGGCTGAGAGAGAGAAAGTATAGGTTTGTACCCTGGGTGTCCATTCCCCCCACCATGCCTCAACCCCCTTCTCACAGACACACACGTGAAGATTTTGATATTTACAATTTTTCCATTTTTGTGGGGGGTTTGCACCCCAGTTCTAGTGAATGTGGAGAGCCAACAGTAGTTGCACTTTACAATGTTACTTCTACCTCACTACAGCCATGTTTTATATTAGAATCAAGCTTCCTTTTCCTCCTCTTTGCCTGTTTTGATGTCATTAAAAAACAACAAAGACGAAATCAGAGTTAAAAAAATATTTTGCCATGATAAGAACTTAAGTTCTAAACAAATTTCTAACAAGCTATTTAATAGCAGTTGAAAAGTACCAGAGGAGAGAGATGTGGATGTCACTTCCGAGCCAGGCAGGTAACATACCTTCTTGGAGTAGGGAGCACAGGCTTTTCTGAGCTCTAGAAGTTTCTCTAATACTATTCTACTATGGGGGGACTTGATACATTATTCAGAGTTAAGAGACCCTGACAAACCTTGGAGCCATATGTTGTATCACACACTTCAAAAGTAGCACATGAACTATACAGAGTCTATCGTGCAAAAAATGCTTCAGATACCATGCAGCTGCCACCAAAACTTGGAAGAATGTTATTTTTAAAAAAGAAATAATAACTAGATATCCACCTGCAACAAGAACATGTTTTCATCTATTTCATGGGGAGAAATACCACAATCATTCCTTATAGCACCTAGGCAATGAACCATGAAGTACTGTGCTTTCAGAAGCACTAATGCAGTATTTTGCCCACAACAATAAGGAATTTCTAACATACAATATTAAGCATTTTCCATGTTAGTTTATCAACCCAGTCTCTCCTAATTGTACTAATATATACTACAATTTTATCTTGTTCTTTAGTCATTACATTGTGCCTTTGTACTTCATTACTTCGTGTCTTTACCCATACTTGTTTCGTGCCATTAGCTGATAGTGGAGGAAATACACAGTGAGATGACATTAGGGCAACAGGTAAATTGCACTATACCTTAACCAGGACAGGAGACACAACTGCCTCATGACCCTTATGCCAAGTATTCTAAAAGAATTCACTCTATCCTATCACTATCACATGAATTAAAACAGCTCTAAACTAGGTAATAAATATTTGCAAAATTCAGATTTAGGATTGTCAGTGTAGGATTATCTACGTAGTACTTATGTATGCAACATTTATTTAAATGACTTTTTAAGAAGTTGTCACTATGGCTATGATTTAAACTCTGGTCTGGTCTTCTTTGTGATTTATTTGTATGTACCTAATTGTGTCTCAGCATGGCACTATGTGCTCCTGTGATCAGCTTATGTACTCCTGGGAGGCAAGAGGCTATGCTAATGGCAGCAGTGCTGTTGGTGGAGTCTCCCATGTCAGGCAAGCTTTAGATGAGGAGCCAGACTAAATGTACCAAATAGCTACTGAGCAGGAGGAACAGGGAGGAGGTGGCATTGGTGGAGGATCTCTCAGAGACAACAGCAATGACACCATAGCTAACACTTATTAGTACTGTTCAGAAAGAGGCACAGTAAAACCCCTTTTGAATGTCTTTTACCATGAAAGTCCTATGATGAGACAATCCAAAGTGAAACAAAGAGACAGTGCCAGAAGATGATACTCCTAGGTCAGAAGGCACTCAATGAGTTATGGATACAGCAGAGCACAACTAAGAGTAGTACTAATGATACAGCTGGACTCAAGCTAAAATGTTCAGCAGTTGACATGCTCAGAGATGAAAGGAAAGTCTGAAGCTGCACAACATATATTCTAAGAACACAGGATGTGAGAAGCATGAATCAGGGGGAGCTAGACATAGTAAAACAAGAAATGGAACATACAAATGCTTGGGACATTTTGAGTCAGATAATTACATACTGTTTCACTGCGGAAATGAAAATCTAAGAAGAGATAGAGTGGCATTAACAGTAAAGAGAGGTAGCAAAACAGTCAACAGATATAATGCAAAATCTGAATGAATAATATTAAGACTTCAGGGGAAATCTGCCAATATCACCTTAAACCAAGTTTATGTTCCAATTACAGAGACAAAAGAAGAAGAAACTCAAACATTCTATGCTGGACTCCAGGAGGAAATTGATCATAAACCAAAATAAAACTTGTTAATCAAAAGTAACAGGAATGCAAAGGCAGGAAACAAAGCTGAATCCAAAACTGTAGGAAAATTTGGCCTATGATCAAGAAATGAAGCAGGAGACCAACTGACTGAATTTTGCAAGGATAACAGTTTGCTCATTGCAAATACGTTCTTCAAGCAACGTTATATATATGGACATCACTTGATACCCAACATAGAAATCAAACAGACTACACAGTTGCAAGCAGGAGATGAAGAAGCTCCATTCCCTCAGCAAAAACAAGACCAGGAGCATATTGTGGCACTGAGCATGAACTGCTGATGTTAAAAATTAGAATAAAGCTAAAGAACACCACTAAACCAACCATTGTGACAAAATACATCCTGAAGAACACCCCCGCAAAATTTAAAGATTTTCTAAAAAATGGATTTGCTCTATTAAGCTTAATGGACCAGGAGTCAGATGAGCTCTACAATGAAGCCAGGGACACTGTCAGGGAAGAATGGAAAAAGACACTAAAAGAAAGAGAAGGTCCAGTGGATGAGGGATGAAACTATTCAAGCAGTTAAGGACAGATGAGAAGCAGAAAAGTCAGAATTCTGAATGAAACTGTTCAGTAAATTATGTGCAGACACAAAGAGAACTATTATAATTAAACCATTATTGTAAAATGAATGCAGAGAAATAGAAGATGACAAAGAAATGAAGAACAAGAGCAGAGGCATATCTAGAGTGGGGCAAGGGAAGCAGGTGCCCCAGGTGCCAATGCAAGTGGGGGTGCAAAAAAGCCCTGCCAATGATTTAGTGGCAGTGGTGGCGGTGGAGGAGGAGGAGGAGGCAAGCATCATGGTGGAGGTGGCAAAGGAGGAAGAGCGCTGTCAGTTTGAAAGCAGAAGCATCAGACAACTGACAGTGTGTTCTGTCTCACTTCCCATTGGTGCTTACTGCCACCGACGCCATCCCCCTCCTCTTCCTCCTTGAGCTTGCCAGTGTAGTACTGCTCGACCTAGTGGTGGGCATTGTCCAAGTGCTGGTGGGGCAGCCTGTCCAGCATGGCGCTCATGTCCTGGCTGGCCCAGGCCAGGAGCAGCCGCTAACTTTCCCTCCCTCTGCTTTCATACTCAAAGAAAACATGTATTTTGCTTATATGGCTCCTGACCAATTCATGTCGCCTGAAACCTCCATGCCTGTGATAATGGAGATTCCCATTATCCAGGCAGAAGAGCTCAGATAGTTCTCTCCCCACATAAACAAGGAGTTAAAGAGGTGAGTTTAGGTCATATTTTATTGGGGGTCAGCATCACAGAGGAGATCAGAGGTCATGAGAGACAATTGCTCAGTCAGGAGGAAAAGGTAAGAAGCTTTGTGATGCTTCAGTCAAAAAGTTGTCAAAGGCCTCAGGTACCGTGAGGCAGAGAGAAGAACAAAGGACACTGAAAAGCCCAGTTGCAGGTTGGGCTGAACAGGCCCAAACTCCTGGCTTCCCTTTTCTCTCATATCATCTTAGTCTCTGGAGCAAGGTGAGTAGCTAGGAATGTTCTTAGTCTTCTTAGAGGTTTTTGTTTCTTTTAAAACTGGATGAAATGACCTTCGTTTATTTATAACTAAATCATGCCCACAGAAGGAGCCTATATGAATAATACATCTTTTTTATCATTGAATTGCCTGTTTTAGAATAAAACACAATCTTTTCTTTAAAGATCTTCTTGCTCACTCTCTTTCTCACATGCTTTTGCCAGTTATATTTGCAGACAGAATTCCTCTCTTCCACAGAGGGTGAAGGAAAGAAGGGAGCTCTAGATTTAGAAATTCTTTTCCCCAGTGGCTTCCTACTGAGTCACTGGAAGAACAGGTTGCTTACCTGTAACTCTGGTTCTTCTAGTGGTCATCTGTGCCATCATACACTAGGAGCTTTCGCGCATGCGCGGGAGCGTTCAGAAGATTCTAGTAGCTTTAGTCGCTTGGCGGGAACCCCTCCCCCATGCTGGTACTGCGCATGCTCCTCCCACCGAGCAGCGGCCACTCCCCAGTTCTTAGTCCGCCGTAGTAACACAGGGACCTGAAAAAGAGGGGAAGGTAGGGCGGGTGTGTTTGATGGCACAGATGACCACTCAAAGAACCAGAGTCACAGGTAAGCAACCTGTTCTTCTTCTTCGTGGTCTCTGTGCCTTCATACACTAGGAGACTGTGTAGCTTACCGGTTGGATGGCAGGTCAGGTCCTACAGAACGGAAGCTAGAACCGAGCGTCCAAACCGAGCATCTCTGCGTGACCGGCAGTCAAGCCTGTAGTGGCACACGAAGGTTGATGGTTGAGACCAGGTCGCCACACAGCAGAGTTCATGCAGATCAACACCTCTCAGGAGGGCTGCAGACGTGGCCACGGCCCTGGTAGAGTGGGCCCGGAGGAGGGCTGGCGGAGGCTTCCTGGCAAGCTCATACGCCAGCTCAATGGTCTGTGCCACCCACTTGGAGAATCGCTGGGTGGATACCTTATGGCCCTTTCGTTGCCCGCCATAGCAGACGAATAGGTGCGGGGATTGTCTGAAAGGGGCAGTCCTGTCCCTGTAGAATGCCAAGGCCCGACGCACGTCCAGGGAGTGAAGGGACCGCTCCAACGGTGTCGTCGGGTTCGGGAAGAAAGTCGGAAGGATGATGTCCTGACTGAGATGGAAGCTGGACACCACCTTTGGCAGGAAAGAAATGTCCGGTCGGAGAACGACCTTGTCTCTGTGGAAGACGAGGTAGGGCTCGTCAATCCTCAAGGCTGTTAGCTCCCCCACACGCCTGGCCAAGGTGACAGCCACCAGGAAGGCAGTCTTCAAAGTAAGCAGCCTGTCGTCAGCAGTCGCCATGGGCTTGAAGGGCAGTCTCGTGAGCTGCAATAACACCAAGGATAGGGACCACGGCGGTAGCGGCAGCGATACCGGTGGGTATAAATGTTGGAGGCCCTTCAGGAACTGCTTGACGGTACCGTCTCGAAAGAGCGATGCCGACGGGGATCGTGGCGGTTGGTATGCCACAATAGCGGTGAGGTAGACCTTCAGGGACGGGAAGGCTAAGCCTTGCTACCGAAGGTGGAGAAGGAAGTGGAGCACGGTAGGCATGCTGACTGGTGATACCGATTCCCTCCTTTCGTCAGCGAAGGCCACGAAGCGGCGCCACTTGTAGTGGTAGTTGCGGCGCGTCAACTCCTTTCTAGCCGCAGTCAAGACGTTGCCGATGATAGGGTCGGCTACGGCGATATCCTCCAGGCATGGAGGGCCAAGAGTTGCAGGTCTGGGTGGAGTACGAGGCCGCCAGAATGGGACAGCAGGTCTGGCGTCGACAGGAGCTCAGGAGGCGGTCGCGGGTGGCCTCAAGCAGGGGCGAGAACCAGTGTTGTCTCAGCCACTATGGGGCTACGAGAACGACGTCCGCTCGGTCGGCGAGGATCTTGGAGATCACGCGACCGAGGAGGGGGAACGGGGGAACGCGTAGAGGAGCCCCTCGTTTCATCGGAATTGAAAGGCGTCCCCGATGCAGTTCTGGTCACGGCCAGCTCTTGAACAGAAGCGGCGGCACTTCGTGTTCGTGCCGGTCGCAAAGAGGTCGACGGTGGGTTCGCCCCATCGGTCCCGTATCATCTGGAACGCTCTGTTGGAGAAGGACCACTCGTGATGAGAGGACATGTCCCTGCTGAGCGCGTCCGCTGTGGTGTTCTCCTGCCCGGCCAGGTGAACCGCCACTGGATGGATTCCTAGCGGGACGCACCAGTTCCAGAGGTCCAGGGCGATGTCGAGGAGGGTGGTCGAGTGGGTGCCGTCCTGCCTGTTGACATAGCAGACCGCGATCGTGTTGTCCGTGAGGACCAGCACCGTCCGGTTCTTGACACGATGGCGGAAGGCTCTCAGGGCCCTGAATATGGTGAGCAGCTCGAGGGCGTTGATGTGGAGGGTGGTCTCATCGTCCATCCACCATCCCCGGACTCTGAGTTCACCGGAGTGGGCTCCCCAGCCGTAGAGGGAGGCGTCCGTGGTTACCGTGATGTCCGGAGTCTGTTGTCGAAAAGGCATCCCGGAGAGGAGGTGGTTGTAAGACTGCCACCACAGGAGGGATGGCCGGATCTCCGATGGTAACGTGAGGTGCATGCTTTGGTCGTCGTGGAGCAGGTTGAAGGCTCGGATGAGCCAGTGTTGTAGCGGTCTGGTGCGGAGCCTGGAGAGGTACGTCACGGAGGTAGTGGAGGCCATGTAGCCGAGGAGCTGCTGGATCCTCCTGGCCGATATCGTTGGTGCCCGGTAGGCTGCCAATGCCGCCCGGTGTAGAGTCCGTGCACGATTGGTCGGTAGGAAGGCCCTGGCCAATAGCGAGTCCAAGGTCGCGCCAATGAAGTCCAACACCCTCGTCGGCTCGAGGTGGGACTTCTTGGGGTTGACCCGGAGCCCCAGGCGGGTCAAAAGTCTCAGAGTCCAGTGAATGTCGGCATAAAGTTTCTGTCTGCAGGGTGCCACCAGCAGCCAATCGTTCAAGTACGGGTAAAAAGAGACGCCTTTTGTTCGCAGGTACAATGCCACTGGGGCCATGCATTTGGTGAAGACCCTGGGCGCAGTGGAAAGGTCGAACGGTAGCACCTTGTACTGGTAGCAGGTGCTGTCGACCGCGAACCGCAGGTATCGTCTGTGTTGTGGACGAATGGCGATATGGAAGTAAGTGTCCTTGAGATCGATGGAGGCGAACCAGTCTCCTCGGGAGAGAAAGGTGAGGATCGAGGAGAGCGTCACCATCTTGAACTTTCTGGGGCAGATGAAACTGTTTACGCCCCTGAGGTCCAGGATGGGCCACAAGGTCCCGTCCGGCTTCGGTACAGTGAAGTACCGGGAGAAGAAGCCGGTGTTGGAGGCCGAGGATGGGAGTGTCTTGATCGCTCCCTTTTGAAGAAGGAACTGGATCTCTTCCAGCAGGGCTGGGCTGGCCAGGGTGGGAAGATAGATACCTCGTGGTGGAATATCGTGAAATTCTATGGCGTAGCCAAGACGGACGATGGAAAGCACCCAAGAGTCCATGGTGACGTGGTGCCACTCGGCGAGGTCTCTGGCCAGGGCCGGTTGATCTCGGAGGACTGCTGGCAGGCTGAATGATGGTAGTGGTGGCGACCTGCGGAAACCCTCAAAAGCGGGACTTCGCCTCAGAAGACGGTTTTTTAGAAGACGGAGCCGGTTGCCGTCTGAAGGGTCTCTGGGCAGAGGAGGCAGTCGACGGCCGGGATTGGGTGGAGTGGGTGGACCTCTGTTGGTAGGAGTCCACCGAGGACTGTCACCAGGACTGGCGCGATGCGGAAGACCGGTGGGACTGAGACGGCTGGTGGATCCCCATCCTCTTGGCCGTTAGTCAGGCCTTGACGATGGAGTCCATCGTCTCATCCATGGCGGAGTTGAAGAGCCCCTGACCATCAAAGGGGAGGTCCTCAATTCGCCTCCGGCTGTCCTCCTGCAAGCCAGAAGAGCAAAGCCACGCCTGTCGGCGGAGCGCGACCAAGCCAACCATCACCCTCGAAGCAACCTCCATGGCGTGCTTCGAGGACAGGATCTGCTGGCTGGAGATCGCTATGGCCTCGTTGTAGAGTTGGGAGGCAGTGGCGCAGCTCTCCTCCGGAAGGCTAGTCAAAAGAGGGGCGAGCTGGTCCAGAATTTTACGCAGGTAGGCCGCGAGGCATGCCTGCGTGTTAGACACTCTGATGTTAAGGGAGGAGGCGGTGTAGAACCTCCTTCCGAAAGTGTCTAACTTTCGTCCCTCTCGGTCCGGCGGCGTGGTATGGGCCCTGTTGCCTCCCTTGACCTGCATGGACTCCACCACTATGGAGTTCGGAACCGGATAGCTGAAGAGGAAGTCCGCCTTCTCCTTCTGCATCCGGTACAGGTGCTCCAGTCGAGGAGGGATCGGCTGGGCGAACGCCGGTTTGTCTCATGGCTGCTTGACGGCCTTAAGCAGCTTGGGCAGGAGGGGGAGCGGGGCAGTGGCCTGTTGACGAGTCTCCATGAGCTCGAAAACCGGGTCCTCCTCCTCAGGTTCCAGCTGTGCCACCTTCAGGCTGAGAGTCGCCGCCATCTGGAGAAGCATGGCCGAGAAGTGCTGGACGTCCTCAGGTGCTGTCTCCGGCGTTGGCTCACCAAAGACCAGCGGGGGCGACTCATGCGAAGCTGGAGTCAGGTCCTCTGATTCAGTTCCCAAGTTGTCAGATTGGGGAGATGATGACCGGGAACGCTCAGGAGACCTCGCCAGGGAAGCCTGTGTTGCAGGGCGCCGGGGAGAGCGATGATGCAGTACCGACGGTGTTGCGATCGGTACTGTAGCCGCACTGGTCTGGGTGGCCGAGGCGATGGGAGCCACCGTTGAGCGCACCTTCACAGCCACTGATGTTGTCGCCGTTGTGGCCGACATCTGAGTGGTTATGAACTCGACGGGGCGTGTGGCGGTAGATGTTACCCTTGGGGGCGGGGAGCTTGCCCAGTAATGCGACGACGGTTCTCTCTCCCTGTGGTATCGAGGGGAGGGAGATCTGGTGCGTGAGTGCTCGCATCTCCGCTCGTGCCTGGAGGGTGACCGAGACCGCCGATAGGGCACCCAATGCCGCACATTGTAGTGGTACCGATCCCTATTTGATGGCGAATAGGATTGGTACTCCACCGGGTACTCCCTCCATTCAGGCTCCCGCAGGGACCTGGCAACATAAGAAGCCGAGGTGTAACGGGAGTTGGGGGAGCGGCGTGGGTGTGTGTCGTCGCACACCCCTCGGCGCCGGTGGCCTGACTCTGCGCTCCGGGGAGCGAGAGTAACTCTTGTCCGAGGCAGATCGATGCCTGGACGAAGGCCGATGATGCTCGGTCACCTCCTCTGCCTGACCCACCGAGGTATGGCAGGTAAGCTGGGGCTCCACCTCCGTCTGAACTGGCGGTTCAGGTGAGGGCAAGGCCTCCACGACTGGCTCCTCATCCGACAGCTCCAAGATCTCCTCCGGAAGGTCTTCCAGGAGCTGAGTAGGAGGTGGGGTTGGCGGGCGAGTCTCCTTAGAGGGAGAGCGCCGTTTCTCCTCCTTCTTCTTTTTTCTTTCCCGCTCTTTTTCTTTCTCTTTTCCGCTATCCGGGGTGGGGCACTTCCTCTGCGCCTTGGTCGGTGTCCTCGGCGTTTCGGAAGGCTTTTCTGCCGCAGGAGTTCCCTTCGCTGTCTTGGCCGCCGAATACAGTTTAGGAATCCGCGGAAGCGCAGCGATGGGTGTGCGCTGTGTCGGTACCGAGCCCGGTACCAACGAAGTAGACAGGACGGCAGCCACCGATACCGTCGAGGTCGAAGGCGGTCTTGATGCCTCGGCCATCTGTGCACGTGGCAGGTCCTCCCGCACCCGGAGCGACTGTTCCCAACAAAAAGACTTAAGTCGGGACGACCGGTTCCTCAGGGTTTGGGCGGTAAACTCACGACAAATTGGGCAAGAGCGAGTGTTGTGGGTCTAGCCCACACAAAACAAACACTGGGAGTGTTTGTCGGCGAGAGCGACTTTCCGCCTGCAGGATGTGCACTTTTTGAAAAGAGCCGCCGACACAGAATGGAAAAAGACGGAGAACGAAGAAGAAGGGAGAGGAGGAAATAAATCACCAAGTCCTGTCCAAAAACCAAGCCGAGGTCAGAAAACGAGCCGAAAATCCAAAAAAGCCAAGCAAATCAGTCCAAACAGCAAGGAACAAGGCAAGAACCTTCTGTTCGCAACGGCGGACGAGAAAGAACTGGGGAGTGGCCACTGCTCGGCAGGAGGAGCATGCGCAGTACCAGCATGGGGGAGGGGTTCCCGCTAAGTGTCTAAAGCTACTAGAATCTTCCGAACGCTCCCGCGCATGCGCGAAAGCTCCTAGTGTATGAAGGCACAGAGACCACGAAGAAGAATGGGTTTTTTAATTCAGTAGGTGGCGGCAGCACAAGATTTCCAAAGGCAAAAAGGGGGAAGGTCCATTTTCCCTTTTCACAGTGCCTTGACTGATCCACTGTCAGCAACAAACTGAAGACAGACGGGGTAGGGCAGTGGAGGAAAGATAGGAGAGAGAAAAAGAGCCTGCAACGTTAAGACTGCAACAGGACATGGGATGGTCAGACTCTGCCTCCTTTGCTCCCAGCCCAATAACTTGCTAAGAGAGCTCTCTGGGTGTCCATGACTCAGTCTTACCTTCCTTTGCCTTGACCTGTCCTTTTGCCCCTCAAAAGAAGCCACCTGCAGAGCCTGTGCCAACAGCTGTTCTATACCATCACAGTGTTGTAAATGACCCCAAAGCTTAGGTTGACGGAGGGGAGGAAAACTTCTGGAGGATTGGCAATAGATTTATTGGTCGCATAAAATTTTGGATTAGTGGTGTTCACTTCTATCACACTGATAGAACATTATCCCCCCAGGTAAATCTGGCCCCCTCCCATGAAATTTTCCTTCATATCCCAAATTTCTACTGGAAAAACTTAAAACACTTCACCTGAGCATTTAGAGACACAGTTTAGGCATCCAAAGGAAAAGGAGCACGCAAAATTACCAAGGGAGTGCAAAACAGAGCTTCAGGTTTGAATGATTTTTGATGTCTCAGTCTCTGAAAGGCTAGAAATTTAAGGAATGAAGGAAAGTTTCATCTGCTGGAGAAGAATTCTTATTTGGGGGTGCAATGACTGCCCCTGTATCTATACTCCATCACTGAAATGTTATGCTTAGTTGTAAGAGACAAATATATAACACAAGAGAAAGAAAGCAGTTGTGACATTCAAAATGATGTAACAGCCCTTTAAAACCTAGGTGTTTGGGTTACTAAAGTTTAGTGATAACGAACCCAACCAAGTGAGGAGTTTCAGAAGAGAGTGCCTGAGCATATGCAGAATTTCTCCATCCCCATACCCCTATCACATAGGCTCTTCAGATTAAGCAAGAAGATGTGTTTTTCAAGGCAGGCTTTGGTTCCGCCAAAGGGGCTCATTTTTGAAGTTATCAGCGATGTTTTAAAAGGAATGCCACATTGTTCTTCAGCCACAACATAGTCTCCTGGAGGGGAAAATTCACCTCTAAAACATATCACATGGTGCACCACCACCCCGCCCACAGTGCAGAATATATATTAAAAAATACCACTTGTGTTTGCAAGACTAGAAGTGGATGGTCTGACTTGTTTTTCTTCTCTGTTTGGTATTCGTGGCAGTCTGAGCAGCCTCCTGATCAGAGAGTCCCAGGGACACAAAACTGGATTTATGGGGCTAGTGACTTGCCTGCTTCTATTTCCCTCAACCCAGGGGAATTGCCTTGCACTGAATGAATTTGTACCGTTTCCTTCTAGAATGTAGACAATGCATTTCCTCAGCGGCTATTTAGGATCAACCTAGTGTTCAATCACTTCCTAAAGCTGGAAGAGATCCTAAGGGCTATCCAGTCTAACCCCATTGTGTCATGCAAGAATACACCATTAAAGTTCTTCTGACAGACGGCCATCCAGTCTCTGTTTTAAAACCTCCAAAGAAGGACAGTCTACCACACTCGATGTAGAATATTCCACTGTTGAATTATTCCTACTATCAGTTATTCAGGAATTCCAGCCAGAGTCCCCAGGGTCATCGTCCAACGCTCAAACCCCTACACCATGGTGTCTCAGACTTCCTTTAGTCAGGGATATATATACATACATATATACAGCTTGTGTTCAGTGACATGGGTTCAAATCTGCTAAGAAACCAATAAAATAACCTAGGGCAATCACTGTTTCTCAGCCTGATCAGCCTCATAAGGGTGATGACCATAAATGCCACACTGAGCATTTATGGTATACAGGAGGAGGAACATATGGCATGTGAAAATGATCTCTGAGGACATCACAGTCAAGTTTACAGTGATGAAGGCAAGAAAAACAATATATTGTAATTTGTTTGTACATGGAAAAAATAAAATATTTTAACAATGAAGTTTTGTTTTGTTTTTCTCCAGAGTAATAATCATGCTTAACAAAGAAGTAGAAAAGATGGAATTTGAATGATATGCATTCAGGCATGAGAGGTGGGGGTGAGGTTAAGAGGGAAACTTCCATGTTTGCCCATGTGCTGTTTAGGCTAGATACGCCACTGAACAAGAGATCTCTTTCCCCAAGATCCAATAAATCACAGCAAAATTTAAACAAGAGTGGAAATTCTATATGACCAGCAGGGGGACACATTACATGACCAAGCAGAAATAAAAAAGATGATAGATACAACATATTGTAGAACTATATAGAAGAGTTGAAAGGATGACACACTCATTCAACAAAGAACCATTTAAAGATGTATCTACTGTTTTAGAAACTGAAGTGGAAGCTGCACTCAAAGTACTTGGGAGAAATAAATCTTCAGGAACAGATGGCATACGAATAGAGCTGATTCAAGCCACAGAGACAGAAGCTACTCTAATTCTAACTAAAATCTGTTAACAAATATGGAAAACAAAATAATGCTGTACACATTGGAAATGCTCAATATACATTCCAGGCTCCAAGAAAGGGGACATCAGGTATTGCAGTAACAACAGGACTACTGCATTAATTTCCTATGCAGGCAAAGTGATACTCAAAATTCTACAACAAATGCTTTTACCACACATGGAACAAGAAATGCCAGATGTCCAAGATGTGCTCAGGAAAGGAAGAAGCACTAGGATCATATTGTAAACATATATTGGATAATGGAGTACACCGAAGACTTTCAGAAGAAAATCAGCTAAGGCTCTACAGATTATAGCAAATCCTTTGACTGTGTAGACCAAAAGCTATGGATCACCCTTAAAGAAATGGGTGTTCCACAACTGGCCAGAAGCATAACCTGTACTCAGGACAAGAGGAGACCATCAAGACAGAATACCTGAGCAACAAAATGGTTTCCAATCAGCAAGGGGTCAGACAAAACTATGTTTTATCATTCTATCTGTTTAACTTGTACACTGAACATATCATACATAAAGCCGAATTAGATTCAGAGGACAGAGTCATGAAAATTGGAGGAAGGAACATCAACAACTGAAGATACACAGATGACAACCTATTACTAGCAGAAAATGTCAATGGCTTGGAATGATTACTGGAGAAAGTCAAGGAAGAACGTGCAAAGGCAGGCTTACAGTTGAAAGTTAAGAAAATGAAAACAATGACCACAGAAGATTTAAATAACTTTAAAAAGGATGATAAAGACATTGAAATAGTTCATGATTTTCCATATCTTGGCTCAGTCATTAATCAGAATGGAGGCCGCAGTCAAGAAATCAAAAGAAGACTGGGACTTGGAAGGGCACCTATGAAAGAATAGCCAAAATCCTGAAGTATAAAAATCTATCATTTAATAATAAAGTTGGAATTGTCCATGATATCACATTTTCAATTCTGTGTATGACTGTGAAAGCTGGACAATGAAGAAAGCTGACAGGAGGAAAATCAACATATCTGAAATGTGGTGTTGGAGGAGAGTTTTATGGATACCAGGGACTGCTAAAACTGCAAATAATTGTTCCTAAGTAAATCAAGCCTGAAATCTCCCTGGATGGCAAGATGCCTAAACAGAGACTGCTGCACTTTGGACATATCATGAGAAGACGTGATTGAGCAGAAAATGCAATGATGCTTAATAAAGGGGAAGGCACCAGGAAAAAAGAAAGACTGCACTGCAGATGGATAGACTCAATCAAGGAAACCACAACCCTGATTCTGCAAGACTGAGCAGGGCTGTTATCATAAAATGACTTGGAGCTCTCTCATTCATTGGGTCACCATAAGTCAAAGTCAACTTGATGGCAGCCAACAACAGTGTAGTTGTACAAAGAGACCCAGAGTGCGTTTGAGTGTTGGACTAAGACAGAGATGAGCATTCAAATCCCCACCTGGCCATGGAAATACACTGACTTCAGGTGAGTCACACTCTCTAAGCCTCAAAGGAAGGTAATGGCAAACTCCGTAGGGTCTCCATAAGTCCAACAAAAAAAACAACACAACAATTTGCAAAAAGAAGAAAACATGCTCCTAAACAATTCTAGATTGATTTAGACGCAGCTGAAGGTATGATTCCATGATGCTTGGAATCACACCTTTTTACATCTAACCTGGGTAGTGAGAAAGCTAGCTTTGCATGTTGAAGGTGTAACCTCCAAAAAATATCTTTTTTTAAAAAAATCTGAGATGACAGAAGTATGAGGAGGGCAGAAAAAGAGAATATTTGACTGCCTTGGACCAGACACAATATTGCTTGACTATGATTCCCATAATTTCCAGTCAATGGCTATTCTGGCTGATGGAGGCTGGAGTCTGAAATCTGGAGAGTCAAAGGTTCTCTACTCATCTTGGAGATACAAGTTTTACCATTAGCTGAGCATTAGAAGATCAACATGTTAAAATTACAGTTCCATTAAATTTAAAATAATTTTGTTGCTGTGTGCTTTCAAGTTGTTTCCAACCTATGGTGAACCTATGATGGAGACTTCTGGGGCTGAGTGTGTGTGATACATCCAAGGTCTCTCAGTAGGTTTCTATGGTTGAGCAGAGAATTGAACCCAGGTCTCCAGGGCCATAGTCCAACATTCATATCAGTACACCATGCTGGCTTACAAAAGGCTTTATAGCCAAACTGCCTCATGGGGAAAGGCAAGGGAGAATAAAGAGAGAAGACAGGAAAGCTCAAAGAAATCAATTCCAAACATTATTTTATATCACTGTTGCAATTAATGATATTTAATGAAAATGTATCTCCCCTTCCATCCTTCCGTTGAAGCTGCAATCCTAACTAGAGTAAGCAGGTTGGAATTAGGTTGTAAACTTCTTTCCTGAAACTTGACACAATGTTCATTTTATTTACACCATGAATTTCAAAAAAAGGATGTTTATGAAAACAGACGACGGACTAGCAGTATTGGTAACTATAATAGTAACTGAGCAGTTGTTTAGAAAGGGAAAGAATGTTGGCAGCCAACCTACTCCTTACAGTGTCCTAGTGATATTGCCCACTGTGTGTGTGTGTGTGTCTGTCCGTCTGCCTCCTTGTTATCTAATCTATACTGCTACATAAAAAGACAAACATTTAAAAATACAAAAAGCTACCTTAGAAACATATAACTGTCAAATGAGAAAATGGCTATCACCCTGGGGGAAAAGTGAAATATTCCATGCCCACTGGAAACAAGAAAAAGGGAAAACAGCTACAGTCTGAAAAAAAAAGGGAACATTGAAAGACCATTCAAGAACAGATGACCGCACAAAATCAAAGCAGAAGATGTGTATGCAAAATCAGTGTGCCACCTAAAAGGACAAAGTTAGTAGATTGTTGCTGTTAATAACTCGCACTGCCAAACACCTTGTTAGTTTTTATAAGACTTGCTGGTTTAAATTTCAGAGGACACTGATAGCTTGGAAGATACCAAAAACCTTCCAGAAAACTTTTACATCAGTGGAAAAACAATAATATAGGAAGCTTACAAGTAGCCGCAGAACTTCATATAAACACAACGAAAACACTGAGGGTCAAAACCCAGGAAAGAAACTGGAACTATGCATATTTTACCTACGGAGCTGGGTGTGGCCAACTACTACTTTTTTAAAGAAGGAGAGTAGGAATGTAAAGAAGGAAAGTGTTTTGGAACTACAATACTAGTGGTGAGGCAGGGAAAGAAGAAATGAGGAGAACCTGGCCCTTAAAATTACAGCACACCACTGTCTCCATGCACATTTAGGTGTCATATTGAACATGAACACCATCATCAAGGAAACACTAAGCACACATAACTAACACCTCATCCTTCCAAAGATGAGAGTTCTTAAGTCCTGGACCAAGTAAGATGGAAAAAGAATTTTCTCTTCCAAATCAATGCAATTTCATTACGAAATCTGATTAGAGCACTATTTCACTCTTACCTGTGTCCCCATCCCCACTCTCCATTTTTACAGGTTTATTGGTTTCTGACGGAGTGTTCATTCTTGAGTCTGCAATAGAAACAAAAGGAAAGGGGGTCATCAAGGCATAGCAACCTTCTGACACCATTTTTTTTTACAACAGCATACACGAGACATCATATATCATGCTTTTGAAGTACTGGATACCTTAATTCAACCAAAACCAATTATTGGGTATGGAAGCACCCAAGAAATATGAAAAAGAATCTAGGAAACAGGAATACATGCACCATGGCAAACCACAATATGATTGAGAGTCTGAGGGAAAAAGCCATCCATGAATTTGCTTACAGACTGCCAAATTGTACTGAAATGATATATTATCGGTGTTTCCTACTGAATTTAATATCTTTAAGATCTGTTTTGACAAAATTATGCTAAATTTCTGTTTTAACTTCCCCTCTGCCAGAGCTGAAAGCCAATGTGATGTGGTGGTTTGAGTCTATGACACCAGGGTTCAGTTCCCCACTTAGCCATGCAAACCCACTGGGTGACTTTGAGTGAGTCACACACATAGCCCCAGAAAACCCCATGATAGGGTTGCCATAAGCTGGAAACGATTTGAAGGCACACAGCAACAACAACAACAACTGCCAGAGCTACCCACCCTTTTGGTGCTTTCAGTGGGACTGCCAGGTCCTCTTCTGAATAACTGCCAAGTTACCACAGCATCTGGATACAACCATTGTGTGATCGCATCACTGTGCTAAGTTGAATATGGTGGTATATGATACTGTTTAGGAAGTAATACCTGGGATCCCATTCAAAACAGGATGGTGATGTCATTTTGCAATGGCCATAGAAGAACACCATGTAACAGCAGTAATGCTGTTTACAAGTGGTAGTACTGGCAGTAAAGGAGGCACAACATATCTGTAAAGACTGAAATTTTGGAAAAGGATTAAAAGAGTGATATCATAATAAATGACAAAAATGATCCAAACCACTGAGAACAATTTTGACACAAGCCTTGTATTATATCATCTATCATGCTCTAGTCCTTTCCTGAACTAAAATCAATCAGTTTCATCACATCAGATTCATTTCTGCAACCGAACTGACGCCTGTTAGTACGGTACTAAAGAACGCCATTGCTGTTTCCAACAGATTTATTCTCATTACAAAATACCACCCATTCTTTGTCTTCTCCAACTGTGATAAGTCTTCTGAGAGTTTTTAATTGCTGCAACCCATGTAGGTTTCTCTTGAATAACATGTAAAATAAAGCAGGCAAAGTGTTTAACACACTTTTTCCTTAGTACCACTTAAATGTTTTCCCATAAAGTTTAATTTTTGCTGAAAAAATTGCCTACGGTTGGCAGTGGCAGAAATATGTCTGCATAAAGCTTTGCTTCCTCTGCTTTTGCCTGTCCTTTAACCAACTATTCACGGTTGCATGCCCCTGACCAGTTGGTGGAGGACAGTGGAGAGAAGGAGAGAAGCACATCAGTTGCAAAAAGCAATACTTCTTCTCATTGGGATATAAAACTCAATGAAAGCAATCTAGTGCTTTCAAAGGGAATATTTTGATGCTTACATAGACAGTGTGTGTGTGTGTGCGCGCGCACATAGATAGTATATATATATGTGTGTACATTTTTTCTTACTGTGGATTTTTACTGAGGTGATCTTTTCCAGATGGGGCCCATTAGTTAACTATTATTATCAAAGGGCTGGCAAATCTTACAACGTACTCTACAGATGATTTTAATATTCTATCAGGCTTCTCTAAAAGACTACTGGAGGGAACTAGAAAGAAGAAACAGCAAGCTACATTAAAAAGTACAGAAAATATGGCTTCTGTACTTTTTGATGATGAGAACAGACACCCCCAGAAACAAGGCTAAATAAAGACAATAATAAACTACTTCACCAGTAATTCCAGCTGAGCGAAATGAACTAACACAGTGAAACAGATAATTATACATATCGTCCTACAAGCAACATATTCCAGGAAAACTCTTAATTTATGTATGGTTTAAAGGCATGGTGAATAGTAAAGGAAAGAAAAATTAAGGTGGAGAAGAAACGCAAACTGAGAAGAAATGAAACAAATCTTTGAAAATCTGACTAAACTACCTTCAACACAGTTAAAACATTTCTTTCTCATCCTTCCCCACATATATATTACAGACATAAGCTGGTCAGAAAAATATTTCAAATTTCTAGTCATCATATAGATGGATGAATAACATGCTAAGACTTTTCTAGTTAGCAACAGTTTTCATAGTGATCAACAAAGGAGTCCTGGTACCCACTTCCACCTGGAAACCTCTTTTGAAGGCACCTTCTACTTCGACATAAATCAGCCTTCCCTGTTAAATTTTAAGCAGCTATTCTTTACAATTACATAGAGAATATTTTAAAAATAAGGAGACACAAGTATATTCTTTGTAATCAAGCTAGCAGAGTTATTTCTGAAAACTATTTATACCACTCCAGCTTTTGAACTATTAGTGACAAAGAGAAACTACTTCAGCAAGTATTGCTCTATCGACAATGCAGTAGCTGTTTCTTTTGCATCATGCGCACAGTTATCTGCATAGGCATATTACTGTCATATCAGATATCATTTGGATGTATTCAATTCATTAAAATAATGCAAGGTAATGTTCATTTTGCAAACTATAAAAGATCAGATTATTATTACAAATCTGAAAGTGTACATTTGAGGGGTTTTTTCCTGATATGTATATATACAGACCATCCACTAAAAATACTTACATTATAAATAGTAAAGCTAAAACCTTGTCATGTCATACCAAGTATGATCTGCTTTCAGAAGTTCATCTGGCATATTTTGAATTATGCTTTCTTTCATAGCTTCTAAGGATTAGTACATCTGTTATAATGGTGGTATTCCAGGCCTAATCTAAACGAAAAAAGTGAACTGGCTTTACTGGCCTATACCAAAACCTTTATTTTTTAAATAAATGTTCAATGTAATAGGTGTATTCAGAAACTGAAACAAATAGTAAAACTATGTCCATCAATGGGTTTAATTATATGACTTCATGTTTGGAAGCAATGTTAATACAATGCATCCTCTGCTATCACAAGGAAAAACTTAATAGTCCTTCAAACCAAGAGGACAAAGTTAGTTACTTACATTTTGTAATACTTGATGTTAGAACACCCTATGCAGTATGCCAGACTACTGTAGTGGTATTTACAACTGCAAAACATAATGGCAGCCACTGTCAACTGCTATTAGCCATAAAAACCAAATGGAACCTCCATGTACAGAGACAGTATACCTCTGAAAACAGTAAACTGGGGAAGCTATTACCCTGCTTAGCTGCTTCTGAATACCCAAAAGCATCTAACCACTATTGAAACAAAATGGAAGAGTAGTTGGAATTTGATCACATCCAGCAAGAGAAAGGTAAATGCAGAAGTACTGACACAGATAAAATATGTTTTAAAAACTGTAAGTGGTAACTACTAGGCATATAATTTGGATAACAGATGTTAAAATAAATTTTCTCCTTCACATAAGATGGTTGTCCCTCCTACTCTTTCTCCCTCCTCCCTTCTTTCACAAGCAGTGTAATTTGCAATGACGACACTAAAAGACTGTCATAACCTCAAGTACACATACTGAAATGAAGGAAAGACCGAAAACACCAGGTGCAGTACTGTTCACATTCCAATGAGCTTCTAGATTCATTTTTGTGTTTTAAACAGATCCCAAAGGTCAGCTGCCCGTTTAATCATCAGCAATTCAAAACATATATGAATTGGCAAGGTGAGTATGGATCTACTATAGTTGATAAACCTATAAATCAAATTAAGTGTTCCTAATAATGTCAGCTGAAGATGTATCTTTAATTCATTAAATGCACTATAATTGCTAAAATGTGATAAGATTATTTTGTACAGCACTGTAAAACAATTACTGTAAACAGCCTGTTGAAAAGTTCAGTCCAAGTACACAAGAAAGTGCTAAATATCTAGAAAAAAGCATTTTTGAAAGAGGCTGGTTTGCATCAGCTTCAATTAAAGGTAACTATATTATCTAAATCTTTTCATTA
The DNA here is from genome assembly GCA_948474755.1 of Ctenosaura bakeri. Classification (NCBI taxonomy): domain Eukaryota; kingdom Metazoa; phylum Chordata; class Lepidosauria; order Squamata; family Iguanidae; genus Ctenosaura; species Ctenosaura bakeri. The sequence goes on along the minus strand of CAOLHI010000350.1, from coordinate 1,246,343 downwards.
TCACTTGTGAAATTCAAAAATTAAAAGCTGTGAAGTTAATAGCTACAATTTGAGAAAAACAATTTAAAAATATATAAACAAACACACACACATACACACAAGGTGCTCTTAATGGAGGTCCAAAGAGATATAAACTATAGTAGCCATAGCAAACACTACTAGTGCTGTTATCAAAAACAGTGACAGCTAGAAGTGGTTTCTTGTCATTAAACACTGAAAAGTGTGGCTTTGCATCAGCTACACCCCCACGTAAATATACCAGTTATAGTATTCTGGATGACTAGGTTAAGCCATGATAAATGGGTGTCTTCCACCTACCCTCCCTTTCCCAGCACGCAGGAAAGCAAATTCAAAAGTCAAATGCCTTTATGATTAAATCCTACACATTTCAACATTAAACATCACTGAAGCTGAAGAGCATCTCCATTCCTTTTAAAGCTTTACATCAAGATTCTCCTGAACACACAAAAAATGGAGGAAGCACTTGCTACGGAATCTCAGATAGCCCTGAGCCTTTCAAATGCCTCCCTCAGTCCTGCATATGTGATTAAGACTCTATGCATAGTCAATCTTAACAACTACTATTTCCATATTAAACGCTTGCAAGATTCAGTGGAACTGGTACCCACCTAGAACGTAGTCGCTGCAGTCCAGCATTGCTGTGCAATCCTCTGCAGATTGAGATAGTCCAAGTAAAGATGGGGGGGCAGATTTCCTAAAATAAAAATCTATACTACTACTCTTAACAGAACAAGAAAAGGAGGGGTGGGGATAGGAGAGAAATATAACTTCAGTTACACCATAGCAGTCTTTAACAGAACAGAGAAACTTCAGTTGCTCTGTGGAGTTTTAGTCTCTCCTACTAGCTGTGTCTGACATTGTCAAGGCGACTGAAGCATGAAAAGTTCCCCTTTTTTTAATAAAATAGAAACAAAGATTGCAGCTGGCAGTTTCCATAATGAAGCTTAATCAGTATGCGCCTGATTAGGGCCTTATGCAAATCTCCCCTCGTTAGCACAGCAGCCAGCACTTTGAAGTCCATGAACAATTCATTTGCAGAGTACACTGAAAGCGCTCCCTGCATAATTTAAATCATGATATAAATATTTATCAGCTCATTTGCATATTAATTGGCAGTGCATGAAGGGAAAAATTATCTCCCAAGTGCCAGCATAATAATTAGGGAACAAAATGAAATTTCTTCCAATGGCTTTGCTTCTCAGACCTAACTTGAGCAAAGTACCATGGGGAAGGAGGGAGGGGAAAGAGGCAAGACAAAATTCTGTTAAAATGCCACTGAAATGACACGTACAAATTAGAAACAACTCTACAGACTTAAGCACCTTTAATCTTATTCCTGCTGGCAACAATGACTTTAGTAATAAAAGAGATTTGGAAAAGCTTTCAACACAATCCAAATAATCCCAAGAAAACAATTAGCAAGGTAGGAGCTGAACACAGACCTGTCTAACTACTATTTGCACATTTAGGTGATATTTTCCAAATGTGTTATGTGACAATTTAAGTATTCCACAAAGAGAGACAGAGAATGAGAATTTCGTCCAGGAAGAAGTAACACAACATTAGGTAGCCTAAAGCTGGCAGTTCACATTAGTTGCTTTACAAAGGCATTTCCACACTGGTAAGTACAGCAAGTAATATTTGGCTATTCCTCTCTCTGTTAATGTTTCAAATAAATATGTTGTTACCCAGAGTGTCAACTTTTTATTTGCATGCACCTGCACAAAAGACAGCATTTATTTTTAAATAAATTCATGGGCTCTGTCTGCAGATTACAAATGCAGTTCCTAGACCACCAGGGCTCCTTAGAAGCTCTTGTGCAAAGACGGTATAATAGAGTAATTTGAGTCCAAGTAATTAGAAAGTAGAAGTCAGAAAGGAAAGTGCAGGTCATGTGAGGACTTCTCTCATACAAAGGGGTTTACAAAAGAATAAAATGCACACCCCTATACAGACATTTGTGAACAATTTTAAAATTTTACCCCAAACAACCAAATAGAATGTGATGCTAAGCTATATCCTACATTATGTGAATGTGCTTATTGGTTATGCAGCAGGACTTCCCCTTGATCTCCTCTCTTGAACTCCCTTATCTGCTACAGAAAGTCTTCCTATCCATTCTTTTAACTGGACTCATCCAAATTCCACAATCAATCCACTCTTCAGAAATCAAGAGAGTTGGTTGATGTTAGACTGAGAACTTGCTGGTGTGAAGGAACGCTGTACAGTACTTTCAAAACAAATTTAGGCTTCCTAAAATCAAGAACTTTTGCATTTTTAACATTTCCTACACTTAAAAGTTACCTTTTCATCTAAAACTTAAGTTGCATTCTGCCAGTTACTAAATCCATTTTAACTAGTAGTCTGAAACTGAAGAACTATTTTGTAATTCTAATGAATGTGAAATCATGCATGCATGTGAGCACGCATGTGTGCACACATAGTTCAAACTGCCCCCTTACTACAGTTAACTTATAACATTAGAAGAATAGCAAAAGTCAAAGTTAGCATAATCCCATAATTTACAGGATATACACCAGTCTTGTAAACGCTGAGACTCAAAATATCTTTTGACCCCCAACTTTCTATCCCTAGGCCTGAAACTTCCCTTATTTTGTTAGCAGGGCTACATGTTGATTTGTCAACAAAAAGATGGAGGGGACTGCCTTTTAAACTGATTTGAAGACTTCTAAATAAAAATTAAAAAAAAGCACTACCCACAGTTACACATTTTTAACACAATTGCTTACAGAAGCCATAGAATGTACCAGTTTAGTGGAGGTACCATGGACCAATACACAAACATGCCCTCTTGGTACACATGTTCAACCATGCTGTTTCCCTATAAATATTTTATAAAAGTGTATAAGTATATGGAGACGTCTAAAGTATTTCTTCTCTAACTCTCATATTTTCATAAACCAATTCTGGCAGAAATCCACTTCACAACTGACCAATTTCTCATAGATACCTTCTCTCAATAGTCAACAATTATTTTTCTCCCCTATGAACTCTGGATCTTTCAATCAACCTTTATTCCAAAAAGCACTGAGTTTGCCACCTCAGGAAATAATTACTAATTTAGCATAGTATCTTAAACAAGTTGGGAACACGGGTAATCAGATGCCCATGTTCTTCATATTCAAAATAGTTGTGTCTAGCAATTATATTAGAAGGAAAGAGTTTGTTATAAAAAGGCGGGAAACTATGCCTCTCTACAGCTGATGAAGCATAGCTGAAACTTATGGTTATTCTTTTCTCAGCTACAATGCTGAGGCTATTTATTTACTCTACTTATTTCTCATATGGACTACATGAGTGCACTGTGCAGTACTTTACCCAGCTTTGCTATGTAAATAATAATCAATGCCAACAGTCACAGGATACTGTTTTTATCTCATTTTCAAAACCCACTAACTTCCTGAAAGTATATTACCTGTTGTGTAAGCTCCATTTCCTACTTGCTTCTACTTCTTCATTTATTGTTTTTATGTTTTTTGGGGGGCATGCTCCTTGGCTCTAAGGACAATGCTGGGAAGGAGGGCTGGGAACATGCTCACACTCACAAATGCTTTAATTCTCTTCTGTCTCCATGATTTTGCGCAAAATCACCACTGCAGTGAAAGGAAATCTGCTTTGGGGTTGCTGAGGAAGGAAGCTAACTGCCTCCCCGACCTTCACATAGTGAATCCAGACTGCTGCTTTTGTGCTGCCCTTTACATTGCCTATAGTGATAGTGGCTGGTTTGGGATCATTGCAGGAAGAGGATGCCTTAGCAGAGGAGAAACAGAGACCTGATCAGTGGCAGCAATGGAGACAGGAAAGCCTGGGGAGAAAAAGAGGATTCTCTCTCTCTCTCTTTTTTTCCCCCTGAAGCCTTTAGGAAAAATTGAGAGAAAAGGATTTTGAATTACTTCTTTTTAGAGAGATGGATAAAAAATTTTAAGGCAAGATTTAGCTATATTTGCCCCTCTAAAATTATTTCTAGAAACTATGAAACAGGAAGCTTTTATGTGAGACAGTGAACAACATCTTATCAATTCTATTCCTGGCCTCGGTACAAAGTGGACTTGCTGTATTCACAAGGGATTGGTTCCAGGACCCCTTACAAATACTAAACATCACAAATTCTCAAGTCCCCATTAAAAAAATGGCGTAAGGCAGCAGTGGAGGTGGCGACAAGCTGCAGAGGTGTACCATTCACTGCTGCCATGTCCCTGCAGAAGCTCCTTATAGCTGTGATTGTTGACAACAGCAGTGCCAAACCTGCTCACTCATTTGCAGATGAATGAGTACTATCCGCTCTGCTGTCAACAACTGCAGAGCAAGCAGGCAGCTTCTGCCAATCCTGCTCACCCATTTGCAAACAAATGAATAGGATCAGCACCACCCGGCTGCCATGTCCCTGTGGAAGCTCCTTGTTCCCCTTTGACTATGGGAGGCAGGGGCGGTGCTGATGCTGCTCATTCAGCTGCAAACAAATCAACAGGATCAGCACCACTGCAGTCAACAGTAGGGGGGTGGCAAGCAGCTTTCACAGGGACAAGGCAGCAGTGGTGGTGCTAATCCTGCTCACTTGTTTGCAAACCAACAAGCAGGATCAGCACTAGCCCTGCTGCCCTGTCCTTATGGAAGCTCCCCATAAGTTAGCAGTGGCAGTGCCAGTCCTACTCACTTATTTGTAAATTGTTTTTCTGCCTGTACCTAACAAAATGACAAACTGAAAAAGGTTCCTTAGAGTTCAGAGCCTTGTAGCTCTGTTAACAACAACAACAACAACAATTTAAAAAAAGAATTCAGTTTGTAACTACAGTAGCCTCTCCATATTCACAAGGGTTAGGGGCATAGAATCCTTGTGAAAGTGGAAAAATTGTGAATAACTCTCATCCCCATGATTCCCCTTCAGGGCTCCCCCTCCTATTTCTCTGTCTCTGGCCCCAACATTGGGAGCAGGGGAGGAAAAAAAGACATAGCAAAGGGCTTACTGATACTTTCCTCTCAAAGGGAGAAGAGCAGAGCTCTTCCCTTTTATTTACTTCTGGTGGCCATCTTGAAAAGGGAGGGGTAGGAGCAAAGTGAATACCTGACCAATCAGCAGCCATTACACAATAGAAAGTGCAGCCATATGGGAGAGAGGACATGCCTCCAGCAGTGTCCATTTTAAACAGAAGCCTGATGAGCCTGGGGTGAGGAATGCAAGGAAATGGGAGAATGAAAATGGAGAGGCAGAAGGCAAGCATGTGCCTCACAAATAATCAAATTTGCAAAGGTCAAACCTGCGAATGTAAAGGGAGGACTGTTCAGTCTGACAGAATTGCATTTTTACTATACCAAACAGCATTCTATGACAAAAGAAAATTGTATAATTGTATCATATTATGCATATAATGAATTTGATGTTCCTTCAGTAACAATCTGCAATCTGTATATGGGGGCAAGGAGGTTAATATCATACATGCATCCATTTTTCTGAGTTATTCTTTTCTCAGAAAAAAATCCCAGAAAAAAATTGTTTCTTCTTCATGGCTTTAAAATTTCTTGAAAACTTTAGACAGCAGATACAGGGGAGGTAGAGAGGACTGGACAACATAGCTCTCAGGCTATATGTGGCCCTTTGATCTATACTTCTGTTTTCAGCTGTGCCTGGCACTCATGTTAATTTAGAAAGTCTTAAGCTATTTAGGTAAAGATTTTTGTCAACCTCAGATAAGCCATCTTCCATCCTCCTATTCTAGTATGTGTTACTACCTCCTTTTCTGCTTCAGTTGTTCAGTGCTGTTTTTCTCACAACTTTACTCCATTCTCATTTCTCACCTTCTGCCAGGACCTCATGAAACACAGAAAATCTTTCAATGGGGAGGAGACATGAAGACATTTATCACCTGGCATAACAAGAATGGCTGGATCCTCCTCAGGTGAATGTTTTAATATATTCTGTGTTGGTCTTCTACTGTTAAAAAGTTATACTCCTCTATGCACTTTTCATATAGCTTGCATTTTAATTTATTCCGAACCTGATTAATGTAGAATGGAATGATAATCCAAACCAATATTTTTTGTTGTTGCTATCTTTGAGTGTCTTCAAGTCACTTCTAGCTTATGGTAACCCTAGGATGAATTTATTCAGAGGGGACTTGCTCTTGCCTTCCTTCGAGGCTGAGAGAATGTGACTTGCCCAAGGCTACCCAGTGGGTTTCTACAATAAAGTGGGATTTGAACCCTAGTCTCCCAGTATCCTAGTCCAACTCTAAATGTTCATTCCTGCCCCCAAACACTAGGGACTCTTGATGTATACATAATGCAAATAACAGCAGAGAATCCTCTCCCAGAAGATACTCTAGTTTCCAGGCATGGCATCTAAAGCTTTCTAGATATGCTCTCACTTAATTTATACCCTCCTCTCTTTCCCAAGACTGGAATTCAGGGCCATTCACAAGACAAATAGAAGTACAAGTCAAATACATGTAGATAAAATATACAAAGATTAAGACTGAAACAGTATTAAACTGCCTATAGAATTAAATCATCTAAAAACATTCATTCAAAAGCATGGAATAAAAGCTGTTTACACATACAACAATCAGTTTCTCATATCTGCTGGAACAAAAAGGTATTTATCTACCAACAAAGGGATATCAAGGAGGAAGCCATCCTAACCTCTCTAGGAGGGAAGGTCTAAAGCCAGACAGCAACTGTGGTCAAGGCCCCTTCCTGCATTCCTATCAAATATGCCTAGGAGACTGACAGAAGTGCCTCCCTTGAAGATCTTAGAGCTCACACAACTTAGTATGAGAACATACCATCCTTCAGACAGCCTGGATTCAGTCTGTATAGGACTCTATAGGTCATAACCAACATTTTGAATTGTACTCAGAAATAGACTGGTATACAATAGAACTGCTATAACAAGGGAGCTGTGTGCTTCTTGTAATCTGTTTCCATTCCTGTCACCTGCCAAACTGAGCAGCTTCTGGGTCAAATACTAAATTTCAACCCAAAGGCTTGAGGAATGTATAGTGCCTGGTGGGTGAGGATGTGGGGTTTGCTAGCTATTCACCGTGTTGGTTGTTGACAATACTATGACTCACCAACCTCCACTACCTACTTAAAAGAGTATTCCTTTTAAAAGCCTTTGTTGACCAGGATTGTATGCTAAGGGAAAAATGAATGTGTTAAATGCCTTCACATTTCCTGTTAACTTATGAAGACTCTGAATTTCACAGGGTTTTCTTAGGCAAAGAATACTCTAGAGCTTTCCAAACTGTGTGTCGTGACACACGTGTTGGCTGCAGTGTGTGTGTCGTGTGAACGTAAAAGTTGGAGGGGCTGCCTTTCCTGCCGCTGCAGTGGGCCAGGCTCGGTTGAAGGGGCTACCACTCCAGGCTGAGGAAGACCCTGGTGAGGGTGGCAGTGGACCAGACTCGAGTGGAGGGGCTGCCTCCACTTACTGAACTACTGTATTGCAAAATGATGCATGTCTAACAAGTATGACACCAATGTGAAAAGTTAGAAAGCTCTGGAATACTCAAAGGTGGTTTGCATTACCTTCCTCTAAAACACATCCCACAGCACCTAGCCCCCCATCCAAGTATTAACCAGGCTTGACCTTGCTCACTTTCGAAGGTCAGGCAGGATCTGTTGTCTTAGCTTCCTGCAAAAACAGGGAAGAACCCTTATAGCTAATACTTGGAACTGAACTTTAATATTAATGCAAAGGGCAGGGGGGAATTTAGAATCAGAAAGTTCTGGCTCTGTATCGCTAAAGCAGAGTCATTAGGGCAAAGCAATATTCTCATTTTCTAGCACTGCTGTGCCTTGGAGAGAAGCAACAGGACTGAAGAAAGACAATCCTTTTCACTCCCGATAGTGCAAATGGCCAGGTAAGAAGACTTACACTGCAGCTTCCCCTGTTGCCTCTAAAATGTTAAAATAAAAGCAGAGAAGTACCAGATGGGAATTATGCAAACTAGGCATGCTAATTTAGCATACCTTATTTGCATGATTAACACAGCTGTTTTGCATAATATGCAAATTCTTCTTCTGGCTTTGGGGGAGTTGGGATGTGACAGCCATATCCTCATGGCATCAGGGAAAAAAATTCCGATTAAAGAGTTTTGTTGATTCCTCCTGCAATAGCAGTGAAAAACAGTACTTAGCTACCTGTGACCGGTTAGTAAGAAATCTGGTTTAAAATATTCTGCCCAGTTGTATGTAAAACATAAAGTTTACATGCAGAAGTTATTAGCCTTTGAACACAGTCATAACCACATTGGACAAAGTCAAACTCTTAACTGCCAAAATAGAAGTCCAAAAGAATTTTGCTAAAACTGCTATCAGTGGCTTCTGAATGTCAAAAGCTCAGAGGGCACCTGCTGTTCCAATGACTATTTCAATACTCAGGTTCAAAGCAACCATTTTTCCTCTTCTATGATATTTTTCAAATGTATTTAAAGGAGCAGAAGACTAAACCACTCACATAGGATTGGGCAAAGTGTGGTCTGCATATAACACTTCAGTCCTCCCCAAAATGTTTGCAATTTTAAAAAAAAAATGCTGGAAAAATCCTCATATGCTCTGGAGGCCATGGAAGTAATTGTACTACATATTGAGGCTCCCCTGACCCCAATAAGGGGAAACCTTTTCCCCAAACTGTGTTTGTTTAAAAAAAAAAAGGCCAAAAATGACTCACAATATGCTGATTTTGCCTGCACATCATCCTGGCCACTAGGGGGTGCAGGGAACTTTTCTAGACTTTTTTCTTCTACACTTCAAAATAAATAAACAAAGGAAAGTGGGGGTACTGCAGCATGTGTGGCCCTCAGATTAAGAATAGCTGCCCATCTGTGCACTAATATATCATACTTAAATAATGTTCCTTTACTAATGGAAAGCACTTGCCAGTCGCATGATGAGTGTGGAATTTTGGGGCAATCTTCTCCCACCCCGAACATTCCTGCATCACATTCCATGCTATCTGAAAGGGCTTCCAATCCAGCTAGAACAGATGTCAGGAGTGTGGGAAATACTAAGGAAAAGAACAAATGACCCTTCCTTGTCCCACTGATGGAATCAGTTGGATCCCAACTAACAATACTTTTGAAGTTAACATTAGCATTCAAAGAATGAGATGAATGAAATGTGAAAGACTTCACAGCTTCTATAAATCAGATATGGAAGAGAAGAAATCATATGAAGCTTGATTTAATAATGATCTACAAGAATAGCATAAAACCAATTACTTTGCTTCAAGCCAGAGATAGGTATATCTGCAGATATCACTGGTGTGACTACTTCCTGAAACAGAAAACTGTGTAAATATAAGGAGTTTCACTAATCTCAGTTTAAAAAACAAAACAAAACGACAATGCATGTAAGTCAATAAAACTGGATGGCTGTAATTCTGTGCTGCTTAATTTCACAGCAGCAGTCCTAAGGAGCCTTATGGCTAACAGCTGAAAAGATTTTTCTGCCAGTGTGCAGAAACAAACTCAGGCTCGCCATTGAACATATACCGGCAGTTTCAGGGAGCTGCAGCTAATCATGAATCCCTGACACTGGCATGAAGTGTATGTAATTGCCACATTCATGTATTATATTTTTAACAAATATATGTGAGCCTTTAAAAATGTGTGATGTAATACAAGTAACAATCAAGAAAGCCACAGCCCTGAGTTTGCAAGAACTAAACAGGGCAGTTGATGACAGAGTATCTTGAAAATCTCCCACTCATAGGTCACTGTAAGTTGAAGTTGACTTGATGGCAATTAACAACAGCAGCACAAGTAATCATTAAATTTGATGTAGTCAGACGGAATTTGCTTATATGTGAAATTATTCCCTTTTATGGAAATAGCTGCATTGCAGTAAGAAAAAAGATAACACTGTATTCTAACTATGAATACTTCATTCAGTTGTGAAGCTACTATTTTCAGATGCAGTACATGGTATTTGTATTATATCTTTTACTGTAAATGACCTTGGGAAACTTGCTCGGTAGGACAGGACAGAAACGCAATAAACAATTTGAAAAATCTGACTTTGAAGGTTAGCAGTCCCAGTTGTAACAACATCTAAAAGCAACTGTGTTTTTATTGTTGCACTCAACCCCCAAAATCCTAATAACTTCCCTAGCAGATTCAAAGAGATACTGAACAACATGGGAGACAAGATGAGACCTTGCAGCATTCCACAAGCCAATGGCCATGAGACTGAACAGGAATCCCCAATGCCATTCTTAGGAAGTGGCCTTACAGACAGGAGCAGAATCACTGGAATGCAAAGCCTCCTATTCCCATCTGATGGAACCAATCCAGTATGATTCCATGATAAATGGTATTAAAAGCCACTGAGGGACCCAGGAAGATTAACCAGGTAGCACTTATTTTGTCTTTTCCCAAAAGGAGATCATCAGATAGAGCACCTGTGCCTGTCTTTGTACCTGGCCTGAAACCAGACCAATAATGCTCCAGATGGGTGTCTGTTTCCTCCAAGAAGTTGTGAGGCTGCCCAACCACCACAGAATTATGTACCTTGTCCAAATAAAGGATATTGGTGTAAGGATAGTAGTTCTTATATACCTCTGGGTCCAGGGAGGTACTCTGTAGGAGCTGGTGCACGCAACAAGTCAATCAGTGTTTCCTTTTGACACAGTGACGCATTTACCATCTGTCAGAGCCATCCAATCAGTCCATGCCCGCTAGATCTTAACAGCCAAGAGGGGCAAGGGTCAAAGTTACACGTGGTGGAATAAACGAATTCAAGCATCTTCTTATTCACAAATTTTGCATCCTGCTTATACAGAATTTCAGACATGTACCTTCATCAATTCTATGTTATGTCTCCTGTTTTTGGAGTGGAAAAGATTACAACAGAAAGATGAGACCAGTTAAAAACTGAATTCAGATATAAAAGGAGGGTTGACAGTATCTGGCTATGGTAGAAAGTGCACAAATTCACTGAGAAGATGCTCAGCTTGGAAAAACTTACTGGAATATGCTGGTGATCACTAGGAAGATATTTTTCAACTAATCTTCATCCCTTATTTAAAAGGAATGGTTAGTAAAGATCTGGAAGTTAGTTGACATTTACAAAGTCTCTGAGCGTACAGACCTGCAGATGGCAAACAAACCACAGATTCATGGTAGTGAAATTTCTCCATTATTTGGTTTTTATTTCTAACAACATTACAGAACTTTTGTACTTTCCCCCCCTATATAATAAAAAGCAACAGGCACACTCTTTCTAATTTAACATTTTAAACTGGTTATAGTTAATATTGTAATTAAAAGTCTCATTTTAATACAAACTTAAAACTCCAATCTTTTCATAATTAAAGAGCAATCATCTTCAAATATATTATCCCTCCTTCAAGTTTCATAAGTATCTGAATTGCTTTTCCTGAACCATAATAAATGAATCTATAGCAAGAGAAAAGGGAAGGTCTGACAATTTAAGAAGATCACTGCTACTTGAGCAGATATGGTGTGTTCTTTCATGAGGTGGTAAGAGACAAAAGAACTTAGCATGACTAACACAGATCCATGAAACATTCAGACCAGCAGTTTCAAACTTCATAGTGTTTGAGGCATTAGGCCAGTGGTCCTTTATTAATAACTTTTTCTAACAGTAGCCTATGATTTATAAAGCTGCAGTTCCAGATTGTTTTCGTTGCACTATTACTCATGATTTGAATATGTGTATACCAGTACTCCACTTCCTATCCCCTTCCCTTGATGACAAATATGTCCACAAATTGGAGGCTAAATGTAAACATGCCACATTTTCTTGGACACAAATTCCGACCGTACAAAATGCAGACTTCCAAGTGGTCATAGATCTGAACTCTTCATGAATGACTACTGAAACAAATTACAAATGTCTTAAGTGGCTGGGATTTTTTAATTTTTTTTTCTTATTTAGAGAGATCCAATGACCCAGAACTAGGATATATGTATTTATTCAGTGGAGAAATTTAAAACAATATAGGATAGCCACAAGGCTTTGCAAATTTGAAAATTTCACCATATATCTGAACACCAGAACATTACACAGAACAAGTCCCTTGTTAAGTGTGATTGGGTCAACTATTGGGTCAGCTGCTACTACAACTGGGTCAACTATTTGTACAGTAGATAGCTATTTTTGACACAGTCACTGTGAGTCCTAGGTTTCCCCCCAAGTGTGAAGCTACTATAGCTATTTGCACTAAAGGAGAGGGCCTCCCAATCATTTTTGCACGTAAGTTATTCTCCTCTGTTCTTTACATGTAACCATCTTAGTAATACTTCTTTCCCACTGTGTATATTTATGATCAAATACAAGAGGGATGATGTTGCTAAATTTTTGCCCAAAGGCTTGCTGTTCATTGTTACTGCTGAAGAATAACAAGTTATTTTCCCATCTCCTTCTCTATAACGGGGTAGATGCTAATTTTCCTTCCATATCCATCTCAATCTCTACCATTTGAGACTGATACTAGTTTTCCTTCCATATCCCAAAGGCTGAAAACGTCTACTATTTCATAATCATCAAGACCTTTCTTTTTCTTTCGTACTGACTGCTAGAACATCTACGTTTTGGTCTGCTCTTGCCTAGGCTATTGTAAGTATGTTTTAATAACTTTTGCTCCTGTGATTAATGAAGAAATTTAATGAACAAAGATTCCTTCCTCATAACTAAGCTTCTCTTATTTATTCTCCCTCCATTGGCTCCAAATTTTTTGACTGGGCTTTATGGACATTCCCTAGATGAATAATTTCATCCTTCTTCTGAGTTTTATGTTACACGCAGAGGATGAGGTTAGACTCACATCATGCTAGAAGTTACCAACACTTAAGCAACAAAAATCTCTTTTGCTTCTTCAGATGTTTGTAGATCCAGCTGATTCACTAAGTGTCTCCCTTACTTTCCGGCTACAATGATGCCTGCCTTCATAAATTCGTGACTGAACTTCTGTAATGCATTTTCATGGGACTGCATTTCAAGACATTTGGAGACTTCAGCTGATACAGAATGTCACTGATTTGTTAGTGTGCAAAGGAATCATATTACACCTATTAGCCATGAACTGTACCAGCTGCTTATTTGTTTCTAAGCAGTTCTGTAGCCCTAAACAGCTTGGGATTAAAGTACTTTGTGGCACCTCTCCCATATGCACTAGCCTGCCTTTTTGAGATGCCCCTAATTCCATCTATGAGATATATCTAGATAGTGATGACTCAAATTAGGGCTTCCTTGGTTACTGAACCATTATGGAACTCCTTGCCTTGGAGTTGCACAAAGTATAGATTCAGATATATTCTACCAGCAATCTAACCAAAAGAGATGCAATCCCAATTAAGACCCTAGAAAGCTTCTTGTATGAGGCTCATCAATGTCTATATAGCCCAGTATTGTCAACTTTGATTAACAGAAGCTCTCCAGGGTTTCAGAAAGATTTAGCCTACAATTGTAAACATTTAACTTAGTGTTTTTTGGCTATAAAGTGTCTTGCTCTGTTTTGCCAGTTACTTAAGACACAACTCTTCATTCACATCTTAGGATCCTTTAACACTGATTGAACTCTGAATTTTTGAGTGGCAGTGTTATGTACTATTTCTCTGCTGACTTGATATGACTAACTTTTAGGGTTTTAATAGTATGAGTTCAGTAGCGCCATTTCCATTTTCTATTTTTATTACTAGTAAATTTTTCAACTGAAGAAGAGTAATAAACACAACAAATCTTTAAACTGGTGTTGGTAACTAGTGTTAACTCACTGGTGTTCAGAGATTTAATGAAAAAGAATAGGTTACTTCTGTTGCTTAAAGTATATGACATGAGGGAACAATGACCTTCAACTAGAAGTATTACTACCACACTATCAGCTTCAGAACAGCATGAGAATCATTTGAATTTCTGCTTTCTTTTTGTATCATTTTAACCTTTATCACCAATGTGGGCCAGGACTTGTGAGACTTGGCTGAAGGTGCTGTGTTCTTCAGTGTTAAAATGTGTTAAAATGTGGAAAGTTAGGGTGTTACACCCTTGAATAAGTTTAACAAATACAAAATGACGGTAAGGCAGTTTCTCCCACTGTATCCAGAATATATATTCTAAACTATTATTTGAGGATAAATATGCTGGCTTTTTACCTTCTTAGGTCTTAAAAAAAATAAAACTAGAAAATATTAAAAACCATTAAAAGCCAAATGCCAAAACAATAATATATAACTTTATCAACAGGGATTAAAAAGTCAACAAGACTGCTAACTTAGTTAAAAGGAAGTCTCAACAACCACCTAAACAGATATTTCTCTTAAAGACCTGAAACTGGAATGATTTGAGAAGCCTTCTGCCTGAAAAAGGGAACCAGTCAAGTGAAAGAATACTGCATTGCCCTTTTCTAGGCTGCCATCAGTATGCTGGAGGAGCAGATGTAGAACACCTGCTGAAAATTATACAGGTTAAATACTAATATAATGAACTGTATTTGCATAGTCAGGACATAAGCTATGCATAATATACAATTAAGTTACCTAGATTTGGGAGCACCAGCTATGGCAACTCTAGCTATGGAGTTCTGAAATCATTTTGAAATACTTCATCTTTAATTCAGTAGTACATAAAAACATGGAGATAGTTGAAGACAGAAAATATTAGATACTGCTTATGTTCTCTATACTCAAAATGTGAGCAATATAGGTGAACACTATTTTACTGCCTTTATGCTGCCATTGTACATATTTGGATGATCACAGCTCAGTTATCAACCAGAGATATACAAAAGTTTTTGCTTGAGAAAGCCACAGTTAAACTGGAAAATCTCCAATTAACCACAGCTTCCCATTTTATCCAGAGACTGATTACCAGCCATGACCTCAAACTGATTTTGATTTATTTTAAAATAGGAAACTCAAGTTAATTGGAAACCTCCCAGCTTCACTATGGTTCACACAACAAGGAAAAAGCAAATGAGTTGTGTATGTGAGCAAAAGCCATGTTGTTATTGTGTGTCTTGAAGCAGTTTCAAGTCATCTTGACCCTTAGGTGAACTTCCCATGGGGTCTTCTTGGCAAGATTTGTATAGAAGGTCTTTCTCACTGCTGTTCTCTGAGGCTGAGAAAGTGTGACTTACCCAAGGTCATCCAGTAGGTTTCTATAACCAACTAGGGATTTGAACCCTGGCCTCTCAGAATCCTGGTCCAACACTCAAACCACTATACTCTGGTGGCTTTTCTAAAAGGCACATAGTGCACATATCTCAATTTGGTAAGATAAGATAGGAAAATCTAAATTGGGTTATTTTTTTGTAATCCTCCTGTTATTTATAAGAGGTAAAAAGGAAAGTTCTCACTATTTTCTCAACCTTTACTTAACATAAGATGAAATTTCTCAAGAACAAAAATCTATTCACCATGCTTACTCTATAGTACCTCGCTTTCAATCAGCCAATGTATTGCAGATGCAGTACTGTATAATGAAATTTGCTGCACTGAGGTAACAAGAGCCAACAATGCAAGAGAATGTGAAGTAGCATCTAAAATGAACCAACATTTCACCTCTGAAATATCTACAAAATTCCAAACGATGTGTGGGTCTGCCAAGAAGTCTGATGAATAAGAAAACAGCTTTTGTCATCCAAACTGGCAATCTCAAAATGACAAGCTTTTTCTGGCTGCCCACTGGCTAATCTAAGCTCCCCTTTTCTTCTTTAGAAATTTCCTCAACTTAAATTGAATGCAAATAAGCCAGGTGTGGTCCTTAGAACAGTAATCAGCAGCTAGTCCCTACTGAGTTTCCATAGCAACATACACAGCTGGCAATGAAGCAGAGGTTTATTTCCCTCAGATTGGTTAGAAAGTTTAAACACTTAGTGAATGAAATGCCAATTACGGCATCTCACAGGAAAATTATTTTTTAAAGAAATGTGTACTTCCTTCATTAATACAGAAAATAAAGCAAGGGGCATGCCATTAGACCTGCTGTAGTTCATAGTCTGACAATGACAAGTAATGATATGCCATTTACAGAAAAGAGAACAACAGTCTGCTAGCTAGCTAGTATATACCACTTTTTGCAAAAATACAGAAATAAAGGATTCAGGTTATGTTTCACACAACAGTTCCAAGACCATGACCCATAAGAAGAAATCAATGAGCAGTAAAAACTTTGGCCAACTCTACTTATTCCAGACCTTCTTTCATAATCTCACGGCTTTATAATCAGTTTATTTTTCATTTTTGGATTCTTATGCAATATGCCAGTCTTCCTGGTGGAAAAATGGGGAAATATTGATACACCAAAGCATCTAGATTAAGAAAAAGAGGCTAATTAGGATGTTTTCACAAGTAATGCTTAAGTTGATTTTGGTCACGTAATAAGATCTACTTTAGATAGATTATTCATTCAAGTTTTAAATGGTCCTTTATGCTTTCTATTCCGTATTAACATTTGTGAGTGACAGATCTGACTCTGAAAAAGGTATTCTTACAAGTTGTGGAAATGCTTGCAGTTACACTTGTACTCTTATTAAGTTGTAACTGTACACAGACCACCAGCAGTGTTTTAACCAGATTCGGAAATGCATACTTTAAAAGGTTCCTCAACATCACAGGGCAGACACAGTGTTGTTTTTGAGGAACAACCCTCTTCTTTTATCAGACAGATGAAACCTACAAAAGCAAAATGAATCAACAATTAAGATGCACAAACCACTAAGAGATAAACACCATCCACTTCAATATTTATTTTCAAGGGTGGACTACTTTAAAATGAAGCCAACGTAAAATTTCAAAATAAGCACATTATTTATTTGAATCACATTTCCAATTTTATAATTAATATATTTTCTAAATAAGCATGTACTCTATCTCATACCAAAACAATGTTTGTAAGTAAGTTTGTAATTGTAAGTTCTAAATTAGTACAATATATTTTATTTATTTAAAGCACACTCCAATCTTTTGGTCATGCACCCTCTTGTCTTCCACAGTGCAAATTAATGTAATCTAAGAGAACTGGGTAAAATCCAGTAGACTATTTTTGAGAGAAACAGCTAAGCAAAAAGTAATGTGGTGCTCTTTTACATATCCTATTCAGTTTAGTAGAACACAAACAGGAGAATTTTTTGGAAGACTGTGCACAAGTGGGCAACTGTGAAATTACTATATTTCTGTTTCACTCTTGGCATACACATGCAAGGGTATCAAACAAGATCATTTGTCTGAAAAAAAACAAGCTTTCAGAAATGTCTAGTGGTGGCTACTGTCCAAAAGAATGCTTCTTTATGAAAAAAACCCATACTGTTTAACAGAAGTACGTATAATTTATTTACCACAATAATATTCAAGAGGTTGAATCCAAATTTAGTTATACTTACAGTAGCTCCATAAAAACCCACAGGACTTAAGCCATAACCAATTCATATTCAATTTATTTTAATAGGTCTACTCTATTTATATTTAGTTCATGTTGTGTATTAATACAGAATTGCTCTCCAAGGTACTGAAAAAAATGATCTCAAACTGGTATTTGAACAGCAATGGGATATATGAAGGCCAAGAAATTCAAACAACCCTATCTAATAGAGACACTATTGGTAGTTAGCTCTTATATCCAGGGAAGCAGTTTCCACCTTGGTTAGGACGGGATTGGCTCCGCCTGAAAGAGCAGGTCTGAAATTCAGTCTTTGTTAAGTCTAGCTTTGTTATTATTAAAAACATAAACAGTCTCAATGACATGGACTACTTTTTACCAACTTGAATAATCTGCAATTTCAGATGGATTTGGTGAATTACGAGCTGATGGATAGGATGATTGTAGGTTAGTAGCTATTTTATTAGCTAGTAAAAGTTTTCAGCCTCGTTTCATGAAGGTGCAGCAAGGAAGCCTATTGCTGTCATTCCAAAGTGGGGCCTAAGGTCAGAGGGTCCCAGTCCTTCTCCTTCCCACCTATGTAACCAGCAGCTTCTAGTGAAATAGGGGACATAACAGCTAGACAGGAACAAAGCAAGAAACATTGTTTCTGGACCTTGAAAAGCTGCTGGGGTTGAGAAATGGCAGCAGCTGGTATAAAAGAGGTGGTAACATCAACAGCAAGCACACCATAAATTCCTCTCCCCAAACTGGATAAAGCAGTAGCCTTGTTGGTCCTATTATGTGATTTATACTGGCCTGCACATGCAGTGCAATATGCCATAATAGACTTCACATCAATTATCTCAACTTTAATATTAACGGATTAATAAAACTACCAAACTGATGTTGTACATCCATTTAGTAAGATTTATTCCAAAGCAGGTGCTGCTGCTTGAAGCTCCAACATCAAATCATGCTTGCAAGCCCAAGTGCCTTTTCTCCTCATTAGCCATCACCCAAAATATGACTGCAACTTTCAATCAAGACCTATTTGGAACAGACCAGGTGGAAGAAGAAAAAGCCAAATGGAACAAAGATCAGGTGGACCTGAAAGGACAATAAAGTACTGGGCCAGGGCCTTGAGGCGTAATGCACGTGGAAGTCAGCCAGCAGATAATTAAACAGGGGACTTGCTAACAGAGAACTGAATAGCAGATGGCTAGGGCCTTTGGGCTCAAAGCCAGGAATGGATGGTACACTCAAGACCAGACTTGCTGTGGTGATAAGCAGTGTATGACCAACTGGGGAAGGGTAGCAAAGCCAAGAATTTAAACTAATGGTTAAAATTAAAAAAAAACAACCTAACATCACCACTGTAACTGGATACAGTTCTTTCAATTTTGATTCTTTCTTTGCTCTTTCTTCCTCACATATGTGATATACCTGCCAAAGCCAAATACTGTCATGGGGCAAAGCACTTGGTATTTATACCACAGGACATTGAGTCCTCTGAGAAGATGTAAGGTAGAACATTTCAAAACCTTCAAATCACTCACTCTTCAGATTACTGACATTAGTCTTCTGACCTTCCTTAGCTGCTGACATTCAAAGCTTTTGTAATATGGCAGTCTGTAGTACAAGCTCTTATCATTTTCAATTTCTAACAAGATGCTCTTAAATTCTCAATGGGTGCTATTTTACGCTATTACAAATATAACTTTTTATATTCCCTACATTCAATCATGTGTTACAATATTGCTTTTATCAGAGAAAGTAGAGAAATGGAACCAGTCTCTTATGGCTGATGTGCATCCTCACTAGGGTGTTTTCATACTTCTACACAGATAATTATTTGTATAGAATTGTGAGAACTCTCTACCTCTGTAACATTATCGTTGTTGTTGCTGTTGTTGTGTGGCCTTCACAATATTTCCAACTTACAGTGACCTTAAGGTGAACCTATGACAGGGCTTTCTGGGGCTGAGTGTGTGTGATGCTCCCAACAACACCCGGTGGGTTTCCATGGACAAGCAGGGAAAAGAACCCTGGTCTCCAGCATTCTAATCCAACGTTCAAACCACTACACAATGCTGGTTGTCAATATTATCTATACTATACCTCTATAACATCCTCAAACCATTCAGCTGGATCTTAACAGAATGTTGAATTATCTTAGTCCTGTTTAAATTAACAGCTCTATGAACGGAATCGTCTCTATTTTATTTGTAACCTACCTTTCCATCACAAAAGGCACTTGGGTTGTTTTTTGTTGTCTTACAGATGGACACAGTATCTTTGTAAATAGTTCTTTCAAATATACTCATAATGTTTAAGTTACGTGGCTCTGCCACACGTAATCTACATTTCTTTATGGTAAGTCCAAAAAATGTTATATGAGTGCTGGTATCATTAATCTTGTTCCTATGTTAACAACCAGTGTGTGATACTAATATCTGAAAATTCAATTAAAATATGGAGGGAGAATAGCCTACCAAAATTTTAAGGAGCTCAGATTGCATATTATCACTGTTGTCTTTGTCACCAGGGACTATTTACTGAAGCTACTGCAGCACAAAGGCATAAGCTGGGGCAGGTGGCAAGCTCTGCAAAGACTCCAAAAATGAGGAGGAAGTCAGAATGGCTTGAAAGAGCAAAAGCAAAAATCAGAACAGGTAGGAGACTCATAAATAAAAGGCATACTCTGAGGATAATAGGGCTTGGGGCAGATCACAATCAAAGGTTTCTGCTCATGAAGACCATTTCTCAATGCAGGTTTATGGAGTATAACTGCTTTGCTAGCTCTATAGCTGAATAGGGATGGAAAGAATATTCAAAAATATTTGAAAAATGATTGAGAATCCCTGATGAGAAGAATACTGCACTGACAAGAATCTTTGCAGTTCAGGACTCATTCTGCACAAAATTTTCAAGTATTTGTTTTTAGCAGAAAATAGGATTGTCTATGCAGGAAACAACACGTTCTGTGGGGAAGTTAATATGGCAATGGAAGAGTACTATATTTGCTGGCGTAAAAGACTCACTTCCCCCACCAAAAAATACTGTTTAAAAATGGGGTGCATCTTATATGCCAGTATGTCTTATACACTGGCAAACAGTATTTGCCAGTATATAAATGGGGTGCGTCTTATACACGGGGGTGTCTTATACACTGGCAAATATGGTAGGTCCCAAGCTGCAAATGCCCTTTAAAAACTGCATAGTTTTCAAACACTTCTCTCAGCAGCAAGAAAATTCCTGAAATTACCCACTGCTACCTTCAAGAAGAAACTTACAGAAGAATTATATCTCTTTGGAAGAAGAACTATCTTTCACAATGAAAGTTATTACTGGGAGGTGTACTTCTGGAGCTGCTGGACTGCACTTGATTTAAAGTACTAAAATTCTATTTGTAAGTTCACTTCAACATATCTTATCTGTTCATATCAGATCATTTGCTTAGCCTACTACTATGTACTTTAACAGCAGCTCTCCAGGACTAGAACATACTTTTTTCTCATTTGCTTGCCACCCTGTCATTTTAAACTAGAGATGCTAGAGGTCTGCTGTGTTTGGAGGGTCCAGTGAGCTATGGTCCATTTCTGAAGCATGACAAGAAACCATCTGATTATCATATTACTGTTTATTCTTATGACCAAGGAAAAGTTAATACAGTTCTTCAAATAACCCCATGAATACGACTGAATAGTAATATTTTATTAACCCCTTACTGAAAAACTGCCATTTACTCCCAAGCTTTCCATCAAGTATGCACTTGATTATACTTCCAGATAAACCAACACAATATATCTGTAATTTTCAAACAAAAAAACTTCTTCAGCTGTAAAGATGCAATCCTTTCTTCTTGTTATACATGTAAATCAACTAGTTTGGGGAGACAGTATAAGAAACTTGTATATATATATTTGTAATATAAGCAAAAATTTCTTTAAAATATGTTAAAATCCTTCTCATATATTTATTCTCCCAATATTACAATGTAGGACACTTGATCACCACAAATTATAAGATTTAATGATATTTTCTTAATTTGTGTCACAATTAAATTTTTTTCTTAAAGCAAACAACCATAAAAAGAAAGAGCAACAAAAAACAGAACTTTGTCTTGAAAGTAAGTAAGCATTTTTTTAAATGTACCAATCAAGGTCAGGAAAAGTATATAGTTACTGTTGAAGAAGGAAAATTCCATGTTGGCTACCATCAGGAAAGGAATCAAAAGTAATACTGCCTTTACCTGAATACCTTTATACAAACCTATGGTGAATCTACAGGTGAAATACTGTTCAGTGTTCCCTTGATATATGCTGGGTTCCATTCCAAGAACCCTCGGATAAAACAAAACATGTGAATGCTCCATCCTATTATCCTCAATAGATGCAACATGAGCGCACTCGCGCTGCTGCGTGCCTGGCACATCCATTGACAGTAACTGGACATGAGACTTTGCACAATGCCACATTCATGTATGTGGAGCTTGCATCAGCAGAGGGCGCACTGTATACAGTTTTGTCACCTATCCTGAACAGAATATTATAGAACTGGAAAAGATACAGAAAAGAGCAACCAAAATCATCATTTAACCAGATAAATGCACATATATGGAAAGATTTAATGTCTTGGGCTTTCTGCTATGGTGGTCATGTTTTATTTGGGAGCTTCCCATACATATCCAACTGGCCACTGTGGGAACAGTAGCATACTTGACTGAAGTAAGACAGATCTTCTTAGGTTCTTTATTATCATGGAACTCTTTGATAGGCTAAAAATAAAATATTCACATTTACAAACAGTAAGCAGGATTTATGCTTCTGGTATTTTCTATTGTTGCTTCATTTTGTTTTTTACTGACTTAGTTTTACATTTTTTAAATTATTTTGCTTTTAAATGGACATTATTATGTTATTTGAATTACACTGCATGATGAGCCACATTTAGTAATCTAAAAGGGACAAAAAGGAGTGAGTGTGACATTTTGATAAATACTTACATGCATGGACACATTTACACTCGACAAAAGCTACTTACCAAACTATTCAGTGTTATCAGTATTTTATACAGTATTCACTAAACAAGAATACAGGCCTAGATACCTGTTTTGCATTCTAAAGCACTGTGTAATAAGATTTTTTTTAAAAAAAATCCCTGCTTTTAATTATCAGACACATGTCTCTCTTTTTTTAAAAAAAAGTTAATCTACAACGTTTTATTTTAAAATATGGATATATTAGAAAAGTAGCAGCCATTCTGCAGAAAGCATCTGTAAAAAAAGATTATCTTTAATATTTATAATTCACACTAGCTTTCAGTGGCCATAAGATAAATGTATGCGGGAACAATTCCAACCTTTGGGCTAGGACTTAAGAGAGCAATGTTACATGGGTCCAAGAGTTTGGGCACACCCAATATGTCTGAACTCCACTTCTTTCCACTTCTGCCTTACCCAATCTTAGGTTTTCAAGTGTGTTGTCCAATGTATTAACCATTTTTTTTAAAAAAAAATCTCTTACCTTGTATCCCTTAAGTGAAAGACTGACAGAACTGCCCTCTGCTCATATTTCTTTTCCATTCTATAATATACTGGTCATTTATTTCACAGCAGCTGACCTTCAACTTGAAGGGCAGGCCAACATTTCTGAAATCTAGCTTATTAGCTTCCACAAATGCAGTGTCAATCAAGGCCTGCACAATGCGAAAGATGTTCTAGGCCTCAGAAGGAAGAACAAAGGGTAGAAAGACTTAACATACTGGCTAAAATAATATGCACTAGCAGGGTATGCTTCAAAGAAATATACAACAGAAAAGGAAAAGCAGAACGAAGACTATGTTCAAAGTCTATTGGACACTATGATAGACACTGTGGCCTTTCTACACTGAAAAGGAATTTTATTACTCTGGGAAAGAAAACTTTCTTTTAAGGTCCAACTTCCCAAAAGAATAGTGCACTGTTCAGGAACACAAAACTCAGTTCTTCCAAGAGAACAACTTTAAAATTATTCTAAACAGGATCATGTACTTGCCTTTTCAAAGAAAACAATTCTTAAAAATGAGGCAAGATCTTACTTGTCCCAAACTGTGAAGGACACTATCTCCCACTCATATAGAGAACTTCTACAGCTAGAGGCTATCAGCTTGTGACAAGGAAGAGAATGAGAAAAATACTCTAACAACACAGAAATAATGACCTATGGAAAACAGGATGCTGCACTGGGTGAATTTTGTTCTGAATAAGAACATAGATCTTGTGTGTGCATTTTAATAGATTTTTTCAATAAACAACTGTGCAATGCTAAAAATCTTACAAATATGGCTTCAGTGTGCTTTACTTGGTAGATTTCTTTAGGCTTTATGTCACGTTAATAATATGTAAACACCAAGACTTTTTTTTTATACTTCTGCAAATCTCAAAATGCTGATATCTTCGTCTTCTCAGTGGTTGTGAAAATAAGTGTATATCAATTCATAATGGGAAATTCTCATTATGGGATCCCAAAGAATCCTTTTTCCTGAGGAAATAAAGAATTTGAACTACTTATAACAGCAACAAAGAAACCACAGAAAACTCTAGAACAAAACATGTAGCTACTACAAATAAAACTGTATTTTAACTGTGCAATTTCTTATTTGAAACAGAACATTCAAGAACTAGAAATAAAGAATATCAGAGAAGGCAAAAGACTAATGCAGCTACCTTTATACTTTCTTTAAGAAGCAAATTATTAATATTGAAACATCCCACATAGCAAACTCATCTCAGCAGTCTGATGAAAACAGCCACTGTTCAGCAATCTGTGCTTTGCTGCAAGGAAATTTTTCCTGAAGACAGATGCCACCCAGAGGAACAAAATCAGAAGAACAATTCCGTACCTGACTAGAGGTGGAGCAAAGAAAGATTAGGAACAGCAAATATCATTGCTTCTCTGCACTGCCCCATCTGCCAAACCTATTATCTTGAGCTTTTCTCAACAGGTTATAAAATGCATACAGCATAAATAATATTTTTAAAAAAATATTTTTGCCATATCAAAATCCTTTCAGTGTTGACTAATGAAAAAAAGGACTCTTAAAGTGAGGGGAAAATTTGGACCTCAGTGTTCAATCATTTAGTGTCTCTACAATATTAAAAAAAAAAGTCAAATAAGCCGAAGAATATGAAATTTTAACTACTGGCTTTGTAAAGAACAAGAGAAATCTAGGTTGAAATCACTGCCTCAGCACAGACACTTCAATTTCTCATGAACAAAGAGGATTTGAACAAAGCCCAATTTCCATCCACAAAACACCAAACTCAGTATTTTATGTTGATATTTCAAAATATTTCTGGTTCAGGTTAATCTACAGGAGACCTTCATTCTAAAAGCCGCTGAAGTACAAAACTCTATGTACATAACACACATACAGAAGTGATCTCATCAAGTATCAAGGACATTTTTGTGACTAACAGAAAGCATCAGGTGAAATGAGAGAGAGGAAGGGGAGATGCAGTGATCTATCATGATTCCACCCCCCACTCATCAGTTGCCCCATCCCCCAGTCTGCTGGATGTCAGTGTATTTGAAGGTGGGTGGCCCGTTCAGAATAGGAGTTTTGTTGGTATACTGCCCACTGCTGTCTCTCTTCCTGAGCTAGCTAAGCTGGTCTAGGGTGTGGAGCTGGTTTGCTATGTTGCAGGATTTCAATCTGCATGTTGAGACTGCCTTGTCAGGAGTGGCTCAGAGACCATGTCCTCCAGAAATCATTGGTCTATCCCAAGAAGTATTCCCACTCATGCAGAGTACACTCTGGACGAGGTCTTCTATGCTGGATGTAATGATGATGATCCTGTTATGAAGGAACTCTCTGTTGTTCCACTGGACAGTTCCTACTTATTCAGATTTAGGCTCAATGAGCCTCAGAGCCTTTTCAGGAGTGGGTGACTGATTAAAACAGTCCACCCAAGATAAAGATGACTTTATGATGGCTCTTGGGGAGTTCCTGTTGCCAAATTTTCTTGAAGCTCTGGTGGACCTCTGGAATGGGAACATGATGCTCCTGAGTGTCAGGAGGTAATATTCTTTTACTAGGGAGCTGTAAGTGATGAGAAAAGTGACAGTGACTAAAGCAATGATGAGTGAGTAATAGAACACAGACTAGAATATACAGGAAAGCCTACTTTATGTCAATACTGGGAGCAAACAAAGCATTTTTTTTCCTACTAGCATTGCATCTGTTTAGAGCTGTACAACAGAACTGTTTTCATTTGTCAAAGAGTTGGTACATTCTGGATGAAGAGAAGAAAATACAGACCACTCAACAGCTTGCTATGGACAATCTGCTTAACACCTTAAATAAGTTCTGACTTGGATACTGTAATCAATATAGTTCCAGTAGATGTAATTTTAGCTCTTGTATCCTTTATTGTCTAGTCATAATAGATACCTTTCAATTTGTGCAGCACAAATGTATGGATAGAATCTTCAGAGTGGTATGGCCTACAATATACTACTGTATCCTTGCCCTCTCTAGCTTATAAATTGTGTAAAGGATGTGATGAACACCTGTCTACAATAAGAAATATCTGCTGTACCTAAAAGAGACATTAATTAAATTATGGTTTTTAAAAAGTCCTCTCTGATTCCTAGTATACTCAATGTCCCATATCTGGGCAAGGTCCTGGACCATGTGGCAGCCTCTTCCTTGTTTAAGGGAAGTGGAAGTTTTCCCTGAGCAAAAGAAGGGCACTAAGCTTTGAAAGCTCAAAGCTCACTATATTGTCATACTGCACTCCTTGATTAACAGAGATCATATTGTTGCTGCTTGTGTTCTTTTTTTAAACCCACAAACAGCAGGTAAGCAAAACAAAACAGAGACCATTTTAACTGTGATAATGGCTACAGAAGTGTTCCTTTCTGGCTGAACAGATGCTTGAATAGCACTGAAGGGAAGGCTATGGGGTTGACAGTTCAATAAATGCTGAAGATAGGAAAATCTGCACAAAATACTGAAGTATTATATACCCAGATAGCTTTCAGCCACCTAAATGCATTTTCTGATCTTTACAATACGATTTTCTTAAACTCAGCTAAGATCTATGAACCTCTCTCATGAGTACAGATCAAGCAAACAGTCCAGAAACCAAATACATAGCAAGGTTGCACTAGGTCCTTAAAGGTGAAGCACTAAAACAATTCTCAAAAAAAATCTCAACTTGGTTTGGGGATTATGGGGTCAATACGGTATTCAAAAACAGTCTTGAGGGGTCTCACGCCTCCAGTGTGCTATACCTTCCTCAGTCAAGTTTTAGACCTATATGGGATTGCATTATAAGCATCTTCAGTTCTCAAGTTTATTTTTTAATTTGTTAATGTGTATATAGCCTTCAGCAAGTCACACTCTCTCAGCCTCAGAGGGAGACAAGACAATCCTCCTCCAAACAAACCTTGCCAAGAAAACCTTGTGAAAGGTTTGCTGTAGGGTTGCCTTAAGTCCAAAAAGATTTGAAGATACACAATAATAACAACAACAAAGCTACAGAAAGCTGTAATTCCTTACATCTAGCAGCCGTGCCAGTGAAAATAATTTAAACCATAGTCCCTTGTAAAAAAAAAAAAAAAAAGATTCTTCAGTCTCCTCAAATGTAGATATCTTAATTTTAAACAATTAAGAGTCTAATAGCACATATAAAACTACATATTTATTAAAGAGTTGTTAAAGCAGGGGCTTTCATGGATTGCAGCCCTCTTTCTTTGATGTATGGAACAGAGCTAGGCTCCATTATATATTGGTGAACACATCTGGGAACAAGATATTGACAGTAAGGTCAAAGCAAATTTAGATGGCAAATGTATTGAGTGACAATCATTAACACTGTTCATTCACAAACAACTCATGATAATACAAACATCCTGACAGTAATGAGGGAAGTTCACACATACCTGCTTACATCTAAATTTTTGCATCTTAGGATATGGACTACAGTGCCAAGCTCATGCTACAAGAAATGTGTTAATCTTAAAAGTGACAAGGGTCTCTATAGTTTTAGACACAATGCACTAATACTGTTATTCCATTGGAAATTAGTTTTTACAATCAAACTGGCCAAGCAAGGCAATCTTGGCTTGTCTTTGGTCAGGAAAGACCATAAATTCATACATGCAGACATATTTTATTGTCTATCTACCATATAGAATTGTACTGTAAAAAAGTATATTACTGTTTATTTTTCTTCATTTACTGATCTACTAACCATAGATGCTGAATATATATACGGCTATGGTAGATCTGAGACAAATGGGATGTGCAGTCATTCTTTCCAGCAAAAAGACTCCCTTACTACAAATAACTCCCATTATCCCTGATCATCATGCAAACTAGCTACAGTTGATAGAGACTCTTGAGTCTAAAAGTTTCTGGGGCGTCACAAGTTCTCCCGCTGTGGGTTTAGAAAATATAACAGATTTGAGGTAAGATAGCTTATAGCTTTGGCAGACTATGAAAAACAGGTAGAAAAACCTTGCCTTGCACTTTCCTTAACTCTCATTGGTGTAGTACCAGCTCAGAATAATACGCAGATCATAAATGCTAATACAACAAGTTTCCTGCATAATTATCACCTCCAATTTGCATAGTATGTAAATTAGGCCACCCACATTTGTGCATTATGCATGTAACACACCTCTCAGAAGGCAAAGGGAAGGGAAAACAAGCTTCAAAGCTTGGACTGGATTTTTGACACTTAAATTAAAAAGAGCTTGTGACATAACA
The DNA here is from genome assembly GCA_948474755.1 of Ctenosaura bakeri. NCBI lineage: Eukaryota > Metazoa > Chordata > Lepidosauria > Squamata > Iguanidae > Ctenosaura > Ctenosaura bakeri. The sequence goes on along the minus strand of CAOLHI010000350.1, from coordinate 1,218,227 downwards.
CATAAATACATGCACCTGGTAAAATATTATCATCACCATCATCATCAATTTATACAATGAAATACACAGTGCTTGTCCTGCCAAATGTGTACAATCTACAATATATGTATACACACAAGCACACAGAGGGAGGGAGGGAAGGAATAGTAAAAATGTTTTAAAAACCTATACAATATACCGGTAGTTCTAAAACAAATTATCCAATATAATGATGTATTTGGAATATGACACATATTCCCCCAAACCATAAAATGCTCTACAGTTAATATAGAAGAAGTTTAGACTCAGTGGAGCCTGGAAATTCTTTAGGGGTGGGGGAGCTAGTTAAGATACTCCACCCCAGGAGGCATACGGATCCTGATTAATGGCTCTTAAGGGAGTTTCTTGTTGCCATTGCAGGTGATCCTGTCAACGCTCTGGTTGATCTCTGGAACAGAGAAACAGCTAGGGCTGTGGACATGATTGTCCATGAGTGTTCCTTCCAAAAAGTGAAGTGAAACAAGCCCCTAGGTTTATTAGAGAGTTGGTGGTGATAAAATGAGTGGGGCAGAGGCTAGAGCATTTATGATGAAAAACCCAGAATGAATCTGACCCCACAAAGGTTAACAGTCCACTGGAAGATCTATTCTATGATGACGGCGGCAGTGAAGACATTTTACTTCTTTGAAACAATTGTATCTGCACAGAGCTGTCCAACAGAGCTGTCTTGATTGGTCAGTGGCTTTCTAAACTCTGCACCATAGCTTCCTGTAAAGAATTTGCACAACATTTACAGAAAAAATTACTCAGCTATACTTGATACAGATCCAGTTGACGTAACATGGGCTCCTCTTGTCCTGTATTACTGGATTCATTTCAATTTGTTCAGACTGAGAATGTGGACAGGATCCTTGTAGAGACAAAACCTACCACACATGTTGGACACATACTCTTCCTGGCTTATAAAAACAGCTATTATATAAACCACACTAGGTGATTACCAGTCAGTCTCCAAAATCCCCTTTTGGGACAAGTATCTGGAGAATGTGGTAGTCTCCTACCTCCAGGGGAGGGATGAAATGGATTCTCATGATCCATTTCCGTTTCACTTCAAGCCTGGCTATGCCTTCAAAATCTATGCCAAGACCTGGACAGTAGGACTGAGTCCCTCTTGTTGCTTCTGGATATTTCATCAGCTTTCAGTACCAACGGCCATGGTATCTTTCTGAGATGGGATCTGGAAACATTGTTCTGCAGCAATTCCACTCTGTCCTGAAAAAGCAAACTCAGGAGATGGTACAAGGGGATGCCTGTTTGACATCCTGGCTATTCACTTGCAGGATGCCTTAACATTTTGTTTTGTCCCTATTATGTTTAATATCCACATGAAAGTGTTGGGAGAAGCTGTCTGGAGTTCTGGGACTCAGTACCACTAGTATGCCCTTGACTCTCAAATCCGTCCTTTCTACCTAATTCCAAGGAAATTATGTCAAGCACTAAACCAGTGTCTACTGTCCATAAGGGACTAGGTGAAAGTGTACAAAGTGAAGCTTAATCCAAACAAGACAGAGATGCTCCTGTTAGTTGAAAGGCATATAGGGAATAGGGATTTAGACTCTTGGATATGGTTATATCCAATCTGAAATCTCTGGTTTGCAGCTTGAGCACACTCCTTTGCTCGACCTTGATCCTGGAGGTCCACATTTCAATGCTGGCCAAGATGTGTTTATACAAATAAATCTAGTGTGCCAGTTTGGCCATTAATGGATACGTAGATCTGGCCACAGTGACATATGCCTTGATTACACCCTGTTTGGATTATTGTAATACACTCTATATTGTGGCTACCTTTGGAAACTGTTCAAAAATTTCTACAAGGAACAATCCTGACTGAACAAGTTGCAAGGAAGATCCTTACTGAAACAACTTCAATGGCTACTGGCCTATTTCCAGGCAAAATTCAAAGTGCTGATTATGACCTATAAAGCTCTATATAGTATAGGTTCAGACTATTTGAAGGACTGTACCTCCCTAAATGAAACTTATATGAATTTTAAGATCCTTCACGAAGACTTTCACTCAGTGTCACAAGCATGTTTCCTGAGGAGATGGGAGACAGCCTGCTCAATGGTTGCTCCCAGACTATGGAAGTCCCTCCCATGGGAAACTAGGCTGGCCCTCTTTGCTCTCTTTCCACTATCAGGCAAAGAGCTTTTATTTACACAGGCCTTCTGCTGTTAATTGGCTGTAGCAAAAGGATCATTTAATGAAGTGTGTTGTACCTTTACTTTCACTATGTTGTTTTAAATGCTTTTTGAAATTTCCCTGCATATTTAACTGTGTTTTTAAACTTTTGTACTGTACGTAGTTTTATGCTGTACTTTGTTTTAAACTATCCTGTAGCTTGGGTCCTCTACTGGATGAAAGATAGGACGATAGATAGACAGACAGACAGACAGACAGACAGATATAAAAATATAGAAGTGTTAATAGAATTCCTAGAATTAGGGGGAAGCTCATCAAAAGCTCAACCATATTTAAACTGCAAAGAATCCAGTGTTTAGTTCATTATGTACTATAATGTTTAGCAAACTAATCTCAGGACACGACTTTCAATCCCAGATTTATTCATCGACTGTTTTATAATTCAAATAAAAGAAATCATAGCTTTCATTTTGTAAAATAAAGAAGAAACAGTCAGTATGCTATCACAGTTGTGTATCTTGAAGAAGATACAGCTATCATATACATTATCTTACACAGTGACTTATACAGTAACACAATATTTAAAATCTGTATTAACATAATTTTCCATAAACACACACACACAAACACACAGAACGAAAAATAAACCAATTAAGATGTAATATTATTCAAACAGTATTACAAACTATACAGAGACAATCTAGGTTTGATTCAAAATTAAAATTAGCATGCCAGCTTAATTGGTAGCGGTGAAATCTTTGCTCATAAAGTGGCTTGCTTTCTTCCATAGTTTGAACTAGCTGACCTTCATAGACTGGGGGAAAGAAAGGGAAGACAAAGAGAAAAGAACAGAAAACTTTGCTCTGAAACTTCAGTTGTGCTACATGCTCTGCTAGTTCTTGCTGACAGCAAAACAGGTTCAGAACCTACTTGATTGCACGAAGTGGGATTACATGAATTATTGTGGCTTAATTAGGTAGTTAGAGATCAAACCCAAATGACAGATCAGCTTGAGAAATGTCTTCTTCAGGTTCTTTTTCATTTACATTCTTTTCTACACCTATTATCCCCCCTTCCCATTAAATGGTTATTTTAATATTGCCAGGAAAATAACTGGTTTTTACAACTGCCTTTTAATGAATGCATTTTAGGCACACTGGATTAGATCCAAACTTGAAGTGGACTCATTGAGACAAGCAGGACGAGTTAGCCTTAAATACAACTAAGTCTGAATCCAATTCATTTTCTTTGATTAAACTGAACAAATTTTCTCAATTCAATAATCACTGGAAAATAAAGAAAAATACAGTGCCACCTGGAGGACAAATATACAAAAACATTCTGTAGGAAAGTTAAAAGATTTAGGAAATTAGCCACATTCTATAGCAAAGTTAAAATATTGGACTAAGATGAATTTCTCTTTGGTTTCCAACACAACTTGTAAAAGTTACTTTGGGATTACAGCTCCCAGATCTCCCAGCCTAGTATGTCACAGGCCATACTCTTGGATAACATTTCCAAGTTCTGCTTCCCTATTATACACATTGAATACAGAATAAAAAACCGCATTACATTCCTCATACCCTACAAGCACATACATGTGATATTCATAGGACCAGGCTGTCCATATACCCACAATCTAGTACACATCCAAAATTAGGCCAAAGAATACTGGGGAGAAGAGGAAATCAACGTACTCAGTGGTGCTATTATGCTTCTGAGATGCAGCCCACCAAATTAGCCAAACATGGTCATTGTTACATGGTTGCACTGAATAATATTTTTCATTATATTTTCTTTCTTGCTCAAAATATGTTAAATCAAGAATTTAAGAAATACTTTAAAGTTGTACTAAAAGGGAAACAGAGAAAAAGAATAAGACAGAAGTACATCTGACGCAAGTTAAGTTCTTAACAATAAATTGTCGTTGACATGAAATTTTTTTCTATCACATCATCTATCACTCCATGCCCTGTTAACTTTCATAATAGGTACTATACATGTTTCTGACATATACCTGTTTGCCTACCTTAGCTGCATTTTTTAATATCTGAACAGTCTGGATACAGGGGAACACAATCCAGATAGGACAGCACTTCTAGTTGGAGGAACAGTGCGGGCGGAATGGTAGCATCTTCAACAGGTTTATGCTTCTCATTAAGATGCAGGTTTGCAACTTTAGTGTTCTCTTTCCTTTTTTTTTAAGTAAGGAGAAATATGTTGGGTTAAGGAAATAATTTTAATGTGGTATTTGGGTCAGGTCTCAAAAAAATGAGATGAATGTGACAATGAACCTACTTTTTTTTAATTAAAGGTTATTTACTATTTGTAGTACAGATGGTAAAGCTGAAAGCAGTAGTGGGGGGGGGAGGAAGACTCCATTACAGGTGAATATAAACTCTAGCAAACCACAGTCCTGAGTTTGCAACACCTTAGCATGGCTGTTAATAATGGTGTCTTGGAGGTCTTGTATCCATAAGGTTGCCATAGGTCAAAGCCAACTTGACAGCAAACCACAACAGGTATGCATTATACAGAGAAAGTATCTATAACCAAAATTACTCACAATGCTAGTAAATTCATTACATATCAAAGGTACTATAGGTCAAAAGTGACTCCATATTACAGTGAGAAAATATGGGAATGGTGGTGCACAATATTGCAACAAAAATATTAAAATATTAAAATATTTACTGTGGGTAAATCATCATTTAAATTAGTTATCCATTACATCACAACTCCTTTTGCTATCAGTCTCTTGGAGGTACTGGAAGTAATTTTGTACCTGTAACCGTTAAGATAATGGGTATCAGTCTCTTGGAGGTATTATTCTCCTTACCTTCCTAAACCACCAGCAATTCCCTACTTTAAGAAGCCCTGATGGTGCAGTGGTTAAATGCTGGTACTGCAGCCGCAAGGCTGTGAGTTCGATCCTGCCAGGCTCCAGGTTGACTCAGCCTTCTATCCTTCTGCAGGTCAGTAAAATGAGTACCCACTTGTTGGGGGCAACTAGCTAACACATTGTAAACCACTTAGAGAGTGCTCAGCTGATAAGCGGTATAGAAATACACATGCTATTGCTATTGATCACACTGTTATTTTTCTGATCTGATTTTCAGATACTGTTCTCCATGAGATGTCATCACCCTGACCTTTCTTTTGGTCATATGTTCTTGGGAGACATGGCCACTTAAGGATTAAAAAAGATCAGCACTGGATGACTTCCTTTTCTCAAATGCAGCATCAATATAATATATCTGTTGCATTACATGCAAGCCCACTGATTTCTATTTTTCACTATATATTTGGGGTCATTATCACCATTCTTCAGCCTTCTGTTAAGAAACCAGATGACACAGATTCTCAATATTTGCTTCTTCCATGCCACTCATCAAAGCTTTATGTGAAGATTTTGCCAAACAGGTATCACAATTAGGCGCTACAAAAATTACCCTTAAGTGACATTTTCAAATAATTTTGTAAAAGATTATTTGAAAAAGAGAAATGGAAAAGCTAGAACACTCCAGGATCAGTAATCCCTTTACTGTAAAAAATACAAAGAATGGGAAATGGTCTTTATTAGGAAAGAATAGTTTACATATTTCTGTATTTTAAATTAGTTTTTCTATAATCTAATTTCTATCTTTTAAATTTAAACATTTACATTTTAAATACCACATTTAGCTTTAAAATACAACGTAAAGATTAAATATACACTGCTAGTGATTTTTTCCTTGAGTTCCTCCCCATTTTAAAATGCTTCAGAATTAGAACAGCCTCATGACCTCATCTTTTTCATGATGCTGTAACATACAAGATGGGACATAAATGAAACATCAAATTATCCTTTATTTACATCAGGACAAACCCACCTGCATGGGACACTAAACCTTCAGTCTAGCATTTGTTTAGATGGCAATTACTCTATAAGGTCAGACAAGTATGTGTATGCATGTGTGTCATCACATGATGGGAGCCTGTACTTTGCCTATACAGTTTGTTTCTGGATTAAAAATGACGGCTCAGGGACTAGGCAATCCGATCATCTGGTGCCATCACAAGGCACAGTCTCAAAGAGATGGACATTCCTAGACTTGAAAGCAGGTTCAGACTTTTTTTTCTCCTTTGCCAAATTAAAACTCCATAAAAGGGAATTAAGACATTTTGTTTGGACCAAGGCCAAAACTGGCTCAGGTGGGGCATAAGACCTGCAACCAAAGTGGGCAAAGAAACTCTCCCAGGGAGTCTTTCATAACCACAGGTACACTTTATTGTGTCTCACTCATTCATCTCAAATCTCCAATCATAAACAAACCAAGAGCTTTTTCTGGCCATGGAAGAGGAGGTAGGGCCTAAGGAAAAACTTAACATGTAGGAAGAGGAAATTCCAAGGGAGTTAACCAGTCCAGGTTCTGACTCCAACTCTTGGGGTAGATAACACTCATGATTTGTGTTGCTTTGTTTTAACCTGGGAGGATCAATACAACTCTAAAGGACAAAGTCTCAAATCTTCAGGTGTTTAGTTGCTATCAAAAGGAGTCCATCTCTCATTTTAATTTCCTAGCCTTAGCACTCCCTTCCCAGAATATCTGGACTTTTAGACCTTGATTGGTGACAGAGATTAAAGCAGAGCTATGACCTCCATTAATTCTTCACTAGTCTTCAGTTCCATTGTTAATGAAGTGCTGGTAAGCAATATATAAAATCTGCAGTACTTAACTTTATCAATTTCTCTGATTAGTTGGCTTTTAAGTATGCTTTACTGCACCCTACTAAAGCCTTCAGGCCAAATGTGTTAAAATGGTATTAAACTCTCTCCTCAGTAAATGAAAGTACAGTATTTCATCCTTCTCAAATAATCTGAATTTTTGACAAACTTTTATGTCAATAGACGCAATCTGGGATTTCATGAATACCTTGCACTACAAAAGATTCCAAATGATTAAGTGTTATTTGCTATAAAATTCCAACAGATCTGCAATTCAATAGAAGAACAGTACAATGCTTTCCGCTATACTACAGCTTTGCCATCTTGGCCTCATGACCACTTGTGCCAGGCAAGTTAGTAGCACATGACCCATAAAGGCAACATTAGACTAACATCTTTTCAAATGTTAGTATCTTTGCTGTTTTCTAACTGGAATTGGCTAGTTCTATCACTTGCCAATTCCAACTAGAAAACAGCAAAGATATTAACATTTGAAATGGTGTCAGTCTAGTTCTGTCACAGAGAACCAGCTTGGTGTAGTGGTTTGAGCATTGGACTATGACCCTGAAGATGAGCGCTTGATTCTCTGCTCAGCCACAGAAGCCCACTGGATGACCTTGGATGCATCACATACTTTCACCCCAGAAAACCCTGTGATGGGTTCACCTTAGGGTTGCCATAAGCTGGGAATGACTTGAACGCACACAACAACAAAGTCTTGAAAGTCACATTTTTCACACTGTGCAGTTTGCATGGTGACACAGGAATATTTACTTGTTCCTTTGTTAGTCTCAAACCATTCCACATTTTGAATTGTTACATATACACATAGTCTTGCCAGTTCTGAAAATACAAATGTATTTAAATGCACTGAAGCCACTAACAGTTGACAGCATCTCATGCTTATATTTTCTCATGTACAGTTAGATATATTTTAATAGTGTCACTTAAATGAGGTTTATTGTGAAATCTTAAGTTCACAAAGTAAAAAATATACATGGCACATCAATTGTTAACGGCTTGTGTACATGCTCACAATACAGTAAACCTTTTTTCCAATAAAGTGTGATACTTTTAAAAGCAAAGTAGCCTCGCATAGATCCAAAATAGCAACTATCAGAAATGTATTGTAATCCATTTAAAAACAACTTTATTTTGTCCTAGACAATAAGCTACACACTATTTGCTCACAGACAACAGGCAGTGGTGGTGACATATTTGTTTATAGTAGTCCAGATTACAGGTAGCAGAACCCATTTTGAATGTCCTCCCATATAAAGAAAAAAACCCACTTCAATATTAACATAGCACAACAGGGACATATATAAGCTAGAAACTGGCCCTGTCGCATGTAAGTGTCACAGGGTAAGGTTGAAGGAAATAGGCATGGTCAGCTTGATGAAGAAAAATTGAGAGGCAACATGATTGCACTCTTTAAATACCTCAAGGGCCACAAAGAGGAAGTACAAGCTTGTTCTCTGCTGCTTCAGAGGGTCAAATGGTTTTAAGTTACGGGAGGATAAATTTCAATTGAACATTAGAAGGACCTTCTTGACATTCAAATGGAGCTGGTGGGATATCCTGTTCTGGCTGTCTTTTTCAAAAAGAGGTTGGACAGCTACCTGCTTGGAATGCTCTAGTTGGACATCCTGCTTTAGGCAGGGGTTGGACTTGATGGTCCACACAGTTCCTTCCAACTTAATGATTCTACAGTAGTTTCATTCTTGTTGAGAAATAAAAGCATTCAAACTCTGCTTCCTATACCTGCAGCTGTTTAAAGATACATCTCTGTACTTTTAAAGGCACAACTGCTGATTGTGCATTTTGCTCCCACGTACCTCCAAAACAGGATGACCTTCTCTCCCCTCACAAACACCCTAGACAAAAGTCCTGCACTAGGGAACAGTCTATCAGAAAAAAATTGGCAGTCAAACATGGAAGAGTCCTGTGCAACTTTGAAGAAAGCAGGATTTTCAGAAAATTTATATCATCACATGCAATCTTCATGCTAAAGAGCTCTTTAAGTTCTTCTCTGGTTTTGTTAATGTAAAGTCGTAGAAATTCAATGGGTGCATTTTTAACCAGGAAGCCATATTCACAGACCTTTTAGAGGCCAAAAGGCTAGATAACAGGTTTCTAAAAATTTCTACAGCTAGGCCTGAGTACCTTTTTTTCCCTTTTGAATACTAGTTACCATTCTCCACCATACTCTACTTTTGATGATGCCCTCAGTTTCAAAAGTGGCTTACACTGAGATACAGAGACTGCTATTTTAGAAACCACAGCTTTAAGTCCCCCTTGGGCCATGACATATTTTTTTTCCCTTTGCAACCAATGACTGTTTTACTTTACTGCATTTTTTTCAGCCCAATTATATCCACAAGTTCTACATAATTTGAAAAATTGGTGCTAGCATTTTAACACCAGTCACACCACTAAAGATATCTACATTTTAAAAAAAATCATTCACTGCGACATATTTTTATGCTAATTTTTTCCTCACAAGGACATAATTTTGAAAGAGACAACTTACATTTAATATTGAATGGCAGGATTTAAAATGTGAATGTTTATGTGAAATATTAAAACAAAGTTAAAATAAAGTACTTAAAATATTAATGTTTTGTAATCATGGTATGATAAAGAAAAATGACTGACCTGTGTAATAGTCTCAACACTTCAACAAGACATTTCTAGAAATTCTATTAGATACACTAAAGTACTGAGTCCCACTTACACAGTTGGTACTCCCCACCCTAAGTGGCCTAAATACCCTAAAGGCACCAGATCCTGCCTGATCTTGGAAGCTAAGCAGGATCAGCCCTGGTTAGTACTTGGATGGGAAAGCACCAAAGAATACCATGTGCAACAGGCTATATTTCAGCAGAAGGAACTGGTGAAACCACCTCTGAGTATTCCTTGCCTAAGAAAACACTATGAAATTCATGGTCAACAGGCAACTTGAAAGCACATACAGACATGTAATTGGATACTTGCAACTTTGTTTTTATTTATGCTGTAATTTATAATTCATGCTGTATGTTCCATGTTGGGAGAAAGCTGAAATAAATATACAAACAACAACAAACATCTTGGTACTCCTTTCTCCTCCCCCACCTTCCCTCCCCCAATATGGGACTCAACACAGCAAACACATACTTAAAACAATACAAATTAACTATACGAAAGCATTAATAAAAGTATAAAAATAAGATGTAAAAAGCAATTAAACAATTTATAGAGTTAAAGCATTAGACATTAGAAATATTAAAATTCATTTAAAGACTTATATAGAACTCTTAAAAACAACATCATACAGTCTTAAAAGTCTATCCCTAGTCAGTTTGTAAAAAAATGTTTTGATTTGCTGAGATAAGGACAGCAAGGACCAGGCCATCCTGGCCTTTTAAGGGAGGGAGTTCCAAAGTCTGAGAGCAGCCACCAAGAAAGCTGTCTCCCATGTTCCCACCAAGTGAGCTGCATAGGGCTTTATAGATCAAAATCAGCACTGTGAACTGTGCCCAGAAACAGACAAGCACCCAGTGGAGCTGTTGCAACAAAGGACAGGTATGTTCCCTGTAGTCTGCCTCAATTAACAACCTGGCTGCAGCCAACTCTGGGCCAAGTTTCGGAGCACTTTTCAAAGGCAGTCCCACACAGAATACATTACAGGAATCCAAATGGCCAGATTCAACTTTTCCAGGAACAAGTGCAATTGGCGCATTAGTTTTAACTGTTCAAATGCACTCCTGGTCACTGCTGAAACCCGGCCCTACATATTCAGAGCTGCATCCAGGAGTACCTCCAAATGGTGAACTGCATTTTGAGTGGGAGTGTAACTGCATATAGCACAGGCTGAATCCCTATTCCCATATATCTCTTTGACAGACCACGAACGCCTTTGTATTGTCTGGATTAAACTTCCATTTGTTTGCCCCCATCTACTCAATTACAGCTGTCAGGCACCAGTTTAGCACAGGAACTGCCTCCTTGGAACTAGATGGAAAGGAGCAACAGAGCCAGGTACCATCAGCATACTGGTGACACCTGACCCCAAAACTCCAGACAACCATTCCCAGTGTTTCCATATAGATATTATATAGCACAGGGAACAATTGAATCCTGAAGGACTCCACAAGCCAATGGCCAAAAAGCTGAGCAGGAATCCCATAGCAGTATGTTCTTAGAGTGTGGCTCCTGGAAAGAAGGGAGCCACTGTAGGCCAGTATCTCCAAGCCCTATCCCAGAGAGGTGACTCAGAAAGATACCATGGTAGATAGTATTGGAAGCCACTGAAAGATCCAGTAGAATCAACAGGGACACACTCTCCTTTTCTAGTTCCCTGTACAGGTCATTCACCAAGGCAACCAAAGTTGTCTCCATCAGGCCTGAACCCTAGAAATCTAGCCTGAAATAGGTCTAGATAATCCGCCTCATTCAGGAATCCCTGGAGTTGAGAAACCACCACATGCTCTAGTTACCTTGCCCAGAAATGGAATGCTGAGACTGGGCTATAGCTATCCAGTATGGTAGGATCCAGGGAAGTCCCCGCCCCCCACAAAGTGGTCTTACCATAACCTCCTTCAGGTATGTTGGAACCCTGTTTTGTTGTAAGAGGCATTATCACCTCCCTGACCCACTAGCCAGTCCTCCTCTGGCCTACTGAATTAGCCAGGAAGGACAAAGATCTAGAATAGATGAGGTGGCTCTCACTTCTCCAAGAAGCCTGTCCACATCCTCAAGCTGCACAAACTGAAAAGTACCCATCAGCACTGGACGAGTAGGGGTTAAAGTTACATTCACTGTAACTGTATCAACTTTGGCATCTAAGTCAAAGCAAATCCCTACCCCCTATATCCATCTAGTCTCTATGATTCCACTGGCTACTTCATGGTTCTCATCATCACCTTCAGTCTTTTGGAAACATATCCATCTATGTGGCCAAAATGTCAGTTATGACAGCTCTGACAATAAGACAAAATTGGGCAGGGACATGAACACCAACACAATCCAGAGGCACAATTCAGGCAGAGGGACTGGTGCTCATGTCTTCTTCCTAAACTGGCTCCCCAAAGTGGTAACACCCTTTGGTGCTACCACCTCTAACAGTGATTGCTCCAGCACAACTCAAGAATTCTCACAGCTCAGGAGTCCCACAGGTGAAGCAGTCAGCACATACTCTTCCTCTGACAGTTGCTGTCCCTTCTCCTGTGGCACTTGGGTCACAAAGGTGTGTACAATATGCAACTACTTATACCAGAAAGTTTGTGAGAAGCACAAACACAGACTCCTTTGACAAACAATACAGCACAGACAGACAGAATCTATATTCAGCTGTTCAATGCAAAGGACACTGGATGAATAACTAATTGCTGTCTGGGTTTCCTCACTGGAAGTTACATGTCAGAATCTCTCCTTAGGTCAAGGTGGGGAATCTGTGTCTCTCTGAATATGACTAAACTAGAGCTTCTATAATCCATTATCATAGCCAATGCTGCATGGAGCTGATGGGAGCTAGAGTACAAAGGCAATTGGAAAGCCACAGGTTCCCCTCCTCTGTCTTACATGGACTGGAGAAAAAGTTTCTGCAAGTAAAATGGAATAGACCCATGCTGTTCTACTTAAAGAATCCACAAAACATTCTGAAACAAGTGATCAGCTCAAATTTGGTGCAATACAAGGAAGATTACTGTCTTCTTTCATTTCTAAAAAGTTAAGTGAGATACAGGGCACTACCATCCACTTACTTTTAGTTCATGACTGACAACATTTTCAGTGTAAAAAATGTGTTACTTCTTTAAAATTCCAGCTTTGAACAAACTTGTATTAATCATTTAAAAATGGTAACACCACAAACTACTCTGACATATAAAGATGTTTTGTCTATTGCTTAACAAGTGGGGTTTACTTGATTAACCATCCACATTTCTGGGGAACACACCTGGGAAGACACTGTATTGTGAATCACATCTAAGCTCATTCAGGACAATAGCTATGGCCCTCTTTTCATATTTGTCCTTACTCGTTCACATTTTCTTCCTCACTGAAATGGTCAAAAGAAGTAGTAAAGAGGATGTTCTAATGAGTTTTAAACTGTTAGACTGCGAGCTGAATACAAAGAGCAAACAGATCCATTACCTGTTACTCTCCAAATATTTTTCAAGTACTCTACAAGCTTTCACAGGTAAATCCTACAATACAAGAATCACTGTCATCCGGAAAAAGGAGTTTTGTATATGCCGAGTTTACATGGGCACTTGGTAAAAGGTACTGGTCTATTGCTCCTTCACTCTTTAAGTCAGACATGAATTACTCTACTGCCCTGAGTTTTAGAGAACCAATGTAATACAAGTCACTATCTTTTTATTTATACAGAAAAAATGATACTGTAATAAACTGTCATGTTAATTCATTTTTAAACATGCCTGTATGGACATAGTTACACTGAAATACATTTACTGTATACAGTGCTAACAGCCAAACCTAGTTATGACTACAAATGCTTCTTAAATTGTTTATGTCCTTATTACAAAATAAGCACATCTATTTAGTGGAAATGAACTGTATAAAAAATGGGAAATCTGTCTAAAGATATGCCAAGTAAAATAGCCTAAGAGAAAAATCCTTGAGTGCATCCTATCACAGAAACTGAAAAATTCAGAGCATTCTGTAAAGTATCACTGCAAAGTGGAATCAGAGCATTCTGCACTTTATACGAACATGGAAGTTTCTGGAGAATACGGTCTTCTTCTGGTTGAAAGACAATTTCATTCACACAACATACACATTTTAAATTGCACTTAACCAGAAAGTAAATGGGATACAGGACACATGTGTGTGCAAGAGTGCTACATAAGTTGAATGGAAATAAGAACTTGAAATGTTTTCTTATTAAAAGGTAAAAAGTAACACCATCTGTGTGTTATCTATTTATTTATTTTATGTCACCTTTCTCCCAATCCCTGTTTACTCTCAGGTAAGTGTGTGTAAGACAACAGCTACAAAGCACTCTTAATGCCTGCCATTTCCCTCAGTTAAATCATTTCATTCAATTAGATCTAAATTCTATTGCTGTACCTGGCAAAAGTATACCTATTGAATCAATTGTATTTACCTATGTGCTGACTCATCCATTCAACAGGTAATTCAGTGGGTCTACTCTAGTTGCAACATGAGTCTAACTTATACACGTTAGAAGTTTCCACAGTTCTGCTTTGTGTCTTGATAGGGTCCACCAGTGTTCAAATACATTCTTTAAAACCAACAGTTGAAGCAAAAGTGTACTTTCAGTTACAATTTACTATTAGAAGCATGTCCAAACTAGCTTTAAAGACAGGGCCATCTTTAGGAATCAAAAGCAAGATCTTCTAAAGGAACATTTTCAAAGCTTGGGTGTTATGACACATTGCAAAGGTATGCAAATGTTCCTTTTCTTATATAGTAATGTGTAAAATGGTGCATTTCAGGTTTGGAGCAAACAGCATTCTCCTTTCATGTAAAAATTCCCCTAAATATCCAAGTATTTCATTCCTTATTGTCTTTACTGAAATTTATTTCAAATGTGCCCAAAGGTACCGCTAGAAAAGAACATCTAAGATATGAATAAATGAATAGATTCCAAATATGGAGGGAATATGTGAATATATTTTCCAGGAAATATATGTGCTCAGCCAATTTTTTGAAAAGAGGATAGAATCATCCAATGCTCCAGCTGTTGGCATTCTGCTACTCCCAACTTCCTCATCATCAGCTATGCTGGGTAGGGCTGGTAGTACTTGCAGTCCAACAATACAGTTCCAGTGTATATTTTTGCTGGGACTACAATATATCCATTTATCCCATTTCTCATGATACATGGGTAGATATAAACAGGTGCAATCGCTGTTTAGTCAATTTTCAGTCAGTTTTTTTAACCTAATTTACCACTGATTCAGTGGGTCTATTCTAGATGGGACTCAAATCAAATGTATCTGATTACTTTGACATTTTCAATCACAGAGTTAAGTATTTCTATTACTTTAACAAACATGCAATATATCACACAAAACAGGAATGGGAACCATGTGGTTTATAAGCTACATGCAGTCACCCAGACCTCTCAAAGTGGCACAAGTACCCACAGAGTTTTAAAGACCTCCTTGAAAAATAACATCTCTCAGCACCATGTATTAGCAAATAAAAAAATACATTTAAAATACTTTTTAATAAAAACAAGTGAGTTTTGGTCACTTCCTCTTTCATCCAGAGGGACTGGTATGGACTGGGGCGAGTGTCCGCATCTGGAAAAATGGCCTACAGAGCTTGTCCAGCCTAATATATAATTCAGCAGATAAGTGGGTTATGTATGTGCCTTCAACTCACCCACTCACTTATGGCATCTCCATGGTTTTCTTAAGCAGCGAATACTCAAGAGTTGATTCTGCCAATTATTTCCTCTGAAATATAGCCTATAGCATCTGGTATTTACAGACTGTCTCCCATGCAAGGCCAATCCTGCTTAGCTTCCAAGATCAGGCAGGATCTGGTGCCTTTAGGGTATATAGGCCATATGCTCCTATGAATCTCAGAAGCAGGTTCCACTAAGTTTGATGAGACTTTTTCCAGGTCTGAGTATTGACTGCTGTCAATGCTGTATCATTTGTGGAATTCAGTTTAAATAATTTTATTGAAAAAATCATTATAAATGTATCTGGTGTTGGTAACTGAACAATAAGCTACTACATTCTAAAATACCTAAGAATCTCTATTATCTACTTTACAGTTGCAAAACAGCAACACAGAACTGAAAACAGAAAGCAACCAATACTGTAGTAAACAAAAACAAGATTTTGTTGTCTGGGGTTTTAAAAAGTAGCTGATTTACTTTTTCACTCCACCTTACCATGGAGGTTTTGGTTTGGTAGTTTTGAACAGAACTTCTCTTATTCCATTGTAAGCACTTTGTGAAATTAAAGAGAGGTTTAACACCAGTGATATAGTTCTGGGTTCTACATCCAATTATAAAACAAGAAACAAAACAGAGGGGGAAGAAACATTGGGTTCTAACCTCAGCATGAACTTGATCTCTAATCAAACTACCCCCATATAACATGACCTCTTCCCTTCTCTCACCTTTTATACCATTGCAATCTCCACAAGCCTATGTGCCTTGCTGAACAACAATTTGCTGTAATTAAGAGGTATGTTTTTTCAATGCAGCTTTCAAGATCCTGACCAATACACAGGCGTAGTGCTATTGTGCAAGAAGAAAAATTATTTTTCAAAGAAAAAGATTAAAAAAAATAAGCACCTATGAGAAATTAATAATTACTTTGACTATTTAGTGAAACTTTTTGAAAACAGAACCATCTTGCATTTTTGTTATTTTAAATTATAAAAGTTATAAAAGATTATAGAAAGATACAGAACAAAATTTAATAAGTTATGGTCAGCCCTCCACATTCATTAAGATTAGGGAGGAAGACCCCCACAAAGGTGGGGGAAAAATCACAAATATCAAAAGTTGTGTGTCTGTCTTTGGGAAGGAAGCAGAGATATGGTGGAGAGAACCCAGAGTCCAAACCAGGTAAGGGAAAGGAGAGGGAAAGGGGGTCAGTCGGCATGGTGGCCCTATACTTTCTCCCCATCACCTTCCTTGGGTGGGTGGGTGGCATTAAGAGAAGGTATGTGAGGCTGGGAAATCAGGTTGCAAGCCATCCTCAGCTGGCCATGCAGCAGACTGCAGAAGAGGAGGACTAGGGCTGGGTTTTTAAAGGGTTGCACAGCCTGATTGGAGTCACTGAGGGAAGTTTCGCCTGGAAAAGAAGTGCCAGAGGTAGGGGGCAGGGGCTGGAAAAGCTTGCAAATAATCAAATCTGTGAAAATTAAACCCACAAATGTAGAGGGCCAACTTACATATTATATTAAACAAATCTAGTCAAAATAAAAATATCCAGATAACAAGTTGAATCCTTTAAATCCACAGCTAAGTCAAACTAGACATAAAGAGTATCTTTGTATTACCTATAATTAACCCATTTTCCTTCAGGATTTCCTCAGAGTTTTCCTCAGCAGTCTAGTAAATTAAATCCATGTTTACCCTTCAAGAACCAAACACAAAACAAAGCACACTAAACACAAGGTTTGCTAAACACAGATGAGGACAACTATAAGCTATGACAGATTCACATGGAGAGCACCTCTGGATGAAAACCCAATAAAGTCTCATCTAGTTTGACCCTATGTTTGTAAGCCCAAAAAGCAAAACAAAAACAAAACCCTTAGATATTTACATTGGGTTTGATCACTGTTTGTTTTATGGTATTTTACTGCATATCACAAGCCCACACAATAAAGATTCAAACCCATGTACACTTGGCTGACAATAGACTCCACTGATCACTCCATCACAAATCAGTTACTTCATTCCAGGCATTCATATGTCTCCCCACACAAATCTGTTTTGGTCACATAGATAAGGTCCTAAAACAAATGACTACAGAACCATTAGGAGGAAGATGAATAGACATAAAGCATGTACAAACTAGTTCTAGTCAACATATACTAAAACGGTCTAACAAGGAAGGGATCTCTTTAACCAGAGGAACAGGATTTGATGTGACAACAATGAGAAATGGATTGGTGAATATGTTAGACCTAGTAAATGGGACAGAGAAAAACACAGGAAATGAATGTAAGAATGGTCACAGAACAGAAGTCTTCACAGGAAAATTACTGTTCCCACACTGAAGTTCAGTAAGATGGATGGAAAAAGAAGCAGCTGATTTTCATTGTACTCTTCAACGAAATGTCCATGGGATAATTCTATGCTATTTCACACTGGTTAATGTCAATCTTCTACAGAAGACTGTCATTCCATTCTGTACTTTTGTCATTTTGTCTTCTGCACTTTGATCATTCTCTCACTGTATTCTGGAAACCATTCTGATGTAATTAGAACAACAAACATAATCATCTTGCTGATTTTTCTTTCTAGGCATACTGTTTGTCCATCTAACTGGTGGCTGTCATTTTATTTATCAAGCTATCATTTCAGTGCTACTCTCTCCTGGATGCGACTGTCATTCCACAATGGCAACAACATTCCACTCTGAATAGCCCAGCCAAGCTAGGACCTAGATGCTCCTTCATTCATCCTTTCCTATGTTTATGCCTTTTACCTTAACCCTTTCCTGGTCTCAGCATAAATTTCACCTCTAACAAAGTTACACAAAGTTGTAAGTCATACCCTCTTTGTGTCTCTCACTTTTTATGTCACTACTATTTCCCACTACCTACAGTGCCTGCAAAAAATGAAGAGAGGAAAACTAGAGTTTAAGGTAATCGACAGATGTCT